>JAOXJM010000001.1:144026639-144058000 GCA_026413425.1 Tringa solitaria
CCTCCCCTGCATGCCCGGGCAGCGAGCATGGCCCGCAGGCAAGAGCGGGCAACGGGCGTCGGGCTCTGGTTGCCCTGGCTAGGGCTCGCCTTGTTACCCTTAGCCCTACCCCCCGCCGCAGCCCCCCCCGGGGCTTGCCCCTCCGCCTGCTACTGCGTGGCCACCCCGGAGCTGGTGCAGTGCCGGTACGAGCGGCTGGAAGAACCTCCCAAGGAGCTACCGGTCACCGTGCACAACCTCAGCATCACCGGCAGCAACCTCAGCGTCCTCCATCCCGCCGCCTTCGCCTCCCGCCCGCTGCCGGACCTCCGCCTCCTCCGCCTGCGCCACGACAACATCCAAGCCGTCGAGGACATGGCCCTGCAAGGCTTGCCTTCCCTCCGCACCCTCGACCTCAGCCACAACCCCCTCCTCTGGGTGGCCCCGGGGGCTTTCGCCGGCTTGCCCTCCCTACGCACGCTGCAGCTCAACCAGGCGCTGCTGGCCGCCCCGCTGGAGGACCAGCTGGCCGTGGCCCTGCGCAACCTCAGCCTGCAGCGCTTGGAACTGGCGGGCAACGGGTTGCGGGGGCTGCCGGCCACCCTCTTGCCCGCCGGCTTGGAGGAGCTGGACCTGCGGAACAACTCGCTGCAGCGGCTGACGGCCGCCGAGCTGCGGAGCTTGGAAGCCCCCGGCTTGCGGGGCCTGCGGCTCACCTTGGGGGCCAACCCTTTGGGCTGCGACTGCGCCCTGCGCCCTTTCCTGGCCTGGCTACGTGCCACCGTGGCCCGCGTGCCCGATGCCCGCAGCCTGCGCTGCGCCGGGCCGCCCCCGCTGCGGGGGACCGCTCTGCTGCGCCTACGGCCCGAGGGTTTGGCTTGCGCGGCCGAGGAAGGCGGCGAGCCCGGGAGGTTGGAGACGGCCTCCTACGTCTTCTTCGGCATCGTCTTGGCCCTCATCGGCATCGTCTTCCTCATGGTGCTCTACCTGAACCGCCGCGGCATCAAGCGTTGGCTCCACAACCTCCGGGAGGCTTGTCGAGACCAGATGGAGGGCTACCACTACCGCTACGAGCAGGACGCCGACCCCCGACGTACCAGCGCCATCGGGACCCCCGGGCTCTGACGGCAGGTTCATATAAATGTTATGCCTCTTTTAATTGCAATAGACATCTCATTAAGTAATCTAATGCCGATGGGACCTCTTACCAATACACAAAAAACATATTTTGCCCAGCTTTTATATACAGTATAATATGGTGGAAATATTTTTTTTGCCACAGTGATTTTGGTCGGCTTTCCCCTTGTTTTCCATGCCCTGCGTGAGAAAACCCCAGAAGCAGTCTGCCTCGGTGGACTGGGTTAGTTGGCTCAAACCAGAGCTCCTTGCTAAAGCAAGGTTTTACCTGCCTGCTCAGGATTAACTAGCACCAAACAAACAAGAGCTACCTAGACCATGGCCATGGTGGAATTAGTTCTTCATCTAGGTGGAGAGAAAAACATGCATGACATTTTCATTAGCCTAGAAGGCAGAAACATCTGGTTACTTGGTTCAGCTCATCAGCAGGAGAGCCTGTAGTTGATTAGCCCTTCTCTCAGTAGTAGGCGTTACTACAGTCAGTGGGAATTACTAAACATGGTTTCAGGGGACTGACGTTAATTTGGCTTGCCAAAATAATATGCAATTTTTTAAGGAGTTTGTGTTAATTAGTTGTATAATTTGATGTGATGTGATTGGGTTTGCACAAAGAAAAGCAGAACAGGGTTTGCTATTAGAAGCTGCAGTAGTAGAATCAAGAGGTGGCACTTAAATAGTGCACAGTATGAATTTGCAGCAGTGAAAGGCCTTAGTTCATGATCTAATTATACAATGGGATTCCCTTTCTCAAAAGCTAAAAGCCTTTTAATTCATATTTTTTCTTTTAAGATGCTTTATTTTGATTACTGTACTATTAATTCCTGTGCACCTACTATTTTACCACAGATTAAGTCAATTTGGATATCTCATTTTGGCCTGTTTTGTATAATATCCCACTTTTAGCAGAAAAGGAATATGTAAAATGATAAAATTAGGCAATTTATAGTTTGTATAATTCCTCACTGCATCTCTCTGCCTGCCTTCTACTCTTCATTCACTAACTCTTTCACAACTATTATTGGCAATTTAGGCTTCTTTGCTACCTCTGAAATGGTAATCAGTGGTAGCACTGATGTCAGAACTACAGTTTCTGCCAGGCTAACTGATAACTGTGTAGTCTGGGAACTTAGATAAGGTAGTCAACATCCTGCTGCCTGCCGGATGTTGGAAAAAATTTTGGAAGGTTGCAAGAAAGTGTGTCTGCTGAGGGTTCTGGCTGAATGAAAGGGTTGTTGGTTTTTTTTCCTCAGGATTTACTGACTATGGGATTAGACGACTGAAGAAAAATCTCAGAAATAACATACCCTTCCACGTTTCTCTGTTCTTCTCATCTTCCTTGTCTATTTGGATGGCAGGTTCTTTGGGCTGATGGCTATTTTTTCCTATGTTTTTGTACAGTGCTCCACGCACTGAGTTGCCAGTCCTGGCGGTGACCCCCCAGGCACAGCTCTCACAGATATGCCAGTTAATTAACACAGAGCTCTCTCCTGTTCTCTGCCACACCCCATCTAGTATTTTAACGTTTCATGTAACCTCCATGAGGGACAGGGGGCAAGAGTTTATTTATCACTGTTTCCATAGGAAAGTCTGAAACTTATGGTATGAGGTACTAACACTATCCAAATTTAGCCACATACTTATTCAGGAGATTTGTCTCCTTAAGCTTTTTGTGTTGTTAATGGGTACTGCTTCAGATCACCTCTGAAGAGACACTGTCTTCCTCCATTAATTGTCAGGTGCCAGAAGTCAGACAGCATGGACACACCTCAGGAATTCCATTTCTATCCTACTGCAAGAAAACAGCTTGATAGATACGTTTGAAACTCTCTCCCCACCAGGGATAGCCAAGAAGTAGAGAGAAACTTATTTGCATGCTGCTTGAGAGACATCCTCTCGGGACCGAGGTTTCCTACAAGCTTGCTGGGCAACCAGGAACCTTCTTACACACTGCTCAGTTTGCCTGAACCTTGCATGCTGATGTGCAAACTTCTCAGAGATGTTCACAAATCTCAGAGTTGCCTGAAATCTCCTACAATGCAGGTTTTCTATCATACAAGGTTCCCTTATAAATGTTTCACAGAGTTCTCCTCTTCAAGTTTCTAAAAAGAGGCACTGCATAATTTATGGGATGCTCTGTTCAACATCCAACCCCTGTGAAAAAGCCCTGTAATTTAGGTATGACTTCATATAGAATAGCAAGTCCACCAAACACAGAAGAGAGAAGTCATAAGAGACTCTTTGTCTGAATCATCAAGGCTTGGGAGATATGAGCTTACTAGCATGAAGTTTTTAAGAGCCTTAGGTACAGAAAGACTAGTGTCAAAGGAAGCATGTGTAGTAAGTAGTGGAGTAGAGTTGGTATTACACATAAATAAGAGGAAAATGTGCAAGTACAAAAGGCTGTAATTCCATTGAGCGGCTCTAATGACAGAAAATGGAAAAAAAAAAAGGATGCCTGGACAGATTCCAGGTAATTTCCATTAGGTTCAGTGAGGGTGCTGGTGTCCATCAGGGACGCTGTCTGTGCAAAGCTGAGCTGTCATGGGATCACCTGAACTCTTTATGGAATTAGAACTTTATAATGCTCACATACTTGTTAGTTATATTCTGTTCAAATATCAGTTATTACTGAAGCCACAGTTGTTTACCTTGAGCAGTCAGTTGGTACATGTACAGCAATTTATAGTTACTCTTTAGCCCCTTACGCGCAGTACCTACCATACTAACCAATGTTGCCTGCTTCTGTTATGCCCTCAATTATCTGCTGCTCTTTGTCTGTTGTTGCCTATCTTATGCTTAGCTTTCAAGCTCAGGGAGAGTGAATTTCTGTATTGCTTTCAAGCTTTTGCAGAATGAGTTTCTGTATTTTGTTCTGTATTTTCTACTCCATCTATCACAGCGGTGTCCATGACTGGGAATACTAGGAACTACAAAAATGCTAATACTGAGCAAGATTGATAGGAAAGAATTAATGCATCTGAGAAACACTAAAAAATAAATGTGTAATTTTGTTCACTGAGGACACTTCATAGAAAAGGATGTTGTAAGGCCAATGGTTTAATTATTTGTTGTAAGCCACTCAGAAACAGTACAGTAAACAGACTTGGAAAGTTTCTCATTACGATCAACTCCTGTGCTCTATATCAGAAATATATGCTACTCAATTCATTATTAATTTACAAAAAAAAAAAAAAAAAAAAGAACTTCTTTGAGGAAACTATTGTTTTAGGTCCGATTGACTTCTACAGTCTCATAGTACAACTACAGAAACATTTTTATTGGTGTAGAAAGGTTATATCTTTGCTTATTTAATGAAAGGTGATAGCAATTAATGGAAAACCAGGGCATGAGTACCATGCTAGTAACTAGGACTGGTTAAGCTAGCCTATGCAAATCTATTAATTGTAAAAGAACTTTCAGACAGGTAAATTACTTCCAGTGAATATGAAGAAAAATTTCAGATTTTACTTGGATACACAAGAAGAAATGGGTATAGAGATAAATAGTTACTTTCTTATCAAGACTGCCTTTTCTTTGTTTCTCTCTCTCCCATCCCCTTCACTTCACCAAGTGATATCAGAAGGACTCAAGCCAGGCAATTTTCCTACTTTGTAGGAAGCCTGAGAACAATTGCTGGATGAATGCATTTTAAAGTCAGCAGTGGTGTCGATGTTGAAGGAGATAGAGAACAGACAGCTGAGTTTTACCTGGAACAACAAGGCTGTCGTTTCTTAGGTACTGGCATACACTGCAATATTCCCATGTGAACTTCTAGACTCACAAAATGCAACAGCAGGGTTTTAATCTGTGTCAGTGGCACTAAAATTTCACCTGATGTGATCACCCAGAATTTTCCTGGAGGGCTTGTTGTGCTATCATTTTTGTTCCTCTTACCCACATATATTTTCCTTGTGAAATGCGTTACAGCTTGAGAGTGCCCAGTCCTGTGAAAGGTCAGGTGTGGCAAAATCAAAAGCTTCACCACAGCAATCACAAGGAAATCTAGTAGAAGAGTAAGTACTGATAAACAGAACAGTTGATTTAAATATGCATCTCCATTTTCTTTATAGCTCATGACTTCAAGACATTCTTCATCTTTTGAAGCAGGGCTGAATTCTCCGTGCTTCATCCGATTTTCAGGTGTGATGACTCCAATGTTTAAGTTAAATTATAAGTTCAAATAACGGTTTGAGTGGATACTTTCCTCCATTAAAAAAAAGGAAAAAAAAAGAAAAAAAAAACAAAGCAAAACTAAAACTTGTTGAAACTTCTTATTTTAATAGTCAAATTCAAAAGGCCAACAGCTTATGTTTAGAAAATACTGTCTATGTGTACTTAACTTTAAAATTACCCATTGTCAAATAAGACATGTATAAACATTTGAAAATGAGTTATCATTCTCATGGATTTGAAAATTCTATTTTTTAACCGTTTAGCCACAAACTTTTTCCTAAGACTACTTAAGATTCCAGCTCTCTACCTTAAAAATTTCCTAAGTTTTATTCAAGCGTCCTCTGATGTTTGGATCTTGGAAAGAACTACAGAACAACACTGTCATGGCTTTGGACTTATGACACATCAGTGTCGCAGGTTTATTTGAGGATCTGCAAATGTCAAAACAGAGAACCAGTAATGGGTAATATAATTAGACTGTGTCACAAGGTGTTCATGGAAAGCAGGAAAAAAGTCCATGCAACCTTAACTTTCATATTCCTGACTTCTAAGTAATATGCGTCTCATCTAGGAGAGTCCAAACATAGATCTGGTATGGAATTGTGTAGTAAGATCCCCAAATTAAACAATTAAGTAATACAATTAAAAAGCTTTTTTTTTAAAAAAAGTTGAAGAGTAATGAGGCGACAAGGATTCACCGTCTGGCAACATTTCATTATGAAACTGAGTTACACAGCAAAACTATCAGTTTTCCCTTGTTGCCTTCCAAGAAAATGCTGTTACTTTCCAGAAGACATTATGCTCAATTAATCCCTAGTGGCATCGAGGGATGCTAGCTGCGTGTTCCTCCACCAGAAGCATCCTGGGCACAGCGAAGATGGCAGGTTAATTTGCACAGCTTCCCTCCAGCAGGGATTTTGCCATTAGACTGGGTGTAACTCCAAACGCTATATTTACCTCTAGCCTTCCCTTCCCTCTGCCCCTCATGCAATGCTGAGCTATTTGTTTACATGCAAAATCTGATGACATTAAAAACTTCCCCTGCTCTTTAGACTTCTTTCTTCCCCTCCACATTCACTTTTGTTTTTTTCACTGTCACCTTTGCAAAACCTGCCAAGGAGGAAGGGTAATTAGCCCTCACTAAGCCTGTGTTCCTGGGGCTAGGTTACCAAACTGCCTGACTTAAAACTGACTCCAGTTTCTCCACGCCGCATGCAGTCAGTTCTATCTTCTGACTACAACATAGACATAAATTTAGCTCAAGAACGCTTTGGAGGGGGAGGCTGTCTTTTCATTACATGCTCAATATCCATTATAATGGAACCTGGCTTCTAGTTCAGGGCCTGAAGGCATATCACAATGCAAATAATAGACAATAATGATAATAAAAAGAAAATTTTCATCACAAGAAACTTGATTAGTCTCCTGCATCCTAGGTAAAAGTGCCTATATTTATATAAAGTTTTACAGTTTTTGTTTTGTGTTTTTAAATACAGTGCCAGTTAAGACTAATTCCTTATTTCCCCTGATTTCCGTGCAGATATATTTATGTCTCAGTATTCCGGTGAGTTCCCTTGGCTGACATTTGAAATGCATCTCTAAAATTACTGCATCATCCCAAATTTAAGCTTATGGAATCTCCACAGCAACAATTGTATCTGAGAAACAAATTGTTTGTTAAATGGAAATGGAAATGATCAACTACGTGGGTTATTTCTTGTGATATTCTTGCAATACAACTCTTTCATTCACGTGCTGTTAGAGACTTACTGTGACATGCAGCAATGTTTTCAAGATGCCCTACAGCTCCCAAAGGTGCCATCATGAGAATTAGAGGTCTCAGCAGTTTCTTGATGGGATGGGATTTAAAGTAATGTTTGTACATTACTTTCTTGTTTGAACATTACCCCTAATAGCATATCCAGCTATATCTTCTTTTCTCTCTTCTCTCATACAGAGATGGGGAGAGCCTACAAGAGAAGCAATCGACTTGTGGTAAACTTGCAGTTTTGAATAACCGATAATTCAAACACTTGGAGGTCTGCTCTGCATCAGTAGTATCAATCCTATAGCAACTGCACATGAGCAGGAATAAGTTTTCTTTTGGGTTAATTTTCTACATGCCACAGTGCCCCAAATTAATGGTATAGGCTTTTATTTTAGTATTTACGTTACTAATTTGGTTCAAGTCTCTCTTTGGGCCCCATTATGCAGTAAAGATAACTGATTATAGTAAACAAATAATTTAAGAAAAATCAATAGAAGAGATTTCTATGGCAAAATAATTGTCCATACACAGATATCAAACAACATAGGGAGAATATGGATAAGTACCCATTTAATCACTTTCACAGAAGTTTATATGCAGATCTGCCCTAGCTGAATTAAATTTTAAGAATAATTTGATAAGATTTGTGTTGTAGCATTCTCTATGGTAAATGATTCTGTTGGAATTGATTCTCCATTCAATAACAGCATTCAAAATGCTGCCACAATTTTATGTAGGCTGTTCACTTGGAGTTTCCTAAAATTCATTGACATATTACTTGATTTTTACTGAGGCTACAGCATTTAGACCACTCCCTATTGCTGGCAACTCAGTGCTATTTGCTTTCTTCAGGGTGTGGCAGAATGTGGCTGAGTCTGGGGTGAACATGGTGAGAAAGTACCATCAAAACACTGAGATCAGATACGCATAAGCCACTAGTAAAAACATTAGTGTACCTACTATCACCTTAGTGGAAGATTGAACATGTATTTGCTTCTACTTCATTAACATGTAATGCCTTCAAGGGGCTGATGACAGGCCCATCCTTCCTGGATTTTTTGTATTAGGGGCAAATCTTTCATCTTAAAATGGAGGATGCTTCACCTTCTCTGAGCTTCCCAGCCTTCATTCCCACCATCCTCCCAAAGAAAGCCTTGTTTTCTTCTTCTACCTCTTCTCCTGTGAACTTGCCCATCTGTTTCTATTTACTACCAGATTCCTCCCTCCCACACTCCCCATACAGTCAGTGAACCGCACAGTACTCTCCTCCTGCCTCTTCCTCCCCCAGGAGTTTGCCCATGGCAGATCTCCCTCCTCTTCCTGAGGACCCATTTCCCCCAGCGAGGGTGTGGCTCGCGCCAAGCTTGCTGTCCCCAAGGTTTGCGTGACAACTTGCCTCTGGGCTACAAGAGATTCCCAACTGACCTTGCAGCTCTGCCGACTCCCCATCAAGCCCTGCCACCCACCAGCTCCTCTGCTCAAGCCTCAGGACACAGAGCACAACAACACAGCACATGGAGGCGTCTGTGCTGAGGGATGTCATCAGAGGCAGCGTAAAACTGATGCTGTTTCTCTAGGAGGACATCCCACTCTCGGGCACACATCCACACATGTGCCTGCCATGTTTACAGCACAACAGCTCCTTAATGAATGTACTACTTCTTGCTCCCTCACCTCTTTGTGTGTTGGCTCAGAGGAAGACATTGCTTTCTTAAACGCTTACGCTTAGCGCAGAGACCCTGCAAAACAAAGGCCACACAGCAGTAAAAATGCTAGTAACAGGTAATGAATGGGAGACTTCAGAAATAAAGGAGGGAACCAAAGAGCAGGAGCCAACAGGGTAAATATTTGCAAAATAATAGTAGGGGTCAATGAGGAGCTTGCATCCTCCCTCGCCTATCATCACATCAGGGTAAGGAAATACTGCCTGAAAGTAAGAGCTGATCTTTGGAAAGTCATGAAAAAAAAATTTACTTCCCATCCCCCAGCCACAGTGCATAATTAGCTTGTGGTAATAACTGCCCTTGTGTGACTCTGAGGCCAAGTACTCTGTAGGACACTTAGACAGAAAGTACAAAATGCTTGTAGTTATCTATATTGTAAAAGTGATACTAATCCCATGCTTCAGGCTTTAGTTCAGTCTCTGTTAAAGACAAAGAGACCTGATACACTGGTACTTTCAGAGAGATAGAATATTATACCTGAGAGACCTATCATCTGATGCTGTGTGGCACTTTCTATAGGAAAGAGAGCAAGGAGGAAGCAGAAGGCTGGAAGGCAAAGAAGAAAAGTGTGGATAAAAAAATGAAAAAGATCCATCAGAATAAAATAACAATAGAGAAAAAGTCTAGAGCTGATGTTTAGATAAAACTGTCTTTTACTTTGTTCCAGTTTAGTGTTTCAGTGGGGCTGTCCAGATTTTTATTTACAATTTATTTACCTGTGTTTATAGAAAAATGTTTTTGAGGATCATGTTATTTGACTCGGAAGCTACCTCCATTGTTTACCTAGGTGATTATGAATATTCCAGTAAGTCTGATTTTGTTCCCAGTTCCATTTACTGTAATATTTATTTATTACTATAATTAATTAATTCTAAAATGGAATGTCCAACAAGTAGCAATTTGTGAAGATCAGATACTATGTGCTGTTACCATTTAAGTATATATTTTAAAGCTCACTACTTGTGCACCAGGTGTAAAGACAAAAAAAATATCCACTTTAAATAAAAGGCTTTGAGAAAATATGATTAAAAGGTATCTAATTAATGCATAAATTAGGACAGATAGCAAAAGATTGATGATCCATTCTGGACAGGATAGCAAGCTAAACATTTGTTGAGATTTAAACAACTTCGCTTTGGTTTTGCTTTGGTTTTGCTCCTCACATCTTCCAAGGTTCCTCCCCTGCCAGCCAGCCCCCAAGAAAGAAAGAAAGAACAACTGATATAATCAAAAATATTAAGACAAAGTTTATATGTTATACGCTACCAACCCATCTGAAACCATAACTGGATATAGTCTTACATGGAAACCTGAACAAAGTGGCACAAAGTTGATCAGTGCCATTGCATAATATGCATTTGCAGTGAAGCTATTCTGAAACATGTGTTGGAGTTACTCCTTTCCAATATTTGTTGGACTGTCCTTAGTCCAAGTGAAATTGTTGTCTTCAAAAATTTCTTCAAAAAAAACTGTAGCCTGGAAACAGAGTGGTTCCCTCCCCAGAAATCAGAAGCATTGACTGCAAGAACAGTATGTCCACCAATCAAAGCAGCGCTCCACAGTGTAATTTTTAGTCTGTGCTTTCAGTTTAACTGGTAGCTCACCGTTGTTTTGAGAAAAACATAGTAGGGAGTGCCAATGAAACCTTAAAACATAGAAGATTAAGTCTGGGACAGAAATATCCTGTGCACACATCCGTCTCATTGAATTATTTTAGTGTTTCTGAGTTTTGCCTGGTGTTCATGCAAGACAGTAATAATTGCAGCATAAACAAGTAAAGAGCAAATATATCTTTATTTGGGTTACTCAGCTTTCTATCCTACTGTTTTTTCCTTTATATTAGCCCCTATTCCATGCCCCAGGGCTCCTTACCAGCTCCTCATTAAGGCATGCACCTCCTTGTGGCTCCCTATCAGCCTCCTGCACTGCAGCAATTAACCCATTATAGCACCAAGTACACGACTGTTGCAGCATTTATTCAGATTCATAATATTCTCGCATTGCATGCCAGGTTTTAAAATTAATTTTGAAGGAAATGAGAGATGTGTTGAAATACGTCAGGTTTTTACCAAAAATAGATCATGCCATACTGCTCTCGTAACTTTCTTTCATAAATAATGGAGTTTTTTCAAAGAAAAGAAATACAATAGATCTCGCTCCTGTGGGCATCCGTAAATCACATTATAGGGAGTTGCGGGAGGGAGGGGTATTATTTAAACTAGAGAAAGCAAAGATCTGTAAGGAACTGACTGAAGAAGAGATGACTGTGGGTTGTGCTGAAAAAGTCTCTATTGGAATGGGCAGAGATTAGTAGTGGAGTCCTACAGAGACTGCTCTTAGTACTGATAATTTCGTGGGGTCATTATTTTCAATAAATAACTCAATGATCTTTAAGGTTCCTTCCAATCTGAACCATTAATAACCACACTACAGAAAAGGAAGTAGGTGCTATTGAGATTTGGTAATTACACAAAGCTAGGAAAAACAACCAATATTGAGTTATAATAGTACAAGCAGAGGAAGGGGAAGCAAAGAAATAGGAAGGGACCAAGTGAAATTCAGGGGTGTAGTCTGAGGATGGTACACTTCAGAACACAAATAATGAAGCAGTGGGTTTAGGCACCCAGTTTGGATGGACAGCATTGCTTGAGCTGTTGGCAAAAAAACCCAAGAGATACAGGTTAGGTACTTAAACAATTTGGATCACAGTCCTTGCTAAAAAAAGGTGGCTGTGAGCCTTAGATAAATTGTGCCTATAAAACAAAGGCATGATGAAGGAGAGTTATCTGGGATTGGTGGGGTTTTTTTCTGGTTTTCACTGAATGTTGTTACTCTAGACAAAGTACAGGCACACATTGCACAACTTGGGTCACCCATGTGCGAGAAAATTAATTCAAACTGGGACAAGCACTGAGAAGATAGAGGCAGGAGGAGGAGAGACCATCTAATAAGAGAGACTAAAAGTGCTTCACTTGTTTACATAAATAAAACAAAGGCTGAGAGGGAACATAACTGTTGTCTATAAATATACAAGGAGGGAGAAGAGCTATTTGAAGGACGATGTTGACATAAGAACAAATGGTTATAAGATGGTCGTGAATAAACTCAAACAGGAAATTAGGAGGAAGCGTTGGAATGAAATCCCGGAGCAGCCCTCCAAGAGTACGGGGAGCAAGAAATTTCGCAGGTTCCAGTGTGAAACTTGAGCCCTTCATGAAACCAATTATGTGACGTGTGGCTGACAGCAAAAGCTGGGGTTTGAACTTGATGCAGGAGGTCCTTTTAAATCCTATTTCCTACGTTTCCAGGGGAAGCTGATTTAAATCTTCGGCAAGAGATGTCTTAGATGCTGATAACAATAATTAATACCTTACACTCCAGTAATACCCCTCCATCTAAAGACCACAAAGCACATTGAGCACATGTGGGAATTAAACGTCTAAATATCCACCTGTGTTGTTACTGTTATTTTGCAGCCAGGAAATGGGATGTCCTGAGCAACTCTTTTTGGATCACTTAGAAAAATCTGTAAAAATGAAGAATAGACCTCACAGATCTCCTACTCTTAAGAAAAAAACCTAGAGTTCTGAAAATTTTCATCATGTTTTCAAAGCTTTTTAATTCCAGAAAATGTATGAATTGTATACAATTGCTTGTACAAAGCCATAAGCCATATGCTGTTTAGCTTAAAATGTCAATGAACAAGTCAGCAACAACAAGAAAATGAAGGTGTTTGTAAATGTTGCATTTAAAAAGCATTTAGAAAAATGAGAGTGGTCCTCCAAAGATGTACACATCTTCAAAATCCGAACAATGCAGTGTTTCACAGTCATTAAATAACGTGTCACGTAGCTACAAACAAAAATCATATAGCTTGAAAAAATGTTGTTTTCCTCTTGGGGAGCTGGAACAGCACCAGTTCCGTGTGTGTTAATTCCCACCCTGACTTCCACTGGGAAAGATGCCAGGGGTGGCGAGGGACAGAGAGCAGTTTCTCCCTGGCTCTTCTTCCTGCCCTGAAGCCCTTCCCTCTCAAACCTGCAGAATCCCAGCCACACTTTGCCAGCACGCAGACAGGCATCCAGAAGGCAGAAGAGACAGAACATGCTGGTTTGGCTCCTTTCTGAGGGCTTAAAGTCCTCTGACTTGTCCCCAGTCTTCCACCTCCATCAAGGGAGGATATGTCCCCTTGGTCTCACACTTGCCACAGGGCTGCTTGCACTGTGCTGATCCCTAAGTAGTGAAACACTGCATATAGAAGTGCATTCAGAGAAAGAGCTGACGTGCACAATTCCCACCTACCAATATCCTCCTGCTTCTTCCATATCAGATGCTGGATATGGCCCCTGAACAGAGCAGTAAGGCCATTGCCCACAGCTCTTTCAAATTCCTCCCTTCTATGGCCTCTGCCAGGGCTTTTATGAGCCCAAAGCAAAGGGGAGCCAGCTGGGCTCCCGCACCGATGTAGAGCCATACCCCCAAACAACAGACTCTGCCCAGAAAAATATATACTCTAAGTCAAGGGAAACCACACACGTGTAGCTGAACACAGAATTTGGCTCCAGCAGTGAGCAGAACCTGTTAAAAGCAGGTGCTTGAAACAAGACCAAGTACCTGCCCAGGGCAAACCAGCTTTAAGGCTGAAGACTACGGTTCAGCAAATGTGGGGTGGGAAGCAGTGTCGTGCTGGGGGCAGGGAAGGATGAGAGATTTTTTCAGTCATCTGAATACATTCCATGTTAAGAAAGTCAGTTACCTTCTAGCTGGCTAAATTTTACATACACTTTTTTGTAATTGGCAAAGACGTAACTGTGTAGAGGACTGATGGTGAGTCTGCCCGCACCCTTCACACGCCTCTGGTTCTCCTGGACTGTAACCTCTCCAGCGGACAGTACAAAGAGGCTTGTTTTCCCAAAGTTCAAAACAATGAGACCCTGATCCTTGTAGTGCCACAAAAATAATAAACAGATCAGAGGAATTCCCATACACAAAAGGGCCAGATTCTGCCCATAAAAATATATGCTCTGTCTAAGTCAAAGGAAATTGCACGTGTGTAGCTGAGCACAGAAGTTGGCTCAAAGCCCACTTGTAACTAAGCCATGCGTGTGAGGACAGAATAGAGTCCATTGTCTCATAGAGATCTCCATCTCTCTCCATAGAGATCTTTTTAATTTTTCTTTGTTGTTCTCTGGACATGAATTACCTAAACTGAAAACCAGAATTTTTCTCTAACCTAATGTGTCTCTGACAGGCAATATTTTTTTTTTATTGTTTGGTTGGGTTTTTTTAATCTGTTAATTCCCACTTTAGAGATTGCTGAGAGAAAGTAATATATGTCTACAGTCTCTTCCTATAGACCTACGCAAAGAAAGTTTAATCTGCTGTGGATGATGCCTGGGGCAGCCTCTAATCAAGTTCTGCCCCAATTTATTTAATCCAAGTCAAGGGCTGAAGGGTTTCCTCCCTCAAGTTCCCACACAGACTTTTCAAGGCCACACTTTGCCACATATGGACTAGAAGACAGACTGCACTAGAAGACAGAGTGGAAAAGTGTCCTTTCTGGCTTTCCTCATCTTACAATATAGATTTACTGCCCTTCCCTTGGTTTCTGCCACTGCCTCTATTTAAGGGCCTTCTGAAAAGCAAAATGAAATATAAAGATTAATACGGTTTCCAACCACATTAACTTTCCAGCGGTTTTTCTGCAGAGTCTTAGCACAGTGGTGCCAATTCCTTCCTATTCCTCCTCTCTTTACCTCCAGCATTTTCTCCTTGTCTCTCCAGATCTTTGCAGAAACCCAAAGAGAAGAAAAGCAACATGAAGGCTTGTTTCCCTACTTTGCTGCAGAAAGATAATAGTGTAAGAGAGATGTTTAGCCTAATATCTCTTTGTGGCTGTTGCTTCTGCCCTGGGACACACTGGCATATCATCTCAGATCAGCTTTTTTAGAAAGATCTGTACATATTTTTATTGGAGAATCTGCCTTGGTTCCATATAGGGCTCCTAAAATCTAAAGAGGAGCTGGCTGGAAATCTTGAGGAGTGTCCGTCTGGCTAGAAGCAACCTAGGACCAAATTCAACAGTCAGTCTTCTAGACCTTGGCCCCATTTCCTCCTCTCCCAGCCTCACTACCCCCCTGAAAGGGTTCTGATGAACAGGCAGAACTTCATCGCTAAAAATGGATACCCAGCTTGTGTTAACAATCTTCATCTGTCCACTCTTACATCAAAAACCCCAATATCAAAAAACAAAGGTGTATTCATTTTGGTTTCAAAGCAGCTTAGGTAGAGCAGAAGAAAATTCAGAAACTTGATAAAAACTGCAGAAATAAAACAGCTGATGTTGAGCTGATAATATATGACCTAAGGGTATTTTACCAGCATTTCATAATACAGTGGAGGGAAGGAAGCATTGAAAGAGCAGTTGTTTACTTATTATTTTCAACTTCAGCATTCATTTGATACATATTAGAGGGCTCAAATGCAACCACATTAGTGGCTAGGAGGTGCACTTCGCTGTGAGCTTGTGGGAGGTCTTGTGCTTGAAGATGCTGAAGTATTTTGCTTTTAAACGCTCTGTGCTTTTTTCCTTTTATTTTTTTTTAATAAAAGAAAAAAAGAGTTATGGGATTTAATTAAATTGGTGGTTTGCTGGCTTTTTCTAGTCAGAAGTTACACGTATGCTGTCTCCTGTATCCCTCGCTCTTCCTCTCTCCTTCTCTCTCTCCTTTTCCCTTGAAGAAGGTTTTCCTAGGCATGTACATCCATTTCAGAATCTAATCATAGACAACTTAAATCTTTCCAACGTTACCCACATTAGTAATTGCAAAATAATAAACATGACAAAATTCAGATTAATAGGGCATCCTGTGCAACTCGGATGGCGGGGAGAGCCCTCTGGAATTCTAAGCGTAATAGGTCTGTGTTTATTTCTCAACCGACGGCATAATGTGACTGATTTACAAGAGTTTAACTCAAGTGTTAATCTGACAGTGACGAAGAGCTTCTCAGTGGCAGAATCACTTACACTATCATATTAGTTGCCTCCTCTATTAAAGCAGTGTGGTCGATAATTGGAATGCTTTTATGTCTAGTGGTTCTGACAAGGCTCTCTTTAGGTCACATATGGGCGGTCTGGCTTGCTGCACAGCTGAACAGTGGCAAATGATTTAAACTGAGAAAGTATTGTTCTCCTCGTATTATGGAGCAAGGGCAGTTCAAGGAAAGTAAGGCTCTGCACCGGCTACCTGCTGGTGTGTAGTAAAATAAGATGGACATGATACTGGGTTGGGAGTACAATTAAATCTATTTTGCACCGATGTGTTGGTGGACAGATGAGTTTCCACATGGCAGAGCTTTATGATCTTTAAGGTAGACTGAACTAATAGATTGGTGTGGAGCGCACTGAAGTTACTAAGGATGAGAAAGCAAGCAGCAGTACATTTGAACTACAGGTTTCTCATATGCTCCACGTCATGCTGAGTTTTTATAGCTCCTGGCTTTCAAAAAGCCTGTTTCAAAGAGGTTTGCGCTAGACTGGGCATGCAGTTTTGCTCTGCAGATATTGTCGCTACCGATTTAGTGGAATGCAATTAGGAAGCCTAAATTAAGTGGTAATGGAGAACCAGCTCTTGAAACTGGGGTTTCCACGGCAACCACTGCTTACAATACAGCCTTCAGTTAGTTTTCCCACTTTATCTGCAAAATGCACAATTGAGCTTTAAAACAGCTTTGTGCTGAAAAGCGCACTGTAAACAACTGTTTGCAATGAGAGTTTTACACTGTCTTTAAATACAACAAGCTATCAAATAAAATTTACTTGTCCACACTAATAAAAAAAAAAATCCATACAGTACAAAACACTAAAGGGTCCAGAAACTTATTATTCATTCTGGAAATTTATATATAATACAAAAATTCAAGATCTTGTGGGTCCTCAATTTGTCTTTTAAGTCTTATCATTATTCCTCAATTTTAAGACATATAATCCCAAATCTCTCAGTAGTGAGAAGAACTGAGCATTTTGGTACAAATACTGCATTTATCGCAATAGCAACACTATATAATTATAAAGTTCTTTTTGTCTAATATGAACTAATAAATGTGCATTTTCATTAGACTTCCTTTAACATCTAGCAATCTTTTACAGATTATTTTTTTATTTTTTTCCTTTATGCTGCATTATTATATACTTCATAAATGTTCATATTTTATGGCAAAGTAACACTGTGACATTTCTGAACTGCTTAACATTCTTGATTGCTTTAGGATCATAGCCCAACTTTTGCATCTTGTCAAATGTAACTGCAGGTGATTAAATATGCATAAAATATGGGAAAGTGGAAAGGATGATGTTAAGGTCATATGTGTAATTTGTATTGACCGCCCTTTGTATGATAACGCCGTCAAACTGAATCTCTAAGCTGAAATTATGTATTTGCAACCAATTGTTTCTCCTCTGTTGTACAGTCACTGGTCATGCACTAATACTGTCAGGTGATTTGTAAGAGTTGAGATCTTGGCAGTTTTTAATTTTTATTTTTTTTCCCCACTTTATACTTATGTGTTTGAATCAAGAAAACTCTCAGAAAAAACATTCTGTAAACTTCGCCGAGATAATCTCAGAAGACACACCACGTAATTTTGATTTTTGGCCTATCAGCTGTTAGAGTCTTTTTTTAAGGTAGAACTCTTTGGAAAAAGAGAAAAAAAAACACTTACACCACCATAGAATCACACAGCAAGTCAAAACACACCTAATTCGTGTCTCAGCTGAAGTACAGCAACCCAAGCACCTCACAGCGTTTCAAGGCTGACACCCTTGTGTGAGTGTGTGCATTTGTGTGTGTGAGAGCAGCCACACCAAGTCGATGCAGGGAGAGAGAAAAAGGGTGTGGGGGTGAAGGTGGTGGGCAGGGGAGAGAGGGGGGAGGTGTGGGTGCCTTCCCTTGGGAGCCAGCCGGTCAGAGGACTGTATCTTGGCATCCTCAGTCATGGCTAAATCTGGATTTGATATAGTCTCCGCAGACTTTGAACGTGCCAGGCAGGGAAGCTTGCCCTTCACAGTACGGGTGCGCTTTCAGCCACGGCGATGGGGCTGCGCCTATTCTGATCTGCTCGAAACAGCCTTTTCAGCGCTAACCGAAACCAGAATGAGGATGGGAAGGCTGACTGCAAAGTTCACATCTCCTCCGCTGTGTGCCGGTGCTAATGGGAGTTTCTCCTGTGATGGGTAGGTCATAAAACACACAGCTGTAGAGAACCGTGCAGGGTGAGCAAATCAAAGAACTTAGTAATAAAAATGATGTGTGTGCCAATATTATTTAATATTAACTTGTGAAAATAGTTGAAGAAACACATCTTCATCATATATCAGAATTGGCTCTAAAGCTGAATCAACGGATTAATAGGGTTATTTGTAATGATATTGTCCTCGTAAAGGCTTTATTATTTAGGAATCAGAGATGGAAATTGTAATTTCTTTAATGATTTTTCATGACATAAATTAGCCTGCCTCAACTCCTCCGTCTAGAAGGCAAGAGGAGAGGTTGAGCTGGTCCCCTTCCTCATTCTTACACAAAATCTGCTCATTTGGACGGAGCCCAAATTTTAAAGAAACAAGTTCCTGGAAGAAATGCAGGATGCCAGTGCGCACAAGACTTTCACAGGGCATCTCGTTTCAACACTGACTGCCTGCATTTTATCGGAGTACTAAAGGACACATTGAAATTATTTTGTTCTGGCACCGGCGCGCGTTGTGATGTGTATGCATTCAATTGCACTTGACAAATCTTTGGGGCAAACAAAATGGTCTAATGTAAGGAAATATCTTAGCATATTCCAAAATGACATTTTTAGACCAAACATGTGTTCGATTGATTTGCCTTCTCCAGAGATCACTTTTGAATCCAGGCCAGCGATAAGCAGGGCAGGGGGGGAGCTCGGGGAGGGGGGGGGGGGAAGGCAGGCTCTCGCTGAAGGCCAGGCGGGTCAGCCGTGCTTCCGCTGGTATTTCCTGCGCGGCAGAGTCCCGTACCTAACTGTACAAATAGCTCCACATGGCACCCTGAGAGCGTGCCAGGGAATTTTATGATCACACGCCAAGTACGGTTGTCAGGTTCCACTCCACTGCTGTGTGTGTATGTGTGTGCTCATATGTGTGTGTGGCGGGAGCTAACTTCAGACTGAGTAATTACCATAATCCAAACAGGGCCTTTACCATCTTATTTGCATTCAGCCAGCAGTGCTGTTTTTATCAGCACCACTACTGAATTGTTGCAAAGTTTTAATTATCTTGACAACTCTCCCTTTTTTTTTTCATTCGTTCCTCCTTTTTTTTTTTTTTTTTTTCCCCTCCCCCCTTGGGTTCTGTTTGGATTTCAGCAGTCATCTCCCTACCGTAGCAATCAGATTTCTGCAATGGGAAGTTTTCACACTTTTTCTTCTTCTAGTGGTAATTTATAGTATCCCACCTCAAAGGCTGCTCAGAGTGGGTACAGAGGCAGAGGGAGGTTGTCTTTGTCTTTATTAATTAATGCCTAATATTTTTGCAGAAAAAGTCACTCCAAATGCCTCTTTTTAAATTGTATTTGAAGCCCTGGTGTAACTTTACACATGTGTGTAGGCTTGCTGAACTGAAAGAAACCATTTCCTATGCAGAAAGCTACCCCCTTGCGTAAATGTTTGCCAGACTAGTGCTTTAGTTGTCATGTTTTCTGTATTTCCATAATCTTTTGATTTAGGATTAGTATAAAATGTATCATGTCACTTATATTTGCTCTCTCTCAAACACTCTGCATTTTCAGTATTTGAATGCGAAGTTAGACAAATTCAACCTTGAAATAAGACACCGTTTCCTAGCAGTAAGGGTAATTAAACACTGGAAGAGCTTACCCAGGGAGGAGGTGGACTCACCATAGCTTGGAGTCTTTAAAATGAGATTAGACATCTTTCTGAAAGACATGATTTAATCCATCTTCTGGAGAAAGATTCCAGGGTACGGATACAGGTCAGAGGAGACAATCGCCAAAGTCCTTTTCGACTTCTGAGCCTGTTGGCCTAGAAATCTGAGTTCAGATATGTTTTGGTTCACATTTAACATCAGTTCTAACATCTACATAGAGAAATTGTCTTTTGGAAACATTAAGATGAAAAATTTTTCAGAATTGGGCTGTCCGCTGCAGGCAATAAGGTTTTGCTTGCTAAGTTTTGCCTTTTGTTTTTCTTTTATAAGCAGTTATATATAAGGTTATATATATATATATATATATAATGTTAATACAGATTAAAATATTCTAGTATGAGATCATTATGGAGGAATAGAATGCTTTAAAACCTAAAGATTCATGAACTGAACAAATGCAAAAAATGATTTCTAGGCTGTTGGTTTCTCGGGTACAATAAATGCGTTAAAAATTAACACAATTAATATTTTTCTAACCATAGAATACCATGATCGTGTTTAGCTTATCGTCTTTTAGGAAGTTTATGCATCAGATTGCATATAATTGCTATCAAACGGTATGGTAGTATTCTCTTCATCTGAAAGGTAAACAAATTCTGTTTAACAGTCGTTAGGCATTTGTTTTGCTGCAGTTTGGCCTTATAAACACCTTATCCTTGTTTTCCCTTTAAAAGGAAAAAAATTAAAGGTAAGAACCATTAGGGATTTCTCTTTAAATCCAGCAATCTATGCATACTACTAAGAATCAATGCTCTGTAAACTGTCTGGTGTTCTGCAATAAATTCTAGCTTTTATAGACTTTTGCTGGGCCAGGTAGCTGCTAATGCCATAGAAATTGATTATTTGTGGTGTTCTTATCACTGCTTAAAATATCTAATTGCTTTTTCTCCACAGATTTGGATTTGGCTCGCTTGATGCTGGACGATTAATGAAGGAAGCCCTAACTGGACAAATGTTGGTCTCCTGAGACAATGTGTTGTTGATAACAGGTCTGATTTGAGCAAGTCTAGTCAAATTCAATTTTAATAGTATTTAAAGGCACACACAGGACACATATCACCGAGTTTTGGGCTGGTTTGTTTGGATTTTAAGTCTGTTGTGCTACCAAAGTTTATTCCCATTAAGTATTAAGCTTTGCAAAGCAGAAAAAACACATATCTGTCAGCTGCAGAGATATGTATTTTGCCTCAGTATAGCAAGTTTTGTTCAAAATTTGCCTTTATTCTTTCATACTTATGCAGACCTGGGTATGTAATTCATCACTGTATGACTGTTCCTGTGGAGGAATTATTGCACTCTGATTATTTTGAACCCTAAAAATTATTGATTGAGGTAGAGACAAGAAGGTGTTGCAATCAGTTCTCAATCTAGTGAGGGCAGCCTTCTTTAAAGGCAGCTAATCCTTACCCTAAAAGCCGTATGCAGTTGCTGCTGTTCCCCTAGGATTTTTCACGTAGCTGTGCCTGTGTCATTTATGTGAAGTTAAGTACGAACCGTTTTCCACTGCACTACCAAATCAAGATAACCACCAAATATCAAGTCACTATCTTACTGGATCTCTGCTTTGAGCATGACATTTAGCTCACAGCTCAAGCACAGCTCCAGCTGAGGAGGAAAAGATCTCCCATCCCACCAGAAAAATGGACTCCAGGATGTTTCCCTTCTTCATCAAGATGCAGAAGCAATGACATCTAGAGTCAGTAGGGTCCAGAATACTTTCCTCCTTCAAAGAGCTCCCATTTTCTAGAGGCAGGTAAACCAAAGGGAAGAGGGACTTGCATCCCTGCACCTTGCACCCTTGCTAGCCATGGTGCCAGTCTTTCTCTCTTTGTCCCCAAAAGGGGTGTTGAAAGAGTGACTACAACTAGCTGCTCAAAGGTCTAGGCACCTCATGGAAGGTCTAAGCACTGCACTGCACATCATTTTTAGGAACCAGTTTGCAGAAGTGAGTACAGACACCTGTGTTTGTTGTCTTTTAATCACTATGAGGGAAAGGTAGAAATCTCAGAGTGGGAACAAAAATGGCTGGACAGGGAAAAGCTCAAGTATAAGGACTGTACTCCAGCATGTATCTGTAACCATAGCCCTTTTCAGAGATGTGGCCACGAGCCAGCTTAGGGCCTGGAGTCCTCTCCTCAGGCTGACACTAACAATATTTGATTCAAATAAATTAATAACCCCATTCTTGTCTTTTGCAGCATTATCAAAGTCATAGCAGTGATGCTGTAAACCAATCTTTTACCTAACAGCCTAATAGTGGTTTAGGCAAAGTTTCATGTATGAGAACACTCCAGGCCAATTCTCTCTCCAGGTCAGAGCCTTGTCACTCCCACCTTGCAGGGACACTCCTTAGCCACAGTGTTCTGAATCGGGGTGTTCCCTCTGTTGGAGACATGCCACACTTTAAGAAACAATTTAAGGTTAGTTGATCTGGAGAAAAAAAAGAGGCACCATAATTGTTTTATTTTTCTTTTTTTGTGCTGTGCGATAGAGAGCAGTTGTCTGAGAGGAATTCATACCACAAGGCAAGGCATGTTATTGCTTATCTATTTTAGCCAGATTAATGTTTCTATAGACTATACAAGTGGCTGGGTTTGTGCACCTACGGATCAATGACTTCTGCATGTTTTTCAAGCATTTCTGTAGGAAGGGCAGGAAACATGCACTAGAAACATCCAGTCCCATGGAACAATTGCTTCCCAAAGATGTCTCTTCCATGCAATCTTGCAGTGATTCTCCAGCAAAGCGATGGCTGAGGAACAGGAGCACTCTCCCTTTCTCTCTGGATCAATGTTACTGTGTAAAAGGCACAGCAAGGAAGTCTGTTTCTCGATATTATACCTACTTGAGGCTCCTGAAAGTGTGATTAATTAGGTGTGATTAATTAAACCATGAGTCATGACCTTCTTTTTTTCCTGTCACATTACTTATAAACAAGAAGGCAGTCAGTGAAGTTAAATGGTACAGGATAGTAAATTTAGACGAAATAAAAAGAAATGAGTTGTGTTGCATGTGGTCAACCTATGGGATTTGCTGCTACAGGTGACCAGATGATAAATAGGGTTCCTTGGCTGGAAAGAGCAGGTGTTAATGCTATTACCATAATAGATGGGACCAATCCTGTGCTCCTGGGACTTCTGAGTGCACTGGGAAGGCAGAAGTGAGTCCTACTTGGCTAATAAAGTAAGAGCAAGTGTTCCATGTGCTGGGAAGTCAGGCAGGAATGTTGTTCTCCATGGACAGCAGCGCTGCTCTATTAGCTTGATCTATGACTTGCCATTTCGTGGTTTGGTTGTTTGTTTATTTGTCTGTCTTTTTAAATTCCGCTGGAAAATACTGTACTGGCTCTCTCTGTTGACTGAATGACCAGCCTTGGGCAGAAGATATAGCATTCTTCTTCTCTGACCTTTATATCAAAATTGATTAACAATAATTCTTTTGCAGAAAAAGATTGACAATGAGATGTGGATGTTCATCTTTAATGAACTCTAGTTACCAAAGTAGAAACCAGCTAACTTTGATGGCGCAACTGACCACTTTCTCAGTAATAGCTGAGTATTTACTCCTTCTTGAAATGGTAAAGTAATGGTGTATCCACAGATAAGATGAAGAACCACCTGTTGCTCTACTTGTTTTTTTCCTCTCTCACATATCATTGATTTCTTAGGACCTTTCTCATTACTGGCAGTAGCAGGATGTGCTGGCTGGTATTTATACAGTCAGAAATGGCATAACTTAGAATTAGAACCTGTGTAATCCTGTCAAGCACTCAGAATTATTATGTTTATGTATTTTAATCTTTGTAAAGTAAGGAGTCCGCTCATAATCTAATTGTTTTTGTTTATTATCATGTTTGCCATTTTACAGAATAGTTCACTGGAAGGTGCCTACTTTATATTGTTCTCACTTCCTAATAAAAGATCTTATTTAAAAGAATCTTTCTTTTCAATTATGAAAATACTTTTCTTATCTCATTAAGCCCAAAAAAGATGAAGTGTTATTTTTCCTTTTTATTTGTGACAATACAAATTAAACACACCTATGGCGAACTAATTACTATGTTTATTTTTTTTTATACAGAGCAAGCCTGTTAACTGTGAATGTGAAGAGATGAAGCAAGCAAAAAACAAAGAGAAGTGTGAAGAGCTTTGCTGCCATATCGTCTATGACACTGTACCAGCTCCTAGTTTTAGGATCAATGAGTGAATAGGTATGTAAAAGAGACACTATTATTCTACAGAGGAGTTATTTCAAAGGAAATAAAGAAAAAAAATTAAAAGGCATGTAAATGCATTCTCTATGTATACAGAGAGAATGTATATAGACACTGTATGATGGCTACACTAGAGAGGGAGCTTCATTTGGTATTTAAAGTTCAGTGGAAAAATATTGCACAGAAGTCTAGATAATAATGTCCTTGATCTTATCAAGTATTGCCATAGTACTAGTATTGCCATTTTCCTGTTGAGGTTACTCATGTGAGAGGAACCACTCTGTTGTACAAGTTAAAGGTTCCCTGTCCTTCGTTTTTGTACTTAAACCAGATTTGGGCATTTCAATGTCCATGCAAATTGCAGCATCTTTCAGAGTTGTGCACTTCACAATATAAGACGCTTTGTTAATTGTAGAGGTAATAGGTATCACCACCTTTGTTTAACCATGGAAGTTCAGATTTTCAAATTACTTGAAGTTTTAATTGTTGTGATTATAACTCAGTACTACCTCCATGACACTTCACAGGCAAAAGTTACATCTGTGTAAACCACTTGGGATAACAGGCAGAAATAAATAGTTTTTTTCGCTGTATATTCATAGTATACTGGAAATTGAGAGGCTAAGACTCCTTAGAGAGAAGACCATTGATTGCTGTTGTTTCTCTCCATGAACATCCATGCTACATTCCCTTCCTCCCTTACATACCAGAGCAAGAAAAATTATTCCCTCAGTAGCAAGAATTCAGTGGTCATCTTTATCTGGCAAAAGTTTTGGTGTTGTACAAGACTGCTGCCTTGGAAAAGATATGGGGGCTGTCTGGTATAGCTGCCTTCGTTTACCCAAGGCAAGGGAACACATTTGACCAGGAGCCATGATCTTGCCTTTCTTCAGGTCTGGCCCCGATGGCCAAATATAGACATAAGATGGAGAGTTCAGTCTGCCTGACATCGATTCTGTCCGCATAAAATGGCCTTTGTCAGCATTAAGTGTTGGCATTAAATGGCAGAGGTGGAGGGGTTTTAGAAAGAGCTGGAAAAAAAACTGTCGATGAATTTGCACTTCTCAGAAGTTTCTGTTAAAAATATGACAGAAAGGGACTAAATGAGGCAGGAGGAGAAGTGAACACAGAGGGGAAGAAATGGCAAAAATGAAGCATTAAATATTTCCTTTAACTGCAGTCAGAGATGGAGATTATATTTGACCAAACAACGAAATCCTCCACCACAAGTCAGGACTAAGACTGACTTCATTTTTTATTTCAGGGCTCTCCATAGAAAGCAGCCAGTCAGTTATTCTCTGTGTCTTAAATAGTGTACTAGCATTACTAATAGACCAAGCAGATGGTTTTGTTTTATTGTCTGAATGCTGTAATATTTTACTGTAAATAAATAGGATATTCACTTGTCTTATACGATTTCCCAATGTACTTTATAATAAACCAAGTAATTTTGACAGGAAAATGTTGACCAACACTAGCCTAACACCATTCAGACAATGAGCTCAATACTGGCACAAATCCCATCCATTAAAAAAGTCAGTGGTATTACATTTACTTTTACAATTTGAAGGATAAAGAGAGAAATGCAAGAGATAGAGCAATAAGAACCATGTGGTCCCTCCTCTTCAAGGGTCTCATCCAGAGCCTATTAAGTTAATGTACATACTCCCTTTGATTTTAATAGGCTTTGCATAAGTCAGAAATTACTGAAAATGAATAGCAGGAAAAAGAACCACTCTGTTTACATTTGTTGGGTCATATCCATAATAAACTTGTAAAAAATGAAAACAGTAGAAAACATTAAAACAAATCCAAATACTAACTTTATTTTAGAATTCAAGATGACCTCATTTCCTGCTCCAACATAAGTATGTGATGTCACGAACATCAGAAGATTTTTTCTAAACCTTTACTGAAAACATTCCTCTTCCCATCATCGAATATTTCATCTTGCTTTCTTCTTGCAGCTGTTCCTTCTAAAAGACACGTATCTTTGGGCAAGCAGTTATGAATATCACAGAGCAGTCAGGACCACACCACCCGTTTACAGATTGCTCTCGTAGGAACTGCTGGATTGGTGCTGGTGGTGGGTCAGAAAAGTGTCCAGCCAAAGCAGGGTGCCGAGGAGTGTCCCAGGGATCAGAAGCAAAGCCAAACATCACTCTTCCAAAGAAAGATTTCTAAACTAACCTAGATTTT
This sequence comes from Tringa solitaria, assembly GCA_026413425.1. Classification (NCBI taxonomy): domain Eukaryota; kingdom Metazoa; phylum Chordata; class Aves; order Charadriiformes; family Scolopacidae; genus Tringa; species Tringa solitaria. The sequence continues at coordinate 144,052,796 of JAOXJM010000001.1, forward strand.
TCATTCCTAGTTAGAGCAGATAGATTTTATTCTTACAGTGGAACTAGGGTACTTCACAGTAAAAATCAAGCATGCAAAAGGACAAAAAGATTAGATCCTAATTCTCCACTTCACCAAAGAGAACTGAGGAAAAGACAGACGGAGTGATTTGCTGGGGCACAAAGATCCCTTGGTGGAACCAGATCCCCTGTCCCGTTCAGAGGCTGCCCTTTCCTGCCTGTGATGTGGAAGAAACTTAGCCATTATCAGACACCTGCAAAAGCCCTCCACCTGTTTTTGCTCAAAGTGACAGAGCCCAGAGGATGACGTGCATGTTCCCCACTAGTCTGTAGAGAGCGTGATGTTGCTGATGCAATTCCCGGCTCCTGCACACCTGCGAGAACTCATTGATCTGCTGCTCGGTTCTCTGAAAACTCAGAAATCTATTATCAGTGTGAGCATGTGCTTATTGATCAGATTACCTGCTCCTGCTCCCAGTGTGTACCGAATTGTACCAGTGTGTACACACCCACTCACACGTAAATATGCACAAACATGTGCACATATACAGGCACGCACACACGGGTTATTAGAATGTCCGTATGTTAAAGGCTTTACATATTTTTTTTGTTTCACAAAACTGCACATAAATAAAAAGAATGGACCTTCTCTGTGAAACGTGAGCGCAGAAACACTCACAAGTGGCCAAGAGCTGCTAAATAATTAATCAATAGAGCAGTGTGGCAGTTTGAAATGTAAATGTGATGGATGAAGGTGTGATGCTTGTCATCAAGCAGAAAATGATGTGACTGGAATGGATAACCCACGGTACCTGCTGACTGGCAAAAGCTTGGACACAAAGATAAAGTAAAGCCATCAGAAAGCAGCCCCGGCAACCCCTAATTCTTGCCTTTGACCCACAATTCACTTTCATGTCCCTGTCCCAGAAGAGATGTTTAAAAAAATGATGAAGAGAGATCTTGGGGTGGGAAAGGGGAGAGAAAAAAAACCATCTGAAGAAATGCTACCTGACAAGGCTGCGGGCTACATTCTTGAGAACACCTTTCTTTTCTTTATGTTCTCCTTCTCCTGTTAAATAAAAATGCGGCTCCTTTTTTCCCTTTCCTTTCTTCCAAAACTCTCCCGAGCCGTTCCTGCAAGTGGTTCTGTGACTCGGGAGCTGACAACAGCCGCATGCAAAGGAACAAAGAACGAGAGTGACAATTCAGAGTGCACGCAGGTGAGAAAGACACCTTTTACTTATCAAACTAGGCTGCAAAAAATGCTCTTTTTACTCAGCGAGCTAGAAATAGAGGTGATCTAACAAGGCACTGATCCAAATTCTTTATTTGTGCTGAGATGTAATGCTAACAGGATTTTTAGGTTGACTAGTAGTCTGTGGGCCCTCCGTTCAAGTAAGGAAGCACTCCTCCGATTTGGAAAGAGGAAAATCCATATAATTACCGTATATTATGTGACAGGAAAATGTATGCTGTGATGGCAAAGGGTGACAGAAAATGTCCATCAAAAATTTTGTTTTCAGGGACTTCCTGTGCCAGTCATTGCATTCCATCTGTGGGGAAACTCAACACGATGAGATTCAGCTTAATTCTCCAAATTTGAGAGAAATTAACTTCTGGTAAAAAAAGGATTTTTTAATCTTTTTTTTTTTTTTCCTATAGAAATGCAAGCTTGAAAGAAGGATTTAAAAGTTTGATGGCTCTTTCTCCATGGAAGAGAAAATCCTATTTCTCAGTAAGTACCATTTAGCAGGTTGTCTTTTTTTGTCTCTTTTGTTATCAAAAGCCCATTCTTTTCAGAAAGTGAAAAATGCTACAGTTAACATTAGATTTCCAAAGTCCCCAAAATGTACATTAGCAGATAACACCTACTAAAAATGAAAGCTAAATATAGATATATAATAATGCTTTGGCACATGAAATACATGTTTTACCATTTCTTAGACATAAAATGTACATACAAATATTCTCTTAAAATCTTCTGGGGGGGTTTAAGACCTCTATATACCTGTTTACCTCTGAAGTGGCGTAAAGAAGCAGCAAATCTCCAGGTGAACTGGCCAGTGTGTTCATACTTCCTCAATTGATTATTTTTACTTGTTTTTTGTTGTTTTATTTTTTTAATCTTTATGTTATTGCTATACAAGAGACAGTGAGAAAACACATAAGAATTTATACAAAAATAAATGTGCTAAAGTGAATTTTGGAAGTCAAGAATTAAAGCTTACACTAAAATAGAACCTGAGTTGGCCTAGCTCCATAATAAATAACCTACTTTTATTCTGGGACAGGTTACTGGTGTAATGCCATTGAAGGGAAATCTTTCCTGGAACTTGGCTACCTGGATAAGCTTTAAGTAGAGTGCCAACTCTTATATATACAGGGAATCACCACACTCCACAGAAATATTTCCCATTTAGAATGACAAAACTGTGGGCTGATAGTAATTCAGCTTGACTTTCTTTTCTGGGGTGTTTTAAGTTGTGTTTTCAGATTTGTAATTTGGGAGCTTTCTTGTAGCTCATGCCAAAGCCACTCAGCTGTATATCTTTACCTACATGGCGGGTACATTTTTATTTATTTTTAGCTCTTTTGCACAGCTTCAGATGCACGGTATCATCATAAGTAGGAAAGAGACCCTAGAATTGGGAGCAATGTGGGTAAACTAGTCTGTGGGCTGGAAGAATGATCCCATGCCTAACATCTGGTATGTTTCTGGTAGGAGATGTTCATAGCTTTTGCAGCAGTAAAGAGGAATTTGGTCTAATGGTTCACAGATTGATGCTGAGTGTAAGCAACTGTTGCATTGCAGTACTGTAGCAATATTTATCACTACTAGGACTCCTATTCCCTCATAAACTGTCGTAGGGGTGGAAAACACAGTCCCAGGACTATGTTGTCACGAAGCTCATAGAAGTCTCTTCCTACACCTTCAGTTTGTCTCAGCTTCAAAGGGACATTCAATAGAGAAATGACAGGTCAGGCTGCAAATGTGCAACAGTCAGCCCCATCCTCTGGAAAGGAAACCCACCTACTCAGTCCAGAGAGAGCTGTGATGCACCCTGTCCTGTCCACAGTCTGGAGAACCAGCTCACTAGTACTGAGGGACATACCACCACATGAGCTATATAGCTGTCCCCATGTAACATAGAGGTGCCTACCAGCCCAGCAGGAGGAGCTGCATTAGGGATTGTACAGATACGCTGGCAACTGTCCACTAGTTTCTAATATCATAGCAATATAGTAGTATCAACATGACTTTGCTTTCTTCCCTCTTTAAATTTGCTTGATATCTAGAGGAGAGGAACACTAAAAACGCCCTGACAAGGCCAGATCTGAGAACCTGTGTCTTAACCCCAACAGAGGCCACCAGCAACTGGCTACAGAAGAGAAGGAGAAGAGGGTGACCTCGTGGTAGAGTGCCCCAGATCACTCTTCCAGCCTCCAACAATTGGCAGCTCGGGGACTTCCTGAGCTGAGAAATTTGTCTACTTTGCTATGGTGATGGTGGGTAAAATATGGAGCGATGACTCTCCCCTACCAGCAGGCTTTGTTTCACCCCAAGTGTTATGCCAAACTAGTTGTATATCATCAGGAAGAACAGCTGCTTTTCCCCAGAGTTGATTTCCTATGGCACGTTTTACTTAGATACTTTCTCAACACCCTTGCAAATATGCCATAGATCTAAAGCACAATCTCCTTTTTAAAATGAATGGGTCTGATTACAGGCGTATTCATCTTGTAAAAGGTACAAAAGGATACAAATGTGCCTTTCCATCTCATATAATGTCAAAGTAAGACCCTCTTGCCCTTTTATTTCAATCCCCGCAATTTGAAAATAAAAAAAATGACTTGATTATATGTTTTTTACCATTAAGTGTATAATTGCTTTTGTGTTTTGACATTTAATTCCTCTTACCAAAATACATGGTAGGAATTAAAAGTCAAATCTTTTATGTATTTGATGTACAGATCCTTCCATGTATTTCAATGAGAGATAGAACAGTGAAACCTTAAAGCAGGTATAGTGAAACCATCTGAAAATGAAGTCACTTTTTATACTGGAAATCTGACTGTGGCCCCAGTTCTGCCCTCCCTTATCTAGGTCAATAGCTTTTTGAAATCTCTGGAAGGTCTGAATGAGTCAAAACCAAGCAAAACCTGCAGGACTTGACCTTTAAAATAGAGCTGGGATTACACTGTGCCCTGTTGGGCAGATTTCAAGATTGTGGTCCAGTCTGAAAATGACTTTGAAATCTGTAAAACAGGACCTAGCCAAGCACTTGAGTGTACTAACCTGACACGGGATGGCAGTAGTGATGGACACGTGTCTCAGCAGGGAGGGTCAGGAGCGGCCAGGAGCAGCCAGGGTATCAGCAGGGTGACCCAGTTGGCCCAAGACCCTCAGGAGGGTTCTGGTGCTGAGAAAGAAGTCACGCTCTGTGAGCCAGCAAGAAGATATGGATGCATGCAGTGGGAGCTGGATGTTGCTTATGGATATTCCATGTGGGTTTGTTTTCCCCTTCATCTGAATTTTTCCCGTAAAGTTTTTCCCCACTTTATGCACTGCCCTTCATCCAGGGCAGCACCACTCTTTCCCTTTTACCATTCTACCACTCTTTTTCTCTCCGCCTTCTCTTTCTGCCACAGGAACTTCTCTCCTTCCCTCCACAGCATTTGTCCCTCTTTTTCTCATACTTTTCATGTTTCTGCTTTTCCTCTGTTCTTCTATTTCCCTTTCACTACCTGTGCCCTTTAACTGAATTCTGTCTCAGTTCTTTCTTCTCTGTACAGTATGCCAAATTCTTCATCTTTACCTCAGTTTCTGTTTATACTCACCCGCAACCTATGTGCTGAGATTTCTGCTGGCTGTATTATCTCCCACTGGTCACTCCATTGTGATTTATCCCCATCCATTTAAGTCCTAGTGTGGCTTGACCCTGCAGCCATAGCTGCCCTGAGATTCAGATTTATGGAGTCTCACACTGTCTACAAAAGTTTCCTGCAATCTGGAAAGTAGACACCAGGCAGGAACTCAGATGGACTGAGCCTGAGACAGTCTGAGCCAGGAACAGTAGTAGTAGGCAGTAATGGTAAATGAGAGCTCAGAAATGTTCTTCCCAGTGTTCATATTCTTATCCACAAATTCTGTCATAGAATCATAGAATCGTCTAGGTTGGAAGGGACCTTAAAGATCATCTAGTCC
>JAOXJM010000001.1:144058100-144107529 GCA_026413425.1 Tringa solitaria
CTCATCAGACTTACTCTCCAGACCCCTCACCAGCTTCGTTGCCCTTCTCTGGACCTGCCTTCACTCTACCCGTTAACAAAAACTGCTGCTCCAGGTGAATATGCTCTTGGAGTAAGATTCATGCTGTCTTTCTCCTTTTCCCAAAGCTAGGGACACAATTTTCTTTCTTTCACCTCATGAAAGACATCTTCAATGAAGGTAAAGGGCAATACACAAAGTAACCAAAAAGACAAGTAAAGGGAGCAGGAAAAGGTTGCATCAGGAAGAAACAAGTCAGAGGGAGAGAGAGACAGCTGAGTGTATCTCCCCACAACAGCTGTAGTGTCACCATATCTCATGGAGACACGCTTAGCTTCCCATAATGAAAGCAGCTTGCCTTGCACGGGTGCCAAGTGCACGAATGCTAGAAGTTGTCTCCCTTTGGCCATCACACGTTTGCACTTCGCAGGGGGAATGAGACAGCTGGGGGCTGCTCCAGCCCAGCCATGGCTTTCAAGGGTCTCTTTTCCCTGCATCCCCGCTTCATCCTGCTGCTGATTGATTGTGAGAGTGAAGCAATTTTCAGGTATGTGGTAAGGAAATGTTTAGACACACGGGCATACACACATGGGCTCACATATTTTTTCCCACCATTGTTTGCACATGCAAAAAAATTGCAAATTAAAATCCAAAAGGGAACGGGAAGCCCACAACAAGTAAATCACATAACGGGCCCCAGCCCCTACCCTCAGGAGAGGTAGAAGGTAGAACTTAAAACAAGGACATTGAGATCATGCTATTTTTGCTAAATGAGTAACCGCAAGTAATAAAAGTAATAGTTTTATATATGTGTGGTCCAGTCTTTGAAGAAGTCTCTTGATTAAAACTTAAGGTCAGGCATCCAGAATATCTTGAGTTTGTTCTTGTGAGTAGCTATTTTACCCACAAGGTGGGTGTCAGTTGAAAAATCTGTATCTTTGCAAATCTGTATCTCTGCTCAAGGGCTCCGCTTCACAGTTTCAGGATAGTAATCAACTCAAGGAGATGCTTCAAAGTTAAACACTTTTTTTTTAAATAATCATGCAATCCTGAGATGGGGAGGTGCAAATTATTGCTTTCTTTCAGCTCAGGGTGACCAAAGTCTTCAACATGTCACTTTGGATGTTACAGTTCTTCACAACACACTTGCATACAGACAAGAATATTAACCAATGCTACTCATAGGGGATTCTCTTTCACACTGGTTACAGAATTGCTTTGGGGTCATTCATGCTGCCCTTTAAAATATTTTTTTATGGCAATTATGTCAAACAACTACAGAATTTATTGCTGCTTAGACTGAAAGGGAACTGTTTCTCAGAATGGGGAACTTGGGGAAGATGTTTTTGCTCAGCTGGAAGCTTTATGGGGCAGATTTAATCCATGGTCCAGAAGTAAATGTCAGCTCTCTTGAGATTTTGGAACTCGATGTGTGTTCAGCCGCAGAAATCAGGTGGTGAACCAGAACTTCAGACTCCCAGAAACCAAACACTTTTGTGCTTCTGAGAGGTTGAGTTTGTTTTTGTTTTTTCTCCATTTTTTTGCCTTTTTCTTTAATTTTGATGGATGATGTTTTGTTCTGCAGTGAGTTTTAATGCATGTCGCTGTGGAACAATTTCAATTGTCGAAAACAACAACAACAAAAAGCAATATTTCAATATTTCTCAAGAAAAGGCTTCAAAGGTTTCAGATCTTTTTAAAATGTTTCTGCTTTATTTTGACGTGGCATAAAAGTTTTGTATGCATTCTTGCATCCGCTACTGTGACAGCTGTATTTAATGAGTGCAAAATGATCAGAAAAACATCCTTTACTGCGGGTTGCCATTGCCAGCAGATGACAGGAGAGAGGCAGTACTGTAATAAGAGAAACGATGAAGTAGTTCATACTACTACTACTGATGAGGTATTTCTAACTCAAATGCCTAGGTATGCCTTTCGAAAATAATGCATTGGTCACATTACCTGATAGTTTCATCAGATTTTGCTTCTGAGTGCATTTTGAAATAAAATTGTGCATCCTTAGCCCCAGGTCATGAAGTGGTTGGTTGCGACATATTATTTGTGGATAACACAGTCAGCTTCCCTAAGATAAAGAAGAAAAGGTCCTAGTCTTGTCTATAAATACCAGCCTTTCCATCAAACTGATGCTAAGCATGAAATGCAGATCCACTGATATGCTCAAAATGAAACATTACACATTACGCTTGCTTTCTATTTTATACACATATTTAATATCAGAGTATTTTAGTCCAAATTGGAGACAGTATAAAAATAAATCTAAATGGATTTGAAAGGCAGGGTATTTCTTTTTTCAAAGCTTTGCCGTTCCTGACTTCCTCTGGTGACTGTTAGCTTATCATGCCTTTGTACAGGAGATCTAAGTATTTCATTCTCTCTTGTGTCTCCATATGGTACCATTTCCCAGATAGTCTTCCTTTGGTCACAAGATGACAGTGAGAATGGATTGTCAAACTGGACCACTATGACAATTTACTCTAGGGGAGAAAATCCTGTGGGTGTTTAGAAGCTTTACTGTAAGTTTTATTTGATTAACTTATCCTACTACTGACAAATAATTAGGTCAGCAATTAATTTCAAAATGCAAATGTGCTACAGGCCTTCATGTTTTAAGAAATTCCCTTTGTTTTTAGTTTTTATTTGTGTTAAAGCCTTAATGGGCTTAGCTGGGTGAAGGAACAAAATTATGTTTTCTAATGCTTTATTTACTAGGTTGAGTTGGACTTTTTTAGCAAATATTGACTCCAAATGTTTGTTCAGAAATGATCATGTGTGATGGAATTTAATGGAGTAAGAAAACAACAGAGTAATGATGAACCACCCATTTAAAAATATATATATTTTTTCACACTTCTGCTGCAAAATATTTATCTGCCTTCATGCATTAGGGACAGAAAGACAAACCAGAAGGTCAGGAGCAGACCACGGTAGCAAAGTCATTAGTACCTGGTTAAGCAGTTTAAGAAACCAGGGTATATCAGAGAGAAAACACGCTTAATATTGCTACAAGTGTGGGTCAAAGAAACCTATCTACCAGCCTATCTCAGGGACTTTTTTATCAAACAAACACAGATTAAAGGCACAGCCCTTCCCAAGAGAAGCTCAAGGAAGTTTTCTGTTGACTTTAAAGGAGTGAGGCCCCTAAGTCTAAATTTTCTGTTATTAAAATCATGCAACTTTTTAGAAAATATTCAAAATATGCAGCTGTAAACAAACCCAGCCAGCTAGCCTGATATAAAATCTGAATGAATTTACATAGGTGACAGACTTGTATCGGAATTCCCTAGCAGTTTATTTGTTTAATTGATTCAAGTGAAGATGGACAGCATCCACTCTAGAACTGGGTGAGAGTTTTTTTATAAAATTTTTACTGACCTTAAGATGGAGTTTTAAATTTCACTGAATTTTCACTGAATTTCACTGAATTTTTGGAGTTGGAATGGACCATATTTTTTATGTTTAACTGTGTAAGCTACTTTGGATGAAATAATGATAAAGAAAATAAAAATGCCAGATTTTTTTTGGTGGAAAATGGTACTTTTACATCATTTTTGCTTAAATTATTAATGCTAATAATTAAATGAGGGAGAAAAAATCCAGTAAAAAAAATAGAACTAAACATTACATTTTTTAGGAGAATTTCATTTTGGCAGGAAAACAAAAGGAGAATTGTGTGGAGTCAAAATTATGTGTCTCACTTGCACAGACAAAGCCCAGTTTCCAATCTCCTCTGGAGAATTAGGCCCAGGACCCTCTTTCCATCTTAAGCAGCCTCTGCAGAACTTCGAAGGTTTCACCAGGTAGGAGAGGGCGACACAAGGCTGAAGCTTCATTTAGCATGATGAAGAATCTCTTTCTTTCTCCCCAGAGCTGTGGGAGAGAAAATCAAAATGTAATTGGATATGAGAGAGTTAAGCTGTTAGGAGCTCTGCAGACAGAATTTTTCTTATAAGATACAGAAAGTAAGAAGTTCACGGTGCTCAGCTGAGCACTTGCATGTGCCCCGTTAAAGCACCACACTACAAGATGCAGTTGCCTTCAAGACTGTCCAAAGGAGAGGAACTGGAATGATCAGAAGTTTGGGAAATGTGACCTGCAAGAAAACCTGAACTGGAGTGATTTCATCTCAAGAAGACAATCAGTGGATATAAGCAATGAAGTCTTAAAATTCGAAAACAACTTTCTGCAAAGAGACAGGGAAGAGTTTGTGTTTCAAGTCTACAGTGAAATGACCAATGGTAACAGCCCTACATTGAAACAAGGGAGATTCAGGTCAGACACTGGCAAAAACTTTATGACAGTGAAAACATTGAAGCTGTGGCAGGGATTGTGGAGATCCTGGAGTCCCCCTCACTGAAGACCTTTGAGAATAGACTGGGCAAACTACTTTCCAAAATAATGTGAATACAGTTTCTGGCTGAAAGCAATCCCTTAACAGCTATTGCACTGATATTTTTAATTGACTTTAGGAAGCTGATGGAGCTCCTACTTTTGTCGTAGTATAAAATAGACTTCTAAATTAATCTAGGACAAGAAACCTACCATGAATGCCCAGCAGATCTGCCATTAAGAGTGAGAGCAATTGCAGATGGGGTTTAAATGCAGAAGCAGGACAGAATAGTCTTCATGACCAAAGGTGAGCTTGTTTAAATTTTAAAAAAATTAATAAAAGCTTTCAGTGATCTGTAAGCCGGTATTAAATGCCATAAAATAAAGGAAGACAATATGCCAGAACTTTACCATGGAAGTTGAGGTTTATTCAACAGCTTTTAGGATCAGAATCACCATGACTGTGACCAAGCATAGAGGTACGAAGCAAAGCAATCTCACATTCTGTCCCAGCCTTGGTATAATAACAATTTGGCAAAGATACACAGAATAAACAAGTTTAAGTGAGAATGATTATTTGTTCCAGGTAGAATCTGTTTATTTGATGAAAAAAAAATAATGCACATTAATAGAGCACTTCACTCTTTAATTTTAAAAAAAAACTAATAAATGTCTCATAGGTCATATTGTTTAGAACACAAATCTTTCAAAATAGAATGATCTCTGGAGTCATCTGCAAAAGTGTTAAGGTACATATCAAGCTATAAGGAAATTTAAAATATTGTCACACTCCAAAATTAGGAAATTTCAAGATATTTTGTTAATGCAATTGTATCTGTTTACATTGAAGGAACAACATTATATATTCTAGCTGCTTTACAAAAGCCTTTTGCTGGCTTCCCTTCACTTGGATGCTTGTGTGCTATCATTCTCTCTTTGTCTCAAAGGGGGAGCGACAGATCCCGCTTCACGCAGTCTGTCTTTCTCTCTTTCTGTCATCCTTGGGAACGGCAGGATTTTCCTTATCCTGTAAAATGGTGACTGAAGACTGCCATGTGGGGATCAGAGGTCCATTTCCTTTGGGATTGCCAGGCAATGGCGTAGGCCTGCCGAGTATTTGTTCCTCTGTCATCCACTCTGAAGGGCATAATCCCAAGGAAATCAGTGGGGAGTTTTAATATGGACTTTGAAGGCCAGATATGCCAAAGAATATAAAGGTGATTAAAAAATGATTCTACTGAAACCCTCTCAGCAATCTGGGTTTTTCTTTGAATAATAAACCAAAATAAAAATGCCTTGCTTTTTTTTTTTCATAAATATCAGATGACAAATTTTAGACTTCTTATAGCCCAAAGCACATTTGACATACGACTGCAAATAGTTGTTTCCAACTTCAGGTAAACTTGTTACACTAAATCCTCCCAGTGGTGTCATTTATATCCCAAGTGTTGTTTTGAAGTTGGCCTGACTCTTTTCTCACGTGGTTTCAACTCCAGTGAGACTTGGGCCTGTATAAACAAACAGTGGTACAACAACTGTCTTCTTTTAAATAAGTGGAATTCACAAGCTTTACAAAAAAGTTTCACTTGATCAACTTTTAAAAGTGCCCTCTTATCTAACATTCTGCTTTGATGAATTTTTCACTTTGGCATAGCGTGGCAAAGTAAAAGGTCCTCATTTTGTATAACATGGCAGAGGCAGATTCCACAGACTGTCCAGTGTCATCTCAAAGCATGTATCCCACACGCACCCTGCAGCAGCCCCACAAGCTTTCTTTGGGTGTCCCCTGGCTGCTTGGGCCCCAGGCTTTTGATACCCCTTTGTTTCAGGGTCCAAAAACAGGCACAGACTCCAAAGGATGCCCTGCTTTTCCGAATATGCTCACAGCAGAATAAGGAAGAAGGGGTACCTTATCACTTCTGAAACCTTTCAGCACTCCAAAAACCACGTTGTAAGTGTCATAACCACTTGCTGGCATTAGCATCACTTTTACACCTACTACTGACAATGCTGAAGAGTAACAGAGAGAAGACGCCTTAAATCAGATGGGATGCTTTGCTTTGTTAAGGAATAGTATAACCACACACAAGAACCAACCAGCAAAGAAGCAAGCATAGGGAAACAGAGGGGAATTTGTGCACACCTGTTTGGGGCAGGAGGCAAGGGGAGCAGCTCCTTTTTCCTCAGAAAACAAATATTGCAGCATCTTCATCCTCATAGAAAACAAATAAATATGAAACCTTGAGAGCCACTACCTTCGTGCTACTCCCTTCTTTACCACCCAAATCAGCCACCCATGACAACTGAGCCAGTTAGAGAATCCCAACTGGCAAAAGGGAAATAAATAAATAAATAAATAAATAAATAAAATCCACCAAACCCAAATCTCACACTCCCCAGCTGCAGGCATCATGGAAAAGTGCCTCAGGCCCCAGGCATATGACTTCACAGCAAAACCTAGAGCCAGCCCTGAAGGGTCTGGTACAGAGAATTAAGTAATGTGACTGTGATTAGGACGCATGGAAATTAGAAGCCCTCTTGTTTTAAGAAGGTGGGTTATCTATCGAGCCTGCTCTATGTTTCCTTCAACTCTAATGCGGTGAACAAAGGCTGTCTGTAGAAGATGCTGTATTTCTCTACCCAGCCTGTGTCACTTAAAGCTTTTTATGCTAGACTGGTTTTAAAAACTTCAATTTAAACCAACATGAAAGGTCCTTAAACAGTAAATAGCATATTATATCAAAAACAAATAGATTAAAAAGTGAACATCCATAGCCAGTATATTTCTTTCCAGAACAGTTTCACTTTCCACGCTAACTAAAACTGTAAGACTGGCAGATCTGGGCCAGAGGTTTGTAATGGGCATTTTACTTTTCTTTATCTTCCCTCTCCAGTGATAAATAATCAGTTTTAGAGAATTGATAAAAAGAGACAAGAATGAAAAGTGAGTATGACACATTTATGAGACAGATTTTTCATCTGTTTCTTAAATACAGCACCTTTATTTCAGATGGTATTAAAAATAAAGAGACGGGAGAGCCACCCAATTTATGTTGTGCTGCAGTAGCGAAAACGTATGAATATATGGAGTATAGGCTGGGAGAGCAAGAAGATTCACCAAAAATTTCCTGACAAGTTGAAAAAAGTTATGTTATCATTCAAGAGTCATTTATTTAAAGGAGAAAAATAAAAAACAGGCCACATGACTAGAGACAGCAGAGGATAAAAAACACATTGTTTCCAGACAAACCCCCATCAAAGACTTATGACTGGGGATTCTGAAGTCAGAATATCTTCATATTTTAAATTTCCATGAGCACTTTCAAAAAAAGCTAGACTTCTGCTAAATGACTGGCTACACGCCTTCCACTACTGATTGATAACAAGAAGTAGCATTAGCAGTATTTTTCCCCCATCGTTCCTCTGAAGCTAATGGAGTTGAGGATTTGTTACTTGATCTAATGGCAATAGCTTTCCAATAGACATGCACAGAATCATTGATTAGTTTGTCCTCTCCTTGTTTGCGTTGGAACACTGTTCAATTTACACCAATTAAAGAATGCTTGGTTTGTGTATTGAAGAATAATTAAGGGATGGAATTCCCTATAGGCTACTAAAAATGACATCTGACTGGAATGGTGATTACAGCATGAAGGCAGCATTAGTATTTAAATAATTTGACTGCTATATAAAATCATTACAGCATCTCACCATGAAAAAGAGCATTAGTTAATTTTGCCTATAACAAAATTAGTTGTATGTATTTGCCTGGTCACTTTAAGTAAATTTGACAAGCCTAATCTTAAAGCAAGCGTTCCAGGTTTGGGAGAAGGAGCAGACAGAGCACTGTAATCATCGTGGTAGATACATATATAATCTTCAACCAAAATACAAATATGCACAAATGAATAGCAGAGCTTTGTCAGAGAAGCTCAAATCAAATTTAAACATTAAAAACACATCGGTTGCTGAAACTGAAAATCCAAGGGTAACTGGCATGTTAATAATACAACAATCAAAGTTTCACAAACTGTAAACACACAAGAAATGCTTATTTGTTCACCACTGTGGTTCTCCAACTTTTAACACCCTTTCCAACACTGCATGGAACAAGGCATCATGGGAAGAAACAGGCATGGTGGAAGGATTTATCCTTTCAAGCAGGAGGCCCCTATGAAATATCCCAAAGAATTAAAAGCACATCCCTGCAATGCTTCCTTAGATAAGATTGTTTCTCTCTTTGGAGTACAAGGTGGAGGAGAGATTCATTCTTGAAAATACATTTGAGGAAAGAGGACTTTTCATCCTCTATTTAACTTTCTCCTATGCATATTAAATTCAATCTCCTAGCCTAGATTATAGTATCTACAGTAATGATCTTTCCAAAATGTGACAGTAGCATTACTGTAAAATAAACTTCTTGGGGCCATTCCTGAAGCTTATTTACCTTCCCATAGCCTACTTAAATATAGTGTGTTGGTTTTACTAAACTTAGACACTGTAGTATATTTTATAAGGTCATCCGCCTGCTTCAAGACCTCACATTGCAGCTACTATCCTTCCTACAAGAATTTATGCAGTTCCGCTTGAAGGTTGTCAACACCCTCTTTAATTCATTAAAAGGTTCTCTGTGAAGGAACATAAGACTTTTCCACTTAAGCCTCTAAGGGGAATGAGACTTATTAACATGTCTACATTGTGCAATGCACAACTGTGTTAAAGATGCCTGAGCTCCCAAGCCCAAGTTCCAAATGAGGTGATACATCTGCACAGCACAATGTACCCTTATTTGCATGGCCTAGCACCCCTAGCCAATCTGCAGCACCTCTTTGCAGATCAAATTAGACTTTGGCGCCTTGCTGTTCTCATGACCATGCCTGGTTCTACAGGTTGCTTATGGATATCTTCACTGCATCGTATTCCACTGCATGGATCTGCCCTAAAACTAGATTTGGGACAGTGCGCTTCACCAGACGGTACAACCATGGAATTTTCTGAGGTTTTGTTCCAACATTTTAAAAGTCTTCTGTTCTGGTTTTTGTTTTCATGTTGCAAAAGTAGTTCTCACTTCTGTACTAGACCTCCTGTTGGCATCTCCCACTATAATCTGCCTGCTAGACCTTGGGTTTTCAGGAGTGAGACTAACGCTTCCTTTCCATGAATAATCTTCTTTTGCAGCAGGGCTGATATAAGGGTGTATTCTTCCCTCCACCCATCAGAAGAATGTCCATTAATTTCAATAGAAACTCTCCATGCAGAAAAGGGAGAACTGTGCCCTGGGGGACATTCATGGAAGATTAATGGTGAGGAGAGAAAAGTGATACAGTACAGGCAGAACAAAATCAGAACCCACCACACAAATAAAACTGGACAAGGGTTCATTTTTTAGAAGTCAGTCAGAACGGCAGGAAGGCTTTGAAAAAAATCAGGGCTGTTTCAGTGCACTTTTGCATACATTGGCTTTCAGGAGACATGAATAGAAACCTAACAGTAACTCTTTTTTCATACCTTCTTTCACAGGTCTCACTGGCAAAGAAGGATTTAACACTTAATTCCTGTACTTTTATGTGGCAAATTAGGAATTTGCACCTTAAAAGGAAATTGCTTTTCAAACTCCCATAAATTCTGGATTTTATTTTTTTAAATGGTGGAAAACATTCCCTACCTTCATCCCAACACATAATAAATAGCACTCTCCAATACTTCTCCTCAGAAAGGTGTAGCAAAGCAGACCTGGCCAAAGAGAGGTGTTTATCATTCCTTCTGAGGAGAGGCTAAGGGTCTAGAGCATGTCCTTAACCATTTTGTCTCCTCAGCCCTTTTTAGTTTAAACTCACACGTTGCTCTTTTCATCAAAATCAAGTGCCTGTTGAGGAAAATATTTAACTTGAGGCTTGGTCATTTGATGAACCAAGGTCCACTGGCATTGAACAGCCCCAACCAAAACTGGAATATGAATAGAGTTGAAATGTAGTTTATTTTTCAGTTTAAGATCAGCTAAAAGTAAAACCTCCACACCATTTTTGCCACGATTTTAGGTGACGAGTGATTGGTTTGCGACTGCAGGGAGTCAGGAGGAGGATGGTGAAGCAGATTGGCGCAGCACAAGAGCACGCAGCAGCTAGCGGTCAGCGACTCTCTGGAAGGAAGTACTGAAGCTGTGGCTGGTTCTGCTGTCCCCAACATGAGGTCCCTTCTGTGGGAGACTTGAGAGTGAGGTGGTGCCCACCAGAGTGAGACAAAGGACATGATCAGAGCACCTCTCAAGTGTTTTTCTTCATCAAGACAAGGCAAGGCTGAAAGACAGGAAGTGCGACCCAGTGAAGAAGCATACTCTCACAACGTGGCACTACGCTGGCAACCGTGGCTGTCAGCAAAACACCCCCTGTTTCGTCTGTCAACACCCAAGGGGAGATAAGCTCACAAAAAGGTTAGTACGCATCCTGACTTGATTTATTTTTGAGTCATTTTTGGCCCAGTTTCTTCCTCTCTGCACTTCCTAGAACAACAAAAAGCCAGAGGCAGGTGTTGGGACAGCACTGGTTTTTCTCATTTAGTCTGTGAGGAACCGTAAAAAGCAATCAATGATCATGGAGCATGCTCTGGATTTGTCTAAGCATAAGTGACTCAAATACTAACATGTGAATTTAGTAAAGTTAGAGTCTGTGGAGTGGAGATAAATTACAGCAGCAATTGAAGTTGAATGTGATATAGAAATCCAACCAGCAGAAGACTGTCTGGAAACAATTAGTCAGAAAGCTGCTGACCCTCTATTTCTTTAAAGAGTTAAACATTTGGATTGGTTAACTGGCAGCCACAATAATAGGCATATGCTCTAATCTTTGATCCGTAGCTGAATTTGCAACTCTTTGTATGAGAAGCAGATCACATAGATTTGCATATTTTTAAGGATCTATAGGAAGAAAAAGAACAAAAACTGCTCTTCCAAGATGCCACTTTAAGATCACACAGAGTGTCATGGGTCTACCCAAGTACGCTAATGTTCAGAGCCAGTTGCAAGACACTCAATTTTTTATAAATGGCCCTAAACTGTGACATTCATATCTGGAGTTTAAAGAAAATTCCTCCTAGAACAGATCTGAGGTTGCATTGTAAATCTTCGCAGAGGTATATGCATCTGTCATTAAGACATCATGTCCACAACCAAAATTTTGTCAGAATTTTCCTAATATCTGAAAGAGTGCAGAGTTAATAGATAAATTAGAAAATGTGTTTTGACCAAAACAGAAACTGTTGTCCAGCCTCAAATGCATGAGCAAGTAACAGATTTCTACCAAGGTCTTGATATCATCTTGGTTTTGGCAAAATTTTCCCATGTAGATGAAAATTCGGCAGACACAAGACAACCATGAATCACTGCACTGGTAGAATGGACACTAACCAAACTTAATTTTGTTTGTGGTCAAGATTAATTTCTTGCACATCTCTGTTTTAAATACCAACTGAAAGATGTTTACTAATCACTCATTTTGCATTGAAAATCATTCCTAGGCCACAGGAGATTTCCTCCACTTGGTAGTATTCTCCCAGAAGGTAGCTCCTCCTGACAGAAGTGAGCAGTACATTGAGTATGTGAAGTGATGAGGCAATCATTCCTGCAAATGTTCTCAATTGTGGGATGTTTCAACATAGTGTTTACTCAATTTGAAAGAAATCCCCACCACGTTACAATAAGCTTTCTGTCCTGTTTCACCCTCACAACATTGATACCCACAAAGAAGATTATGATAGTGGTTGCTTGTTATTTGGCTATGGATACTTCCTATATATCCCAAAGAAAAATATGGGTTACTGCATGGGACTTTGCAGGTATGTGCAAGGAAAGCAGTGCAAAGAAGGCACTCTCAAAAAGTAGTAGAGTATGGAACAATGGTAGAGAAGGTAGACTCGAAGCTTGATTGTCACAGGAGGCACTGTGTCAATCACTTCCAGGCACTGTCTGCCTTCTCCCGTGGGCAGGCAAGACTCTGTAAAGTCCTGGCAAAAATCCCATGAAGAGAAGAGCAAGGTGATGCACGTTCCTGGATAAAGCGTATAGAAAGAAGGTGAAGTGATGCAATGGTATTCAAAAAGCGTCTTTTGAGAGTGATCAGACCACTGACAGGTGAGCCAGAACCTGAGCCAGCAACAATGCATACAACTTTTAATGAGAAAAATTAATTTGTGATGCAGAGTTTTTGAGAAAGGACAACCAGCCTGGGTTCTGAAAGTGCACACATTCCACACGTTAAGCAGACTCCAAACGTAACCAAAACGCAAGGCCTTTTAAGTTTTGCTACTTTTTGCACTTTGCCAACAGCTTTAGCGATAAGAGGTGATTTTCTGTCACCACTAGGGCCATGTAACTGGCTTTCAAACTCTGGCAGCATAATGCAAATAAGAGCCAAGACTTGCCTTGCTTCTTTATTAGGATTGTTGTTTTCCTTTTAATAACATGAACAGGCACTTTTCTTTCTGTGTTTTGTATACCTTTGGGTGTCCCTTCTTAAAGGTCTTTGAAAGACTTCTGATATCTCAGAAACTTACTTTTTTGGGGGTTGTAAGAAGGCACAGTGCAAAAATCGAGAAATAGAAAATGCCTTAAGTGCTGTATAGTATGATTTCAAATGCTTCACTTAGTTATTGCAAACCATATTTTATAAATATCTGCACATTATATTTCTTGTGGTCATTGAGATGACAGTTTTAAGCCAATTTGAAAATGTATTGTGATATATTTTGTCAATGTAATATTATAACTACAAAATTTGTTATATCAGTTAGAAGAAACACCTTAAAAGTTGCCTCCCTACAGTTTATTCTGTTATTTTAACTTTGTACTGCACTACAAGGTCATTTGCTGAGAATTTGCTCATGCACTGTTAAGTGGGATCCTAGAACACCAGTAGATTCAGTCAAAATATTGAAAGATAAAATAAGAACCCCTATGGGTGATGAAAATGAGATGGAGAAAGTAACATTTCTCTTTACATTGTGTAAAGCAGAAAATCTGAAAATCATTTCAGTACTGATTAGAAGTCGGATGTTTGAGAGGCATCGTCATTATTGTGGAATACAGTAACAGAAAAAATGAGAATATCAAAAATGAGAATATCAAATAGCAAATGAGAATATCACTAAATTAAATAAAAAATGGCAATGAACCAAGACATTAACAATGGGATAATGTCACTTTAATGGTTTAGTTTAAGGCAATTGCCTATGATCCTTCTGCAATCAAGAGAGGGAAAGAGAGTCTCCACCAGTAAAGGAGATCTATTTTGCTATGGCCATCTGAGATATCATCCTAAAATAGTCACATGAAATAGTTGAACTGAGTTCTGGAATTGCCACCTGCAGCAAACAGAGAAAGAAAAGAGTCACCTGGATAGATAATTCTAAGACAGCTACAGCAAGTTGTAATGAATCCTGCTCTGTATGTGAATTCCCAAACTTTAGGAAATTAAGGAAAAGAAATTTCATTTCTGTAATCAGATGTGCTAGCGATGAGCATGCCTGTTTGTGTCTTGACATAGATTTATTAGACTGGACTTCAACTTACAGCTATAGAATTATGAATCTTGAGACATATCTAACATCAACTTAGAAAGGCTAGGAAGTCCAGGGTCTTTTATGTATTCCCCAAATCCAATGAGAAAGTAGAGGTGTTCAGTGTCAAATTTTAGTTCTTCACTTGAAATAAGAAAGTTAGTGAAACAAGGATACCCATCACACTTCCTGAAAGCTAGGACAACCTCAACAACAGATATAATTTCAGTATCTGTGCCTCAGGCAATTACAGTTAATATCCACCTCATATCCATCCCATATCAAAAGGATGTTTGTCTGTGTCTCAAATCAGGTATATACATCTTTAGTGGCTGAAATACAAATTAAGCTAATATCTATAAACAAACCAAGTAATGGTCATCAAAATTCATTGAAATAAATTTTATATCGCAAAGCTTAGTAGTGTTTGCAAACATGTTTTCAAAAAACTGCCCTCTTTTTGAAATATCTGAACTGAAGGCCATCCTACGCTGCTCAGAGAATAAAATAAAACACAGAGAATATTTGACCCATTTCTGATGTTCTACATCTGTCCTTCACAAGCATTAAAGGCTGGCTTGGCCGTACAGCAGTTTATGTCTTTCTTAAAACCTAATGGGAGCGGGAAGAAGCAGAAATAAAGATATACAAAAGAAAGAGGGGAAGAGAGAAAGGATTGCTGCAGCCCTCTGGCTTCCCTTTATGAAAGGTTAAAGACCAAAGGGCTGTTCACTTGGCCAAGGGCCAAGCCATGGGCTGGGATATGGGCCCCTCTTCTCCTGGCTTGTGATGCTGAGCACTCAGCCTGTCCCTCTGTCATGACACGCTGGGGCAGGGGGGGTCACTTGATGTAGCGCTCCTGCAAGACCAGCTCCTCACCTGAGGGACAGTGGCAGTTTGCATCGGCGAGGATTTAACCCACATGTGACAAATGTAGCACAGAGGAGTGCTACTGGGCTTAATAAACCAGCTGAATAAGATGTGATGAGAGTGGCAGCAGGAGCGCACAGGAATATCCTTCAGTGGAGCAGCAAGAGAATACCAGCTGAGAGCCAAGCCTCACCTGTTGGTGAATATAAATCTTAGGCTGGGTTATGCACCAAAACACCCCAGAGATCCCCACAAATCCGTATAAAGTGGGTCAGGAGAAGAGTGCAACAAGCTAGCAGAGGAGTTAAATGAATCTCTTGCATCGTGTCTGCTGCTGAGAGTTGTGTAGAAATTCCTGTGCCAAAGGCACTTTGCAAAGAAAATCAGAGTGTGGCCTTTATACAGATTGAAGTCTCTAAGGAGGAAGTTGTAGAGTAACTTGAGAAACTCAAGTGCAGTAAATCACCACAAGCGGATGGTGTTCATCTGGGAGTTCTGAGGGGAAATAAAGTGAGAAAAAGCCAAGATACTGACAAGGGGATGCCTTCTTCCCTTGAAAAATGCAGCAGCACAAGAAGGCTGGGAAGCCCTATTATGTTGCCTGTCTTCAAAAGGAGATGAGGAAAATCCTGGGAATTGCAGACCTTTGAAGTTTACCACAGTTTTAGGGAGCCCATGAAACCAGTTCTGAACAGCAGTTCAAGAGAGAGTTTGTTGGACAGGAACACCCCATGAGGGTGTTCTTCAGTCTCTCAAACCACTGAGACTGTTATAAGGGGGGAAAGTACCTCCCTGTAGGATCGGAATACTTTGAAAAAACAGTGGAGCAGCCTTCAGAGGGAGAGTGGGATAACAGGGACTTCTCAGAGGAAGGTGACCGAGTGATCCAAACATTCAAAACTTTTTGCAGAGGTCACTTATAACCCATTGTCATAGAGGGTGTTAAGAAATAAAACTAAGAAAAATATCTTGAAGATTATTTGTTCCAGGAATTAACTACAAATCAGTCCAGAGGAAGTTAATATGGGAAGCATTTATCTTTCTAGTGAGGGGAAAGGTGATCACCCAGTAGTGTGTATTAGTACTAGTGTCATAACAAATAAACGAGTCTGAATCCCAAATCTTAATGCATTCAAATTAGCGTATCCAGAATCCACCCCAGATCTGGATCCAAGTCACACATGTGGTTCCCATCTTAAAAGAGGACAAATCAGTTCCTGGATTCAAGCTCCTTGAGCTCTGAGGTTTGAATACTCCATATCCAAAGACTGTAGCTCCAGCCTACAAGACAGTTACATATGAAATATGGGGGGCGGGAGGAGTGCATGTGTACACATAGCATGCAAAGGAAGCAATTAAATGTAAACTCAAAACAATTTAAGAAGTGATTCATGGCAGAAAGTGCTCTGATGTAGAGATTGCATTATGTGAGTATTTGCTCTTGACATTAACTTGCTGCAGCTCGCTGAAAGGGCAGAAGATTACGAGCAATAGGACAGTGAGAATTTTGCTGGGTTTGGTGAGCCCGCTTATAATTAAACATCTTAAATTATCTGGATTTACATGGCTTCTTACCCTTTCAGTTTCTCTCCTGTTTTTTTCAGTTCCTGCAGGCCCAGTGCACTGAAGGCAAAGCTACTTCAGTGCACTTAATTCACTCTGCCTCTTTTGAATTCATTAGATTTTGAAAGCTTTCAAAGGAAGTCAGAGGTAGGAATTAGACAAAATATAGAAAGTGGGACATTTCTGACTGGCTTGTATGCTTCCAATGTCTAAAAAGAAAGCTTTTTTTTTTTTTTTAAGAAAACTGTAGGAGGGCTTGTAAAAATAGATATTTACATTTACATACTGGGACAGATCCTTAGCTGCCATGGAGCGGTATTGCTCCATCTTCTTGAACCAACCCCCAACCACCAAAGCTGAGAACCTGCCTCTCATGCATGTACATTTATGTGTGAAATATGTTTAAGATTCTGCATTTTTCCAAATGTACAGAAGCTGCTTCTTCCCCCAGGTGTTTTTGCCTGTGCACTAAGTTGTGGGAGTTAAAGCTCCTCTGTTTTGAACTGAGGGTGGTGTCTTCAGGGAGGCAGAGTGAGGAGAAAGGGTGAAGTCCAAGGAGAAGGACACATGCACAAAGTAACCAGTGTGAACAGAATATCTCAAATAAGAGGATGAGGGAGAGAATCAGGAAAGAAAATTATGTCCCACATAACCATGCTGTGGTCTAAGGGCATTGCTTCTTGACAGCAACTGAAAACCAAGCAATAACTGCATTCACAGCAACAAGGAGTTAAACTGTGACTGAGCAACGACCATGACTTTTGGAAAACACCTCAGGTGTTTCCTGCTAGATAGCAGGAATAGCGGGAGACATGCTATTGATAGCAAGGTGGAGAAAAAGCGGTTCTGCGCTCAGCTGTGCTGTTGCTGGAGTCATGTAACACGGGACAGAGCGTAGGTGTCACATCAGATAGTGCTAATAGGTGCCAACAGCCACCTTCACTCCTTCCCCTTCAGTCTCTCCCTGTGTGACAGTCAGGTGAATATCAATGTGGAACAACTGCATATTGCTGTGTGCTTCTGCCCATGCAGTGGGACCCCGGTAGTGATGGAGACAGTACTGGACTCTGGACACGTAATGTACACTGAATATCCATAATAAATAATAATTACCACAGTAGGGGGCAGCAGCCAGCTGTGGAGGAAAAGTAGGGCCAGCTGCTGGAAGAGATGTAGGCACTGGCTGAGCATGCAAGCTGGGCACTGGGGAGGGTGAGAGGGCCGTGGCTGGGAGCCAGTGGCAGCTTACTGCCAAGAAGAGGGAGATAAAAGCACAAAAGAGGTTCACCAGAGGGAGCTGCTCCTGGCCACCCCTCAGCAATCGGTAGCGGCCCTGATCCAGGAGGGAAGGCTGATGGCAAACAGGAGCATCGCCAGCCAGAGTGCGTGGCCAACACTGCTCACATGTACCATGCTGGAGCTAGAAGACGAGTGTCAGTAAGCCAAGCAAGCCTGCTGCAGCGAAGCGGCCCTGCACAAGCCTCTGGTTTGCAAGAGGGCCAGAGCTCCTCCAGAAATGAGTACAGACTCATCCTGTTCCACTCAGCATCTCCCCGGGGGCACCTCCAGCTGAAGCTAGGGTCAATATAGCTCCCCATGAGACTGATCGGCACCTTGTCAATGTCTTCCTGAAGTGCCCTGATGCCCAGGTCTCCTTGATTTCCTTTGGAGAGAAGTCTCTGGGCAGTTCTGAAGATCCTCAAACGGCAGCACTTTTAGCTGTCCAAATTCCTCTGAAGGTCTGACGCTTAGCGCCTGGGGTCCCCAGGTACTTTGGTAAATGAAAAATTGCTTTTGAACACTTAGTGGTCAATTGCTACAACTAAAATTTATCACAGATTTAAAATATTTTTCTAACCACCCTGAGAAAGCCATTTCTAAGACCAAATTGGTTCACCAGCCTCGTTTTCACAAGTTCATTCATGGCATGTTCCCCACATGCTGGCTTCTCAGCAAAGTCAATAGCATCCCAGGGTAAGCTCCTCTACTTAACTAATACTAATAGTATTAACCAATACTATTATTTTACTAATACTTAACTATTTCACCAGCACAGTGTAACAGTTAATTAGCACATGTTCTGTGTAGTAATTATAACTATGTGGCACATTTCACTTGAATTTAGCTTAGTGAAATTTAGCTTTACTTATATTAATGTCTTATCTTCAAGCTTGCTTTCGGTGCCTGGTTATTTTTCACTGAGTTCAAATGCAAATAGATAAACCCTGTTTGCATTTCCTTCCAAAGGAGGACCATGTTTATTTCCAGATTCTCTACACCTCCACCAGGAGAAGTCACACAGGACAACTGAAGTGGGTTTTTTTGCTGTGTTCCTGCTTGGCTGAGCATAGTGGGTGTGATGTGGGTGACGTTAAAAGGAAGCCACTTTTCCTCCATTTCTCAACAGAAAGGCTGAGGGATTTTGTGGGGGTTTTTTGTCCCAGTAAAAAGAAACAGCTACTGCCTGGATCTCCATTTATGTAGCCCACAAGAGAGCAGAAAACTTGATAGAGGACAAATTCAGGGCACTGTATCAGGGAGAAACATCCATCATTATTGCAGGTAGTAGCCAAGCAGAATCCATGTGTGAGCTCAAATGCAAATTCACCAGCAACAAAGAGCCTATATGTTGAATAGATACACAGTTCAAACATAAAGAACCAGATTCTTTCTGGAAAACTTTTATCTGCACATCTGACCTTAAGAACCAGCCTCAGTGAAGTGCTGGCAAACACCAAGATTTGGAAGGAAGTTAGGGGTGTTGCACTATTTTGAAAGCTCTGTTTTGAACCAGCTGTCATTATGAATGTCTGCTGGTACCCCATCTTAGCATACAGCCTGTCGCTGTTGAGCATAATGGGAACGAGCCAATGGAGTGTATTGAGCTAGGCTTTCTTGCTTGTCTTTGTAGCTCAAATTATCCCTTCACACAGCCGTAACAGGTAAGCTTTGAATCTATTTATGCCACATTCTAATTGGTTCCATTTAATTTGTGTCTACATCTCTCTCTGTGTGTTTGTATATACATATATGCATATTTATATGCACATATGTACATTTGGACATCATTATTAAATGTAAATATGCATGTTGTCACAGATTATTGCTGTGAGCATCACAGATTCTTAGAGTAGTTGGCTTTATTATACAATAAAACAACCATAGAAAGTTAATGCCTTCTTTAGAATAAATAAGGAACACAGGACTCATTATACCATATACATTTAATGGTTTGGACATCTCAGTGCCCACATGAAAACAACAAAACGTATATTGCAGTAGACAGTATAATTATTCCAGCAAGGAACATCCATCCCACACGCTTAGAAATATGAGATTCAGCATCACGAGATCCTAGCATTATGTCATCAGCTGCATGAGTTTCACAGCTTATCTTTCTGATTTTATGTTACAGAAGTAAACTCCAACAAAAATGTATAACACTGCCAATTTAACAGCACATTTATGTTAATACTAGCTGAAATGATTTCAAGAAGGTGAACAGGATCAGCATTTCTGTACATATGTGTGCACTTATGCATATATATACGCATACACACACACGCACATATAAATGCACACATGTATGTGTGTGCACTATACATATAAACCATATTTAGAGATGCCATTATTTTAAAAACTTGATTCCAAGTATATTAAACTTGAAAACAATGTTCCATACAGTTGACTAATTTAAAGAAGACCCTGCTGCTGCACGGAAGACTGAGCTGGCTGATATCATTAAACATCATCAGATGAGGCTGCAGGTAGCTGAAACATTCCTTAATGAAAATTTAAAGAGAGCAGATTAAAATGATATTCCTCCAATCCAGCAGAACACAAAGGTAAAGACATTCAATTACAACCAAGATCTCATTTAGCACTAAAGGAGTGTTGTTTGTTGATCAGAATTTATTGCCTGAAGTGAACAGCTTGGCTTGTGACTATGTATATAATTACTTTCTACAATGGACTGTCCTCAGATATAGTTACTAGACAACGTCTTCCATAATTTTATACTGGGATGCCCATGACAAAGAGTCAGAGGACCTCAACAGCAGCCACAAAGATCTTTTTATCTGTGCCACTCTATTTTCTAACATTGTGAAAAAATAAAATAAATCTGTAATTACATGTATTTGTTTTCTGAACCACTAGATTAATTGTTTTAATGGGTTTTTGCTGGCCAATAGAATAAGTGTCACCAAGGAAGTGATTTGAGCAGGATACTCTACCTGTGCGCCTGTCCAGAATGCTGGCAGCTTTCCCCTGGAGACATCAGGCAGGTTCTTTCAGTGAGAAGACATTGAGGGTGCTCATCTCTATACCAGATCTGTCATTAGTTCAGAAAAATGTATCACATCTTTAAAAACTCATAACTAAAAGAGATACTGGCAGACAGGAGTGTAAGAGGAGAGGGAAAATAACCAGGAGACTGAAAGGACTGATTTGTCAGTGAAGATTAAATGAGCTAAATAGCTATGGGTTGACTTAATGCTAACTAAGCACAACATCACATGCGTTAAAAGATACTGGAGGAAAATAGCATCAATGAAGGAAAAGGAGGTTTGCAAAGGGACATAACTAGGAGAAATATGATGATGTTAAGAAAGGAAAAAAAAAGTTTCTGACCACAAGATACTCTAGGCAGCACAATCTCTCCCTAGGGACATGGCACGACTTAGGACATTTAATCTAGGTACACAAAACAACCAAAAATATGCCATAGGAAATAATCTCACAGTGCCAGGAAGCTGTACTGGATGACCTAAAAGGTACATTGCTAATTTGTGCACACCTGTTATCTGTGATTTTCCTTACTTGTACGGCCAACTCATCGTTACTTGTGTGTATTTGGTTTCTCTGGGCCCAATCCAACTCGTGCTGTAGTCAGAAGAAGTTTCCGACGGGAGCAATAGGACCTTGATGTCTTTTCCATGTCTTTGCTGTTCTAAAGAGAAAAGAAAAAAAAAACCTCCACCACTCTGCAAGAACTATTAATGTATATTGTGTATGAATGTATATAAAACTAAACCAGATTGGTCCTATAATATTTCTTGGATATTTAAACTTGTGTTTATCCTTAGAGATATCTGGGAAAATGTGCGTTTGCTTTCATATAGTGCAGCTAAAATGTTTGCTAGGTAAGAAACTTACAGTTCATCTAAAAATAACTTCTGATGAAAAACTGCTTTGGTCACGGAATAATTTAGACAATTCTCTATACTAAACTAAAAAAAAATATATTACACAGAAATGGCAGAGCTCTTTCTATTACTAAAGCAGTAATGCAACTGATAAAATTCATTTCTCTAAACTCAAGACTGTAGTTTTCAAACACTTTTACCCAATATCTGAGTGATATGATCATATGATACTTAAATCCCAGCTCACTTGCAGGCAGGGAATCACTATTTTGTGGCAGCTCAGTGTTTTGGCCCCCTGAGAGGCACAAATTTCTGCGTAAGTGGGGCTGAATGTTCAGGGGTCAGGGTTGTGTGTTGGTGTTGTCCATGTATCTAGCAGCTGGTATTGTAAATCATTAGAGCCGCGTTTCTTGAAAATACTAAACAGACATTTTGGTAGCCAGTACTGAGCCTGTGGCTATACTGCTTCAGGCTGTGATCTTGTCAGCTTTTACAAGATAAGTAGGGTCAGGCAGGGTCAGCACTTGGATTGGTAACTCTAAGGAACGGCAGTAGCGGCAGGAAGTGTCTTAGGCAGTAGAATGGATGCAACTGTTTTCCCTGAGCCTTTTCTAATACCCTGGTGAAGGCACAATGCCCAGCTGTGACGTGAGAGTGAGATCCTCACCCTTTGCAGTCATCAAGCGCCTCATCTTCAAAGGGGTCTTCCCCTGACCCAGCGTGGAGGTGTGCGGTACAGTAAGCAGAACTCGGGTACTGCTCACAGGTGTGCATGGTCCTGGTTGAGTGGCACGTAATGGTACAGCCCCAGCATGTTTATCAGGGGGGGGTTATAGAGGAACGACATTTCTGATGGCTTTGGAGATGCTGACAGCTCCAAATTAAGTCTTTGGCTGTGTTTATAAGACAAAAGACAAATCTATTAAGCCAAGACCTTGTACACCAACTTTCAGCCTCACACATTTCTACAGAAGGTATAGACAGGCTGACAATGAAATCCTTGCCCAATGGTCTACATTGCCAAGAATTTTAAATTGTAAGTTAACCAATTTCTCTTCTAAAGTTCAAACAATAAATAAAATTCTATGTGAAAAATGGAGCCTTTTATTCCTTTGTCAAAATCTGATCAGAGTAAACTACAGATGTTAAAAGGCACTGTAGTTCAAAGAATTAAAAAGAATCTTATGGGGTTTGTATGAAGAAAAGAGTTTTAGAGAATAATATGGAAAATATTATAATGCTATTATATAAATCAGTGGCACATCCTCACTTTGAATACTGTCTTCAAATTTGGTCACCTCATCTCTGAAAAAAGAAAGTAGAAATAGAACAAGTCCAGAGAATAGCAATAAAAATGATAAAAGTCAAAAGGATGGGAAATTTCTTGAGAACAGATAAAGAACACAAGCACCAGCTTGTCTCTCAGGAATGATCCATCCTTATGGGACTGCAAATCATACATGAACCCTCTCCATAAACTTGGAACAAGCACTGTTGCCTGAGATAATCTGGAAGATCTCCTTGGACCCTAGCATTTGTGGAAGGCAAGCAGCAGACATTTTCCTCAGTGTACCCTATTCTCTTAGAGGACTTTTAGCCACCGGAGGCCAATGTGACTTATGGACAGTGGGCAGGATACAGAGCTACATATTGGTAACACCTTTATTCCTTTGCTGACCATGTCCCAAACTCATTTTTTGGTCTTAGTTTTAGAAACGTCACATTTCCATACTTTCTTTTCGAACTTTGGATGAGTGTTTCAGAAAAGCACAGGGGATTCAGAGGTACAAATCCATTGACTTGCTGGGCAATCTTTTCAGTTAAATCACTCAGCTCGCTCAAAAATGTGCCGTTTGTCTGTTCAAATATTGTCACCCCCGAAGGACTTGCACAGTCTCCCTCACTTTGTGCAATGGGGTCCCCGGGCTTCGTCAGAGCTCTGCTTAAGCATGACTATAATATAAATAACATTTTGTCCTCATGATCTTCCAACCTAATTAGCAGCAAAGGGAAAAAAAACCTTTCCTATCCTGCAAGGTGAAGCGAAGAGATATCAAATTTCAAACGGATAAGAGGTATTGCTTTTCCAAACAATGTACAGTTAATTAATGGAACTTGCTGCTGCATGGACAGTACTGAGAGAAACAGCATCATATTTGTAAATGAGGAGGCATTTTTAGACATAAAAGCAAATCTTCACGCAAAGTTCAGATTGGGTTAAATTCAGCAGCATGTATTATGCAGAAGATCAGATTAGATGATAATAATGGTTGCTCCTAGCCTTGAAAAGATCTGTGAGAGTTTTACTAGCTGGTACTATGTAATAATGTCTTATCATCCCAGCAGTTCTTGGCCAGTCAATACACAGGGTCAGGAAGGCATCGTCATCCATGGCAAACTGTTACACTGTTAAACGCGCAGTAAGGAGGGAGAGTCTCTTTCCATATTGGAAAGTCTAGCATTGGCCTCTGTCAGAGTCAAGGTATCTTAGGAGCAGCCAGAAGGAAGTCCCACTACTCTCAGATTAACTGCAGAGCATCACTGGACATCTGCATATGGGAAGGGCGGGGCTGTCTGACCTACTATTGGATTATCAGGGTAGGTATGGGATTCCTATACTGGGCCTTCAGAGGATCAGGAAAGACGAGGAGGCTTTTCAAACCGGTGGCTGTTCACCTCTCCTACTAGAGCTGCACAAATCCTTTCTCATCCAAACCTGTATGGAAACCCTGGAGGCAGCAGTCATATTCATGAAAGCATGAATATCTTAACAGCTCTGTCTGTAGATGAAGAAAAAGCAGGCCATGATCAATAAGGTCTTGGTCAAAAGAGATATGGAGGAAGGTGAGGAAACCAAATGCTCAATGGCTGCAACTAGCCTTATCTTTTGATCTATGTGACAGTCCTCTATCTGGAGTCCTAGTGCCCTGTCACCCAGACCAGCATTTCTTTGGAGTGCCTCCAGTCCCTGTCTAAACCCAGACCCAACCACAGGAGCCTATGGAGACATAAGGCCTATCTGCAGCTGCCCATGGCTGAATCGTACAGCCGGACCTCAGAAGCAGGACAATGTTCCCATGGGCAGGTGTAACCTGTGGTGCCTCTGGTGCTCTTTCCTACTTCAGATATCCTCACATGGGGGCAGAGGCCAGGAGATCTCATTTGTCCTAGGAAGTGTTACCTTATTTTGGTGAAGTATGAAGGATATTTGGTTCATCTTTGAACTGTTAAAAAGATGTTAATGCTAACCAGGTACCAAGAGAATAGAGGTCCTTTTTTCCATGATTGCATTTACTTACAGCTTCAGTCATCTTACAGGCTCCACAAGAAATCAGGAAGGATGTCTTCTAGCGAATAGATGGACTGGAGTCATTTCAGTTATAGGAAGTTGTTTCAGCCTTGTGGGTTGGAAAACTTCTCTACCAAGGGAAAAAAATAAAAAGAAGAAGAAAATAAAAATAAATAAATAAATAAAAGCAACAAATCAGCTTCTTACACTAGCTGATTACATCAGCAGCCTATACTTCCATACAAAGACAGAACATATACATAAAGTAAGCAAAAAATGCACAAGCAGTTGAGATTCCAGTATGTTTGTAATGGCAAGTTAGATTGTAAATTATTTCTTTGGGGGGCAGGAAGCACAGTGGAAAAAACGTGTATTATTCATAAAAATGATTGTCCTGTTCACTTGTATACCTCTGCAATTTATTCCGTAACAGCTTTTTACTTCAAAGAAATCACTAGCTAATGACATCTCAAACTTAAAAAAATCCACTTATTCACAACCCTGTCCCTGAGGGAATTCCCGCATGTTATCAGAAATTTTTCCAAAGATCATTAACAGATATTACAAACCAATTGAAACTGAGTATTTTCTTTGCAAATTACTTTTAACTTTAGAGCTATTGAAAAAAGACATTGAGTGATTTAATTTACTTAATCTGTCTACAGATTGCAGCTATGTGCATATCCTGTGATTGCATTTCCAACAAAAAGCATATATAACTATCCCTAATAGAGATATTTTTCTAAATTATCGTACAAGATCAGTAAGATCTCTGAAGATATTAATGTTTACTTTTTCATTTAGGAAATTGCACTCCAGAAAGAAATGGGCACCTTTATTCTGTTGTTATCTTAGAAATAATAACACACCATAATACTTATTTTAGCTGCTATTTTAATTAAAACTCCAATAATCATCACGTCTGTATATCCTTTGAGGATATGTTCTACTGATTTTTCTGAAAAATCACTGTATTTTCATTAGGCTGTGAAGCCAATATTTTAGAAACACCTTACGCAGCAATGAGTATACCAAACAAGATCCTTTATCTTGTACCAATCCAAACGAGCTAAGTGTAGATCAAGCTAATTCAGCAGGGCAGGGCTGGAGAAGGTGTCTTATTCTCCACCCTATTGCCTTAAACTCCTCCCAGAGAACCTTATGCGTATCAGCACCACTTCTGCAGGAAGTATGGAAAATATCTTCCCCCATGAATATTTAGCTTGTAGCTTCCTGGCTAGGGTTCCTGCTGTCTTTGCAGATAAGAGATAAGTGCTTGAACCCCCTGAAGCTCAGGTGGACTTCGAAGGTATTTACTTTGAATGACAGTGAAAACAGCTGCTGTCCTGTGTGTGCTGCTCAGTCCTGATCATGTGTTACCCGTGCTTTGCCAGGTCGCTCTTTGTAGAGATGTGGGCAATGCAATGCATCGTTTGAGGAGGCAGACCAGGATTAGCTGCTGAGAAATTCAGCTGGTAACTGCCTGGCCAAGAGGCACAAGCAGCAGAATTATTTTAGATGTCTTAATATCTTTATTAGGAAAAATGCAGGTGATGAACCTTGGGGGTGTGTGGATTGGGATCATGAACTTGGACATCTATATCCCATGCGCATCTCAGTTATCTCCTTCCTGTGGCTTTGGGCCCAGAGATGACTATTCAGAGAAGGACCCAGATTTGTCACGGCAAATAGGCGCCTAAATATCTTTTCATATCTCACTTAAAATGGTGGGGAAAGTGTGCAGAAAGGGGGCAGAACATTTGTGGGTGGTGGTTACTATTGCGCCTTCCTCAAGATATTCTACATCTTCCCATCAACTGTCTCAGCTGGGACCTCTGGGACCAGCATAAAGACCTCTGCATTCCCCATACTATTTAACTCTCACTCTCCTGCTGTTTTCTTTTCCTGGGTTACTACAAAAAGATCTCTCAGTGAAAAGAAAATTTTTCCCAGTGCAGCAAAAATCATAGGATCCATTAACTTGAGCCAATTTTGAAACTGTGTCAGTAGCTGGTAAAGGCTGAAAAGATTACTCCCTGAGCTACCTGAGGTCCAGGTTTGTCCTGTGAACACTGGCTACCTGTATTAGTGAAGAGACAGATAATCTTTACAAGGGTCCCACACCATTAACTTGGTAGCTTGTTCCTTTCCGCCAATCAGTGGTGGCAGGTGGGCATGAGAAAGGAGAGGGGGTGGCTGCTGTTGAGCAAGGAGTATCTGCACAGTTTACTGGCTTGGTTTTAACCTACGCTGCACCTGAATGAATGCAAGAGGAGGATGGTATGTTCTTTCTTTCTCCTGGTAAAGGTGCAGCCTCTCAAATTTGTCACATTCCTGCTCTTCATTCACTCCCATGACTTACTCAAGACACTTCTCTAGC
This sequence comes from Tringa solitaria, assembly GCA_026413425.1. Lineage (NCBI taxonomy): Eukaryota > Metazoa > Chordata > Aves > Charadriiformes > Scolopacidae > Tringa > Tringa solitaria. Next base: position 144,085,264 of record JAOXJM010000001.1, read on the forward strand.
CGTGGTCACATCCCTAGTTTACAGCCACAATAGCGCTGCAGGTGTCAGTAGCTGTCACTGTGAAATCCTACTGCTTTTTAGGATCCCCTCTTTTCAGAGCTGTCTCCCCCACCCTTCTGTCACACACGTGCAACTGGCATTACAGTGCAAGTTCAGGTGGTGCACCCAGAAAGCCAGAGCCTCAACAGGTTTGCCGGTTGCTTTCGCCTCACACCAGCAGCACAATCTCCCGTGCATACCTGGGGATAAGTCCCCGTGCTCCAGGCATAAGTCAGTTCAGCGCCGGAGCATCCTCCCCCTCTTCCCTCCCCTGCTTCCCCCCTTCCCAGATGTTTTGTGCTGCTTGTGTTTTAACACGACCAGCTGCCTCGTGCTCTGGGGCTCCTTCTGCATGGGGACTGGTGGCAGAAGCCACCACCGTGCCTCCGTCAGGGGTGACCTGGACTTTCCACCTGCCAGTGCCGGGCACCGTGCTGGCAGCTGCCAAACTGGCACAGCTCCACTGGCCGCGGCGGCTGAGCACCCCTGTTGTCACTCAACCCAGGGCATCTCCGCGGAGTCTGATAACACATCTGCTAATTAATGCCAGTTGTGATCATTGGTCAGATCCTCAACTGGGATAAATTGACACGGTTCCATTTAAGCCTGTGACAATTAGCGGCAGCTTAGAGCTGACCCAGTGGTTTTCTTTATAACATGGATATACATCTTGTTGAAAGTGAATAAAACCCACCAACTAATTGCATATAAACTACCAAACAATTAGAAAATGAAATGATTGTCAGTAACTCCCAGCCCGGGCCAAATTACAATGGTGACAAAGAAGTGATAGCCCCAGATATGTTAACAACTCTCTGAGCTATCGAAGCTCCTTATAATAAAAATAATTAATAATAATAGAGGTGCTTCTGGATACATTCATCTCTCTGTAAGGAAAGCCTAATGAGTCTGTCTTTTAAAAAAGACACTATCAGGAAATTCAAATGTGATTCTATTAATTTGTAAGCATAGCATTTTGCATTTTAACAATTGAACGAATAAAATCTATTCTCGAATTCAATTTTTAAGTCTTAATAGCAACACCAGTAAGTGAAAAGGAACAGTCCAAGAACTTTCTCGGGATTCTTCTTCTGCCGTTTGTCAAAATTTCACTTCAGTCAATACTTCCACCCTGTTGGGTCGTATCACCAGTCCTCTCAACCATAGTAGCTGCAGTAGGTATTATATCCTAACTAGATGTAAGTAAGGCACTCCGGGAAATAAAGTAAAAGTTTGATAGGTTGTGTCAAAAGGAACTGCTGTTATTATTATAACTTATTATTTGTTAAGCACTGACAATGTGCTCAGTTCTGCTGATTAAGTTCTTCTGAGCAAGTTCTACTGATTAGCTTCTAAGGACAACACACTGTACTACAAAGAAGATATGTGACAGCTATCAAGACTTTTGCTTTCAAGGCTCACTTAGCAAAACAATTACATGCCAGTTATGCAGGTTTTATGAAAAAAAGAAAGAAAATGCATAAACTGAGTAAATATCATGACTTTTGTGTTCACTAATTTTCCTACTCCAGATCTCTCACTTCAGTACTGTCTGACAACCTCAAAGTTACACTGAGATTTGAGGAAGATCTGAAGCCTCATCCCTGCTTATATTCAGTTTTAAGCATCATGCTATATTACAGGCAAGCACACGGGTTGTATTGTTAGGATCTCTCTTTGGATTTGGGGCTCATGCTCTGGGGAGGGCAGACATGGTTGAATGGGGCCAGCACAAAGACAGACAAACATCTGAGCATCTTCAGACTCACAGAGACATTTCTTTTATGCCACAAAGCAGATCAGACAGAATCAGCCAGTGGTGCCCCAACCTTAGAAAGACTTTTGGGGGTCCAGGCACCAAAAAGGGAGTATTTTTCCTGTCCTGTTGTGTCCTTGCTAGGCTTCCAGGGCTGTTCCTCTAGCAGACCTTTTGTTAAGTCTCTCCACTCTGAGCTATAGGCACATTTTTGCAGGACATACAGGAGCTGGGATGCTGGGTTTGTGCTGGTCTAGAGCCACTGCAGCAATGTTATTTCCAAGAGATCAGGTGAATATCGTGCCTCTTTTAGATCTCCTTTAGCATGTAAAGGAGCTACAGTTTCCTCCTTAATCCATACCCTCAGATCCTTTATGTACAGTTTTACCTCCAGGGTGGCAGATTCCCCAAAACAGTCATTTGATGGCAAAATAATGCACATACATCTGTGTGTACGTAGGCAGGGGACAGGACTGAGGACTGCTCTAAGAACCGCTGGCCAAATTTGTGTGTCAGGGGGGTGCCGAAGAGACATCGTCCCTTGCCCCGGCCAGGCAACACCTAGGCTTTCTAACCACAGCGCTGCCAGAGCTCCAGCTGTGCAGATGTTCTTAGAAGAAAAACTCCCTCTTGTCTGCCGCTATCCTCTAGCCTGCACACTTCCCTAAATCCCGCCAGCATGCTGCTTTTTTCTTTTTTTTTTTTTTTTGTAACCGACAGGGAGAAGTGAGTTCTTATATAAATCCTTTGTGCGAAGATCAAACCGCGTGCATGTCAGACTATTATTTTTTTTTTTTTAAGGGGAAAATCTACCCTAAAATAATCACTGTGCGTTATCCCCACAGAGCGTCTGCGCTGCCTAATTTTAAAATGCGTCCAAGGCCACCCTCCAGACCAGACTCAACACGGACAGGCTGAAGCCTCCGTGCGTGCGGGGAGGGCAAAGAGTGGGCAGCCCCCGGGGCAGGATGGAGGGGGTCAGGGGCAACGCAGCTGGAAGGGGCCGTAATCCAAGTTGTTCCTCGCAGACAGTGTCAGCCTTTGTACTGAGAGAAACTTGTGGGGTAACATGGGAGCCGGGCCGGGGGCGAGTGAGAAAGGTGTTTCTTTACCTAACCATCTTGGACTCCTCCAACATCCAGCTGGCAGAGCCGGAGGTTTCGGTCAAACCTTGTAAGCCCACATTCGGTTACTAATAGAGCGAGGAGTGGAGGATTCGGTTGAGAAAACACGGTCTTTAATTCATAAACTCGGAAACCCTTGTAGTGGAGAGAGGAAAATCAGCAAAAATGATCAACTGATTACAGTACTATTGGGAAATACTTTAAAAAAATAAAGACTAAACAAAGCGGCCCCCAAAGGGCAGTAGAATAGCAGTTTTAGGATCAAGTTTGATGTGGCTTGGTGTTTGTTTAACGATTTGATTGCCGGCTAGAAAAATGACCTGGTATTAGATACAGTGAATCCCCCACGTGTGACGCCAAGGAGTAGCACGGCTCACCGTAGCAGCGTATCTTTGGGAAAGTTGCCCTCTCTCCCTCTTTTGCTCTTTCTGTTCTTCTTTCCCTCTTCTTGTGCTCCCAATTTGCTTGAATACAATGCAGTCAGGGTTTTACAGCCAGCCCTAATTTTCCCAGAAGGCGCAGCTCTTAAAAAGCAGGGCAGGTTCTTTTACTTAGGATCATAAAAATGGACTCACGCTCCCATGCGACCATCTAAAAGATGGGTGAATCAATTCCACTAAAATAAAAACATTCTACCTGTGCCCATCCCCCAGAAAAGTTTCTGCCAAAGCCAGAACTAAACCCTAATCTAGCCTTTATTAAAGTGGAGAAAAATCTACTTCCTTTCATTCCCCCATTCATTTTCTGCTGCTGTGATTTTCTGAATTTGAGGCAAGCCCGTGACCAAGAGCTTCAGGGCCAAAAAGGGGCTGGATATGCCGTATTCCTGGCCCAAATGGAAGCAGGAAATACTAAACATCTTGCATGGAAGCCTGTTCTCATCAGGTTTATAGCCCAGCTTTTTCCATCAAAAGCAGTGAGGATGGTACAGACAGAGTTCAGAAATGCATCCAAGCATATGGGAGTATATCTACACTAATCCTCCTTTTGAGCTTCATCCAGCACTAAATCAGAGCCACACCGGCGAGAGGAATAATGCAATAACTTGTGGAAAAAGCATGGTTTCTCTCTATTAGGATGGGGAAAATTAAACAACATGACTCACTTCTCTCCTTAAAAACTGTTGGAGGAATGTTAACAGCGCAAAGCATGGCAGAGACTGGAAAAACCAAAAGTCAGGTACCACCTTAACTTGCCTGCCCCTGTGGCCCTATAGTCCCGGTGCAGGGCAGGCTACACATGCAGGACAGTCACCACTGGTACAGCACCGGCAGGAGTAACGTGGTAACGGCACAGGGCAGCAAAACTCACCCGAAAACACCTTTTTGCGGGGTTAACCCGCGCCGTGCTCACAGCACTGTGGCTGCACCCACCGCCCCAAGACACCCCCTGAAAGCATCTCTGCCCGAGTTCAGGGGAAGAAGGGCTGCGCGGCCTTATTTTCCCAGCCAGAACACAGGGCTCTCTGTCCGAGGGAGGAAAAGGGCTTTGCTGAGCTCATGGGAGGACAAGAGGTCCCTGTGGCTGTGGCGAGGCCCGGAGGGTGTGCCGGCGGCGCTGGCTGGGACGCGGGAGCAGAACGGGCAGCGCGGTGACACCCCGCTCCCCGTCACCAGCGCCGGCCTCAGCTTCTGAAAGCAGAAGCAACAGAAAAAGCTGCAAGAAGAGGTCTGCACTGCGTGCTTGAGATGGTCTAGCAGAGGTAGAACACGCTAAGTGGGGCTCGAGCCCGTCACCACTTTTTCCCCATGCCCAGAGCAAAAGAAGAGATTTTTCTGACAAGTGCAACCGTGCTCTGCAGCCTCCAAACACCTCACCCTGGACATCAGGCAGGGGACAGAAAGGAAGATATCTAACAGAGCTTGCTGCAGGAGTGCTGAGAAAGAACTGTCGGCTGACAAATCGAGGTGGGTCATTAGGGATACAAGTTAAGAGAGGGTTTGGCTAACTAACCCTCGAGAGGAAAAATAAATACAGCTCCACACACACAAGCACGTACATGTGCAGAGCCAACCTCCCACTCAGGCAAACAGCCTATTGTTTCCACTCATAAAAGTCCTCAAATTTCTTGATAACGTTTATTGCCTCTTCCTGATTAAAACTGGAAGAAACCGTATTTGTCTCTTCTGTTAAAGAAAGAAACAAGTATATCACTCAGTGGAAAACCCTCTAAAGCATCCAGTTCTTCAAAATTACTGACCAGAATCTCATCTGGCGTAACTCAGCCTCGCTATGTTGACATCTACAAAGCAGAGCATCTTTACCCCAGCTTAAGATCTGCCCCCATATGCTGTTTCTTTAGAACAACTTGTCTTCTCCTTTTTTTTTTTTTCACAATATGCATCTGGTTTAAGGTGACTTTTCCTTTTCCAGCATATGGAGCTGAATGATTATGACGATTTACATTTATTTTAAATCACAGCCTATTAAATGGAAAAATAAATGCTAATATGTTGATATGGTTTACTCCTGAATGAATTATTGATATGAATGAGTAGTTGCAGCTATCATAATTACTGTTTATTAAATAAATATATTTTGAATTAGAGACCCTTGATTAAGAAATCACATTTTTGTCTGAAAATTGTTTCCCTGCTGCTAGTATAAGAAATACCTCACATTACTCTAAATGAAAAAAAAAAAGGTTGGTGAAATGATTCTATTTTTTATCTTTTCCTTTGCTCTGTGAACTTGGCAGTGCTTTGTGCATATTCCCTTTCTCTGCTTCTCTCCTCTAATCAGTTAAGTGAGGCTCTTTCCCCTCTGTTGTTTGTGTGGATCTGTCACATAGCACCTAGAAAAAAACATTTTAAATAGGAAAATGAGAAACACAAAAACTAAAGGATTGAGGATCAGATACCTGAAACTCCTCTCAACATTTTCTTTCAAGCTGAGCACGTTTCATATTAATGGTGTCTCTTTAACATAAATAATGATCTAATGAAATAAATATGAAATCGAAAGAATCATAAAAAGAATTTTACATTTAGGAATGCCATCTGTGTAACACTTAGCCTAACAATGAAATCATTTCAGCGCCAAAACAGCTCACTCTGCTTCCAGTACAAGTTACAGGAGAGTGTAACGGTTTTGCAGAACGGCATAAAAGTCTGAGTTCAATGGCAGAAGGAACCTGGGCTCAAATTCACGGCGGGTCACAGAGCCAGAGACTCTCGCACATGAGTTTTGAACTGCTAATGTGATCACCTCGAGTCATCACAAATTTTTCATGTGGCTGCTGATTTGTATCACAAGGAAATTTAGATATCAGAGGAGAAGATTCTGCAGGTCAGGGCGAGAGTGTTTTGCGACAACAATTACACCGATCCTCTGCCTTCCCACAGTGCAAAACGGGCATGAAATCCAGAGTCAGCTTTGTCTGACCGAGGAGAACAGGGCTCAGAAATGAGACCCTTTTTAGTATATCTGTAGTGAGAAAAGTTCTCCCCGTAAAGCACCTATGACTTAACACCAGACCCTATGCCAGCTTTGAGGACTGGTGTCCAAAATCATAGGGTTGTCTCGGCGAGACCCGTGTGGCTGGATGGAGATGCTGTTCCCTGCTCTGAAAAGCCAAGCTCTTGCCATGTGCGAGCGGCACAGCAGAGCCGTGCCGAACACAATGGAGATTGTTTGTTTGTACCAGCCAAAGAGAAGGGAACATATTTGTTTTGAGTGAGCTGTGTTAGAATACATATTGTTTTATATGCCCGGGCCTCATTACGCCGTGCTAGTCTTCAATATGGATCAGATCCTAAAGCTGCTCGACATACTGAAATAAATGTGAGTTCTACCCACAGAACATCTCCAGACTTAGGCCTCACGTCTATCAATGTCATCTCAAAAAAACAAATGCTCAAAAAAGAAAAACAACAAAAGTATCTTAGAAACGGTGAAGGATGCTCACGTGCGGTAGATGCCATTCAAGGGGATGCTGAGGAATTACTTGGAGAGAGTGAAATCCACATAACAAGGCTGGAGAACAGAGTGGGCCTGAAAGAAAAGGAGAGATAATTAAGGTTCACTGAAAGAAACATGACTTGTACAGTCAGGTTTGTATCTATAAGTTGTTCTGAAACTGAGAGGAAATTCTTCCTTGGCATCAGCGATGTGGCCACATTAATATTTTCCCAGGCAAAGGTGGCCACAGCCCATATTGTGCTTAAAGAGCACAATCGTTAAGAGCATCCACAGAGGAAGAGCTAAAGCACTGTTCAATAAACAACCTGCAGTGCTGTACACTGTATTCATATAAGGGAAGGTATGAGCCAACGGAGAGAGACGTTCAGCTGCAATCAAAGAGGATCTGAGCCTAACTGAGCGCTCACATGACAGTTGGGATCATTTCGGATCCTTTCCAATGAAGATAAAATAGCATCAAAAGCAGGGAGGCTTTTTTTTCTTTCTTTTAAGGATGAAAACACAACATCATTAGTCAAATTTACTCTGAACTTCCACCTCCTCATGTTGATTTGTACTCAGGTTGAGTAAACATATCTTTCCATCAAGGTAAATAAATGTAAAAGCCTATCAGTAACTTAATTGCTTAACGAAGGATGCAGTGTGGGGTGTAACACTGTTTTTGACTATACTGTTGAAGTTAACGACCTCTCAAAAACACCTATTATACAGCTTGGCAGTAAAAGAAAAAATCTATTCCTTCTTGAAATATTGTTTATAGAATTTCAACCACTTTCCAATCATTTTTTCCTCGTGTTGGGGAGGGGGTGGAAACTTGCGAGGACAATTTTTCCAGGTGGACGGGTGTAAAATGGAATTTATTTGTTTGAGACAGTGCTCTTTGCAAGCCTGCAGGCCAGAGAGAAATTAAGCTTGAGAGAAGCGGGGAGTCCACAGTAAGTGCAGAAGTTACACAGCGTGGGGGAAATGCCTCCAAATGAAAATGGCCATGGTACTGAGCGGGACCATTCGCTGGGGCGAGTGGGGGGCTCAGCCCGAAGATGTCAGGCGGGAGCCTGATCTCGGAGGGGTACCACACTCCTAGAGACACCTGGGAATGTGCCCTCCTCTGCCCTTGCACACTAGCGCCTCGGATTGAGAGGACCCACGGGAGAAAGCAGTTGTTGCAGTTAAAATCAAGCCTTTTAACAGAGGTGTGGGCAAAAGCAGGTGTCCGGTGAGAGGACAGGGAGGGAGGGGGGTACGCCATGCCACGTGCCTGAGATCGAAATCTGGCTGGCGGTGGGCGGGCAGGCAGAGCACAGAGGCACAGCTGCCAGCCTGACATGATGGATCAGAAACGCTACTAAGGAGCTGCGAGGGTCCAGGCAATTGAAGCAAAGCAAAACACGAAAAGGCAATAGGTCAGCCCATCTTTACAATCTATCAATTAAATAATCATCCACTTCCAAAGGCATATGATGTCCTGAGCAGTAGACATCCCAGCACGTGATCATTACCGTGATGGAGGGACAGGCTTACCAACAGGAATTAATAATAATAATAATTACTAGGAGCGTTAATAATTTCGGATAGGTCATTCTGTAGTGAACCCCTCTGAGGAAATAACATGGTTGGGTGTTTTGGCTTAATTCTATAGTCCCATATCAGCTTTACTCAGCCCATTGGAAAACAAAGGTGTGTTCGAAATTGTCCATCACGTGGGAGGCTTTCATCAAAATCTCACTCTCCTTCAGTTAGTCAGTAGTGGTGAGTGCCACAGAGTCGGCTTCAGCTGCTTTCTCCAAAACCCCGAAGCTTTCAGAAACATTCATTTCTGTTGGCATCACTCAACAGCTCATTGTTAGCATTTGTGCTCCCTGGCATGCACGAACTGAGACTGATGTATGGGGCCATCCAGAGTGACAGCTTTCAGCCCCTAAAAGTGGATACCTGCTTCCCTTAGAGTCCGGGGACTCACGCTTGACTCAGAGCATATACGCAAAAATTGTCTTTCCTCTCTTATTTGCCTGTGTTAAGCCTAAGCACGTTCATCCAAATTAGCAATCAGGCAAACTGTGCATGCAGAAATCTGCACTTGTACAAACTGTGCATTTTTTCTTTTGTAACATTCCAAGATTAAATATCTTGACAAAAGATGAAAACCCTTTAACAAATCTGCCCCTAGAGAAAAGTAACATTTTTTTTATTCCATTTACTGTCAAATGACATAAAGAAAGTATAGCTGAACACAGTCCTATAGGTTGATTTGTTGCTTTAAATAATGTCACTAACATCCAGATATCAATGTGATGGTGCAGAAAAAAAAAAAGTTCACATTGAGCTAGATTCAATTACAGACCTAGAAATTGAAATTAAGTCTGATGCTACATGCTTAATTCATGTTTGTGTGACTGAGAAAGGGAGTATCTGGTTTACCTTGAATTTCCTGCCTTAGTGTGGTGAAAACATGACCCATCGCATTAATTAAAAAATAGTTTTCAAATGTAGCTTAAGTGGTATTGCACTTGCAAGAGGAGACAAACACTTTTTTGTCCTCAGCGTGTTATGTGATATAAAGGAAGCCATTCAATGTCTTTTTCCTCGATTCCTAGGTAGGTGTTACAATTCTCATAGAAGAACAGGAAAAAATATGCTAACCTCTCACAATGAGAAGCCAAAGATTCTTCTTTAATAAAAAAAAAATGAAGCATTTGCCCCTCAAAATCCATAATCCTCTTTTGACCACATAGTTTGTAACAGGTGCATATAGGCAATTATCACAATGTCATGCCAGTCTATACTTATCTCATTTGGGTATTACACCCGGTATGGTATGTTCACATTTAATACCCCAAAATACTATATCATATCAGTGGAATTTAAACCAGCACACATTTGACTACTGATTTCACATATGGGGCTGGGACTAACTTTTCTCCTAATATGGTGATGTCACAGGCACTATTTAAATGATTCCTGAGCCTTGTAAATATACACCAGATGTATCTTTTGTAAATGTTACATTTTTCAACATCTCAGCATTTGTGAATAGTTGAAAGCGATGCCAGCCATGCTTTAATGGGGCACAGAAGCGTACTGCATTCAAAGAAACGGCACACCATTGCAATCGTCAAAATTACAAGCGCTGTCAAAAAGCTACATTTTCGCTTTATTGATTAGCACCAGGTAACGCAGCGCTCCGCATCGCACCCTCAGAGGTGCCTGTTCCAGCTGGTGTTTCCCTGCACGTGGGTACACAGAGAGGGATGTGGAGCTCCCAGGGCAAGGAGAAGGGCAAAGCCCTGGAGAGCCATCTGTGGTCCCCCCCAGCCACCCTGGATGGCCAGAGGTGGAGTGGGAAGGGCTGCGGGAACTACTGCTGCTCCCTCAGCTGTGGTCACCACCCATCGCCAAAAGGCAACCACAGAGATGTGCCCACCTTCCCAGGGCCAGGGAGGAAGCAAAGTGCACATTTCCCGATGGCACTGATGCTGTTTGAGGCTACAATACGTTTTCCTTCGGGTCGAGCTCCTGCTGCTTGGTCCTTCCTTGGTGCAGAGGTAATTCAGCACAGGGAGAGGTATCTCCCGTTAGGGACCTCTCCTGGAGCACAGGGTGAATTCATTACAGCTGTAAGAAGCAGCCGCCTCCTGAGCTTTCCTGAACACTTTTTCCCCCCACAAGCTTTTCCTGGCTTTCCCGTGTCGCTGCAGAAATCCCACAGAAGACCCAGGAGCACGTGTGTGATGGGCTACGGCAAATGTCCTCTCAACACTTTCTACCTCCTGGCACTTGCCCTACCCATCACCACCACATCCCAACTGCCCCGATGGTCTTCCCTGTTGGCACCAGGCAGTAAAAGGAGCTGTCAGAAAATCAGCCATCGCATTCACCTGAAACCACACTTCTCATTTGCAGGACTCGCCCCTCAGCTGTCCCAAAGACGAGAGGAAAGGCCTTTATAATGTTGCAGAGTTGTGATTATTTGCAAGGCAGAGTGCTTTTGCCCTGGGAATTTTGTGCTGGAGTTGCATGGTGCGCACCAGTCCAGCAAGTCAGCTAAAATCAGAGGTAGGTGACACACAACAATAAACTTAGAGGGAATGGACTAGATGTAATGCCCTACTACAAGTATTATTTCCAAGTTCACAGGCTTGCAAATTAAAATGTCCCTGGATCGCTGCCATAAAAAAGAACATTAAAAATCAGGGGAAGAGGTCTGGGCATCTGTTAGAAGCATCTAATATATACCAAATGTGTATGCTGAGCTTCTTAGATATATGCGTCGCTGAAATATAGCCTACAACTAATGTAAAAGCAGAAATATTTTAATTGTATTTTTCCATTTGATATTCAAATGAAAAAAATATATCTTATTAAACACAACACTTGCCTTTGCTATTTTAATAAAAAATAAGTTGTTGAGGAAAAGAAAGCAAAACTACTGATTCCTTTCCTTATGATGATCAAATGAGCCTTTCATGTTTGTATCTTATACTTCACTTTTTAGCATTTTGAGGCAAATAGCAGATATCAAAACTTAGTAAATAATCAAAGACTTATTCAGTTTTTCCAAACTGTCATGCTGCTTATCTTGTAATAACTGATCTCTTAGGTAGCATAAGCTATTTAATTGCTACTGAAGATTATTTGAATGAAAAAAGAGACAACGTTCTCCCTTACCCCTCAAAAAGACAAAACTATATTCTTCAAAAAGACACATGCCGACAGATAGATTCTGATCTCTTCTACAGACGCACAAGTGCAGTAGCTAATTTTACAAGATTTGATAGGAGCTGCGTATCTGAGATTACACCCTGTCCTCCCGACTGCACATTCCACATGGAAAATGGCTTAATTTGGAAGTATATTTTCTTGCTGATAAATCCAGGCTCTGGAGTCTCCGGGCATCCGAATAACCAAACCTATTAAATTATTTTAAAAAGCAGCTAAGTATGCACAGCAACAGTATTTTAAAGGGACTTTTTACGGTGTTGGCAAAGTGCGTATTCATGTATCCCCCCTGACATGATAGACTGTAATGGCTTCGGTCTGTCATGTCAACCATCTGCATATTAAACAGTCCCTAAGTACACATTGACACAGCAGACCCTAATAGCTCTGAAGCCGTAACAATCTATTCAGTCAATAATATGCATGTTAAAGAGCATCTCCTGTATTTCCATCAATATCTTTCATCTTTTCCTTAATTTGTATCTCCTTTTTATATCTATATTCAGAGTTAAGGTTTTAGGAACCTTTAACGTGCTGCCGCAGATGTGAAACATGTGGCACGGAGAGGCATATGCAGTAGCAAAATCCTTCCCTAGTATCTGGGCCAGATCTTAAAACCAGGACTGTAATATTTTTACGCTGGCAGCACACATTCTTCCAGATAAGGTGGAAATATCCCCTCTTTTCTGCTGGGCTGGATCCAGTTGCTCATGAAAAGTGCAGGAAAGGTTCCTGATGATTTCACAGGCTTTGGATAGAGCCCAGTGTGATGCTACTCATTTCCTATTACACATTTCCTTCTAATTAAATGAAATAGGTCACAAGGGGAAAATGAAACAAAAGACAAATGTATTTACTTACAGTAATATCAACCCCCAAAAAAGACAACCAGAAACAAGAGAAAAGATAGTACAAAATCCACTATCTCTTCATTAACTTCAAATTACATCTGGTACCACAGTCTTAATTCATTCCTGTGTGATCCTGAGATCTTTTATACTGTGGAAGAGGGAGACTGTTATTTAAGCGTAAGAAAATGGTGACTTAACTCCTTTTGTCTAAATAACCACACAGAAAAAGCTTAATTTGCTTTTCCTCAACTTCATTTCACCATACCGTAATGTGATGCTCTCACACTCTGATCACAGGACTTTCCCACCTTCTTCTGCTCCTCTTGCTTTCTCTAAGTACCAGGATCTGGCTAGCACTTTTAGAAGTGAAACCAAAGTGCAGTTTGTGTCTCCAAAAGGCAGGCCCAGGGACAGGGAGGCCACTTGACCCTATCAGCAGATCTTCCTGGCCTGAATTCCCTTCTCCTTTCCACTAATTTGACACCATGTGTCTTTGAAGCACACATGGATTTATTCCAGCATATTCTTGATTAACTTTCATGCCAGGGAGGGCAGAATCATGGTACTCTTCCCGTTGCTTTCCAGGAGCGTGTGATTCATCCTCCCTCTGCCTTGCACCATTTCATGTCCCCAGGCACACCAGACCACATCATCTGTTTCTGTGCTTCACTTCAGTGTCCCCTCACAAGCACTGAAGGCACCTGCCCTCTATTAAGTCCTCAGCAACTTTCTTGCTGTAGCCAGGGTGCTTTCCTTCCCAACACAATGGTGAGGAAGCCAGTCTGATGCCCCCATGCATGCCCAGGGATTTGCCCAACCATGGGGTAGGTCCTCAAAGCCTCAGACAGTCCATCCACTTATCCTACATGCTACCATGTGTGTTATCAGGACAGGATTTATAAACAGTGGATAATGCAGGGCTCGCACAGCCACAATATTCATTATTTGATTTTATCTACTGATGACCTAGCAAGCAGATTTATTTTTTGGCCGGAAATGCTTTTCCTAAATGAAAAAAAGCTATTGAAAAAATTGAAAGCAAACAAACTAAAAAAAGCTAAAAGATGGGTGCCATAGAAAAAAAAAAAAAGATAAAAGCAAAAGTCACTGAAAATTCTGCTATCTACGTTCCCAGTATTTCCTTTAGCTGAGGGAGTCAGCCCAAGTGGAGTTCTGGGAGGGCTTATTCCCAGGGGAAATGGTTCATTGCCAGCTCCCATGCATGATGATGCATTTCATCACCAAGTAAGAGATGAAGCGCAGTCCTCACTCTGTAGCATTATGGGCACAGCCTTGCCCATTTGAGAAAAACACATTCTCCCTGGGCCTGCTTCAGGAGCTCTCCTTTGCTGTTCTCTCTATTCAACCCTGGTACTTGCTGTGTGGCAGCCTAACAGTCCAGCCCTGCTGAAGGTAGGAATGTCACACAGCAATGACATACCAGCTCTGGACCACATTTCACAGAATCTTAGAATGGTTTGGGTTGGAAGGGACCTTAAAGATCATCTAGATCCAACCCCCCTGCCATGGCCAGGGACACCTCCCACTAGACCAGGTTGCTCGAAGCCCCATCCAGCCTGGCCTTGAACACTTCCAGAGATGGGGCATGGAATGACACCTGCCTGCTCATCGGGCTCCTCTGTTTGCACTTAAGGAGCCCTGTAGGCTTCCCTGTACTTACCAGAGTTACCAGGCAATGGCAAAGAAGCACAGGAGGCGAAGGGCTGATGGCCATGCAGCCAGAGAGTCCTTTAATGCCAGTCCTCTGCACCAAGGACTACTGGGTTGGGTAATGCTCGCTCTGGGCGGCCAGCACTTCCAGGAATTGTTCCACTGATTTATGAGGAGAGGTCTTCCAGTCCAATGCTGTGTTAGAATAACTGATACCTGCCACCAGGCGAAAGAAGAGTCACCAGCCCTGGTCAGGAAACGAGCAGGATACTTAAGGGCGATGAAGAGAGGGGGAGTAAAAGAAAGGGGGTGCCGTAGGCGGGGTGCTCCATGTCGTCCCCCCCCCAGCAACGACCTTGTGCATGCTGCAAGTGCAAGGTGGGCTCTCCAAGAAGGGCCTCACTTCCTCCCACCTTGTCCCTCTCCTGCACAAGCCTGTCCCATGCCCAGCTGCAGCTAAGCTTGCCCTAGGCTGGCCTGATCCTGAGCCCACCAAAGTCCATGGAAAGATTCCCAGTGACTTCAGCGAAGAGGGCTCCGTATCCTCAGGCAAACGTGGGAGAGAAAGATTTGGGCAGGGCTATGATTTCACTGTCTGTGTGCATAGGATGTCTCCTTTCCCACACGGAGGAACGTTGGCCACCCTTCCCACTTTTTTGGTTCTCAGTGTTCAACACTGCACCTGGAGTTATCTCCCATTTACCAGGGAGCTGATTTAAGTGTCTGACTCAGTCACATATGTTTGGCTCCCTCATCCAGAGTAAGATTTGGCCTACTAGCTGTGAAAACAGCTTATATCACATGTGCTGCAAAGCCTAGCCAGAACAGGCTGAATAAAGGATGAAGTTTAATCATGGAAATGTTGACCTACAAATAGAGAACAAAATGTTAAACCACATGGTATAGGGTGCTGCACGCCCCAAATATCAAGGAGAGGAAAGAAGAATTGAACACATTTGGAAAGTAAAGCTTACTGTTTGGGGTTTAGGGTTTTGGTTTTTTTTTTTTTCTTCTTTTTCTTCCTGCAGATTCAGAGAGTCAGACCCACACTGTTCCCGCTCGCGATGACACCCTGGCATCTGAAGAACAACATGACACCCACCACAAAATGCTGCTGTTGGCTGGCGCCGTCTAAAGCGGTGAGGTTTGGTGAGGGAGGTGAGACTGCCAAAGGAGGGCGAGTGGGGGTGTCACAGTGAGTGGGACCCGGCCACCAGCGTGACTCGAGTCTACGGGACCTGTACAAACCGGGGAGAGGTAAATGTGACAGGGATGAATGCCCCTTTCATTCCAACCCTTGAAAACTAGCCGTGGGTTACCTCTAATGGTGGAGGGGGTCTTTGTCAGTATTTTCACACCACCTTTCAGCTGGGACATTCTCACCTTTGTGGGTTTCGCACAAAGAAGGGCAGCTTTTCTGGCAGGGGATCCGATTCCATTTTTAATCACAGCCATCACACAAACAGTTCATCTCACAGAATGTGAAAACTTTCTCATAGGCTTTATTTAACATCATTTGGAGGGGTTGCAAAAGACAAAGAAGAATTTTTAAATCAACAATCGTCCTGCTTTCAATAACTTACGGGCTTTGTCTTTAGGTACGCTGCATTTTAGACAAACGTAGTTAACAGCAGCCAGCCAGACCTTCCTGACTGACAACTGTTTCTTTACAGGATTTCTATGTGCCAAGGAGCTGGACAGTAATATCCATTTGGTATTCATGGAAAGTACTTGCAGAACAATAATGACAATAATTGCTTCTGATTCTTGTGTTTACAACACTGCCAAAGTATCATTAGAGCCTTATTTATAGATAATAATGCTTATTAATCACACATATTTGAATTTTGGAATGTATTAGATTAATATTCTTTTGTAACTTGGTTCTGTACTAATGCTATGGAAAAGAGCTTTCTGAATGCAGCCCACTGGGAAGTGCTCTCCTCGGAAAAGTAAAAGCATCCGAGCCATCTGCAGGTGAGGGACAAAGGGCATACCTCTTCCTTAGCAGGCAAACACCGGAGCCGGACACGCAATTCCCAAAAGCAGCTTCTTTGGACTAAAATCGGGGACAGGCTCCTGAAAAAAAATACCGTGAGAGGTGTGATAGTAGTGTCATGCTTGAGCTTGCTTTTCAATGCTCTATGAAAGGCTTTGCTTTCTACTGCTTTATAAAGAAGTCGGTTTTTGGGGGGTGAGGAAGAGGTCTATCACCTCACTCTTTAATCGCCTGCTCTGCCCTATGGGAGAGTTTAGCCTGGACCTGAGGATTCCTCATCAGTTGAGAGGTCGGTAACGAGAAATATAGTACAAAAATCACTCCTAATTTTGGTTATTAAATAATTCTAGCTTTTCTGTATCAACGTCTGCTGCAATTCAATAGCATGATAGAAGGAAAATGGATTTTTAAAAATGACAGTTACAACAAGCAAAAATGTCACCCAAATCTAAATATCAACTGCCATATATTCATATTCTCCTTTGTCTCCCTGTAGCCCATTACAATGCTGAAAAAAACACCAAAGCAACTGCAGTACCAAACTCTCCAATTTTTGGTGTGTGGCCAGCTCCATAAATTTGCATTTAAACAAATAAAATCCAGAACAGTGTAGTATGTCTAATTTTTTCTTCCTTTTTCTTTTTTTTTTCCTGAGATGGTTCTTCGAGCAAATTTAAAGAGGCTCTGTCAGTTTAGGGACCACATTTCTGTCTCCTTTTCCCCCCCCCCCCCCTTTTTACCCGCAACTGATGCAACATAACTACTATAAATGCCAGAAAACAGAGAAACTGGGAAGGAAGAGGGTGTCGTATTTTATTCTGTGTGTCCATTTTGTGGTTTTTATGGCGCTCCCTGCGCAGTCGGGATAACCTGTTCCTCAGTGTCACAGCCCCCATTGTCTCCAGGGATCTTTCACGGTGGCAGAAAAAAGAAATAATTAAAACGCACAAGCTTTAAATTGCGAAGAACACTTGTGGCTTTGCTGCAACTCCCCCAAACTGCCCCTCGCCCATGCATTTTAACAGACGAAATTGCAAAGTGATGGTGCCCCTTTAAAA
Source organism: Tringa solitaria (assembly GCA_026413425.1). Taxonomy (NCBI): domain Eukaryota; kingdom Metazoa; phylum Chordata; class Aves; order Charadriiformes; family Scolopacidae; genus Tringa; species Tringa solitaria. Next base: position 144,102,399 of record JAOXJM010000001.1, read on the forward strand.
TGTGTTTTACCCATTAGTATTCCAGCGTGCTTTGCTTACTGTGTTTATAAAATGCCAGTATTGAGGTTTCCCAGGAATTTCGAACCTATCAAGACAGCCGGTGCTCAGCACAGCCCAATCATTTCTAGACGAAGCCAGGGTTCCAAATAAAATAAAAACCCAGCAGCGCAGTTAGGGACGAAACCAAAGAGCGAAGTTGGGGCCGGGATGCAGAGGGGAGCCCCGTCCTTACGGGTTTGGCACAACAAAGAGGGGCACCGCTCCCACCCGGGGACCCCAGCTCCCGCCAAGGGGCCGTGGGGCCGGCTTGTCTCTGGTTTTGCTGGGAGAAGGGTCGTGGCTTCACCCATCCCTTGCAGACAAAGACATTATCCCCGGAGTGTGGGCGCCGGGGGTGTGCAGAGCTTTGGATTGGGCCCTTTTCCCACTTTCAGCTCGACGGCATCTGGCCAAAATTGATCCCAAAAACGGATGGCGCTGCACTGAGGCGGCTTTGACCGATAGCCGGCCGTGGGGTTCGGTTCTCCTGCTTTTCTTCTTCTGAGAAGGAGCCCATAACCCCAGGTGCATAGGACCTACTATGGGGTTCACCGGCGCGGAGGCGTCTACGGCACATTCTCCTCTCCCCAGCCATTGGCTGCTCTGAAAAACATTTGCTACATTTTCCTTAGGTTTCGGTGTGTCACGGTGCAGAAAGCTGTCCCTCTCAAGGGCCTTTCAGATTTGCATCTTATTCTTTCTTAACGGTAGTGAGAAAAGCTGCAAGAGTTTAGTACTAAGGTCCGAATTTCAGAAAGTAAAAATTATCAGCATTTAAAATCGTAATTCACCCTATGCAGATTCCAGACTTCTTATTTTCCTAATTGAGTAATGAACAATAATTTCTATTATTGATGTTTTTTTTCAGGGCTGTAGCGGTTTAATCATTTCTTCTACCTCTCTGAAGGAAAAGGCAAAGCAAACCATTATTGTGTGGGGAAAGGTAGGTTTGTGTTTTATATCCATAGGGATGATGCTACACCTATGCAAAGATAAAAATAGAAATTTCCAGCAATAGCATTTTACCCCTTTTTCTTTCAGCCAGAGATACCAGCAGTCAGATTTCCATGTCCATGCTTGACTTTCTAAAGAAAAGTGGCCACTTTTTTTTTAAAATACTGAGTTTTCACAATTCTCGCAGTAGTCAAATGAAGGGGTAGGTGCTCAACACCCTTGAAAAACAATCCTTTTTCTGCAGTATCCCTGCCCTGTGCCTGTATTAACCCCCAGCTTGAAAAAGCTGGCCCTCCCGCCCAAAATCGGCAGATGACCCTACAAACACTCAAATGCCCCAGCAATTTTAGCACACCAGTCAAGAGCACACAAAATCAGATTTCAACAATTCCTAAGCAATGAACAGCAAAGCCACCTTCCTAACTTGAAGTATGGTTGCTACAGGTTACGTTTTTTGATTTGTAGACGTGAGATATGAAAACCAAGACAGAAAAGTTTTGACTAACTTGTCCGCTAACCATATCTCAGTGGTCACAAAACATTAAAAACAAACAGTCAACTGGAAAAGATCTAAACAGAGACAGTTTCAAAAGTGGGGTTTTCTTCCATCATTTTATTTGCTATATTTCTCACTAAGACAATATTATTCTGTTTGTTTTTATTGTCAAATAGTTATTCTTTCTGCTCTCAGATTGCATGATTATTGTGTATTTATCCCTCCAGATACGTATCATGAACATTTCCTTATTTTTATATCATTTATAGCTACTAAAATTTGGAATCTGTAGTTTCGCATCATCTTCATAGAACTGTAAGACACAAGCAGGAATAAAAAGAAAAACATACCTTTTCATCAAGTAGTCTGCTAACCAAAAGGAAGAAAAAATAATCTTTGTGTGTTTCTAAATAGTCCTGTAGGAGTCATATACTTTTACTATGTGCTATATATCGTATAGTTTCTCCCTTTGTTATGACATCTCTGATTACTTTAAAAAAAAACTTTCAAAAACGTTAAGGCACAAACCTTTGTATGGAGTACTTTCAGAATGCTTTTTATTCTGACAAGATTAATAATTATCCTATAAGCATGACACTGTTTTAAAATGTTGTTTCTGCTACGAGTTAGCATTGTGGATATGGGTATAAATGTGGAATGAAAGGTTATTTCACAGCTGAGAAATGTATATTTAAACAAATGGTGATAAAATGGTAAAATTGTTTAAAAAGGAAAAGGTGGGTGGGTTTTTTTTTTTCTCATCACAGTTATTTTGAATTTAAAATATCTACAGTGAGTTCCAGAAGGGAACTGGGCATCTGTAACGAAAACACGAGCTACTGAAATTAATGGCAGCTAATTGGGGGAAGTATAGCAAATGTCTCAGGGCTTTGGGCAAAAGTGACCAGAAAGAGATCTGCTGTGTGGCAGGTGACAAGCGTGTCCTGCCCCACAACAACAACGACAACAACTTCTGCTGCTTTCTCTGGCACCTGTAACTAGCTCCTGGTGGGAACCAGGTTATGGACTAACCAGACTTTTGCTGTCCTTCAACAAGACACTTCTAAGTGCTTACAGTCCTCATGACAGCCTCTCTCACAGAACATGCAACAGCCCTTTCCACTAAGATTATACACATCCAGTGCTTTCCATTGGTGCAAAGACAAGGTTTTTTGCCCGACTGTTCAAAATGCCCAGTCATGTGTATCCTAGGTATCGTATGTAGCAACTGCAATTACTGCTGGCCTGGTTCATCAGAGCCAAAGTGGGGAGGATCTAACCCTCAGGTGGCTTAGAGATAAGGGAAAGGTCAGTTTGGCCCCCAGACCTAACTCCATCCACATCAAATAAATGCAAAAATAATCCCTCCATTGATATTAAGGTCCAATGGAGATACACCAGGGAGCGGACTGAGGGCCAGATCCTGCTCGTTCCAATGAGAAAAAACTCCAGGTGGCTTCAGTGAACAGGACAAGCAGGATTTGGCCCATCTTGAAGAGCACAAGGGTTGGCTTCCAGAGGCTGAGCTGTACCTGCTCGTTGGAGCAGGGCAGTGAAACGCTAGAGTCAATAGACCTTGTAGTAAGGAGAGGACCGAGGGCTACGCTTTCTCCCCTCTAAAACCAAGGGGAAGGCAGGCGGTGACACCACAATTTGCCCCGAGCTTTAGCGACAGGATTCAACCTTCTGTACTCTTTCTATTAACTTGCCTTGCAGGAGTAATTTTTAAATAACGTAACACTGAGTGCCAGAGGGCTCACTTTTTACAACACCAAGCTGAATCGTATCAACTCCCATTCTAAATTTAAAATATGATTGCATTACTTGACTTCATATTTTTTATAAAGGTCCCGTTGCGGTGCAGTTTCACGAGGTACAAAAGCCTATGCAGGTATTATGGGACGTATCAGTTCATTTCATCTCATTAATCAGCTACTTAAAAATGTTTTCCTCACAGCGCAGTAGAAAAATAAAACAAATGTTCTTTTTTATCATTTCCCAAATTAAATTCATCTTCCATAATGATCGTATTTCATGTGCAAAATAACAAAATACGCTTACATACCTGACTTCCCTTCTTTAGTGAATTGCTTCATTTGTAAAATGTTGCATATAAAATTGGATCCTAAAATGAATTACTTGTTTTTTCTTGATATGAAACCTTGTTTAAGCTCACAGCAATTTTAAATATGATACATTTAAAATATTAATATTTCCCATATATTATTCACTGACTTTCAGGTTTCATCTCAAGTTAGTGGCACTTCATATTTCAAAGGAAGAAGTGTTTCTTTTTTTCAGTACTAATGTTCTATTAATTCACTTTGTAATATCACTCTGGTTCAGACAAATGAAATTGCACTAAATTGCTTATGCCAAGAATCATGCTAAAGTTGTTGGCATTATATAAAATTCCATTTTCCATTACTATTTTATAAGTTTTTTATCTCAGTAGCATCTTTTTAGGCATAATTCATAGCCCTGTTTAGTTAGCATTAGAAAGGACAAATACATGCACAAATATTTTTATGCAGAGATGGGGGTGTGTGGAGATATTTCCAGTAAAGTCTGTAACTTAAGTGACTTTTGCAAGGCACCAGATGCAAACTCCCAGTGAACTACCTTAACAGCTTTTCCTTTATGAACATTTTTTATTTTGGGTAGTTTTCCCTTCCAGCACGTATTTCATCACACACGTGTATAAACACGTACGTACACACGCATATACATTTGTGAAAAATAAATTTGTGTGCATGTAGAAATACTTGAAATGCCTCATATGCATATTATGCAACATATGCCATTCATGTAATCGTTATATATATAAATAAAATTCATTTTTTATATATGAATAAAATATGTGAAGGAAGTCCTTAACGGACCTATAAAGGCCTAAATGTAGACGGATTCTTCATCACATCCAAAGAACTGAAAGAATCGTGGACATAAACCAGAATCTTTTTATATGACCATGTATCTTTTATAATCTTTCCGTAAGTCCACATGGCCACATAACTGTTTCCAGAGATGTGGATGGAAGTTATACCTGGGCAGGCTGAAAATCTTTAATGAATAAAGCAGCATCTAATCCTACAAAATGCCTTTCAGGAGTGAAATAATTACAAAGCGCTGGAGCAGGAGTAGAAAACAGCAACAAAATCACCTGTAAATAGATGCAAGGAACTATAAATACACCTCGGTGTTTGTATATTCGACTTTCTCTTACTATCATCAAAATCAGATGTTTAGGAGCTAGAAATCCAGCTGCGAGGAATGCAGATTAATATATTTATATGAATACAGAGTCCGTGCCTTAAACTTTACGTTTGCAACATTGTTAATAACGTATGCTCCTTTTTTAATGCCTGGTATTTGCTCCCTTCACAATTGAAAAAATAAGATTATTTTTTTCTTTAAATTTGATCCAACTCTTAAAAAAATTAATTGCAGAATAACTGATGCAAATCCCTGTCACTAGTGAACACAATGAAATTATACGGAGGAGAGCAGAATACAGGACAGCCTCCTCCTCAGAAAGAGAAGCGAATGCCCCGTTCCTATACGGTCCTCGAACGCCAGGATTTTGAAATATGAATTAGACCTCAAATGCAAATTAACCTTGGAAGGAAGGGGGGAGAAGGG
>JAOXJM010000001.1:144147847-144166679 GCA_026413425.1 Tringa solitaria
AAAAGGCTCATATTTCTGTGGAATGTTGAGATTACACGGCTGATCTAAACTCACAGTACAATTTGATTGAATGAGCTGTAAAAATGCATTGGCACTACAAACAGCTTTGTATTGTAATGAATTCAGAACTGATGTGTGAATTAGGAAAAAAATATGATATTTCTGGAAATGCCACCCCCCCTTTTTTTTTTTTTTAAATGCAACAATTCTTGTTAGTTAAAATATCACTTCTGGAGTCAAAACAATGCAGTTTCGTAGATGATCACCATCATAAGCACATACTATAAGTATTGAATAAAGTTCTGTGAGGAAACAGCCCCCTTGGTATATATATCTCTGGATTACGCCTCTAGATTTAACAGTAAATTAGGTGAAAAGAAGTTCTGGCTAGCCATTGAAAACAGAGAATTAGCAGTGTGCTGTTTCTACACCTGGTTCAGTTCCCGATTCACTCTGTGGACTTCAGGCAAGTGATTTCATCTCTTTGTCTCATTTTCGGTATCTGTAAAATTGGAAATATGCTAATACTTATCTGTCGTCCTGGGCCCACAGAGGGTTCCTTAACAAATCTGCAACACACTGACGTAGGTGTAAAGCACAGTTGTTGAATAACTATGATCAACATAGGAATGGACCTGGAAAGACTTGAAGAAAGTTGGCCATTAACCACATTTCTGTCAACTATCTATATGTAGTCAGAGACCACCCTGCTTAAAGGCATCTGAGGAGTATGTTTCAACCAGGGCGTTGACTTACAGGACTGCAGCTGGTGGGCTGTATGGTCAGCCAGGTGATGTGCTGGTCTCTCCTCCTGCCTGCCTGAAGAGAGGCTCTGGGCAGCTGTCGTCTGCTTCCACCCCGTTCCCCTCACTGCTTTGCCCAGCAACTGTACGGTTAGATGAAGAGTGAACACTAAGAGTTCAAACTGGAGGCTGAGTCTTTCTTTCTTTAACTTAGGGTTAGACATGCCCCCGCAAATTAATGGAGCCTACTTCCTAGGGGTGACTCCGAAAGTTTCCAGCTGTAAGATTTCCCTCTTCAGCATTTTTTCCTAGATGAAACATAAGCTCTTCATTATTTCTACCTTCAAAGGCTGAGGGGGAGAATCCAAGTAGAGAAAAATCCATCTAGCCATATTAAATACAAAGATACCACCTCTGGCTCAGTTTGTTCTCTAGCTGCTAATCACTAGGAGCTAGGAGGGTGTATTGGAGAACAACGGCTGCATTTTTTGGCTGTGTATTTTTCCCTAAACATCTGCTGTTAGTCACCGTCGGCGGCAAGAGTCTAGAGGGACATCGGTATGATCCAGTATGACCATTCTTACATTTTGATATTATGTTCTGATAATTTGGCCTTACACTGCCTCATGAAGCCAAGGCATGATAATGTCTGGGCAAAAGGGCATGGATCAAACGTTGCTGTCAAAGCCCATTCACTAATATTTTGGAATGAGCACATAATAAAAATGATGAAGAATCCACCCTTCAGCTTGGCTGTTTGCAGCAAATATTATAAGGGTATTAAACTAAACAATGGCTTGTACTCATCTGGCTCTCCAGATGTTTTCTATGACTCTTATTTTCTATCAATCAGTTAACCACGGTTTTTGCTTTCCTTAGCAACGTATTTCCAAATCACAATCAAAGAAACCAACGGCAAATAATGAGGGCTAGATTGTATTTGATTGCTGCTAGTTGCTCATGGGAAAGGAAACTGCAAGAAGCACTGCCAATCCTTCGCACTGGCAGACTGGCCAGGAACGCTTCCAGTTTCCCTGACCACCCTCCCCCCCCCACACCCCCAACCACGCTCCACGCCAAAGGGGCTCTGGAGCGGTGGTGTCTGAGGGGGAGTACCCGTGGCTAGGGATGGAGGGAGGCACGTGACGGATAGCTATATGGGGCAGGAGATACAGAATAATTTATTTCTCTTTCCACTCAGTCCTTTATTACAGCCTCCCCAACTCGCTCGCAGACACAGCAGGCTGCAGTCGTTTAGAGTTTAGCAGAGGGTGTTTTTAGCCTGGCTCCATAAGGAAGCACAGCTCGTATAATTGCAGCGTGTGTGTGTGCATGCTTGTGTGCGCGGTTGTCTAATAACTTTGAACCCATTGGCCAATTGTAGCTGAACCTGGCGGAAAGGTAGAGGTTTCGGAGATGATCAAGTTGGTAGGTTTTTGTGAAAATAGAAAGCTGAAGTTTTCCTACTGATGCAGAGGCTGCAACCCACGCTCGGTTCTCGTTTGACACGGAGAGAATCCACCTGGGAGAGAGACTGGATGTATGTGAAGGAAAGCTTCAGTCAGAGCTTATACCTTATTAGATATAAGGGAATCCACTCCACAGCCAAGGCTTCTCTCCCCTATGGATTCTCCAGTGTCTGATAAGGGCAGAATTCACATCGCAGCAATAGTATAATTCATTTAAAATGTCAGTCAGCCATGAAACACTAACTCCATTGGAAACTAGGCTTCCGGAATAATTCTGGTATTCATGGAAATACTTGTTCCCTCATACACTGCAAAGCTCCAGAAGGAATTATGGGTGTTTCTCCATAGCTTCCAGTCTCCAAGCTAGCTCTCTCGGGGGTATCTCTGCCCAGCACTGCACTGGGTCATTCTAGCACCCACCACCTCTAGAGGTTTCAGAGGGGAAAGTTATATTTCACTTCTTTCCTCAGAGCCAGGCTCATCAGGCATAACTTGTCTGAAGAACCTGATTTACAAAAGAGCTCCCCATTCCCTTTTAGGCACTTAAAAAAAAAAAAAAAAAAAAAAAAAGGCCAGCTTTTTCAATGGCTTCCTGGCCAGAAAGAATTGCTGGCTGCTGAGCACTTGTGGAAAAATGCTCTATTGAGAAGTGTAAATGAGAATGGAATCTTTCTCAAAATCTGGATCCAACTGGGGACTATCGGCACTTGAAAATTTGGCCCTCATTGCTTTCAAAATACTTAGCTTTTAAATGAGCAAAATCAGAAGTGACTTTTCAAAAGCCTCCTGTCTTCATTCCCCCTTATTCCCAGGTAGCTCTGAAAATACTTGTGGTATTGATGTCAAGCAGTATGCTCAAACCAGGAAAAAAAATAAAAGGACACATTTCAGTTGCCTGAATGCTCAGGTTTCCTCTAGATACTGTTTTAATAACAGACTCATTAGGAAATTCCCCAATTATTTGTATTGTCTTCCCATGTTAAAAGACAGAGTGTTATTTCTTAATTTCAATATTATTATTGAATAGGGGTAGCTATTCCCTGCAGAATGAACAGATTATTCCGGTCCACTCGGAGATCAGCATTATTTCTGGCTGCTACATTTCCCTGGGAATGAATGCTAATATCATGACAGGTATTTGACAGTGGTATTAAAAAAAAAAAAAAAAAGGAAGAGAGACATATCAAGTCATTCGATTAGTGATAAAGAGGGGAGGGAGATCAGCACATGGCGACAAATGTGAGTTCTTCTGTCAGAGAGAATCCTGTGTAAAATGGAACAATTCTGTTGCCTGATCTTGGTGGAATTTAAGTCAGAGCTGGATTTGGTACAGATCTGAGTGGGAGCCGGGCTCCAGTGACAAAGAAAGCAAAATTTATTTCAAATATAGCTATGCAGTGTTGCTTGGCTTCAATAGGTGTTGCAAATACATCCTGGGAGTTAGACTCTGGCTCTGTTAAAAGTCAGGGTTGCAGGAGATTGCGTTGAGATTGTAGGCAGGACAGATCAGATATTACATGAGCAAGAAGGAAATACAAACCTCACAGAATTAACATATATTGTCACATTCTATTAAGGTTTTCTGTAGGGCTAGATCAGATTAAATGCATTGAATCCCAGTCATCTTACAGCATATGAAAATATTGTCATGGATAGAATTTTTCATTAGTGAATAAAATGCAGAATAATGAACAGTAGACAAAAAAGAGAGAAGATGTAAAGCCAATCAAAGGAAGGGCAGATGTTTAAAAAGTCTTTTGCTATTCAGGATTGTGATCCAACAAAAGCAATTATGTTTCTGCTTTCTCAATTTCAAAACAGCAGAAAAGAGCTTTGAGGTTTTTCCAGTGCTTATGGCCTATCTCCACACCGTTAACTGAACAGAAGGTAACATAATACCAAACATAGCCAAAGGCAACTGATTCCATGCAAAGCTTATAATTTGGGACATCCAGTGAGTTAAAGGGGATCGTAATCAAGAAGGAGAAATATATATATATATTCAAAAATTGCCGAAGAAATCTATAAGAAGCCTAATTAAATTCTCTTCTAAATCTGGAAGAGGAATCATAAAACCAAAACTAAATCAGTGCCTACAGGTGGAATTTACACTTGATAGATGCCCTCTGAACCCGTGAAAGAAGATAATGTGTGGAATTTTGTCAAGGAACGGCTGGCATGTGGCTGCAGAAAAACAATGGTCTCTCTTGGCAAAGTGCTGGATATTATTTTTGCTCAAAAATTTATTGTGTTATTTTTGAATGGATAAATTTCAGAGATGTAATTATAAATACAGTCCGTCCACCACACTCCTCCCCCAGTATCTCTAGCCACGCACCTAAACTAAAGTCAGTGAGGCTGTATATGGGAATATTCAGTGAATGTAGCATATGTATGGCCCAAAATGCAAAAGAATAGAGAGGAACGTGACAGAATAGAGAGGGAAAAGATTCAGTGCCAGCCATTCCACATTGTGAGAGAAACACTTTCTTATTAATATAAGACTCCTCCTGTATTACCTGGTGCACATGGCCTGATGTATGGAGATGATGCTTGCTACTCAGAGTGCATGTACTGCGCCCTAATAAAAATGGAGAAGGTCACATTCTACCCCTTGTAGTAGTCATACAACTTATTAACACAGTGCCATTAAAAGGGGACTGCGGTCAGATACAAGGACACACGGCTAAAGAACACAAAGCTGTTGAACCCAGTGGAAATTTTGCCAGGGACTAAATCTCAGTGGGGCTGAGATTTTGCCCACACAGTTTGCCTTCTCTTTCTGTGGCTTTTATTTTACTGCCCTATTCAGACAACCCAGGATGTTTCCTGCTTCCTCAGCTCCCCTGCCGAGGGAGCAAGAAGCATAAAGTCTCATTTTTGCAGGTAAGCAGGCAGAATTTCTTCAAGGCAGTATGCAATGAACCTGGGCGTGATCCCAAACTGTCTTTTATGTGCCTAAAACACAACTTCGGCAGAATATAAGTGCACACTGGGGGTCATGCAGAAAATCATAGAATCATAGAATGGTTAGAGTTGGAAAGGACCTTAAAGACCATTGAGTTCCAACCCCCCTGCCATGGGCAGGGACACCTACCCACTAGACCAGGTTGCTCAAAGCCCCATCCAGCCTGGCCTTGAACACCTCCAGGGATGGGGCATCCACAACTGGCAAAATACTGCCAATCTTGATGAGGCTTCTCCCAGGCAGGTACGTTGCAGGTGGGACCTCCTTAGGTACCCAGTACAGTCCTATTGTATGTGTCCAGCCACTCCCACCCACAGCCAGCTCAAGCAAAAAGGAGTGCAGCTTTCCTGCAGCTGGAGGAGCTGGGGCCTGTTTTCTTCCTCAGCAGAAAGTGCTAAGGTAGAGTGAAGGCTAGGACAGAGCCTGGGGCAGGACAGGAGGATTCAGAAAAACAAGGCTCTTGATCCTGACAGAGAAGTAAAGAAGCAGAGGCACCAATTACTGTCCCAAGATGCAGACTTCTGCCTTATTTTCCCGTGCTCTGTCTGAAGCAAACTAGTGCTATTGCTTTTTTTTTTTGTTTGTTTGTTTGGTTTGGTTTAATTTTGAGTTTTTTTGCAATAAGAGGCAGAAAAAGCAATAGCCTGCTTGTATTACATTTCAAACTGGCCCTGCTAGAGGGCTACATAGCTGAACCATTCCTATTTCCGTTCACAAGCTGGGCCCTCCCTACCTCATACTCTGTTGGGTCAGAACCAACGACATTTCCCCAGAAGCTGCACAGAACCAACACGTAGGACTAATCTGGCTTTTGACAGCAATTGAGAGTCCTCCTGCTTGTTTCCTGGGGCACATGGTGCTAACTACGAGTTTTTGAACATGAAGCTGTGTAGTTGCATTAGCTCAGGATCAGCTTACAGTAAAGCAGTTCCCCAGCTGGCTTGGAAAAAGGACAAAACAAGCTCACCTCCATCTGCAAAAGACCATGTCAGCATAGTCTCATATGCTGTTGGTTTCAGCATTCTCAGCCACTTCCTTTCAAACACGACAACTGCTTCTGTGCAACTGCCTGGAAGCTGGAACACTTTGGGAAATAAAATTTTTCAGTTTTCTTTAGCCTAAGGTACGGGTTTGAAGGTCTCTTAAAGAGACTGTCATATTGAGAGAAGTGGTAGCAGGGGAGAGGACTACATCATATTTCACACTCAAGTGAGCCACGATGCAGCTGAGAAGTCAGTAGTTGCAGAGCTAAACAGAGCAAAGGCGAGGCACTGCTTTTGCATTGCTGGTAGACAGGCACAGACTGAAAAAAACAGGGTTCAGAGCTTCTCATTCTCAGTGGGAGTACTCATTGCCTGTGCCACCCCCTGTACTCCTTTCTACTCCCTCTGGCTCTATGAGCTGTGCCTTCTCAGCTGCATATTGACCCAGCTAATACAGACAAAACAGAAGCACTCTCTCATCACTATTGCCACACTCACCTAAATCCTTCTGATGAGACCTCCTTCTTTATATTGTTGTAGAGTCTGCTGTGATAGGGCTGGAGTCCCATTTCTGGGGCACATTATCAACAGGCTTCTAGCTAAACGTGGTGTCACCAAGAGCTCAATCCCAAAGGAGAAGAGAGACAAGCCACCAGATGTGTGACTAAGGTAGCTAAACACAGGACAGCCCCGTTCAGAAACTGACATTCAAAGACACTTAACTGCAGCTCTGGTGGGGAACAAAGCTCCCCTCACTGGGATTTGCTATTAGCTTTCGTGGTACTCTTAGTTTGCTGTGCCCGTTCTTAGGGTACGTTTAAATTGAGACATACCTACTCCATCTGTGACCCAGGCCAAATGGATATAAGGCATTCTGGATAAGGCTTGAGAGCTTCGGTCCAGTGCTGTAGCTGTATGGGTACACACAGCTGTGGGACTGGAGCTGGGTCACCATACAGGACAGGAGCAGGCGCATGTCTCACTGTGCCCATCTCTACATGGTTAATTTCTAAGTGTTAGCTTTCCTCAGTCAATGTCAAAGAAATTTAAGTTTTATCTACCTGCATGTTGCCTATACATTAGCCCAAGCCGATGACCTAACTCAGGAATTTAGTCACTGTTGATCTCTAAAGCCAGAATATGCACACGATCTCTAGCCTGGATCTTCAAACTGCTGGGTCAGTGGAGAGGCAGTCCGTGGACACATTCGAGCTCTATCGAGGGCCAGCTGTTAGCACAAGTGGTGCTAACAAGTGCATACAAGTGTGAGTGGTGGCTTAGATTGACCTTTGCCCGGGTTATAATGGGCTATTATAATAGCCATTTAACCGGTGTCCTGCATCCTTGAAAGCCAGGCTGCCTGATGACACAAAGTGAGAGGTCAGAGTATGCGTCAGGGAACCTGCTGCTCCTCCCAGGATCAGCAGTCATTCCCCCAGTTACCCAGTGACAGCAGTGTCCAAGTATGGCTCTCCGACACGTTTCACTGCTTCCCCTCCCCTCTTGTAGCTGGAGTAGCCCTGGGGACCTGCTCTGCTTTCTCTCCCTTGGGGCAACAGAGCTGGATTCTGGGACGCTGCGAGGCATCTTTCGGCCTGTCCCATGCGCAGTGTGGTACGGTGTCACACCCCAAATGTGCCAGTCACACAGCAGCTCAGGCTGAGAGACAGAAGCAAATATCCGAATGGTGCTGTTAAAATACAAAGAAACAGCATGTCAGGGCTTTCCCTCTGCATGTAGTCACCACCTCATTGCTGAGATGGGTTGACTGTCTGGGCTCTCTGTCCCTGCTTCACTCTGGGGAGCATGCACCCCACTTCCCTGCCAGCCTGCCTGCCTGCATGCTGAGAAGCAGGGGACGTGCTTCTGCTGTCTGGTGGCAGTGTAACAAGTGGCACCAGTTGAGAAGTGGTTTAAAAAGCCATCCTTTACTTCCTCTCAGCTAACGGTTGGTGCTTTCCAGTGGAGATACATGCCTAAGTATGTGCCATTTTGATCACGCTGCCAGGGGGGTCACAAAGCTCATCAGGACAAATCCATAGGCAAACATCCAGTGTACACAGAGCTTTAGGTGTCTTACTCAGCACTGTGAATTTTGATTCAAGAGCAAAGCACCCCCTTCCAGGTATCACATAGCTGGCATGACAGCACTGAGGGCTGCTATTAGATGAGCTCTTTTGACTGCTGCTGATCAGGGTTAAGAAGTGGATTCACTCAGCTGTGTCCAGAAGTTTGTCCCCTTTCTCCCTTTCCCCAGAGGCAACTGCGCAATCAGTTTTGCAATTTAACTCTTTGTCTGATTGCTCCTTGACAACGGCTTCCATGAAGTGATTCAGGTTAAAAGAGCAGAACCTTTTGAGCTGGCCTCATCTGCACAGCTTCTTGGAGCATCCCAGACAATGTGTCAAAGGAGCACAGGGCGCAGCTCTGAGGGACATGAAGAGCTGCAAGGGAGCCCATTGTAGCTTTCTGTTTCTTGGATTCATGCTGCACTTTAACAGGTTAGCTGTTGCCCCCGTGAGGGTCTTGGAAAGGAAGAGAGACAACGCAGAAATGCCTCAATGGCACCCCTACTCTGCCCCCAGTAGGCTCCTCTAAACGGGTTCTGCGGGAACAGATGGCATAGGAATTGGCTCTGTCAGCTTTGCATGAGCTAGGAACTCCCTCTTGCCAAGGGAATCCTCGAATGGGGAGATTCGGCAGCTCTCCAGCTCTTCCAAAGTGGGTCAAAATGATTTAAGAATCTGGCCTGTTGTGGTCTCATTACCTCTATAAACCAGCTCAAATATAAGCAATGATGGAGTGGTGAAAAGGCAGAGAATAAAATTTCAAAGAGGATCAAAATATGCAATTTTAGCTTTTGTATGTATAAACATGCATAATATGACATTTTGTTTAGACAGTTATTTAAAAAGAAACTTACAATCTTTTTAATTAAAATGAATGCAAAGGAATAGGCTATAAATATGAACACAGGAAGGTAGGAGTTGACAGCACGCAGCCTTCCAGACAATCTTTTTTCAGTTGTTATGGAGTATAATAAAATTTTGTTTTCCTTTGCAATTTTTCCATAATGTTTATGTTTGTTTTAGGTAACAGATTAACTGTAGGTGACTTTTTTTTTATTTTCATGTATCATGTCATGTGTCAGAAGCCCTCATTTTATAGCTAGCATAGGAACAGTGAATGAAATTATAGGAGGAAAAAGGAAGAGTGAGCAAGATGACCATGTGGGAAGAACATACCTGAAGTGTGGATTGAGACTGTCTACACTTATACTGCCACTATTATTATTAGAATACCACTGGTTCCAAGCCTCATTACCTTACCTTACCTCTTCCATTCCCCCACTGCCTACTTTGCTTTACCTTTGCTGTCTGCCCACCTAACTTGTGAAATGCTAAACAAGTTTTGATATTTACCTGTTTACGATTAAATTGCAAAATGATCTGCTTAGTTCTGTTCTAAATTAGGGTCTGCGTTAAATGTCATAGCATTTATCTTTCATAAAATGAGACAGCAAGGACACTAATTTCCCAGGTACTCAATCACTGCCCCCGTGCCACTGGAGAGCGGCTCGGGGAGGAGCGCGCCCGCCGTTCACAGCTCGCTGACAGCGGCTCAGGCGGAATCATAAAAGTCAATTAATCATTAAAAGCTGTTACCAGCCCGTATTGAACTGCTCTGGCGCAAAATGTTAATCAGCCCCACATCGATACCGTAAATTCCTGCAAATTGGAGCGGTCGATAAGTGCTGAGGCCTGGCGGATCGATGGGAGGGCACCAGGCCTCTCCCGCCGGGCCCCGCCAACATGGCTGCCGGGCGGCCACCACGCCCCTCCCGGCAGGCCCCGCGCCCCGCTGTTGCCACAGCGACCGCATGTTGCCCCCCCGGCCTGGCCTGCTGGGGCCCAGGCAGGCGGCTGATGCATCACCACCTTTGATGGGTCTGTCAATAACACTTAGCAGGGGAGGAGCAGGGGGGGGGCCTTCGCCAGTGCGTTGGGGCGATTTAATGGCTCAAGGCGCCATGTGCCACCGCATACGTGTGGGGCTAAGCAGGGCCAGGGGCAGCTGCTGCCCGGGGCGGCCGGCGCTGTGTGCCATTAACCCAGGCCCTGCTGCTGGAGGAGTAACCTGGACCTCGGCAGGCAGGGAAACTGTTGTCTGCCAAGCGGTAATAGGTTACTCATGAACGGCTGTGGAGTTGATCATTAATCCCCTCTGGGCCCCAGGAGGGTATTTTCCTGTGGCCTCTGCTGTGCTGCTGCTGGGCACCCATAAAATGGCGCCGGTGTGCCTGGAGCAGGTGGAGGTGTGGGGAGAGGGGCTGTTTTGGCAGCTGCCTAGCGCTTTTTCCTGCGTAACTGCTGCTGCCGAGAGAGCGTGAGCAATACAAGGGAGCTGCCATTGCAAAAGCAACACTTTTTGGTCTTCAGTTTTCAAAGCATTCATATGCATTTCGGCACTGGTTGTGGCAAGGCCTGGAGTTATGTTCTTGCCGTCCCCATCCCCAGGGCCAGGGCACACTCCCGGCCTTCCCACCCAGACCTTTGGGCAGACAGGGATGAGCAGGGGAGCCTCTGGCAGAGAAGTGAATGCAACTGGAAGGGCTGCGTCCCCTGCGGGAAGAAGGACTGGGTCCCCTGAGGCGATGCCTGCAGTGCCTCTGCTGCCTTCTGCTGCGGCCTCTCCCGGGAGGGAGAGATCCCTGCCTCCCATCCGCAGGGCTGCCGAAGGCTCAGCTGAGCCCAATCCATTTATCTCCTGTTACTGTTATTAAATCTGACCTGCAGTGGGGGAAAAATAGCATTTTTAGGATTGCAGGATATTAAGAAGCCTCTTTAGAGATGAAAGAAATGCCGGATACTGGTACTCTAGGGAAGGATTGTGTTCCACCAGTTTCATTGTCATTTAACGTAAAACATAAAGGTTAATGCTGAATAAAATAATACCCATGTTGATTATTTTAATAGTCTCAAAGTATAACTTTTTCCCTGGACTGCAGTTATCTAATCCATGTGCTGTACATGCACCGGCAGTATTTTGTACTTCTCCACGGTGCTGATATGATGGTTCCATTAAGTTCAGTGCTGAGAAGCTATTGTGTGTATCTCTCACACAATCGTTCCATACTCTATGGAAAATGGAAAATATACGGATCCACAGACATGCTAATTCCCAAGATTTGTACATTTTTAAAGATTAATAAAAAAGTCCATCTTATTATTATCTGAGTTATAGGAAACATCAAAATAAATTAGGAATCCTATTGCAAAGAAATCCCCTATTCAACATATTGAGACAGGATGATGTTATGAGTGTTCAGACAAAGGTAATACAGTGCCTCTATTTAATTGCCCTGACACCTTGCTCAGTTCCTCCAGCTATACTGTGAGAGCTAAAAAAACCCCTCTCATTGTTATTAATTGTATTCCTTTTTAAATGTAATGTCATATCGCTGCGGGCTGAGCTAATGAAACATACCCATATTACCAAAATAGGCATATTTCTTTTTGTACAACACATTCTATCAAGACTGTCTGCTAAAGACATTGCGTTAAAGACCTTTCATAGAGCAATATAAAGAATATCTCAGCTACTCCAACATTTCTATTACATGATTATTAAAATGCCCAGGAGGACTAAACAATATAGTGTGGATCCAGTTATCATATAAGACTTTAGAAATATTGTTAATTCCTGCCACTGATTTATGTTAATACTAATGCTAGATTACATGCTATGGCTACTAAACAGCCACTGCATACCAATTCACACAAAGACAGTCTCCCTCCTCTCTATGGGAGCTGCACTCTTCTGTTATAATGAGAATCTGAATTATTTATCTCTCTTTATCCTACAGTAGTTCACTTGACCACAATCACTTTTTTTTTTCCTGTTTCTACTGCACATCAATGCTTGTAAACATGATACAATAACAACTGCTATCTTTACCTGTTTCAGCCACTTTAAATCACATGAGATCAGTCAGAGGATGGAAGGAAAAGTACTTGGGCAGTGCTGAGCAGGAGAGGGGTACGAGGTTGGCTAAATGCTGAAATGACGCCCTGCCCCAAGGTGTCTTTGGCATATTTAAGTGCAGGTCCAACGTAAATCACAAACTGAGCAATACAGAACATTTCCTTGAGGATGGTTTTCACTGATGGCAGCTTGTCTCAGGTGCCTGCTGCTTTTTGCAGCTCTAGGTGGGTGCAAACAGCTCCTCCGCAGCACGAGCACAGCTCTTCTGCTATCTCTGAATGGGACTCCAGGCAAAACCAGCAGCGTGGGTTTTGGATGCTCGTGTAAGAAAGCAGTTTTCAGTTCCATCTTCTTCCTAATCAAGAGCAGGGATGTGGCCAAAGCTCTTCTACGTGAGAGGTGAGTACTGCATTCATGGCATTATAGAGCAGTCTGTGGCATGTGGAAGTATTTTTGGCCTGTCTGTAACACCTGTTATGCAAGTCATTAGTGCCGGGTTTATGCATTATTTGTCAGAATGCATTTTGCCCCCTTCATATGATGAACATGTATGTTTTAGTTGAATTCCCCATGTGATATTTGTATGCTGCAGCCCCACTGCCTGCTGTCTCTGCACTTTGGCTGGCCTTAGCTCATCAGGAGGGTAGGAATTAGTTCTGATGATCGTTTTGGAGAGTTCCTTGGGGAATGTTGGTTCTCTTGTCTTCAAAATAAACTCACACTACCTCTAGGATGCTATTTCAGCAGTAGAATACCAGCGTGTCTCACCACTGTTTCCATGCCTTTTGCAAGCAGCAGTGAAAAGTAGGTTGTTCTTCATCATGATAGCAGTCCTACAAGTGTCAATTTGGAGGCATGCAGGTTCCCATTGCTCTGTGACCTAACCAAGCAGAGTTAGAATTCACAATGACACATGTTGCTTGCCATAAGGAGTTGCAGACTGCCCTTTTATCTGGTAGCAGGACTGGTATGGACCTGATCTGGGCTGCTAAGGACCCATGACCGCAACAGAGGAGCATTCTGTAAACGAAGGATGACCAGCAGAAGAAAGATAGCATTTGTGGAAATCTGAGCCACATCTCAGCTGGTGAGGAAGATGACTATCATGATTCTCAGGAAATGCTGAGGAAGGGGTTGTAAAGGTTATTTGGAAACTAACAACTCAAATTCCATTTGCTAGACAATTTGAAGTGGGAATGATAAAAACCAGAAAGACTGCTCACAAGGTGATATTTGCCATTTGGAAGACTCTTGTGCTGTGCTACCTGTAGGTATTGTATACACAAATCTTGGGCTCTCTCAGGGCCATTAGAGAATGTATGTCACCATTTTCTGTATTCTGGACCTCTCAGTTACACATCAGTTGAAAGGTAGATTTCTCTGCGGTGCTTTTAGCTGTTGCTGTAACTGCATTGTTTCACTGCCATTGCCAACAGCTAATAGGACATACTATGCCAGGGTTTTCCATAGCCCTTGCTTGTCCAAGGCTCTGCAAGTATCTCTGTCCTGACAGCAAAACCTATCAAGGTCAACAGAACCATCATGCTATCCACTATCCATCTTATCCTAGTTGACCCTTCACTGTCAATTTCAGCCACCCTCTGGGGCACTTATGTTTTCACCAGGAAAAAAACCTGTGGAGTGGAAACAGAAGGGTGGGGTTTTTTTCAATCTCTCCCCCCTGCCCCTTCCCCTTCCCATTTTTTTAAGAACAATATGATGGACTTTTCTGTCAAGCTTGAAACCTCATTCTGTACAAAGCCAGCAAGACCAAGGGGGAGTATATGGGAGAAATTTGGAGGAGTAGACCGAGGCAGACTCACACATCGTGAAATCACACTCGTTTGCCCATCTGAGCGAAATAAGTCAAATTGTGATGGATGTTCTGCCCACCTGTTCTATGCAGAGGCCCTGATCACAGCTGGAGATCCTGTGGCATTGTATGTTTGCTGGTTTGAAAATCAGAAACCCTCATTGTATGCAAGTCTTGGTCCCAATGTCTACTTTCTTCAGCTTGTCCTTGCCCTTGCTGCCCCCCTCTCACCTGCACCTGCAATGAGCAACCATCATCATAGGATGACTAGGATGGTCATGTTTTATGTGGTGTAAATTAGCCTAACTTCAAACCCCTTAGTATTACTGTATTAATTTCTATTATCTGACATACTGGTTTTGGTTACACTGGTTATCTTGGCAAACCATTTTTCTTTAGGGGAGTAGAAGTCTAGAGACAGACTTTAACCTTCATTATGCCAGTCTAAATATAGAGTAATTCTACTGAGTTTGAAGGAGTTACACCAGATTTACAGTGTAAGAAATGAGGTCAGAATCAAGTCGTAAAGCAAGATGCCATTTAGCATCTATCAGAGCTGATGAGGGCTTACTTTGTAATATTTAAAACCACTGGTATTTTAGTCAGATAGGGAAATGCACTCTCAGAGTCCAATTTAACGAAGTCTAATTTCAAAACCTGAAGCCCAGTTCTCCTAATCTGAGTGACTTTAGATACATATGGGAATATCAAAACATGATTGCCCTGAAACTCAATCTTCTTCTTTTTAATTAAAGAAAGAATCCTATCTTAGTCACCTGAGAATCTGAAAGATACTCTAAGTATTTGACACTCTGAAGAACTTTTAACAGATTATTTATGAGGACAAGAGACAAAAGCTACCATCAATAGTAAAAGCAAATTTAAAATAAAACTAAAGATGCTCTATAATTCAGAAAAAAGAGCTAATCAATCCTGATCTGCAAATCCTTCCTCCAAGTATAAAATAAACCTACTGCAGGAATTAATTTAAGTTATAAAAAGTCATGACTACATATTCAACTGACGTAAATCAGCAAAGCTCAACTGATTTCAGTGGAGCTCTACTAAGACAGGTTAGATGAGAATCTGAGCCTCCATTCCTTTGTCATTTTTTTACCTAATCAACAAATGACAAATGAAACACCATTTTAAAGTTAAAGAATCATAGAATAGAATCATAGAATTGTTTGTGTTAGAATGCACCTTTAAAGGTAATCTAGTCCAGCCTCCTGCAACAAGCAGGGACATCTCCACCTAGATCAGGTTGCTTAGAGCCCCATTCAACCTGATCTTGAATGTTTTCAGGGATGAGGCATCTACCACTTCTCTGGACAACCTGTTCCAATGTTTCACGACCCTCAGCCTAAAAAATGTCTTCCTTGTATCTGGTCTGAATCTACCCTCTTTTAGTGTAAAACCATTACCCCTTGTCCTATCACTACAGGTCCCGCTACAAAGTCTGTCACCACCTTTCTCATAAGCCTTCTTTAAGTATTGAAAGGCCACAATAAGGTCTCCCTGGAGCCTTCTCTTCAGCCTGTCCTCATAGGAGAGGTGTTCCATCCCTCTGATCATTTTTGTGGCCCTCCTCTGGAC
This sequence comes from Tringa solitaria, assembly GCA_026413425.1. NCBI lineage: Eukaryota > Metazoa > Chordata > Aves > Charadriiformes > Scolopacidae > Tringa > Tringa solitaria. The sequence continues at coordinate 144,163,405 of JAOXJM010000001.1, forward strand.
TCTCTCTGATAGGTCCATGTCCATTTTGTACCAGGGACACCAGAGCTGGCTGCAACACTCCAGGTGGTATCTCACGAGACCAGAGTAGAGGGGCAGAATCATCTACATCACCCTGCTGGCCATGCTTCTTTTGATGAAGCCCAGGATATGGTTGGCTTTCTCGGCTGTGAGTGCACATTGCCAGCTCATGTGCAGCTTTTCATCCGCCAAACATCTGTCTTAAGCCCTCGTCATTCCTTATTCATAACCTGACGTTTCCTTTGTAACAGATCTCCCGATTTTTCTTTTTTAACAATTTTCGGAGTAAGAAAAATCTTCAAGAAATCACTTTTTTTAAATCAAGTTGTGCAACCTTCATAAAGTATATATCTTATAGTATACACAGCACCACCTCCTCCTGACTTTGACGGGAGTACAGGACAATGCTAAAGGATTAATCTCCTTCTGGCATAATTTCTCTGGTGTCATTCAGGCTAACACACATAGGAGTGCACACGCAGTCACATGCCCTATATTGCTTGACAGGCTTTTGTTGGAAAAGTTTGACTGGGCACATCCTCTTTTTCCATTTTTAAGGTGTGCGCATCCCCAAGAGCGTTGTATTGAAAAAGTAGAAGTGGAATATAACTGAGCTAAATGGATCACACGGATATTAAAAATCCTCCGGTCCCTGCAGGCAAAAGCTGAAAAAGCAGCACAAATTCTGGGCTGCTGCTGTGAGCACTCTGTAGACACTCGCGCTTACATAGGGGGGTTACTGGTGCAGACCATGGTTCCTCAGGTGGCAAAGCTGGTGTCCTGGGCAGTGCTGGCACATCTGCATGCACAGCCAAACAGTGAACAAGGTGGGGGAATCACAATATGCTTTTCCCACCAGATCAATTCCCTAAGCTGCTGTACTTCACAACCACATAAACACCTGGCTAAGCAAAGCATTGCAGTGACGTGGAGCTGGAAGTGAGTAGCTGAGGGGCTGGAGGGTCAAGAGTTACCTAAGGCCATCTAAATAACACCAAATTTGTCACCAAATACGAAGCCACACAATCTGCTACACAATCTGCCACACCATACCACACTAAACTTTCAAGAGCAGTTCTACAGCCTGAATTACAGACCAGAAGCAAACAGGAAGCGTAGACAAATGGTGGAGCTCTGGTAATCTATGCCAAACCAATTAAGCAGTCAGGCCCATCGGTAAAATTGTCTGGAAAGAAAACAGCTTTGTGCTCTTCCTGAGTACAGCACAAAGAGAACTGGGAATAGTGTGGGGCTGGAAGGAGACCCAAGCCAACGAGCAAACTGCTGTGTGCTGGCTACACTGATTTCTGTCCCCTTGGTTTTACAGCTGTAGAGGTCCCCGAATCACTTCCTAATAACTTTCCTTTGAATGCTATGAAAATGAAAGCCGTGTAGTTTTTCTCTTGTTGATAGTGAAGCTTTTAAAACTTGGGCTTCCAGAAACACAATTCTATTTTGTGCTGCAATCTTTTTGGTTTATGGTCATAGCAATGGTAGGAGAAGGATAGAATGTCCCTTATCTATTAACCATCAGGCTGCCATTATGAAGACTAAATGGCTTCCCGACTGCTTCAAAATAAAAAGTGCCAGCAAATATTTAATGCTATACAATAATTAGAAAAGTCTGGAATTGTCTCCCATTCGTTAACCTTAATCATATCAACCTGTTCGCATACATTAGTGTATCAAGTGCCAAAAGCCTGCTGGGAACCCATCCCTTTGCCAGCTGGTATGTACTGTGTTCGACCAGGACTCCTTTTTGTACGGGAAGCAATGAAAGAGCATCCACAGCGGTTTGACAAAAAACATGGAAACCAGTAAGCACATCTGGAAGTTTCTAAGAACAATCACACGCACTATGTGTTCACTTATTTTCCCACAAACGGGGAGACAGAGGATATAGCCTGTGAAAACCATGCTTATCTAGGACAGTATCATTGGGGCATCGTGTTATATTACTGCAGAGAAAGCACAGGTACTTCCACTTTTCACCAGAGAACAGCTAACTGTTAGTCTGAATACATGGAGTGAGGCACAGAGATTGACAAGGCATTTAGCTACCAAATGTTCATCGCCCTTTGAAGAAGTTGTGTGATTTGCCGCACAGTGGTATCTTTTTTATTTTTTTTTTCCACAGAAAGTGGAAAGAAATTCAGTATAGCAGTGGAGCAGACCAGCAAGCAAAGGGCCTGGAGTTATGCCCACAGATGTCCTCTGCAGCCCCCAAAGGGGGAAGAGGAAAAGGGGGCACGTTATCGCTGCCTGGCTCTGCACATGAGCTCCGAGTCACACGGGTGCAGTCAGTCACCCTGTTGCGTGCTTTTCCTTCCCTCAGCTGAATCGTTTTGTGACTGGAGTAAATCCTACATTAGAAACATGCTCATAAAACAGAACATTGGCAAAAGAAAAGTGGGGTGCCACCTAATATGATCAGTGCATTTCAGTCTAAGGTTAAATCTAAACAGGCATGCTTGCACTTTCATATTCTTACCCTTCTGGTCTTGCCCCTTGTAGCCTTGCCCACTGGTTTTGTTCTTGACTAATGTGCCAGCAGCTGTTTCCCTTCTATTGCTGCTTTTTCCCCGGGTAGGTGAAGTGAGGTCTCTCTTAGCGCTGAATTCTGCACTAAATAAAACTCTATCTTTTTAATAATGAATCCTTCACATTGTCTCAGGGGCCACACACACAATTAAGAACAATATGAAATTTAATTAACACAGGATAATAATAAGGGTATGAATGTCACAGTGAACTCTGAGTGAATACAGACCCCCACAGTAAATGGTTTGGGAACTGGAGTGAAAGCCAGCTGCTAACACTCAGGTCCCAGATACCCAAGTGGCGTTTCAACACTTGACCTCAAGTATCAAGGTACTGGAAGGGAAGAAAAGATGACTGCCAAGCAATTAAGACCCAGAGGCTATAGATCTTTTTAGGGTAATGCTAAAATGGAAGTTATACCCGTAGGTAGTGACGGAGGGAATGGAGCACCTTGAATGCCTGCAGCCTGCCCACGGCATCACACACATTTGAACAAGGGTGGTCTCGTGTGTGGCACTACAGGTCTATTCTCCTCAGCCTGGAGAAGAGAAGGCTCTGGGGACACCTTATAGCAGCCTTCCAGCACCTAAGGAAAGATGGGGAGGGACTCTTTATCAGGGAGTGGAGTGATAGGACGAGGGGTAATGGTTTTTGGTAAACCGAAAGAGGGGAGATTTAGATTAGATGTTAGGAAGAAATTCTTTCCTGTGAGGGTG
>JAOXJM010000001.1:144179556-144191371 GCA_026413425.1 Tringa solitaria
GGTAAAAACAACCACAAAAAAAAAAAAAAAAAAAAAAAAGGAAACCTTTATGAGGGGAAAGCCAATGCAGCTGTGAACCTGGGAGGCCAGGTAAAAGGATATGCAAGCACATAAAGAGAAAAGTACTTTCCCTTAGTGAGTTTTTTCAGTCATCTGGCTCTGTCCGCTCTCCCCGCCCCAGTCCCTGGGTGATGGTCCTTGCAGCACACTTTTCCAGCCACACACCAAACCTGACACATGGGCTGCAGCCGCAAGCCAAATGTCTGCTTCCAGATGTGCCTGCTGGCCCCAGCGGAGCTGCTCCCCTGTCCCACAGCCCGCGACCCCACCTTGGCAGCTGAACTTTCCTGGGGTACCCAGCAAATAAGTGACTGCCCAAATCTTGATCCTTCCTTAGCTCTGCCCCTGGTCTGGTTTCTAACAAACACGGGAGAGGTGTTCCCTGCCTCCATCACCTTTCACAGTGCCGACTGTCCCCTCCCTGTCCAGATACAGGCGTTTTCTTCCCGTGGAAACCACGGTACGGGACAAGAGAAGGAGGATCCATTTTAGACACAGGTCCTATCCCTGCACACAGCCAGGACATGGCCAGAACATGCATCCGAATCCAGAAGCCAGCCAGCACTCTGGGGCCCCATGATTTAGATGTCACTCAAGTGCCGCTAGAGGAGTCATGCGTATGCAGTTTACAGAAATGGAGCTTTTTTTATGAGATACTTTTCCCTTTCCATCAGTAAAGGCAATAGAGAGCTCTTTCTCCTCTGGAGCTTCAGGCCGTGGAGTTCATTTTGAAATGTGCACAGTCTTTCAAAATTGACGGAGTTCCAGCTATTGATTTTCTTGACTTGTTCATAAGTTAATATTTACCATAAACATCTCGATGAGAAAATTAAAAAAGAAAAAAAAAAAGATATTTTCAAAACAGCAGAAGCTGAGGAGATAACGAACCAGACACAACTTTAAACAAGATATTTCAAAAAGCATTAAACCTTCCTTCCCTTTTTTTAATTAGTGATAAAAAGAAAATATGAAAAAAGAAAACCCAAAAACCAGAAGGGTGATAAGCAGCTTTTATTGTTGAGTTCATTACTGTGATTATTTTGGGAGAGGAGACGTTTTTCTCTTAATTCATGAGCCAGAAATGAGCTCTTTGGAGGCTGTAGTAAAAAGATCTCCTTAAAAATGACTGCGAAAAGATGACTTTGCTAGAAAATTCCAGCTGGTTCAGCCACATCCAGATGCCTGAGAAGCTTGATTGTGCTTCGACTAACTCTCGGCTGTCCTCTCGGCTGATCTCCTGGCAGCGAGCATCCCCACCAGCAGGAGCACAGCAAGGGGAGGATGTGATGGGCTGGGGCTCCATGAGCAAAGGCAGGGGGTCAGCTGTGACGGGGGTGGGGGGGGGGGGAGAGCTGTGTCGTGGCAGGTTGCTAGCCCAAGGGGACTACCTCGCTCCCCTCCAACCTGTGGAAACCGGGGCGCGGATCGCAGCCCCGAGGCAAGCTTCGCAAGCCTGCTGGCTGGGGGTCCTTCCTCACCGCGCCGCCCAGGAAATGGTAGCGAACGTAACTCTGCCCCTTTCCCCCTCCCCAGTTTGTGCCGGGGTTGTTGTTGGTGGTGGTGGTGGGGAGCTGCCGCCGAGCTCAGCGACGGCGAGGGCACTGCGTGAAAGAAAACACACAGCCGACAGCAAAACGAAACGCACATGGCGGGGAAATAATATTTCATTTGTGCGGTAGCAGCCCTGCGCGAGGAGTGTAAATAGAGCAGGTTACTGAGACGTGAATATGCCACTGTTTATAAATACCAGCCCTTCTGCCCGGAGACGTGCGTGAGGAGAGCTGGACACTCGTGAGGTCACCCCGCCGCGTTTTATGATTTACATAAATCATGTCAACACCGTGAGCGGGAGTGGCGGGCGAAGGGGGCCGCATGAAGCGAGCCATTCAGCCTCCTGTCACAGGTCCTGAAACAGGTAGAAGCTGTTAACGGGCCCACCAAATCTCTTAAAATGCAGAGGGGATGAGGGATAATCCGGCCAGGGAAGCAAGGCATCCACCCGCCCCGCGCGCCTCGGCCGACAGAGGCCTTCCTGGGCTCTGAGGAGCAGAAAGCCAGCCAAAAAAGTGGGCGCTGGCGAAGCCCAGGAGCTGAACTTGTTATTAATGGTCACCTTCACAGAGGGTAGTGTGTCCCACTCAGCAACCGCTCTTATGAAGAAAATGCCCGAGCCGCCTGGTGAAGGTGAAGAAAACGCCCCGCGGTTGCTGCGTGCGGGACCCTTCCTCCCCTTATTTACCAAGCCCATGGAAAATTTGATATTTTTGCCAGAGGAATCAATATTCCGGGGCTAAACGGAAGCCCCTCGGTAGGTCTGCCTCGCATCCGAGCGCCTGTGGCTTGGGGGCCGGGGAGGAAGGCAGAGTGGGGACGGACGCAGGAGAGCGGTGAGCAGCTTCCCACAAATTTCCTTTCCACTCCCTGGGAGCTCCATGTCCAACCGGGATCACACGATACAGAGGCTGAAGCTGTGGCTAAGGATAAAAGTGGCGGAGACAGTTTTCCTTTTCCTTGCCACTTCGCAGATGCGTATCGCCATGGGGTTGGCCGAATTTCGGAGGACAGTAGTCCCTTTTGGTCCGATTTGCCCAGCTCCTGAGACAGATGATGCCATCAGGGTGGGTGCCTGAAACATTGAGGATCTGGCTCGCAGTCTTTAACTCTGCCCAAATTTCAGCTCTAATAACATGTAATTATGTAAAATAATTGTAAAAATTACAATTACACATGAATCATGTATAATTATGCAAAAGAAATGTAAAAAATATCAAAAGCAGTACAAAATCCTTATGACACATTGCTGGTATATGGGCATGTACTATTCACTACTCTTAAATGCAAGTTGATTTAGAAATATTACTTTGACCATAAATCAACCGTGTTCTGTGTGATTCCTGTTGATCTACAGCTGTGACATGTTCTCAGACAAGAACAGATGTAAATATTAGAGAAAATTGGGAAGTGTTCTGGGAAATGTTTTTCACTGGAAAACCTGGATTTGTCAAAATCAAAGCCTCAGGGAGGAGGAGGGGGGATTTTTTTTATGAATATACCATATTCAAATACAGTTGTAAGTGTTTTTAAAAATGATCAAATATCCTCTTTCTATACTTCCAAAAGAAAAGATGTAATTTTTAGACTGAAAGTAAGCATCTGTTTTGAAATCTAAGTAAATTTACACCAAAATAATATAAAAAGAAATACTTAAGTCAAAACACGTCAAAGATTACCAAAGACCAACATTTCAGAACTAGCTTCTGTTTGATCTGAGTGGGATTATTGTATTTTATTCTTTATATTCTTTTTTTTTTCAAGATTTGCACTTTTGGGGCCAATCTGAGACAGGAAAAATTCTTGCAGTTACGCAAAACACGATAAGAGCTGAAACCCATTTTCTTTCACCTTTGCTAATCTGTAAAAATGTGTTTTTAGCAGACCGCAGACAGATCACGCAAGCTGTAGTATCTTCTCCAGAGAGGCTTCATCAAACTGGAAGCGGGGAGGTCTCAGTTCTTCAGCCCCAGACCTCTCCATCCCTGGGGGCCAGCAGAGAATCCCTGCTCTGCTTCCTCAGTCTTATTTTGGACCCCAGGGAAAGCTTATTTCCCAAAGGAGAAATGTGAAGGTGCCCTGCAGCTGGTGCCTTTCCTTTACACAGAGGTGGTACCGTGGTGGGATCCCTCCCTCGCACAGGGGGTGACCTCTGTGTCCTAGTCTGGTCAAGGTCACAGCTTGGAGAAGCAGGTACCTGCTGCTTGAAATGAAGCCCTGACTAAAAACCAAAAGATTTGTTTTTTGATACTGTGCCTTCCTGACGGTGACTTCTTTTCAGGGGTAATTAAATGCTAAGCATCGGTCTGTTAAATTTAGTGGCAATTTCAGTTGTAGGCGGCATCAAGTCAAGGACAATTTCAATTTCAGGGCAGCTTTTATTTCATGTTTTGAAACTGAGAGTGCTTTCTATTCAAGAGCAGTTTTTGTTTGAAATAATACACTCTACCCTGTTTCTCTGTGGCCCTGATCCCCCATCTCAGATAGGCCACAGCAAGAATCCTACTGAAAAATCAGGTGTTTTCAGCAGAGAGACTGAAGTTCCCTAAGCAGAGGCTGGGACTTTCATGCCTGTCTCAAGGTGGGGAGGGTTATTAGCATCCACTGGTTTTCTCCTCCAAAGCCCCCTAGTGCAGACCCATTGGCAAGACCTTTAGGGAGAAGGATCCATCCACAGGATTCAGCTTCGGATACAGATCTGGATCAGAACTCTGGTGGTCTGCAAAGGTATTTTGTTCAGGCATGTCCTTCGGTTCCCTGTGGGAGTGGGTGCGTGTACCCACTCGTACATGCCTGCATAGCCATACTTCATCTCTCTGCAGGCAAGAGCTTCCCTGAGCTGCTTTCCTTAAGACTCGGGTTTTATATTACCAGGTAAATTTCCTTTCAGCTTTATTTGCATGGAGCAAGAGTGACATTCTGTGGCCAGTTAGATTTATGGCAGCGTTCCCTCGCTCTCTTTTTTCCCCTTCCATAAATACCTCAGGGTATAAGCCATCCTCTGATAGTCTTTTGTTTTGTTTGTGGCTTCTATCATGCTTTGTGAGAAATAAAAATAGAGGAATTCTCAAACACATTTCTGTGGCCTAAAATCCTTAGGGACTGCTTTCCCACGAATTCCTGACAAATTCAGATGCCCATGTACTGGTTATTATTTTATGAGAGCAATGCCTGATCATAATGTAAGTAACCAGAAGCATGAAGAAACTACGACATGTTCCTCAGGCTCTGCTCTTAGCTGGCTCAGCCAGTTGTACTTGGAAAGGATGAGGAAGCCATGTTCCAAAACCCCATAAAAAATAAAGCAGAGTGCTGTTTAAAACAAAACAGTGGGCTTTTTAGGCACTTATGTGCTCCATGTAATACACCAACGACACTAAATGGAACTCATTTAGCTGTAAACATGATATTACACTCGACAGTTTCCAGTGGTGAAACACCAGACAGTCCATGCTGAGGAGAAAAAAAACAGTGTGCAAGGAGCAAAGCTCATCATGAGAATAGCCACAAAAGGGACAGCGGGACTAAAAAAATACCAAACAAAACCCCAGGATTTTTCAGTGGTTTGGAGTCATAACTCAGCTCAGACACACCGGGTACCAAAAGCAACCTGCCCGGTTTAAACAACGGTGAGCAGGCACTGGAGTTTATGTTGTTCCTCTGTTTATTAAAAACGGATGGGAGCACTTGACAGAAAAATCAAACTTCTGGTCACGGCTCATTAATCTCTGTTGTATCTGTCAGATATGTGTGTCTAGAGTTTCAACAAGGCTCTAGAATCGAGATTACTGCTGAGCTCTGTTGTTTTCTCTAATTTTGACTGAGGGGAAACGCTGCCAATCACCCCAGGCAAGAGGGGAGCACAGGGCCATTGCCACAGCCCTTTGCAGAGGGAATCTCTCTGCCCTGTCGTTTGTGATCTGATTTCAGAAGCAGCGACGCCTCTTTCCCCTCCTCGCCACAACCTGAGTTTTGCCTGGCTGCCTCCCCTCCCTCTTCTCTGAAAACCAGACTCATCGCTCACCACCAAAGTGAGTCCCTGTCGGTGTTAAGGTGATGACGAGGATGATCTGCAGCGGCGGTGAATGCTCCTTCAGCCCAGGATTCTGCTCTCGCGCACAAAAGTGTTAATCGCATTAATGCGCTGAAGACAGTGGAGCTCCTCCAGTGTAAAACCAGGGTAAGTGATGTGCTCAGCAGGCCTAGAGTAGGCTCAGCAGGACTGAGACGAATATGGTATGAAACAATTAGCTGCAGATGGTATAGGAATCTTGTTTTCTGGAAATACAGATTTTGCCTGGAGATCTTTCTATATATATTGGATTTGTCAAACTGATAATGACTTGAACATTTGGAGAGAGAGGATAACCCACCGCAGGGCCAGATGCAGCTGTGATGGGGAGGATGGAGGATGTGTGTTAGCCCTGAAACGTGGCTGTCTCCCCATCATGTTGCCACGCCAATCCGTAGCGGTGGGAGGATGGCTGAGGCCCTGAGCAGAGCAGGGCAGGGGAGCTCACCCACTGCCTCCCCTTTTGCCATTACTTTCCTTGTTTGCTTTGGACATCGCTCATTGCATTTGCTGATTCCTCCCTTTCTTGCTTTTTTAATTACCAGTGATGCTATTCCCAGAGCTTGCAAAACTGCCGGGCACTTTGAGGACAAGGCACAAGATTTAGCTGCCGCTTCACTTGAGCACAAAACAGAGGCAGTTGCAAATGGAGGTTTCCAGCTCTGTCAGCCAAAGGACGGGCTGGGACCCCTTTCAATCCTGATACCACTAGCAAGGGTTCTTCTTCAGGCACGAACACTGGATTCACGCAGCATAAATATAGTCACAGAGAGAAAAATAACAAAGAAGATCTGATGTTTTCCAACTGGAGGTACACCACAGGCAGGCAGTCTGACCCTCACCGCTCACAAACTGTAAATGGCAATAGCGGGACCGTGTAAAAGGCAGAGTTTGCCAGCTCACTTCTCAATGAAACACACGGAGTTTCCCTTGAGGGGATATCTCTCCTGCCTGCCAAAGTCTGTCCTCAAGATCGGCCTTGCCTGCTGCACCAACTCCAGGCTTGCAGGCACTTCGGATCATATGGAAAGCCATATTCCTGGGGGGTAGCCTGGTGTGCCACAGCTGGATTGTGAGTGGACAGTAGGCAAATGGCAAAAAGGAGAGCTGAACTTTCTCCCTGCTGCAGCTCACCGTTTCCGAGAAGCACAGGCATAGCCCTGCCTTTCAACTGTAGCAGAGCTTGTCCATGCAGAACTATGGGCATTTTGAAGACCATTCTGAAGATCAGATTTATAAAGTTTGATCTATTAAGAAACAGAATGCCTTATTAGATCTTAATGGGCAGGGTGAATCCATCCGCCTGCTAATCTACCTGCAATGTTGTGGACTCTTCTAATCCTGAGAATAAATTCCCATTGTCATAACGTTCGCTCCTATCACTTAGAATATTTTTCCGGTGGGATTTTAGGAATCTGGATTATTGGCCCTCTTGATCTGGTCATTCTTGCAGACATGTGAGCAGCTATACTAGCTGGTTAAACTTGCTGTTGCTCAGAGAAGCCTATGCAGCTATATATATATTTGGAGCATTTCTGAAGCTTCTCTGTATTTAACACTTAATTTTTTTTCAATAAAGCGTAAGTGACGTAGGAGCCATTTTCAACAGTCACATCAGCACTTAAGCCCAGATCCTTTAAGCTATTCAAGTACTTAGAGATATATATACCTCAGTGGAAGTGTTTCAGACACCTCGGCGGGTTAGATGAGTAGCTACCAGTGAAATCTGCCCCCAGTTCCAGCTTCTCCTCAGTTGCTTAACTTGTTCCTTTGGGATTTAGAAACTGAGGTGACAGGTACCTAAGATACACAATAGCTGGATGACATGTATAAGGTAAAGATGGGTGTTTGAACACTGTGGGATCCAGGATCATCCTTAGCTGAGTGACAGCTCAGGAAGAAGCCATGTGGCCCTCCTTGCCATCTCCTGGCCACCAATAGCCCTGGAGTAAAACTGTCAGGCAGTGAGTGCTGACAGGGGCCCTTGAGGGTATGAAATTTCTTATGCTGATACAGAAGGAATGGCACAGGGAAAAATTCCCATGCTAGTCTGCTTTTTGGGAGGCAAGCTGTAGCAGTGAGCCTCTCAACAGAGAACACCGCAGGTCAGCTTGGACATAGCTGGGAGCAGAGAAGTGACCCACACACCAACCTGACAGAAATACTGGTTTGTTTAATTGAAATAGGGACTGGGGGCATTTCTAAGTGCAACCTGTGAGGGAGCTGGCCTCTGTCTCCCAAGAGGCTGATGCAACTGCTGCCAGGCACCCTTCTTGGTTTATATCACTTCCTAACTCTGTGTTAGTCAAACAAAGCCACAAACTACAAACTCAGGATTTGTTATCTTCTTCCATCTTTTTGGGTACTAGATTTTTTTCCAGGAGACATAGAGAAACCTGAGGTTACGGATTTCCAGCTCTACCACTATCTCCAGGACACAGAAGATACAGGAGACTTTGGTGTCTCTTACTGCATGGTGTGGCAGCAGCACCCCTTCTCAAAAAAGACTTTTTGAGAGAATCACAGAATAGTTTGGGTTGGAAGGGACCTTTAAAGGTCATCTAGTCCATCCCCCTGCAACGAGAAGCCAGGAAGTTCCCTTGGATGATGTCATTTGGTGCTGCTGTGTACCACAAATACCATTTTTAAGCAGCCACTGTGTCCTTTGCCTTCACGGTTTCCTTTCTGTTCTCCATTGTTGGTATATTTTTCTTTTGCATGCATCTGTTACTTGAACAAAATAAAATGTTGTTTTCAAGTGTGTAAATACACAGAAATAAGTTACTAGTAGTTTGCTGGGCAGGTCAGTGAAAGCAATTACAAATGTTTTTTGCTAAGCATAAGCATAGCAAAATATGGCTGAAGATGTTATCTGCTTTGAACTGCAAAACCAGAAAGTACTACAAACCCTTTTGTTATATGAGACAATACATCACTGAATAAAGAATCTTTTTATGAAGAGAAAGATAAAAAAACCCAATGATATTATATTCAGCTACACTGAAACTGCAGCCTTTCCCTCTGCATCTCTGCTTCTACCATCAGCCATACAAAGCCCTTCTTCTTACCACAGAATATATCAACTGCAGGTCTCCAGTTAACTCATGTGTGAAATGTGCTTGATACCAAATGAATGGATGATCATAAAAACAGCGTTCCTTTTTCCTGGAAACAAAAACCAGTGGTGATACATATTGCTTCTGTTTTCAGCCAAAGACTATAGTACCAGATGGCTAACACAACCGTAACAGCTAGCTGCATCTGGATTAAAAAGTTTGGATGGCGTGAGCTAATCTTTAAAAAATGCCAGATAACTTTTATCTCTTTAAATCATGTTACTGCTCAGTGTATTTCCTGCTCACACCATCCTAGGACTGCTCAAACATGCCTTAGACATATTCATTAAGCATCATTAAACTGAACGAAAGGCTAGTAACTATCTTTGTCAAGTCAGAGGTCAGCTTTTGGGACATGATCCAAGATCCACTGAAGCCAAAGGAAGATGTCTCGCTGATTTTTGTGGCCTTTGAACTAGGAGCCTAGTGGTTATTTCCCCTTGTCCACATCTATTATGGCTGCAGATGAAACTTATGGTGGTTAAGGAAAAGAACAGAGAAGACAACTTGTCTCTTTGGATAAAATTACTTGGCTTTTCATACTTAAATGTACTTTTTCCCATGAAAGCAAAGATGTTTGGGTAACCACGTTTGGCTGGCTATGTAACCTGAAAACTGAACAGACGGAGAAGAAATATATCTTTTCACTCTATATGATTATGAGACACCCGAAACAATTATTTATAAGGAGGCCCTGGGCTCAGCCACAGGTGCTTGCATTGCAACAATCAGATATCCTTTCAAATGACTTTTAATTCAGTATTTTTCATAATCAGCTGTAAATGAAATTCATATGCTGGTGGATGGGAGAATTGTTGGCAAAGGCTTTGAGGAAGAAAGAAGTTTGATTTTGTGAACAGAAAGATCAAAATCTGTGGCTGATGGACTAGGTACAGAGGACACTGTTTTTTCTCTCCAGAGGCTGTGCCAGGCTACCAAACAAGATTCCAAATCCTAGCTCTTGGTCTTGTGTTGGCTTTGCTTTTCTTTCCCCTCCCATTTTCTTTCCAGTAATGGTAGCAACGGAGCTTAAAAATTCCACAATTTCCCACCCTTATCTTTGCCACAGTGTCTCAGACATTCAATGGGAAGAGTCTCACAATTACTCAGTGTTTCACGATGCTAAAATGTCCCAAGCATTTAAGTATTTTTGATGCGGGAACACCTACAAAACTGCATGACTCACTCAACCAGGGCAGAAAAGAGAACAGCCGTGCAATGCCTTATGCTGTTTCTTGAACCTTGGCTATCCTAATGGGGTCAGCGGTGACATTTGTCTTGAAAGCCATCCAGTAAGGAAGTTCTCACACAGTCTTCCTCACAGATGGTGAGACCTGCCAGCAGTTTTACGGCTGGGCAGTGAATGGCTCTGCAGCTGTAGGGGCATACCTGCTGGAAGGCTGCCTGAGTGATACAACCAACACGTGGGTCAAAAAACGCCCCCGGCGCCGCTGGTGGGTTCCTTTGTTTAATCTTCCTCCAGCAAACAAAAAGTGACTTGGCTTCAAAACAATGGGAGGGAGGGAGAAAAATAAGGGGCGAGGGTGCTACTGAAAGATTTAGTTAAAGTCTATTCTTCTCTGGTATTTCTCAGAGTAGGGGTCAATGGTTTAAGTACAACAGGCTTGATTCACTGCCTGGATGAAGCAGATGGGGCAGACCGCCAGGCAGCGGCTTCCACATAAAAGATGCAGAGGGCAGCTTTAACTTTTCTCGCAAACCAAAGGGCCATTATAATAGTGAGAAAGTGGGACCTGACCCTACTCAGTCTTCGCTTCCATCTGCTCCCAGGGATTCTTCGTACAGCAGTTTGGGTCAGAAGGGCCAGCTGAACCAGCCCTCTCCTCCTCCGCCAGCGGCCTGGAGATCCAGTACAGGAACCGGCACAGTCTTCTCGCACAGGGGAGCAGAGCAATTGCCTAAGACCACCCAGCCCCGGTGTATTGTCTTATAGGCTCATCTGGAGCCCACATGATACAGCAAGATGAGGTGCTGCGCCACACCAGCAAATCACAAAGGATGCTCCTGCCTAAAAGAGGAGACAGTCTAAGCATGAAACTAGAGACATCAGTGGGAACACGGGCTGATAGGGAAACACAAAGGAGTGAGCTGCCCTTGTTCAGTATCATGGTCCGGAGCCATTTGCCTGATTGCTGTTATGTGTATTGCAGGCATCACCATGGCGCTTTCAAAGCAGGGAATGAGGAAAGTTTATAGATATCTGCTAGGAGTTCCTCCCAAGAGAAAGTTTGAGTGAGAGGGTGAAAGTGCTTATTTGGAAGTTTGGTACCAGGCAGTAACTGTGGTTTCATTGGACAATTAGATGCAAGAGTTAAAATAATGGCAGTGCTGATAGGTCAAGTAGGAATAGACAGCGAAGATCCAGGAAAATGGAAGCAAGCAGTTTATATCAGTTAGAATACTGGAACCAAGACAGGAACCAGAAGAGAGAAGCAAAGAGACACAGCTAAGCTGCAGCCTCAAAGAATTTTTTCAGTAGAAGTCAAAATATATTTCAGTGGCACTCAGCTTTCCAAGATTTGACTGTGATGCTTCCACAACTTTTATCAAAGACTCCTTTTCCTTCTCAAACCTGGAATACATCCTAAGAAATCCCTCAGTGACCTGACAGAGGAGTACCTGGAATTATACAATGACAGATACTGCTTATTGAAGCTTTTAGCATCAGCAGTCTCTGAGCATCATTATTAATCTATAGAGGAGTCTATGTTATGTACATTTTCTAGATTTTTGGAGATTCTTACTTTGAGCTCCTAGCACCCATGTTGTTTCCCAAGTTTTCCCACAGCTTGAGTTATGAGTATGCATACCTGTAACAATGTGCAGATCTGATGAAAGGGTATTGTACAGCTTTCTATCCCATGTATGGAAAAGTGTGAATACAGTTTTCCATGTCTCTTCAGGCACAAATATTATTAGACGGATAGACTGACAGACAAATAGATAAAAATAAATCATTCCACATAGTGTATGTCCAGAATATTCCACTGTCACT
>JAOXJM010000001.1:144201205-144211574 GCA_026413425.1 Tringa solitaria
CTTGATGTCATCCACCAGTCCCTCTTTGTTCGTCAGTACTAGGTCCAGTAATGCCTCTCCCCTTGTAGGCTCCTCCACCAGTTGGGTTAAGAATTTATCATCAATGTTTTGGAGGAACCTCTTAGATTGTATATACCTGGATGTGTAGCCTTTCCAGCAGATATCTGGGTGACTGAAGTCCCCCACAAGAACCAAGGCCCAAGACTGTGAGGCTACTTGGAGCTGGTTGTAGAAGGCCGTATCAACTTCTCTATCCTGGTCAGGGCGTCTGTAATAAACACCCACAATAGTGTTCCTCATATTGGCCTGCCCCTTAATTCTCACCCACAGGCTCTCAACTCTTTCATCTGACACCAGGGAAGAATTTAGGAACATCTCCTCACTCTCTATCCATTCCTTGACATAAAGGGTAACACCTCCACCCCTCCTTCCTTGCCTGTCTCTTCTGAACAATCTATAGCCCTCAATAGCCACACTCCAGTCATAGGATTCACCCCACCAGGTTTCAGTGATGGCCACTATATCATATCTTTCCAGCAGCACTGTAGCTTCCAACTCATCCTGTTTGTTGCCCATGCTGTGTGCATTGGTGTAGAGGCACTTCAGCTGGGCTGCTGGCTGCATTGCCTTCTTAAGGGAGTACCCCCTGGAGTGTCCCTCAGGTGTTTCTCTGCATATTGCATCTACCCTGGGAGCTGCTGGCTTATCACCATAAGACTTTGATTGTAGTGAAGGGTATCCAGCTTGGCTCAGGGAGCCAGGTTGAAGGCCCTTACTAGCACCCCGACACTCCAACCCTGGTGTGGTACTCCCAAACCTATCACCCCCCTCCCCCCTCCTAACTAGTTTAAAGCCCTGTCAATTAAACCCGTGATCCCTTTAGCAAGAACCCTCTTCCCCCTTTGAGAGAGGCACCTCCCATTAGATGTTAACAGGCCTGGTGTTGCACAGGCAAAACTATTGTCAAAGAACCCAAACTTATGGTGGTGGCACCAGCTACGGAGCCATGTGTTAATTGACTGAATATTTCTGTTCCTCTCAGCATCATTGGGTGCTACATGAAGGAGTGATGAGAAGATAACCTGAGCCCCAGATCCTCTAACCACCCTTCCCAACTTCTTGAAGTCTTTTTTTATTGACCTTGAGTTGTACTTGGTAGTTTCTTCTGTTCCTACCCGGAAAATCAATAATGGACAGTAGCCTGAAGGACACACTAAGCCAGGAAGCTTCCTAGTGACGTCCTTAACCCGGGCTCCGGGGAGACAACAGACCTCCCTCTGTGGAGGGTCCACCCGGCATATTGGGCCTTCCGTCCTCTTTAGGAAGGAGTCACCCACAACTATAAGTCTCCTTTTTCACTTTGTGGGTGTGGAAGTGATCTGGAGTGTACAAAGGAGTAAAGTTACTAATTTGTTTGAGCATTTTCAGACTCAAACCTTTTATGATACATGCATCAAAAAGCAACATTTTTGTCCTGAAGAGCAACAACACTGGCAGTTTGAAAGGAAAGCACTTTAAAAAATCAAAGTAATCTTTCTAAATTATTCTACTGTTTAGTCCTCACACATGCAATGACATTTGACTGTATTGGGACTGAAGTCCTGCTCTTAAAGGTTGCTGGTCCCAGAACTGCTAAACACATGGTCATCTTTTGTTCTCCTATTTTAGCAGAATGAAAATCCAAGGAAAACAAGCATATAAAAGCCATCTAGACAGGATCTGATCCAGCAGCCCAAGATCGGTGTCATATTTTCCGTAGACTCAGGCAAATCAGATCAGTAAGGTCAAGCCTGTGTAGGCAGGAACAGTAAGGGACGGAGATGTCCCTGAAGTGTATGAAAGAGTGAAATACCAAGTGATGTCATCTGTTGTGGAAAAGTAAGTTAGACTTGCCTTCAAGTTCTGGTTCAATGCTAGATTTATTGGAATGTAGAGGAAAAAGTGCTGATGGGAGAGTCACACAGAAATATAGAAGAGAGCTAAAGAGAAAAAGTGTCTATCCTATCGATCCTACGAAAGTTACTTGTAGTTGACTCCTCTTCCCTTTTATTTTTAGTGTTTGAAAGTGTAAGTTTTTTTTATTTTGAATACTATCACATTTCCCCTGACAACTCCATTCTAAGAAAGATTTTTTTCTGAAGGTTCCTTGCATAAAAAAATGTATATTTCATTCCATATTTGCTCAGAACCTCTAGATTCCAACAGAAATTCTAAATGGAACTCCTGTCTGTTTCCCTCTTTTTAATGTATCCAAAAGAGTGGAAAACTAGAAATCATATCCCAGGGGACAGTGAAGTCCTCTCCCAGGAGATATTTAAGAAGCTTCTTTTTCATTTTGCTTTGCTTTTATTTAAGTAAACCGAAATAACTTAATGTGATCTGTGTTAATCATATTGCATATCTAAGTACAGATTGACCTTTCCATGTAACTTTATAAATGACTGAGAAGGCTTGGCCAAAGAGACAAAATGTCTGGCATCCTTTAGAATAAGCTGGAGCCTACTTACGTCCACAAGGTTCAGGATAATTTGCTGCCAGCCAACCACGTTCAGGTGGATTGTGGCAGCACATTATAAATGGTACATGACTTGTGTCATCAATAAGTAAGTAAATCAGTCAGTTTGTGACTACATGCAAGAGATTCCTTCTCTTCCTCCTACTCCCCCCAAAACCTGAAAACTTTCTCTCCTCTGTTTTGCCTCCCATTTTGAAACAGAACTATCATAATCTGAGAAATACAGTTGCTTGCTGCAGATGTTCAGCTTTAGGCTGACATGCAGTATTAAATTCTCACATGTAAAGAGGTGATGATTCAGGCAGTTTCTACTGATACTTATAATAATCTTAATTATGTGTGCTATTTCATGAGTTAGCTCCAGACTGCATCATTTGCCCTCTTAAGTGCTTTCTTTGATGGTTGAAGATGGCTGAGCAAGAGATGTCAAAACAGAGACTGCCTTTCTACTGGCAGGTCAGATGGTTGAGAGGAGAAAGCGTTCAATAGCGCTTCCTACTCTTCTCCTCAGGATTATTTCCTGCAATTGGAACTTGGCCCAAAGTGGTCAATGGCTGACAGGTTCTCCAGGTTAATATAAAATGCCTGGAGGCAAAACTATTTTCCAGGTGCCAGCCTAGCTCTCGGAGAGCAAAGTACTGTTTCTGGATTCAAGTTAGCTCTTGCATTGATGTTCGAATGCTAAAGAAGCTTCCTGTTCTTGCCTCCCCCTCCAACCATACCCACACAGGATTATTGTGGACTAAGCTCTTCTACTTGTGCAGCAGAATGACAGGACGGGATCGGGATCTTTTTCAGGTGTCGCGTTGACTGGGTCTTCAGGTACTGGCACCCACAGGGTAGACTGTAGGTAGTGCCTTGTTGCTGCAATAAGAGAGAAGCCAAAAAGAATGATCGGTTCTTTTCTCAGAACATCTGGAGAAAAGATCTGTGTTACGTTAAATACTTGGTTTTGCTAGACACTTTATAGCCTTAACATAGATTCAATACAGTCTCATGAACTGCTTGTCTCTGTAAAGAGTTCTACAACAAAGTGCAGATTATTTTCTTTATTATTTGAAAATAGTGGTCAGAAAATAATAGCAATACTTGGTGATTTTTTTTTCTTAATCCAGATCCAATTTGTCATTCCCTTTCCTTCTTATTTCTATGAAAGATGCATAGTATGTATTTCTTTACACTTTCCATGGAAGCCCTGATGACTCAGAATCTTCTGCTGCTACGGCTGTTTTGAAATCTTAAGTCATAGTTTCTTGTGCTTCATTACTTCACAGACTGGTCCAAAGCCTATTAAAACAAAGTTAAAGCTTCTTTTTTTTTTTTTAGCTCTGAACTGGCTGATCATTTTCACCATTTTCATTTTGAGGGGAGAACAAATTTAATTCTGAATAACCACTTTGTCCTCTTCAGAGCACCTCCAAGAAGCATGGAAAAGTGTTAGGTGCTGGATCTGCCATTTCATGAGCTACAAAGACACCGAGAGGATCACTTTTATTCCATAACTTTTCAGCTCCCATCTAGCTTTCAGCAGGCGAATGCAGTCTCCTGCCAGATTAGTTTGTGGCCAAGGTGACTATGTCCTCAACAACTTGGTCTCCTCGGCAGGAGTAACTTAGTGTTTGGTCCCACACCACTCTATGGGATAGCACTTGGACATTGACTGCCATGCACCCTGCATGAATTTTAATCCTGCAGGAAAGACGTGAGGCCACAGGAAGGCGCATTCCAGCCTTAAAACCAAAATGGAGCTTGCAGTTTGACAAAGATACAGATGGAGTTCACAACCTCCAGCAGCATCCATAAACTGTACATTGGCAAATCCCTCGTGGTGTCCCTAGAGGGCACGCTCTGAGATGTATTTTCTGGTTATCTGGTGAGGTAGACAGGACTTACAGTGTCTACTCCCTATCTATAAATGAATCTTCAGAAGCATATACAATTTGAAAAACTACTGTTTTCTTCTATTTATTCTGAATATATGTATGTCTCCAGTACTTAGAAAAATCAATAATGAAAAGTTTATAAATCTGAACAGGTTCAGTAATGGGAATAGCAATAAATTTCCTTCTGTGTGATGAAGAGATAAAATTACTACTGCTCTGTGTCTACGGACAGGGGAGATTATTTGTATTTCTGGTTCTATTTTGGGCCATTCCAAGCAGCTCTGCTGTACAGGGAAGGTGGCCCTAATCAGTGCTGATGTGACTCGATCAAGGTCACTGTGTCTTTAGGCCAGTCCTCAGGCCTCTTTTATTTAGCAATATAGGCACATCTTCTGGATATAATGTCAGCTCTGACTCAAAGTTGCTGCTAGGATTAGTAATGACATTAGCCTAATTATATAGAGACAAAAAAGTCTGATGCAAACCCTAGTCTAAAAAACAGCTCCAAATGATTCTATTATTGAAATACTGAATCAGCAATAGCAACAGTGGTAAACATATGGAGGCAAAGTGTATGGTAGACAAACGACAAAGACACATTACATAGTCTAAAAGCACTTGCCAACTAAAAATAGGCTCAGACACTGCATTTGGATTTCTTTGGGCTGACTCTGGCATCCATGTGGAATAAAACTATCTTCAGAGGCCTCCAAATTGCATCCATACAAGTTCTCTTTCTTTCTGAGAACTGTCTGTAAATTCAATGGGGGCTACTCAAGTACATAATTCTGGCAGAGCCAGAACATTATAATGCAGAAAAGAATGCTCCCCAAAATGCCTTGCAGTGCTCAATGATACCCATAAGCTGTGGAAAAAAAATCCAAACCCAACCAACAACCCTTGGACTGTGAAAAAAGATGAGACAGATGCGGGGCTGTGATCCAAAGTGCAGTGAAGATCTGGGTAACACCTTTCATGGAGAAGGAAAGCTGTAGGAAGGCACAAAACTGGAAGCACTGCTTTACAAGGAAAGATCTCCGGCTAGTTTTGATTCACCTTTACTAATTCTACGCTCAATCCAAACCCCTTTCACTATAGAATGAAATACGATACCTCTGTATATGGTTTTGTTGTGTAAATTTGTTTTATTTTTATATTTGACAAATACTGTTGGAATAATGATTCTTGAAATCTCTCTCACAACTGACTTGACTGACAGCCCCCTAAGTGCTGTGCCTTTTATAGCGTAACATAATTGACAACCCTTAGGTAGCTAGTGTATGCAGTTTACAAAATGGAGTGTGCTCACTCCACATTTGAAGAAAAGTAGGTGCAATGAAATAGTTGTTCTTATTATTAGCTTTTAAAAATAAAATGTATGTGTTTGCATTTAAGAAAGCATGAATTCTGTATATATCAGCCTTAGGCCTTTCACTAGTGATGAAAAAGATCAATGCTAAACAATTTCTATGTCAAAAAGCACACACATGTCATAAAATATCTAGAAATTACTCAACTGGAAAAGAATTAAAATACTGTTGAATTCTCTGCATTTTTAACATGCATTTTTTTTCCAAACACATACTGATCAGCTTCTGAAACACAAAGCTTTCTGTCAAGCCACCCTTCTCCAGTGTTCTCCCTAGCCAGAAACTCCAGTTTTTTGTTGAACACTGGACCTGGGTGTTCCTAAACTTCCCTGGGTCTAAAAAGAATCCAGAAAGTACCCCTGGTTAGGCTCTGATTAATGTTCTCAGCGTGCAAATGTTCCGTGCAGCATCCTCAGACTCCAACAACCAATCACTTAGTCCCTGCATGAGAACTGGTGATTGCTGTCCCTTTTGGCACAGATGCCCCAGAACTTTAGCCAAAATATTTACAGCCTAAGGAAGAAAGGCACCAGGGAAAGAGAACAGAAAATAGTTTATGAGAAGAATAACTTCATGTTGTGTTTTGGGCGTGGTTCAAAAACAAACCTACTCTTTTATTTCTGCTTAGGGAAAACTGTAAAAAACTTAGGCATCTCTTCAGAAGTGGGTTTAGATTATGGCATCCTGAGAAGTTTTAACTCTCCAACAACTATTTGCTTTGTCTTCTGATTCATGGAGTGCCACCATCTATGTTGTAGTTTAGCTTGTTCTGTTCCATGGCAGCAGATCCTACTACATGCTCCATGAAGTCCTGTCCTCTTCTGCGTAAGTTTCTTGTATGCCTAAGCCTAAGATACCACCTTCCGCTCACTGCAATTCAGGAGACTTTGTGAAGGAAGTATCTCTGTATATTTGCTCTGTCTTCATGGGCTACTGCTAGAGTGAAGTCAACAGGCTCAATGGATCTTTGGCATGACCTAGTACTGCCATCTTTGTCATCTCTTTGTCTGCATCTAAAAGGCATTGAGCTGGAGACCCATACATCTCCATCACTGTCACTGGGATACCTGTTCCTCAAGCAACTGAATTTCACGCTATCCATACCAGCAGCCTGAACTCATGCTATCTACAAAGCCCATCTCTGATTACAAAAGGACACTCCAAATCTCACTGCAGGACTGTCTGTATGTAGGCTGGTAACGTAAGCAATCAGCAAATTTGGACTGAAGCTCAGCCTTAGGTTTGTCCTTAAGAATTTGCATATACCGCAGATACAAGTTCCCTGACCCATGCACGTGGCAGGCTCAGCCTGGTTTCCTTATTTTGCATGCAGTGATTTTTCATTTCAGAAACCTCCAGCCCCACACTGAAGCACCATTTTCTTAATGTCAGGCCATCCCTCAAAGACAGCACTCCAAAGCTCTTATCCCAAATTATATGCTTACCCTCATTACCCAAGTCTCAAAACAAAAGCAGGTAACAGTCCCCAGTTCTGTGACTGCATAAGGCACAATTAGCAAGTTACATGAGGGTATGGGTAATCAGGTTCACAATTTGAACAAGTCCCCAGAGTTGAATGTGGCCCAGCTGGGCTCAAAAAAGACATTCCTGCCACATAAGAGCCTAAAGATTCGCAGAGGGCTTAGCGAAGCATCAGGGTAGTTTGCATGGATTAGGTTAGCATCTACAGTCTGTCAACTAAATGCAGAGACAGAAAGAGAAGCCTTTTGGACTTAATCTTGGGATAAGTAGATTAAACATGGTCGTCTTGCATTTCCCTCCACCTCTGTCTTAATAAACTTTTGACAGAGGAACAGAGATGCAGGGGGTTGAGCATGTGAATAACTTTTGCTCATTTTTATCTTACCTTGGCTCGTGCTAAAAACTGTTTTTGAACTGGCAAACCCAGACTCCTGCCATTCAAGCAGAAGTGGCAATCCTTTCACTAGAAGGGATCTTTCTGGGACACTTTAGCCATGCTCATTGTGGAAGTACATTTTCTTCAAAGCATCCCAAGCAATAACTACATGCACTCGCATCTAGCTATACGATCAGCCTAGAAGCCAGTCATCTAGGCATCTCTGTAGGTGTCTTCCAGTGATAAGCAAGCCCAGGTTCGCAGCAGCAGGATGGTTGGCAAATATACATGAAATTTGTGCAAAAATCTTCCACCTTGAAGGGGCAGCCATTAATTTCTAAGGGCTGACTGATCTAGAGATCCACAGCATGGTCCTTGCCATTAAATGCTGGACTCCACATATATGAAGATCTCCATTCGGCAATTTGTGAAAACACATTTGTAACCTCAGATTGAAACCATGGGCTGTATGAACTCTCATGTCATTGAAAACATGGTCCAGACTGCAAAAGCATTTAGGTTATTTTCACAGTGGGCATAGCAGTTGATAGATTTAGGGAGTCAAGGGAGCTGGATTTACATCAACCAGTTTCCAAGTGTAAGTGGATGATATTTTATAGGTGGCCCTTCTCCCCAAGTTTAATTGACAATTAATCATACGTGGGGAATGAAAACTGTTCCTTCCAGCGGCGCTTTGTTTCTGTAGAGCTGACAGGGGTGTGGGATAACAATTGCTCAGCGTGGTGAGGACTGAGGAGCTCCTCCGCCACTGAACAAAGCCAAGCTGCAGGGCGACAGATGGCAGATGAGAGTCACCACGGGCCTTGAAGAGGCCCACATCTCTGGCTTTCTCCATCCCTTCAGCTCTGCTGGCAGCTCCAGGAGGTGGGTCAGTGGGACTGTGACCCTAACCCACCCCCCTTTTTCTTTTTTAGAGAAACAGCTGGTAACCAAATGCTATCCCTACCCACTCTGTGAATGACAGCGCAGCTGCAGCTCCCAGTGGATGGCCAGGTGTGCACAGGAGAAAGACTCCACCGTTCTCCTTCAGTGCTGCCTTCAGTGCTGCCTTCACTGCATCCACTCGCATGTATCCATGTCAATAAAACTACCGACGTTTTCATTTTCACAGTCGGTAACCCTGAGAATAAATGCACATTTCCAGGTGACTTCTTGACCTCCCTGCATGGGTGACTTCCCTTGCCCACAGCCAGTTTTCTAACACCATCTTTTTTACATCCCAGGGAGGAAATCATACTTCTGTCTGCATGGTGGGGGGGGCAAGAGCCACCCATGAAAAAGTGAAAACAACCTGGAGCTTCACTTCCAGAATTTCCTCTCAAATAACTGGTCCTAAAGAGAAGGTCCCAATAAGTCTAAAGTAGAACTTTTTTAAATTTAATTTTTAATTAGTTTCCACTTTTCCTGTGGTAGAAAACACTATTGCCAAAGTCCAATCACCTCTAAGAGTATACACTATGTAACTTTGGGTAACGATGAAAACTCTCAAGGTCTCAGGTTCACTGTCCAGATTAACGTCACCTTGGGAGGTCACACCATTCATACCAAACCCCCCCTCAGCAAGAGACAACTGCTGCATCTCTAAAAAATGATTTTTTTTTTCCATTGAAAAAACCCCAATGCTAGGGTGAAATATGCTTTTTGCCACAACTGTCCAGAATAGTGGCGTTGACCAGTCATGCTGCAATTTCCAACGCTACCTGCTTAAATGGAAGCCTTGATTTTGCCCTTCAGAGGTGGGGTTCCCTGTGTTGTCCTAAATCTGGGTTCTTTACCCAGTGTGCAGGAGCCAATCAACACGCTGAGTTGAGATACCTGTTTTATTCCAGTTCGGCGCAGAAAAGGGTGCTAGCTGGCAATTTACAAAGCTAGCACACCTGTTAGGAAACACCTAGGCTCTTTTATACAAAAATGTAACGAAGGAAAATCACATCAAAATAGCTGATTGGTCACTTGTAATTACATAATAAAAGTTTGTGCACGTCCCAACTTCTGTCTGGCTCGTTATACTAAGGTTGTCTTGCATTTACATATAAAATCTCCTCCGAGAGGTGTCATTTTCAGTATTAAAATTATTTTAAGGTAATACCTTAATAACAGGGTGAGGTTACACCTTCACCCTACCAGCTACCACGAGGTTACTATTTCACTTCTTACTCCAGTTGGGGCTCCGCCTGCAACAATGATCCACTTCAAAACTAGATTATCTATGTTCATGGGTTTTTCACTTTAGGGACTTTCTATTCTCGTTGCTCTGCTTTCAGAGTAGGTCACTACATGACGGCTGCTCAGTTTTGTGCGTTTTTAGCTCGATTTTTGACACCACACGGAGCAGCCCCCACACCTCAGGCGACAGCCCGGGGCCTACCGCTGACCTCGTCCCCACTGCGACCACAGCGCAAGTTACAAAGCGTCACTTTAGAGACCAGTCTGAATTTTAACAACGCTGTTTTAACGCGTTTTACCTTCCAAATCCAGCCCGCCAGCCCGCCCCGCCGGCCACCCGGCCGGCAACCCGCCCGCCGCCATAGCCATAGCCAGGCCGGGAGGAGGGTACAACAGGCAGTGCGCAGGCGCGGCCCCGCCCCTCCGGCTCCGCCCGCCAATCGGTGGCGGCGGGGCCTGCAGCGGCCGCGCCGTGCCCTCCCGCCGTGGGGTGTCGCGGTCATGGCGGCGAGGGAGGAGCTGAAGGCTCCAGCTGCTGCAGTGGTGACCCGTAACC
>JAOXJM010000001.1:144231450-144249749 GCA_026413425.1 Tringa solitaria
ATATAACTGGTCACAGCATTATTTGTTTAGCTAATGCTAATAAATAACGTTATCCACTTATTGAAAATAAACTGTGTATATTCACATCTATTATAACAGCCAATATAGATGTTGTTATTGCTTGAATATTAAATGAACTTTCATAAAGGATATTTGCTTTATACTCATTGTTGTCTTTGTTCTGCCTGTTGAATAAAGTTTAGCACTAGGAAAAAGGACAATTTATTTTTCTACTGATACACAGAAGAATGTTTATTGCATGAAATGCCATTTCACAAGTGTTTGGTAGTATATTTGATCATCATTTAACTTAAAAGTTTTTCAGAATAATATATTTTTGTAATGTGCAGAACAATTCAAAATAGTCTCTTCATACCATTCTGCCTAGCAAAATAGTAATTTTCTGTAATTGTGCTTCTTATACCTTTTAGAAATAGCAGAGCTTGTAGATCAGAGATAACTGCTCTAACAATAAGCATTTTAACTCTTAAAACAACAGAACCTAAAACACCCCTGAAGTATATACTGAAGTTAAAACCACATAAGAAGCAAAGAAACATGCAAACTGTGATGTAAAATGTGGGCTCTGCAGCATATTTTAACCAAAATGTTAAAATTATTTTTTCCCCATAAAAATCTCCCTTTTTAGGGTTCCATTTGCTAATTTCTTCCCTAAATTTTTTATGCAGGGTAAAAATAATATTTTTTATTTTAAAAGAAATCATCTTGTTAGAGATCTGAAATTTGATCTCTCTCTCTATTAGAAATGGAAGCATTTCAGTATGTAGCCAATCTTGTAAAATCAGCTATTTTGATTGTGTAATAGCTGAGTTTACAAGACACACAGATGTGTACATTCATGAATTGGACTATTGAATCCTGAAGTGATTAGTAAAATCTTCACCTGCCAGCTTTGAAAAAGCAAGTATGTCTTCAGAAGCTTTCTTTAGCTGTTGAGGAGTGAAGATTTGTCAGATAAATTATTGGGCATTACATGTGACTCCTGATTTTGCAAAGACTCATCCACATACTTTACTTCATATGTGAGTGGTTCTTTTAGTCTGTTGACTTCATCTCTTTACAGAGATTAAATACATGCATTAATTATATATATTTTTTTAATACTTAAGCCCAAAATTTTATTTCATAGGAGATGCAAGTCCACTTTCATTGCCAGAAGTACACAGGAAAATATATTTAGTGTTTCTCTTACACTTGGAAGTGTTTTAAAATACTCCTTTTTAATGTCATTTGACATGAAGGGCTAAGGTTTCTTTGTATGAATGGACACGATTACTGTAGTTTAACCAGAACATTTTAAAGAAATCATTTTAATTCTTAAAGTGCACATTCTTAGAACTTAAACAGGCTGTAGAGTGTTGGTGTTCTTTGAGAATCCCTAGGGAGGGTCTTCAGGAGAATCTTACTGTTCCAGCTGTTGTAAAGCTTTCTTTGGAGTTGTTACAATGCATTTCTGAGGCTAAAAACTGGTGGGTGGCAACCCGCCTTTCATTCTCTTTACCTGTGTACATCAGTAGTTTCTGAATATGATAAAAAATCCTGAATTCTACCTTTATCTTGTGTGGTGTTACTTGAAAATTCTTCAGTTACTGTTGAGAAACAAATCTGACTATAGTCAGTCTGTCCTGAGGTAACAGCTGTGATTCCCTCCTGCTGCCCTTTTTTAGGGAACTATGATGTAGTTGTGTTTTTGTTGAGCTCTTGGTATTATTTTGCTTAGCGTTCCAGTAGATAAATATAAATACCAGAGTGTAGTGAAGGTGATGCGTATGGGTGAGGAGGCAGACTGGAGACTGCTTTTGCCAGGTGGAAAGGTGCCTTATGAAAGGCAAGAGGTAAGCAGAGAGGTTAGCAGTAAAATAAAAAGCTTCCATATCCATTTATAAGACCTACTAACCCAGTACCCCTTCTTATCATCTAACACCCAAATATCTTCTTCATGTCTTGTTTGACTTCTTCCAAATGCAGAAACTCATGGAGCTCGCAGGAATCTCTAAGCCTGTTCCAGCTGAGCTCTCCCCAGACGGCTGAGGGACAGCCACAGCCCCCCTTCCCCTTCTCTTCCCTCTCTCGACAGTCCAGAGTGGAAGCTTCCATACTGATTCTTTTTCATGTCTAACTACAGATGCCTGAAAATTGCTTTGTGTCAGGCATCCCATGCCCTCCAACCCAAACCATGTCTGTGCTTTTCCCATGTAGTCAATAATTTTTGCAGCCTAATAATCAGCGCTGAATGGAGCTGTTAAGATTATTAGTGTGATGTGACATGAATCTTGCCCAAAGTTGTGCTACCATATCTTGTTATCTTAGAGATCTACAGATATATTTGTGAGGTTTGGAAATGTGTGTAAATATGATTTATTGTGCTCTTTTATATGCTGTTTCCTGGGTTTAAAGGTAAAGATTTCTTTTTTTAAGTTGAAAAATTTTCCAAGTCCCTATCTGATACAATTATGTCTATCAAAAATAAATGATTTCTGAAAGGCATATTGCTATAATATGAGTTTTGTTGTCTTGAAGAAAAGTGGACAATTTTGTACTTCAGGATTTTATACTGTGGAGTTATTCCAAAAATACTTTTGTTCCCCTGTGCTGTTAAAAATGTAACCAATGACCTGCATCAAATACTTCAGTGAATTGTCCCTATTTAAATGCTTTGAGCGCAGCTCAGATAACAATCTGTTCTTAGTTCATACACTTTAAGTACAAATATTTTTAGTATGTGTGCGGGTGTATTTTTATATTAGTGGATAAATCAGCTTGAATGGTAGGTGTTTATAACTAAGCAAGGGGTTCTGGGTGGGTTTTTTTGTTTGTTTGGGGTTTTTTAAATGTAAAGTGTTGTAGAAACTTCATTACATACTGTTGCAAATCCCAGTTATATTAAGAACTAGTATTTCATTGGTTAATTTCTGACAACACAGAGCTGTCTCATGCTTCTTCTTTTCTTTTTTTTTTTTTTTTAAAAGTAATACAAAGGAAAAAAACCCCAACAACCCCAACCATTTTTATTTGTCCCCACTAATTCTTACACTAGATTCTTTCTGTTATTTGCTAAAACTCATTATGTTAAGGTATATGAAAGTTATTATAAGCTTTCTATTTTCACTTGTTAATGAAAATACATTATTTGGAATATAAATACTTTGTTGTAGTACAACAATCCTGTTTTGTTTCAATATCATTCAGAATTATTTCCTCAAATACTCCTATTTAACTTGTGATTTTAATTGCTGTTGTAATTCAGAGTATTAGATGTTATATTTTAGAACCATATAGTCTCCAAAAGTTTCCGAACTGAAAAAAAACCCTGAAAATACTGTTCTAAAAGCGTGCTTTCTTCTGTAATATTTTCAGTGTGACTTTTTGGAATATTTTTCCTTTTGTTTTTCTGAAGTAAAATCACTGAAGTAAATCACTGTTACAGCATTGTTTGAAAATAATGGCATAGCTAAGAATTTAGAGGAAACTGTTTGAAAAAATACTGAAAATACAGATTAAATATATCTGCAGTATTTGAAAGAACAGAAATTCTGATTGTGGTAGCTGTCAACTCTATGTGTGTCCCAATAGACGTGCCTGGGTAAGAGGGAGTTCTGATTGATACAGATCACCAATAAAACTGATACTCTAAATGTACAGAAATCTAACTAAGTGAAATTATTTACAATCTTAAACCCTGTCAGTATTTTGAAGAAGAGAAACTAAAATGTGGATGCACTCATGAAATTATTTTGCAGTGTTTTGGAGTTACATCCATTATACAAATGTAGTTGCCTTTCTGTATACAGTTGAGAATTTTTTTTTTTTTACAAGCATGTATAAGAAAGCAACAAAAACTGTTGACGAAAAACATCAGAATTCAAAATCAATTACATTGAACTGCATGTAAAAACATTATATATACTGTTTAAATGCTTGTGGGTTTAGATTTAACTAGCTACGTTTTTATTAATAGTCAGAGCTCTGCTTTTTTCTGACTTCTGCCTTTTAAGTTTTTGTAGACTACAACCACAGAAATGTGTTAAATAACAAAATTTAACTATTAAATGGACAAATGCATTTAAATACTTTTTCTGTATACGTTTTAGGAAACATATGAAAAATTGCTAAGTGTTCAGAAGTATCAAGACGAGCTGACAGATCAAGACCTTCCTCCTCAGAAGGAAAAAAGGTAAGCTTGCAGTTGGATGAATGTTGTTAACTAATTTTCTTCAAATACTTCAATATGTTGTTTTGGCACCTGCCTTTTATTCTACAAACACATTTTCAGACTTCTCCCTGTTCCTCGTCTAATATTTGTATAGTAATTTCAGGTTGAAAAGTGTTACCTGCAGTATGTATGTGTGGAGTGTTCTCACTGCTAAAAAAGGGAAACGCCACCTATTTCTCTTGCTCTTTAATATCTCACTGCTCTTTTCAATATTTTCTCCTATGTAAAAATTCTGAAGTGTGAGAACATTCAGGACTCTGTGTCTGTATATGAAGTTTTCTAATTATTTCTTTATTAAAGGTTTTTAAAGAAGGAGGTAAATTCTTTATAAGAAAACAAAACCTTTTGAAATACCAAATAAGTTGCTTATCTCTTGGAAAAATCCTAAGGCCCAAAACTCAGCTCTTTAATAGTCTTTCATTAATTACAGTTCTTGAATATTTTTACTTACCAATATTTACCTTGAAGAGTATCAAAAGACTTAATTTCACTTTATTTTTCTTCTAATGGCTTTGAATAGCTAAATCATAAAAAACTATAGTAATTTTAGACAAGTTTATTTGGTTCATTTTTTTAAAATATCATCATTATTAGTAATTCAATTTAGTTCCTCTTCTTTTTTCCCATAAATTCACTGGTATGCACAGCAAGCTCTCCAGCTAGTTAACCACTGGTCAGAAAAAATACACATCAACCAGAAGAAGCTGTGGAAGATGTTTCAGTTGTTATTTTTTTAGTGCATACAGTCAGGATTGTCTTTGAAATGGGTATATGCTTTAAGAATGGTTTGGTTCTCTCAGGCTGTATTCTTGATTTTCTATTTTGAGATTTTTTGCAATGATTTTATGATATATTGGAATATTAAATTAAGCAAATCTTTAAAAGAAACGGATGCAGATAGGAAGTTTTGATTTTGGCATTTACTGCTTCTCTGTATAGTTACTTTTTCACTGTCCAGGTTGTTTTTATATTTGTTCTTGCTGTGTATTTTCTAGCCAGATTTATGGGCTGTTCCAGTTGCACATCATGTTGGTTTGTCATTTCTTAATTACAGCCATTTGTTACTTATGTTAGGAAGAGAAAGGATTAATTTGCTGAGATTATTTCAATTTCTTAAATAACAGAAGTTCATGTTTCTCCATGATATAAATAGTGTCCTATGACCCACAGAATGTTTTATCATAGGTTCATGTTAGCTTCTGAGCAGACAAGAGAACAAATGAATTCAGTCTCTTGGTGTATGCTGCTGAAAAATAACCTGACTCCTTACAGAGCTCAGCTAGTGGATTTACTGATGTGAAAAATGACCTAAAGCTAGTCAGAGTTGAAAGGTTTTTTCCCTGTTAGGTTTGTAAAAGCTCAGAGAATTTAAAGGATTTTTGAGACTTATTTTCCACACTGGATGTGGTACTTCCTCTGAGATTAGCCTGGATAATTTATTTCCGAAGTGTAGGTAGAGGGTGGGTGGGAAAGGCCACCCTCTTTTTTAGTTTTTTTATTATTTATTTCCAGGAAATAATCTGCTGTGGACATGTTCTGTAATGCTAACTGTAGGGTGAGGTCCTGATTTTCAACTACATGATGTTTATAGCTTTTCACATGTAAAAAATTTCATTGACTTCACTGGATGTAGAAATATGTAAATCTAAGTATATACTTGAGTCTGTCAGGATTGGAAACTTTTAAAAATTACTGTTAAATCCAGCATCGTTTCTAAACGTTTCTCATGCCCTGACTCAGAAAAGCATTAAAATACATACTTAAGAAGAAGTACTACTTAAAATCACCTTCAGAAGGAGTGCTTTTCTGTATCACAGCTTCCTTAATGCTGCTGAAAACATTAATTAAGATAGTTTCTTACCTCTTTAGTTTTTTTAGAAACAAGTTACAGCTTTGCCTTACTTACCTGATAGTGTTGGCATGTATATTTATGGTGGCATTAAGTTTTGCTAATCACTTCGTATCATACATCGTTCACAAAGATTTACTTCAAGCGTTGGTTTTCTTTGTGTTAACATCTCCACAGGAGTCTATTTTCTTAAAAATCTCTGGGTTTGCTATAATCAGTGCAGTTTTCTGTGCTGGGCAGGTGAAGATTACACAGTAGGTAAAATACAGCATGTCATTGCTGCATTAGTACTTTGACGATGCTCACTGCAAGTGGAGTTTTTGTATGGATCAGAAAAGTAAATACCAGAGATGAAATTCTGTTATTTTAAACTTGATTTTAATTTTCTGCCTTTGATTTTGTTCTTTGCTGCCTGTAAGCCAAACTTTTTCTAGCAGCAGGCTTTTAAAACTGCGTCCTAAGTTGTGGAGAGGATCGCTTACTATTACAATATTACTCTAGCTCAACCTCGGACTTCAATAATATGAATAATGCATAAGTGATACTCATAATTTTCATGTGGTTAATTCAATACATGAAGTTACCATCCCTTTCAAAAAATCTTTTAAAATCAATGTAGGCTTTCTCATGTTTACTATAGGAATGTGATCTGTATTCTTTTATAATGGAAAATGTATTTCTGAACGAAGACTGACTGTATGTGTGGTCCTTTGTGATGTAACTCTAATTGCATGGTTAATTAAAGGGAGAATATGTGTGATATTTTAAACAGAAACCTGGTTGGCAGCAGATGGCTGACTAAGATTGAATTGGAAGAAATGTTGTTAGAAAAACTGTCAGATAATGATGTAAGTAATTAATCTTTCTAATCTTAAGGAGGCCTCTGTCTTAAAAATATGGACTCTGGGTAAATTTTTGGGTACTGAAAAGTACTACATAGAAGCAGGTGCTCTTCAAAAGAATTTTCTTCCTTTTCATAAAGTCTATATATGCTCACAGCACTATTACATTCATGGTGTTTTGAAAAGCATCCTGTGTTGCTTTTTTTTTTAATCTAACACAATATAGAACTATTAAGGGTTTACTAAGATAGTTTAGTTTTTCTCCTGGTAACATTGTGAAGCCTTAGAGCACTTGTTTCTTGTAATCTAATTATGTAGTCAGGAATGGAGTATAGTAACACTTTATAATAGAAATAAACAGTCACTTATTCTAGTTACAGATGAAAAACAGACAGTGCTAGAAGCTCTGTTACTTATTGTAGAGAAGGGATAAATACTCAAGATAGGAGGTGCTATGGGTTTGTGTAATGGTAAACCTGCATGGAGTTTATGATTTATTAATCTTAAGAAGGACATGATAATGACAGAAAAATCACAGAGAAAGCTGATCAGAAATAAGGAGTCCTTTTCTTAATTGATTTGCTACAGAATTAAATAGCAGAAACAAGATACAAAGCTATATAGGTCTTTGGTCTGATACAGATATGGCCTAGTTATATTCTCCTTGATATGAATATGGTGGGACAGAGGAGAGTTTTTTAAGTTTCTCCAGTATGTGCAAACAGTGTCACTGTCTAGATTTGATGTCCTTCTTTATCTCTGGGAATAAGACTATTCATCCTGGTAGTCATACACCTTTTTCTCACTCAGAGCTTATTTCCTACAGTCCCCTAAATAGCATTAGATTTTCTAACAGCAGGTTCAGTCTATGTGGCTGCCTTCAGAAAAGTTTAAGCCTGAATAGACCAGACAATATAACATCCAAGTATTTTCTCACGTAGAAACAGTGTTCTTCAATGTCTTCTCTCCTGTGGACAGCATCATTGCAAAAATAGCAAAGCAGCAGCAAACATGCCCTATGCTCACTTGTCATCCAGAACAGTAATGTGGTGGCTTCCTTGTCTATGGGTGGTGTGAAAGGGTCTCAGGCAGACTGTGGTCTATAAGCATAAGTTAAAAATCACTGTTGTAAATTCATCTTGGTATACCCAGGAGACTGCATCTATCTTGCTCGCAGTAAAAGCAGTTATGACTTTAGTTATGACTTCAGTGTTTTCTGCAGCTCCTGCATTTGGAATAGCTGTCTTTCCTCTCGAGTACCAGGAACTGGACCAGTTGTTCTTTACTTGTTGTTTTTTCTATACTCTACATCTGTAAAAGTAGACTGTAATAAACTAAAACAAACCACACAACCAAACCCTCAAACGTTTTACATACTGACCTCTCACAAAGCCTCAGCCTACAGGAACAAACTTCGTTTAAATGTATTTGAAATGTCTCGGTATGAGCTACCAACCAGTCTTACCTGCTCAAATTCTTCTATTTTGCTATTGCAACAAAATTTTCTGTAGTGTTTGCATTATTAAACAAAATCAGAGCTATTGATTTTTTTTCTTTGCACTCTACAACTGAAAACTGTTGGAAGATTTCTTCATCTATAGCCTCTAATTTTTATATTTCTACTCTTCAAAGGGTTTATCATGCATCTGTGTCATATCGTTAGACGGAAGTAGTTTCCTAAGTGATGTCAGAGTTCCAGGGGCTATTGCTAGGTTACAAGAAAAGTATTAATTTTGTGCAGAAGACTCTGGTAACAGAGAGAAGAAAAAATACTTTTAATAGCAGCTTGTAAGTAAAGAAAGCTTTCAAAAGAAGTTTATTATATCTATATGAAAAATCCATTTTAGATGATATCATACTTTATATCCAGTGAGCAGCTGTCTCGTGCTTCTGCCAGTGACACTTTATAACAGGACATCCCAGCTTTTAGCACAAATGGGTTAACACAGTGGTGTTTACTCTTTAATCACATGTTGGAGAACTTTGGAGGGGGGTGTAAGGGGGAAGGAGAACCACACAGTAGCAAAGGATAATTTATTTCGAGAGGTTGCCCTTTAAGTCAAGTATCTCTTGAATTTTTAAATAGCTTGATT
Source organism: Tringa solitaria (assembly GCA_026413425.1). Taxonomy (NCBI): domain Eukaryota; kingdom Metazoa; phylum Chordata; class Aves; order Charadriiformes; family Scolopacidae; genus Tringa; species Tringa solitaria. Next base: position 144,240,469 of record JAOXJM010000001.1, read on the forward strand.
GTTCGGTTTTAAAGGAAATCATAAACATTAAAGTAACTCAGCTTGAACAGCCAAAGATAGATAGATAGGTATTTCCTGTATATATTATGAAATATAATCATTGAAGAGGTTCAGTTTAGTGAAATAAAATTATTTCCAAGTCAATGAACATGCTGACTTACTGAAAATTAGGTGAAAATCTTTTCCTTTTTTAATTTTAATAAAACAATAATAAAAGAATGAAGACCCCCCTCAATGTTTTATTTTAAAAAGTGACACGAACTTCATTCTCCTACAATAATCCTTTATTACAGAGGGGCTGGTTATGCTTTGAATTAAAGTTTCATTGTTGCCTGAAGAAAGAACTAGGTATCTTTAGTCACACAGAAAATGATGCATCTGCACGCTGTTCTTAAATCAGCATGTAGGTGCAAAAGTGTCATCTTGTCAGAAATCATCAATAACAGTGAAGTAGGAAAGATCAATTATACAAAAATAGAAAGTTTTAGCAAATGCAATTACACTTGCATCCTTTAATGAAGTCTTGTTGTCTACAGTATTCAAGATTTATTCAGCTCATACAAAAACTGATGATGTTGCCATGTGGTGACATCGAGGAGAAGTATATACAAAAGTTTACCAAAGAAGTTCCTGCCCAGTTACAGAAAGTAGTTATTGAGCCCTTGAAGTATGATGAGCGAGGAGTGGCCTTCAGCACCGGTGAAGGTAATAGTTTCAGGTTGGTTGGTAATGATGCAGAATGTTTTCCTCTTCATGCTACTTTCTTTATAGTATGTACAACACTGCTGAATGTGTCATTACTTCATTTTGTATGCTTATGTGTATGTTGCATGTCTAGATGTTAATTATGTTATGGCATACTAACTTATGACATGGCCTGGTAATGAAGTGGAAGGTTTTTTGCCAAGAGTCTATCAACCGTTAGTTTTTATCTGTATTTCTATATGGTGGTACCTCTGTAGGGAGGACCCTGTTGCACTACATGCTGTAGGATACAAAAGGACTTTCATTGCTGGCAAGAGTTGACTGTTGAACATAAAGGGCAGGGGACTCGGGGAGCACAAACACATGTGGAAAATTCCATGGGTGTAACAGAATTGTTACTTAGTGGCCTAAGCATGCCACTAGGCAACCTTTATCGTGACTTTTGTAAGCAATCCAGCAAAGGAGGATTTCATAGATGTACATAGATTGTAAATGGCAATGTGTTTGGATATTTGCAAACAGCCTAGGAAAATGCAAAGAGGGAATTCCTAAATTTTTTAAACAAGTGGACAAACCACAGCTAGTGTTATGGGGCAGAGATGGGAATCAGACATTGGTACTGAGACAAAATGAATATTAGAGGAGAGCCATGAAGATCTGTCTCTCTCCTAAACACAAGCTGTTTGCATTTTCAGTAGAGACACATAGTGGAAGAATGAAATGATATAGGATATGACTGATTGCCTAGAAAAAATAGTGTAGCAGCTACATGTGTAGGAAAGTCTGACTTTCTGGACAAATGCACATGCACACACTTTATATATATATGCTGTACATTTAAGAGGAATCTTGTTCAGAGATGACCTGTGTTCTTAAGCAGTGGGCAGTAGATAATAGTTGCAGAGAATTGAAGGGGCAAAATGGCTAGAGAGCTCTGTCCTAGCTGGGATGGCTTCAAGATGACGTGACAGCAGGAGATGTGAGAGCGCCAAACTGGGGTTTAATCCACACTGGTTTCCAATAGTGTCTTCAGAACAGTAGTTATTGAAGCTTGATAAACATGCAACCCATATTATTTCAGAAAAGCCATCGGATTTTATAAGCTTAAGAACAGTCTTGTTTGTCCCATCACCCCCCTAAATTAAGAATATTGTCTGATTTGTTTGATAATTCCTTTATCAGAATGATTTCTCCATTTGTCCTACAGAAGATTGGTCTTAGGCTGTAGCACAGAGAGTTCATCATGGTTTACCTTGAAGCTAATGCACTTAGAAATTACTGCTTACAGTTAGTTCTGAGAAAACTGTGCTAAATGATGCATAGGTTTTACTTATACCGGTGCCATTAAAGTGTTAACCTTTTCCATGTGAATATTCCTAAACTTCTATACCTTTTGTATGATTTTATAAATTACTTTAATATTATTAGAAATTGTTCTTACAGTAAATGTAGGTGTTCAACAAACTGTTTATTTTCATATACTGTGACATCACCATATGAAGAAATTGTCCTGATCTACTGAAGTTATGGGAGGTAGCGTTATCTCTACCTCCTCTCAACACATACTTTCCCCTTCTCTTAATAGACACTGATTAAAATATACTGAAAGCTAGTTGTTCATTGTATTTATTCCTTTCTCTAATTTTTTTTTTGTTACCTCAGCATCCAAAAAGAAACAGCTGGTACTGTGTGAAAATGTTCAGATTTGCTTAACTTCTTGTGGACTTGAAGTTCTGTAGAATACTGAAGCCTCATAATAGATTGGTTTTAATTCCTTTAAGGTACAAGAAAAACTGCAAGAGCTACTGCAGTAGTTTATGACAATGGGAGTGGAAAAATTACAGTGAATGGAATAGACATTTTGCATTACTTCCCAGTGCTGCAGGACAGGTGAGAGCGCTATGAAATGCTGTACACTTACTGTACTCATACCAGCAAAGGTTGTGCTACGCAATTATATTTTGGTGCTGTGTTCCACAGAGTTGGTGCTACATTCTTGTTTCTGTATAACTACCTGTTCTGTGGAAATTGGTCTTACTTTTCCTCCTAGTTCTCAGGAGTCAGTAGTATAAGAACTGATAGGTAAATCTTGCTCTGTATTTCTTGTCTCTACCTTTGTGAAGAGATGCAAAACCCAAGAGCGCAGACTATTTGGATAGTTCAAATTACGATCCCCATAGAAAGGGCTTGCAGTTTATTTTAAAAATAATTAATAAATAGTGTCTTTAAATGTTTCTTGAGAGATCTGCAAATTGTATGCATGTGTAACTACTTTGGCATACAAGTAACATAGTGGAAGCAAACAAGGTGAGACACTTTATGTAAAGCTTCAGATTTTGGAGGATGTGCACAGTCTGATATTGAGAAGACTTCTCAGAAGGCTGACAAGGTTTCTACCCCTTGTGTGATTTTTATTTTATGTGGTTTCTGAACTCAAGAATAGAGAGATTATTCAGTTTGAATATCCAGAGCTGACGTCTTGGCATCTATAGATAATTAGTTAAACAAAAGTAATTGCAAAACTGAACTTAAAATACTTACCATTGGCAGTTTGAATATGCTCCTAGCTTCTAATTTCCTGATGATGTCAGTAGGAATTTAGAGATAGGAATGCCTTTCTGCATCTCTGCCTGAAAATTAACTATGTTTTTGTATATACTATGACAAGAAATGTACATAGCATGTAACTTTATATACATGTATATATTTCATTATTAATATTCTTTTTTATTTATTTTTAGAGAACAGTTGCTGTTCCCTTTCCAGTTTCTTGACAGAGTTGGAAAACATGATATGGTTTGCACGGTCTCTGGTGGAGGAAGATCTGCACAGGCTGGAGCAATACGTTTAGCCTCTGCAAAAGCCTTAAGGAGTTTTGTGACAGAAAAGGAGGTGGAATTCATGAGGCAAGGTAGGAATAGAAATTATTTCAATGTTTCTTAATGTATTTCTGGTAATTAACAGGATTAATACAAGGATCATTAAGGATCAGATAGTGTAAACTTGAGTAAATAATCCCAGTGAAACATTGTATATTGTATGAAAGGGGTCTGCATTTAATGATAAATTGTTTTCACTTGTTTCCTAGCATCCTTTGTGTATGCTTTGGATGACTTCTTGAGCATTTTTCCATCTGTTTATGACCTCTCTTAGGTCTATGAACCAGCTTATATTGCCTCAATATAGAATCGCAAAACATGGATGTGTATTCACTAACAAATAAATCAAGATCAGGCATTAGTGAGCTCTAAGGTACTAAGATTGTATTTTGTTTTACTTGGTTAGTCACATCTTGTACACATTTAAAAAAGTTTTATTCTTGAATGTAAACACTAGAGGGTTAGCTTTGAAGGGATAGTAATGAGCATAAACATATTATATGCAAATAGCCAGTCTGAAGGAACTTATTTCTTCTCGTACTTTATTTAGGGTTTCCTAAGTCTATCCAAGGTAGTTTATCCAAGTTACCTTGGATAAGGTTGAACTTCTTTGGATAACTGTGGTATTGAATGCTTCTCAGTGATTAGATGCCATACTGTTTCAACAAATACAGAATTATGAACAGTGAGCTTTTAACTATGCTCTTCCTGGTCTAGTAGGGAGAATACCTGTGTATACTGTCAGAACAGCTATGATTCTTCCATCCATGGAATAAAGCTATCTTCATGCTAGTATTTTTGCAACAAGTTTCGTTGATTATAGCTTTTTCAGTACTGACAAGTATGACTTGTTAGGAGTACCCCTTAAATTGACATTGTAATGAGTTGGGTATCTGTAATGTGATATCTGTAATGCATAATTCTGAACGTGTTTTGGACATTGCCAAAATATATTCTGGAAACATTAAGTGTACTTTCAAGTTGCGGTCTCTAAAGTGGGATGTGTGCACTCTGGTGTTGTGCAAGATGATCTATTGGATTGCAGGAAGAAAGTCTTAGAATTTCAGTAGTGTAGGTAATTCATAAATTAATAAATAAAGATATATTGGGGGTGCATGCTCAAAAATATTTTACTGATAGGGCTGCACGATCAAACGTATGGAGACTGCTGCTCTAAAGGCTTAAGCAATGTAGATATTTTAAAAAAATGTGAGATTTTTTTAGTGGCTCGTAAAGTAAAATGTGAAGAAAGTTCAGTTGCTAAAGAAAAGTTAAAATGTTAGAAGAACTGATGAAATTCATTCCGGTGTGTTTTATATTGAACCCTTATCCTTCTAGGTGTTACAATTCATATGCCAAGTTATTGACTGCCTTGAATCCCCCATGTGTAGCATCTCTAATATTAACTAATAACAGTAAATAAATGGGTGCTTTTCTGTGTTTTGTAGCTGGACTACTAACAGTTGATCCACGTGTGAAGGAACGCAAAAAGCCTGGTCAAGAGGGAGCCAGACGGAAATTCACCTGGAAAAAGCGATAAGTTTGAGTATTTAAAGAATGACAAAATGCTACCAGAATTTCCAGACATGCTGATTTATGATTAAAATTGTTGTATAAATATATTTACTAATAAAGATTTTTTTTCCATTATAACTGCTCTGTTTTCTCTGTTTGAAAGGTAGCAAACAACTTTCTTTAAATTTAAAATTGTGAAAAATTGTGGTGTGATTTGCCTAAATGCTAAATCTAAACCAGTAGCTTAAGTGCCGGCTTTGCATCTTGGTTTCACTGAAGTCAATAACAATTTATGAAACTATTGGTGGATTATAACTTTTAAAAATCTGTCTATTTGTGTAGTGACTCAAGTATCTAAATTCTGGAATTAGGCAGCTCCTAACCAGGTATTTGGACAACTTTGATGTGCTTCCCTTTTTGTCTCACAGGTATTGAAGGACAAGTGACAACTTCCCACCTAAGATATGATGCAGTTGAGAAACTAGTGAGAATGATACTGACAATTGAGGGGACACTGATGGAGGAGCAGTCACAAAGGATAACCTTTGCCTGTGGAATCAGTTGTCTCGAGGATGCCTCCCTAGGTTAAGCAGGGAGTGATTCAGAGCAGGTACCTAAATTTAAGTGCTCTGAATCACCCTCTGGAGGAGTTATTTTTTTCTCTTCTTCCCCCAAATGCAGAAAGAGCTGGAGGGATTAGGCTGAAGTTAATCTTTTAGAATATTCTTCTCCACCCCTTAAATCTCAAGGGGCCTGATCAAGGAGGCGTGTTCCGAATATGGCTAATGCACAAAGATAGCATTGGACTCTTTGCCAAATACAGTCATAACTTTTCTTTTTTAAAATCAGAAGCAGGAGGTGATGACAGTGGCTGCCCACCTCCTCTCTATAATTGTAGCCTTCCAAAATAGATTAGTGGTTACAGCACTCACCCAAAAGCTCAAGATTTTGGTTTACTGCCAACTTCCTTCCTGGGACAGGGGTCAAACACTGAGAGCTTCCAAGGAAGATCATATCCTTCAGCATTCCCATAGGAACTGGGCTAGTGCAAAAAGAGTATAAAATTAATCTCATCATAAATAGGAAAGAAAAAAATAATAATTTAAACTCAGTAGTATAAACGACAGGGCACCTTCCAACTTTAATTTAAAAGATTTCAGTTGTCAGAATTCTTTCTCCCCAGCCAGATTTTCTAAGTGCTAGAGTACCTGCCCTGCTTCTTATTTGCTGTAGATTATACAAAAAATATTGCATCTCAGCGATGCAATATTTCGCGAATAGCGAAAGCAGGTCACCACAGGTGAGAAACAGCTATGAGTGATCTGTATGGGCCATTATTGTCCCGAGCACCATTCAAGAGGGGGCAGTAAGTAAACAGACTTCTTGAACTGAGTAAAACAGAGGTCAGAAACTGAGTAGTGCATCCTTGACTGACGTGTTTCTGATTCCTTACTCCCCAAAGCCACTCTGTGCTTTTTAACTCTTGTTTCATGAGAATTTCACTGAATTTCACTGAATTTTTGGAGTTGGAAGGGACCATAGAGATCATCTAGTTCAATATTCAGTAAAATTGGGCAGGATTCCTCACTGCTAAGGTAATTTGTCTTAATATATGTGACTTTACAACTACGTGAAAGGAGGTTGTAGCAAGGTACACAGTTAATGGGGTAATGTTTTTAAACTGAAAGGGGGTAGATTTAGATCGGATATCAGGAAGAAATTCTTTGCTGTGGGGTGGTGAGGCAGTGGAACGGCTTGCCCAGAGAAGCTGGGATGCCCCATCCTTGGAAGTATTCAAGGTCAGGCTGGATGGAGCTTTGAGCAACCTGGTCTAGTGGGAGAAGTTCCTGGCCATGGAAGGGGTTTGGAACTAGGTGATCTTTAAGGTCCCTTCCAACCCAACCATTCTATGATTCTATGAAGTGAGTGTTGGTCTCTTCTCCAGGTAACAAGCGATAGGATGAGAGGAAGTGGCCTCAAGTTGCGCCAGAGGTGTTTAGATTGAATATTAGGAAAACTTTCTTCACTGAAGGGGTTGTCAAGCATTGGAACAGGCTGGTTGAGTCATCATCCCTAGATGTATTTAAAAGACACGTAGATGTGGCACTTAGGGACATGGTTTAGTGGTGGACTAAGCAGTAGAGAATGGACTCTATGATCTTAAGGGTCTTTTCCAACCTAAATGATTCTATGATTCTGTGACTTACTACTTTGAATTCAACAGCTGAGGCAATTCACCCAGCTCTTTGAAAAATGAATGAAGGTTACATGAGATGTGTTTTACACTAAGGCAAGTAGAAAATGGCTTAATTAGCATTTCTGCTAATTTAACTCTTGAGTTGTTTCTCTGTAGCAAAATAACTGTATCATGTTTCAGTAAAACTGTAAGTTGTAATAAAAACACTCAGTAAATACCCATGCTGGAACAGATACCTAAGGATTCTTTTGACATGCTTACATAACAAATGGACATAAGTACATGGACTTAAATGAAGGTTCTAGCTGGAGAAGTTGTAGGAGAAGATTAAATAGTAGAATTTTCATCTTAAGGCAAATCAAAATGGATCCATTTGACCATGTTAGTTTTCCTACCTCATTGTTAGACAGTAAAGCTTCAAGAGTGCAACAGTATGTCAGTGCTTACAATGCACAAAGTCTTTTATCATGTTTTAAAGGATTTCGTAGTATTTTACCTTCTAAAAAGGTATGGACCTTTGGTGTTTTGGCTCATCAAAAATTTTGGTAGGGTGAAGTCTTAGAGTTTATCACAACTCTCTAAGGAAGTCCCTAGAAATACTAGTTAATGCTGTGTGACCACGTCACTTGCTTCATACCTACTTCCTCAGGCTTCCAACTAATTTTGAAACTGAGCCAAAAGAGAGAAGCATTCTGAAAAGAAAAAAACCAAACAACTGGAATTGTATATATTTTCTGCATTTTTTCCACTTGTATGAAGTTCTTCTCAATCATCTGCAATAGACATCAACATTTAGGAGTTAGGTGATAAGGTTAGGTGATAATCCTATGAAGGAGTGTTCTGTAGTGTTAAAGCTGATCGAAAGATGAGTCTTTCGTTTTTATAGATTCATCAGAACTGAAGTATCTTATAGGAGAAACAAATGAGCAAATTTCATTTGGGTTGTTAGTTTTGGTTTGTAACAGTAGTAGAATCAGTTTATCAGTTCAAGTGATCTGTTCTAACTTCCTGCTCCTCCTATTCCCTTGCGTTCTGAGGTTATTGAAAGAAGAAGTCCTGAACACTTACCTACCATGCCCGAGCCAGGTTTCTCAGGTCTTAATTTTGAACCACTTGCAATGTGGACCAATTTATCTTACCAACAAGATTTCAGCAAAGTCTACTGAATGTGACAGATGCGTATACTTGAAACATTAAAATACTTTCTGAAGGCAGGCAAAAAGAAATAAGCCTTCTGTGCTTTCTGGTCAATGTATGTTGTGATTCATCCAGGCTTTTCTTCTTCTTTTTTTTTTTTTTTTTTCCCTCCACCGTATTGATGTTTTGCTTTGAGTTAAGATACCAAAATTGTCTCTAAGACAAATGGAATATATCTATGTTGTCGATCGATCCATCTCTGGTAATTGTCACATTTCTTTAGTGTGGAAAGCAGTCAGTCAATCAGCAGGTAAAGCTTTAAGGATGTTTCTGCTTTGTATTAATGCTGCTACATTACCACAAGATGGAGCAGTTTGCAATCTAATGAGATGAGCTATTTTCAGCTGTGATGTGTAGATATTTGAGAACAAAATGATGAATCTTCCTTATAAATAGTGATTTTTGTAACAGATTAGTATAAAAATAAATGTATACTGTTTTGAAAGGGTAGATTCAGATTGTCTTTCCAGGATTTTTTTTCTCCTGACAAGAGAAACAAATTTTAGTGAGAAATAATAAATGTCAGTTAATGTTAGTTTTCAGCAATCTTATTTCAATGTATAATACCTTCAAATTGATATTATAATGTTATGCTAAGAAATGCCAGTTGGTGTGTGAGGCTTGAAACTGGTACAGTAACATTGTGCCAGTCATCACAAAGTTAAAATCACAGCATCATTTATGTTGGAAAGGACCTTCAAACATCATCTAGTCCAACCCCTCTGCCCCCCATCTTTCACTAGAGCAGGTTGCTCAAAGCCCCATCCAGCCTGGCCTTGAACACTTCC
>JAOXJM010000001.1:144275348-144317225 GCA_026413425.1 Tringa solitaria
GAACTAGATGATCTTTAACGTCCCTTCCAACTCTAACCATTCTATGATTCTATGATTCTATGATTCTATTCTGGGCTGATTGGGTGCCAGTGAGCCTCCTGTCAGGGTGCAGTGGGCAGGGACTGTCCAATGAAGCTGGGTAAGGGAGTGTCCAGGCCACGGGACAAGATGGTGCAAGGACCTCAACCCATGGGTCCTGAGGTGAACAGAAGAGCCAGGCCAGTGCCAAGAGGCTGTGGTCGCGCTGCATGCCTGTCATGATGAGGCAGGTCCAAGATAAGACTAAAAAGATAAAGTCAGAAGGTCACACTCAAGGAGGTGTGAGACCAGGCCCAGCACATCTGTGACACATTTTGCTCCCAGGCAAAAAGAGAGAACATCTGCTAACAGTTCCTCCCAATTTTCCTCAAAGGAGTCCACTGCCTGGAAAGCCTTCTCAAACAAATCTCTCCTATCAGAAGGTTGCCTTGAGCACAGGGAGACAATGTTTCTGAGGGGAAGGAGAACGTGCTCTGGGACCTGACTTCCCAAGCAGAGATGTTAGTGGCGGTGTTTTATATCTCCAATGTCTTTGAGCAGCAGCACTTTCCTCCAGAACTCAGAAATTCAGGGACAGATGACTTCAGCTGTTACTGCAAAATATTTCCAGCAAGCTCATCAGGAGCTGCGAGATGCAGGGGCTTCTAAGAGGGTCTGATCCTGGGAACATCTGCAGAAACAAGACCTTATCTCCAAACTGGTATTGTCCAAAAGAAAAAACTGATAATTTTTCCCATTTTGAGCACTGAATTTATAACTTTACATAAATTTTTGTGTGTGTATTCTCTCTCACACAAGCATGCAGAGCACTTTTATGAAGTGTTGAACCATTTTGGATTTGTCCCTCTATAAGACCAAAAGTTCACATATTAAAGGTTACTTGAAAAATTATAAAGGAAAATAATGTAGCTAATTTCTGAAATTCATGGGGTTTTTTTAAATACAGGAAAAATTTAAAAGTTTCTAGATTTAAGGCATTTCTGTTGAGAGGAAAAGCTGAGTTGGATGTTAAAAAATGAAGTATAAAGGGGTTTTCTTCCTTCTTTGTTGAAGTCTTGAAGATTTTTTGTTGAAATAAGGCCTGAATAAACTGAAATTCTGAACACACTATATTAACAAAATAATCCTCAGAAAATCTTTATTTTCTGCAGCTTGAGACTGGGGTTGAGGGCAGTTTCTAAAATGGTCCTCTTTATTTCAGGTTCCTTCTCCCAATCCAGTAACTTTTTGACGTCTTTTTTTCTTCAAGATTATAAATTCATTACTCCTCCCCAGCAGAATTTTTTTTAATTGTTGTCCAGTTTGGGATTTTTTGAATTATTGTTTGGCATCCAAATCTTAGCTGGATATTTCAACAACTCCAGAGACAATATGTATCACAGAGAAATATAACAAACAAGCACATACTGAAATTTTTCCTCTTTGTTTTAGCCATTTAAACTTTTGTAGCAGTACAGTTAAATAATATAGTCTTTTACCCACACACATGCATCATTTTTTTCCTGTTTATTTAGGGATTTTATTTGGTGTCTGGAAAAAATATAAAAAGGAAAATAGCCATACAGTCTTCTGAAATAAACAGAACATTAGTTAACTAATGTTTTAAATTTTCTAGCAGGAAATTATAAAATGAACCTCTGATGTTACATAGAATCAATTTTACATAATTAAAATAGCTAACAGAAAATCTCATATAAACACGAGAATACAAATTAATTAAGAAAAATACGTCTCTCTTCCAAACCTCTAAACTGTTATCACCAGCCTCCTTTCTCTCCCTAAATAAACATACGAAGAAGAGTGTGCTCTGTGAAGCTAATAGGTACTACCAAAGAAGAAATTGTATTCTTTATTCCCTACTGCCGCTTTTAGATCACTCTGCATATTTTGGCCCACAGACTCTAAATCTACCCAAAAGTAGCTTGTATTTCTGACCACACACCAACCCAGTGGAGTAATATATCCATGTATTTATCTCCTATGCGCAATGTTTTTTCAGTTACCCAGACCTTATGCTTGAACTCATCATGGCTGCGTAGGCTGCTTCCCTAGAGGTGTCTGTAAATTGTAGATGGGTGAAGCTGCCAAACTAACAGAGTTTTGTTTAATTTACTATAGTCATGAGCCAAGGGGAAGAAAAGCATTTTTGCTGGGTCCAGATTCTGCAGTCATTTCATACAAGCCTCTCCAGTGTACTCAGCAGAGAGGAAAGTCTATTCTTTCAGTGAGACAGACAGACACATAGGGTCTGTGCTGCCACTTCCTTGGCCATAACTGTATTATAATGGAAAACTTATTCTGATTTTACTCAGCTTATCTTAGTCAGCCACAAAGGAATTTTCAAGAAATGAACTCCAGAAATCTAACAAGTCTGCACTGAACTTATACAAACACGATGTGTATTTTTTAGTTTTCAGGACTTGAGCTAATTTGAGAAGAACTGAAAAAGGATGGGAAGAGATGTACTATTTGACAGAGGCATCAGGGTCCAACACCCTCTAACCACATTTTTCAGACGTTCCACACCTCCCGGGATTTAATATTTACTACCAAATTTACATATTTGAAGTTATTGACATTGCATGAGGTTTAGCAGAGTGATACATCAAGCAAGATACAAGTACAACACTTAAATCACAATACAAATGCAGCACTCAGAGCATAGCAATTGTAATATGCAGTTGACTCATAATACAAATGCGATTTTCATTACTGGCTTTTGTGATATACTCACTGTCATGATGCCAGGCATCCTCAGTAGCCAGGAAGGAATACATGGGTTGAAATCAGCTCAGAACTGATGCCTGGAGTTCCTCCTGTTTGTTTTTTTGCAGGGGTTTATACTCTGTCTTGGACTGAGCCATAACACATACCGCAGCGCTGATCTGGGAACACAGGAAGATATATACTTGCATATTTTTTAATTAACTCGGGTATGTGTTTGGTGGTACCCAACTCCAGTGGGCTTTGCAGCCCAGATGACTCCTGCTCCTGCACTGATCTTTACAGTCTGGGTTCCTCCCAGCCTGGCCCAGTAAAGAGCAGAAGAATTCCTCTGGGCCCTCCAGTAGCAAGAAATGTGCGTGCTCCCAATAGGTAGCTCACATTATACACAATATATATATATACATATTTACATTACTACTGACCACACACATCAACATGAATCGACAAACAGACTCAGCACATACATGAACAGAAACACCACTTGCCTCATTCTGTTCCCTGCTCTGGCTGATCCAGATGAAGATCTATTCATGGGAATATAAACACACATATGTATAAATTGGTCCCCGCCGGCAGCTGGACTCAGACACATGATCTCTCCAGGAGCTCCCTGCCCCCTCACCATTCCTAGTTGCTGGGACCTGGCTCATGAGCCCCTGTGGCCGCAGTTCTACTCCAACTGCTGGTGCAGACTCTTGAACGGATGCAACCGCAAGCAGGTCTTGGCCCTTGTGACCCCCAGGATCTATGGTCTTCCCAGCAGCTGTCCAAAAGTCCCTTGGTCCTCAACAGCCAACTTCCCCCTGACCTTGCCCTTACAGACATACCTGGCTTCCAGGACAATTCACTGACTCACTGGGTAGTCCATCTTGATCTAGCACTCACACACTCACTTGCACATCTGCACTCACTCCAGATGCTGCACCACAGACAAACAAACCTCTGGTCCCTGGTCTAACTTTGGTGGCTGACACTTGGTGTCCTTCATTCTGGTCTCTTCAGCCCCTGGCACCCAGGCACACTTGCCCTCCAACCCACCATCCCAGCCCTGCTGCTGATACCAGGCCCTCACTGCAGTTGCTGTAACTACAGAAACATGGCACCTCTGACCCATGTTCTGATGCCATTTGCTGGCTCTTAGACACACAAATGCACACAAAACAGACTCCCATGCCTGATAGAAGAGTTGGACATAGAGTTTCATAAGAATACCAGACTGCCATGGTCAGATACAGACAAATGTAATGATCTGCCCATCCCTACTAGCAACTGGTCCTTTTTATTCCCTTTTACCACTTTTACCTCTATTTTCCTGTTCTTGTTCCTTCCTAAATCACCTATATCCTTCGCTTTTGCCACCTTCGGTTTCTCCCCTAAACATCCCATAATAAGTCTTGTGTGAAATGTTCATCATCTTCATCCAATAAAGTGTCCATACACCTAAGCAACAGCAATCATCCTCAGTCAGAAAGGTGCATCAACATTGACTTATCTGGACAGGTTTCATGGCTGTACACTGGTACTGAAGTTCTGCGCCTCAGGAAGGGTGTCCCGTCCTATGTGTATGGAATTCTGGTTTTCCCTTGCCCGACACTGTGCCCTTGTGCTCCTCTGGGCTTGTGTGGATGGGCCTTAGATGGGCCGATGATACCCAGGATGGGCCTAGGAATAGCTGGGCAGAGTATTATTTGGGTACCTCCTTGAAAATTTCCTGCATAAGCTTTCATTCTCTTCACAAGAAAACCACTATTATTATTGGTTTTTTTAAGTATCAAAACAACATATTTCTCCTTAAAGTTCTTCCTACAAAAGTTTGAACGTTTTCTCTGTTGCTCTCTTTTTTTTTTTCTCCTGTAAAAAATAACAAGAACATTTCAGCACAACTAAGCAAGTTTTGGTAAAGATAGAAGCATCTGGAAACAATGCAGTCAAGCCACTAAAGTAACAGACTGTTTTAAACTTTTTTTTCTATTACTGTGTGACGTCATCTTTTAAACTATTAAAAGCAATGTCGGATCTTAAGCAAAAAAAAATCTCAGATAACGTAATAACAGACAGTTGTAGAAAATCACCCGTGTAGACTATGTAAATAGCACAAGAAATTTGCATTATATGTTTTCTTAGCTGTTTTTTTCAATGTATTCATCTACAGCACCCTGCTGCAGCTCACCCCAAACAAAAGTGAACTGTCATCTTGTTTAAGCCCACAGATAAGTTGAAAACACAATTTATGTAGTTTTAATGTCTCTTAACTTGGTCATCTGATATTTGCCAAGAGCTAACATTTGCAAACCAACCTGCTAAAGGATCAAAAGTGTGTCACATGCTCTTTGACTTATTCACATTTTCACTAAGCTAAGTAGACCATGAGGATTTTGAAAGTAGAATTCCAGTGGAATCTTTGATACTTTAGTTTCACTTACATTTGAAACACATGTGGAAAGCAAGACCTTTTTGTCTGCAATCCAAATGGGAAGACACAGTAAATGCATTTTATTTCCTATATCACTTAGAGTCTCTTTTAGGCAGCTGACTAACACCTATTACTACAAATCATTATAAATTTAACTATGAGACTCAGATAGCCAAATAGAATTTAGGAGAAGCTGAGTTAACAACATTTATAAAAAATACAGATTGCTTTCATACATTGATGTGAATACATGTGAATATTGAGTCTTACCATAGTACAAATACACAGTCCACCCTCAGCAAGTTTGCCAATAACACCAAGCTGTGTGGCATGGTCAACACGCTGGAGGGAAGGGATGCCATCCAGAGGGACCTGGACAGACTTGAGAAATGGGCCTACACAAACCTTATGAAGTTTAACCAGGCCAAGTGCAAGCTCCTGCACCTGGGTCACGGCAATCCCAGGCACAAATATGGGATGGAGGGAGAATGGATTGAGAGCAACCCTGAGGAGAAGGACTTGGGGGTGTTGATGGACAGGAAGCTCAACACGAGCCAGCAATGTGAGCTTGCAGCCTTCCTTGACCTGCTGGCCATGCTCCTTTTAATGCACCCTAGGAGACCACTGGCCTTCATGGCCACC
This sequence comes from Tringa solitaria, assembly GCA_026413425.1. Lineage (NCBI taxonomy): Eukaryota > Metazoa > Chordata > Aves > Charadriiformes > Scolopacidae > Tringa > Tringa solitaria. The sequence continues at coordinate 144,281,170 of JAOXJM010000001.1, forward strand.
AGGGCGCACTGCTGTCTCATGGTCAACTTGTTCACCAGGACTCCAAGGTCTCTCTCTCTACAGGTCAGCCCTAATCACAGAAGAGGAATTAATCACATAAGGGATTGCTTTGGCTGCACAGAGGCAGATCAAGGTCTTCCAAACCTGTAATAGCAGTAGATGCTTTTGCTTGAAATTGTAAAAGCCCAGAGTCAGTCAAGGAAGAGGTAAAAACAAAGTGAAACTTCTTCACCAAAGTTAAAACTTGTTAGTTATCTCTGTTAACACTCTGCACTTGCTTAATTCAGCCTTTTCATCTGACCACCTATCAGTCACCCAGATGAATCCTCTCTTTACCACTGGAGAATCTTTTTCCTTCACTTGGCCATTCACATCCCAGGGTTTACATATCTATGAATGAATGACAGAAACATAATTAAAAGACTTTTTTTTATTAAAAATCAACATATTTATACATTTGTACATTCCACATACTGCTGTATATGTTCACCAACATAACCATTAAGTCAGAAAGCATTAACAGTACAGATTTCCATCTGAAAAAAATTACTGCAGGGGAACTTCAGTTTTGTAATCAATCAGACATTACAGAATGTCATTAACTTCTTTTCTTCTTCTCCCTTTAAAAGTAGCAGCACATTTAATTATCAGTGTTCACAAGGCATAAGCCCCGAAGTGTTGTACAGCAAGAGAAAAATTAATTAGTAAATACAGGCAATAGGAGGGGAGCTCACAATGAAAAACATTTTAGTTGCTGCCTATTATAAACAGCAGGATGCTAATAAAACACTTAGAGCTATGCTGAATAGAGACTGCAGCAAAATGGGAAAAGCAATAAAATAAAAAGTTACTTCTTGATACAACTGTCTAAAATAAAATATTTTTAATGTCATTTGGGATAGGAGGCCTGCAAAGAACAGACGTCATTATAAAGATTCAGCAGTCAGCATGATGCTTGTGTGTTCAATCATGTAATAAAGGTCCTGGACAACACATACCTACTTCATCCCTACCACCACCTTTCCACAGTTGATGTTATTAAGGTTTCATGTGGTTGATGTAATAAAGTGACGTTTTACTGAACAAAGAACAGATATGCTCAGGGGTCCACCCCAGAACTCAAGATTTACACCCTTGTCAATTCAGTGCTAGAAGAGCGACATTAATCAGGGAACAAAGGCTTGGAAGTTTTTGGAGACTGGGAGCAGGGGGAGCAAAGAGGAGTTCCCATTGTAGCCCGGACTCCTGTGCACTCCTGAGCCACCATGGAACGGGCTCTCCAAGGAAGTCAGTTCCCAGGTACCTGTGATGTGCCCTGGTGCTCTATGCAACAAAACCCAATGGCTTATTTTCTCCAGGCTTTGATATCGGTATTCTTGTAACATTGGTAATGTGATAACTTACCCCTTTAAAGCACAGAAATGAAGATCTAACTGGATTCTTTCTCATAAACGTACAGCCATTCATCTTATTTCAAGCAGATTCTGGGTATTCTTTTCTCGTCAGTACTTTTCTTCTCTTTTTGACTTAGAGAGGGGAAAAACTGCGTATGATGATATATACACATCATAGGTAATTTTTATGTGAGGAAGCATGGAGATATGAAAAAGTAGAAAAGGGTTTAACAAATGCTTTTTGTATGTAGCAATGACTGCAATGCAGAGCTGCAATATTTCTGTAAACTAGAAGCTACATGTTAAGCAAAGGTGCCTCAATATTTGCAAAAGTATCTGTGTGACAGACTAATCTCATTTATTATGTTTTGAATCACGAACACACTGCCACATTAAAGAAAAAAAAACAACAAACCCCTGCACGACTGTTTTGGTTTTCACAGGTATACAGTTGGAGGAGACACTGGAAAAAAATAAGTGATAGAAATAACTTACAAACACAAATAATTTAGCAAGAGCTAAATTAAGGAGAAATATTCTGACAGAATCTCCTCTCTCCAAGGGAAGGTCTAAGACACCACATTCCCTAAGTGGAGAGAAAAAGACTGCACCAAGCTTAAACTCCCAGAACCCACCGTATTTCCAAACCAGAAGGATGGTCAAAGAAATATTCCACTATTCCAGATCACCATCCATTCCCTCCTTGCATATCAGAACTCAGCACGGCAGCAAAGCTGTCCCAGGACTTCAGGAACACAAAACAAGAACGAGCAAACTGACCAAAGTGCCAAAATAAAAGGAGGAATGAACTCGGGGTCCTCCCACGTGAAGTTCTCTTACCCGAGAGAGAGAGTGGTGTAGTTGTCTGACCTACGGGAATTTGAATGCAGACCCTTTCATAGATGTCCTGGTGACAGAGTACAGAATACCACGCACCACTCTGACGCAGGCTGCCATCTCCTCTGGTCGAGTACTACTGCCATTGCTGCAGCCCTGTAGGCACACTGGCAGAGACTCCTCCACCTGCCACCTCTCTGCTGAGCTCTTGCTCTACCTCAGCCTCACACTGAGGTTTTTTTTGCTTTTTGTTATCGTGAAACTTCCATATAAATTCTTCCAAATGAGTTCTAGTACAAAATTTAACAATGAAACAAGTAATAACGTATGAATCAAGTGTCAGTATTTTTCCAGTCCGCATTTTGGGGGCAGCTAAAAGAATTGGGTCCCCCAACTTAAATATTAATCACCCATTTTGTCCTCTATTATTGCAAATATGGTACCTTGCATTACTTCAATTTCTGTGTTTGTTCTGTACGTACAGTTACTGTTACTGCTGCATTTTAGCCAAAGCACAAATCTGAAATATATCAAATATTAGTAAAGAACTGTTTAATCTTTCACAGCCATACATTTTCATGGCACTAGCAATTAACTTCCTTGTGGTTTGGAATGATGCGATCTCTATTCCATCGTAATGCTGGTTGGCAAGACTAAGTTCATCACTACCTAGTGGCCAGAATTAGTCTTAATCACAGAAAGCGATATTTGTTTTAGTACCTCCTTATTAGATAGGAACAAAACATACTGAGGATGCTTGCAGCCAAAGAAAGTATTTCTTATGAATCCTGTGCTACTGTATACAAAAGGCTTATCAGATCTTTGTATAATCACTTCCTTTCCATCAGCAAGTATTTTGAGGACAGGGGACTACAAATCTGTCTACATCATCATTGCCAGTTGTACACAGAATGTCCGAGAACTGCGAATACAAGATACAGAAGAATCTGCTCATACCGGCGCAATGCAGAAGAATCACTCATGCCAGAGTAAAGCCAGAAATGCCCAGATTTGTCTATTTTGAAGGTGTCTTTCATGAAATGTGGCTCACATGTCTTAGTGGAAAGTGCTACAAAATTTCTTACTTGGATTTTTTTTTTTTTTTTAAAAACCCAACACAACAGCTGTACTTTTCTAATTTCAAACTCAGAAAACAGAAAAAGATCCAAATGTCTTTTGCTTCAAATAAAAAGACATGAATTTATTTATTTTTTTTTCCCAGATGTAGTCTGCTTGCCCCTTCCTGGAGGCAGCACTAGGCTTCCAAGGCGTTTCACAACCCAGCCTCTCTGAAATGGGAGACCTGGGCAGAGACTGCATCTGGAAGACAATGCACAGATATCCCATTTTTGTTGAAAGTCTCCACTCTGATTTGGAAACGCTCAAAGCAGTTGTGCTAACTCAATCGCATGCTGGGCAGTAAGCTTGGTATTTATTAGAGCTTTACAGAATTAAAAGAAATACTTTGACTTAGAAATACTTTTATTTGAAGTCGTCATTTTTGAACATCTTGTGGGAAGCTACTTCTTTTAAACTGATTGCTTTAAAATGGTTAAATAGCAATGTGAATACTTATCAGGGCAGTTAAATAAAGGGGGTTTGTCGTTATTTGAAAAACCTTAGTTTTTTACAGAACGTTTTGTAGAATATAACAAATCCAGTACCCCTGTAGTGCACCTTTGCAGACTTCTACCCAATTATACCTTCTTTCCTTGATTTTGACTGCACAAAGTCACCCACAAGTACTTAAACCTATTCTTGTGGAGTTCCAATCCATCTAAGTTATGTTACAGCAAACATTTAGCACATAGCCTGTACATTTATGTATCAGCTACATCTTTATCCTCCAAAGAAACTCTAGAATGATATAAGATCAATTTATTCAATTTTATGTACAATATATTTGCATATTAATAAATAAATCAATCAATATTAATGTTAAGGTCTCTTCCCCCATATAAAAGTGACTACAGACTGACCGGACAATCTGACTTGTTTTTCTTCTGAGAACAGGAGTGTGACTATCAGTTTCCACTCAGTTTCTTACAGTAACTGTAGGAGTAGAAACCTAGCAGACCAGTGCTTACATTTAAATTCTACATAGGAGAGGAAGAGGGTGGTGGTGAAGTACTAAAAAGTGCATCAAAAGCCAACAATTTGTAGAGCAAAAATCAAGTTCATAATGTGATCCTGGGGAAGAGAATCCAGCCCAAAAGAGGACATGCTGCAGCAAACATTACAACCAACACACATTTTTTGTCTAGATAGTAAGCTGCATGATGCCAGTCTTGTCACGTAATGTTCCAAGAATTCCAACTCCAGTAGATGCCATGTCCACCTCTACAAATTTATCAACACCACATTCAGTGCAAAGTGACTTTTCTTAAAATAACTGTTTGCCTTGCCTCCATAACATTCATCCTTACTGTGAAGAAAAGGCTCATTTTCTTTAATTGTTTATTACTATATACAGAAGAGCCTATATTTGCACCTCTCCATTTCTGGTAGTGATTTTTCTTTTCTATATACATTCATTAGAAAACAAAAAGATAAGTGGCGATATTTCATATTTACTGGAAGTCTTCCCATTAACCCGAAGACTAGCTCTTCATCTTGATTTATACCTAAAGTAGCTGCACTTTGTTCTTTTTTCCAGCCCGCTTTCAACGGGGGCATAAGTCACAGGAACCTGTGGGACGGGAACATATTTCAAGTCTGATTGCTGGAGCTGGAAGACTGATGAGTCATGTTTGAATTCAGATGTCTGTTTGCAGCACAGTGTGTGTGGACCACACCCCCATTTGGGTATCTTACAAATACAGGCTCGCAGAAAGGATTTTGGCACACCTGACAGACCTTTTTGTCCGAAAGAAGAATTGGGGTTCCTTTTTGTTTAACCTAAAGAGAAGAAAAAAAAAATCCAAACGTGAATCTAGCAAGAAAGGAAAGGAAATTACAAGGCATATAATTGATGGCTGATGGTTGGACTAGATGATCTGAAAGGTCCCTTCCAACCTAGGCAATTCTATGATTCTATGTTCTAATTTCAACTGTACCAAAGGGACAAACCTGGTCACAATGACAGAGGTAGAAGGAGAACACAGCATTCATTTCAAACACAGTCATACTCATTTGTTTTCATGCTTCCTCTTAAGTACTACTTTTCCTTTATTATTTTTTCCTTTGTTTGTTTAATAAAGAAAAGCACTCACACATTTAATGTAACTAAAAACTCAATGCGGCTTCCTAAACAAGGTCACAGGACAACTCCACTACGAACTGAACACTGGTACATTTTTATCTCAGACAGATTCTGCTGGATATACCATTGTTAGAACTAAACGGATTTAAGAATCTGCTGGGAGCTTTAAGCAACACAGCTCTATCTAGGAATAGAAGAAAGCTTCACAAGTGAATTTACCACTAACAAAAGCTGCTAATTAAAAGCTTCAATTAATACTAAGCTGGGTAAACTTTTTTGCAAATTTGGACAGGTCTAAATCCTAGTGAAAAAACGCTAACTCCCTTTTTTTTTAAAGTTTCTGCAAGAATTTTGCTAATCTGTAAATCCTAGTTTCACTTTCACTTAGCCAGAAGTTCACCAAAGTTGGTCCTATTTCAAGGCCCCCCCCTTCCCTTTTGTTTTACAGAGAAAACACAAAATTAAGTTTGAATCTAGTAGACATGGCAAAAACCTAATAAAAGCAGCAAGTAAAATTGGCAAGGACATGAAGACAACTTTGTCCTAATTCTTCAAACTTCTTTTGATTATTATATATCAAAGAAGTTAATTGTAAAGCTTCAAAGTGCCTTTATTTAAAAACAAACAAACACCAACCAACCAACCTACCTTCTCATATTTGTAGATTAAGTTTTCAGCTTGAGCTAACCCAAGGGCAGCCTGGGTCATTCTTCTTGTGTGAATGCTTTGCCTCACTGCTCCAGCCAGGAATGGGGAGAGGAGCTGCACTGACCAGCTGTCAGGCACCAGCTGCAAAACTAGAGCTGCATCAAATTCAGTAGCGTGGTTATTCAAGAGATCCACAGCAGCCATGACCAGTGCACAATCTGGAGTGCCTGGATTTAGATACACTGACAGCAGCATATGGAAAAGCCTCCTCCTGTACTGTGTGTCTCTGTTCTCAGAGTTCCACATACAGTATTCTTCAGCAGCATGGAAGTCCTTTAGCTCGTGGACAAGGATATGCAGAGCCTTCTCGTGTTCTTCTAGTTTTCCATATAAAATTGCACTTTCCATGTGAAGGTCTGTGCCTTGGATTTTGTCTGTTAAATGAGAAATAATGCAATATTTGCTCAGTGGAGAAGATAACTACTCGCTCTCCCAGCGTCAGTGCAAACAAGGCCAAAGAACTCAACCCTGCTACGTTTACAGAGGTGCTGGTAGCTAGAAAGAGGACAGATGTTTGTAAGTACAAGAATGCCTAGATGTACGGAAACACATCTTTAGCAAAAGTGCCCCACACAGTAAAGGAAAGAGAAATTACTAAATAACAGGTGGTAAAACCAGTGTCACTGACATCTTAAGTTCTAGCATGTCAGTCTTGCACATTTCTGTGCACACTGCTACCACGTATGACAAACTGTAAGACAAAGCCGCAACATTCTTCACCTCTGCTTCTCCCAGTATTACAGAAAGTTACAGAATAGTTTAAAGTCCATAAAAGGCAACAAAGATCAAATAGTACTTCCTTTTAAGAAAGGGACACTACAAACCCTTAATCCAGTCTGACAGTTTAAAGTGTCAGCGGCAGGCAAAGGAAATGGCAATTTCATTTGGCATTTCAAGATAAAGTAGAAAATCCTCTACTGATTGTAAAGGTGTTAAAGATTTGGCACAGACCTCTGTAAAAGGTTTGTGCTGAAAAAAATACATTTTTCCTCCCCAACATATTTTGGTTATCAAGGAGGAACACACTAGCATGCACTGGTCTCACCTTCACATAAGCTAAGAATTGTCATGTAAGAAATCCTTTGTTTTGGAGTACACTGATTTCAAGAGAATAATCCCTCTTGTAACTCTTGCTCTTAAAAATTTGGTTAAAAATTAGAAGATGAAAAAAAGCAAGAGTTTTAATGACTGTAGCACATTATCTGTCATAAAATATTTTGCTGACTGGAAAGGCAAGGGGACATTAAACGTTGGTAAATTATTTTAGTTGCTACTCAGCTATTTTTATTTCCACATCCACTGGATTTTTCCACTGAATTTTAGAAAAACATTTCACATATTTCAATACAATAACAAGTCATTTCCCTTTCATCTGCTGCAAGGTACATTAAAAAATAGCCATTATAAGCCTTGGCCAAGGAAAAAAATTAGCTCAACTGCTGACTGCCTTGTATCAACAGTAAAATGTATGTTGCATGTTGCACCCCAAAAGATGCCCATATTTATGCTTAGCATGAACCCCAGCTTTCAGGGTGAGAGTGTGTTACAGACAACAAAGAAGCCCTTGGTACTCAGATTCCCCAAAGCTTCACTTCAGTTCACTGAAAAACAGACCCCTTAACAAATAAACTTGTAACTCTTCCATTTGCAAAAGACTGTCATAAGTTACATGCTCATCATTAAAAAGAAACTGACTATAAATTAAGGAGATAATTGTATGAAGATTTTTCTTCTAGCTAGTTACAGTATTCTGTCTTTGCTGCAGTAGCAAACACAGCACTGTACCTCACGAGCAAAGACAACACTAACAGATATGCTTTCTAAATTGATTTTGTCTGTTAGAAATACAGATGGTAAGCTGATCAATCATACACCTAGAAACCTCAGATCTTTTAGTTTTCTATCCTTATGAGGAGGGTTTTTTTGTTGTTTCCTGCTGGAATTGACATAAAACATTTATAGTAAACAACATGCATCTTACCCAAAATAAAGTGAATTCTGTAAAGATCAGATTTCTGAAGAAGACTGCGTAGTTTAAACAGCAGGTCGGTTGTTTCTGTACACTTATCTGCGGTCACAGATTTTAGCTGAAGTATTGCCTCCAAGTACAAGACAGCTAGATGAGTATGGTACTTTTCTTTCTACAGATGAAAAAAACAGTATTAGCTCAGTTTACAAAGACAAACCCTTCTCCCCAGCAATAACCCAGTGATGAATATTTACATAATTACATAGAAGTGTGTTTGAATTCATTTATGTAATTCAATTTAATCAGAAAGTCTTTTGTTCGTGCAGACAGACAACTCATTCAGACCAGCTTCACAAGACTTACTATACCTATTGTATGGGATTCTCTGTTTCATTAGTACAGATATTTCCAAAATGTAGATATAAAACATCTTATTCCTAAACCCTTCTTTACCTTAAGTAAACAAGATCTATAAATAGCCTTTCTTGTGCAAAAATAATGTGAAAGTTCACCTAATGAAAGTCAATGCAGTAAAGCAGATCTCTTTCCTTTGAATGCAAGTATGACCTCCACTGTGTCTTCTCCTTTTCTTTCCCTTGTAAAATGAGTAAATTTGATCTAATTCATTCTTCTTCATACTCTGCTATGTTCTTTGACCTTTTCTATTTCTGCAATAAAGTTTGAGAAAGCCACCAAAGGTAGACAGGCACTATGAAGGCACAGTGCTTTTTATGTTATCCACTACTCAATATTCATCAAAACAAGCTGACAATTTGGCTGTTTGAAACATTCTTACTAAACTATTTACAATTAATCTAGCACTTTCTAAAGAGCAAATTAATTTATAGCCCAGTCTTTACCAGCGGGTAGGGTAGATTTAGTTATAAAATTCTTTTTGTTACAAATATTCTATAAGGCACTATGCTTAAATAAAAAAGTTTGTTTGAAAATATTAATGACATCAGCAACTAGAATATTCATCCGTTATGGTGTCACACACCTTGATGTATTTGCAATAGCAGCAGAGGGAAATCATTGATCTAGCATGTGTATTTGAAGAATGTAAATTAATGAACTGGTCATCAGATCTACTGAGTTCTTTCAATGCTCATTTCTTTGTTTTATTTGCAGGTTAAAGTAACTTCTCCTGTGTTTAAAATATCTCATATCCAAGTTTAGCTGCTTCTGTATTGCACTTGAAAACCCAAGGGTAGAATACACTGTTATTTATGACTTGTGGACACCTAGAGTGGTTTGGAATTCTACAGGGAGAGGTGCACAGTTTAATCCTATCATTAACTGCTCAAATCTCTCTAGAAGGACAGAATAAGACATACCTACTTGTAAAACACTGAATTAGCAATTTTAGTATATTGCTACCACGGTGCAATAGGTTTAGCATTTGCTCAACCATTTTTCTGTGATCTTACCAGACAGAGATTTGAGCCTCACCAGTGCAACAGAAAAGTATGCAATAATCAGATGTTAAAAAAAACAACTCAGAGGAGTTAAGCAACTGTCTTGCCATCACAAGAGTTGAAAGTTATAATAATAAAATTAAATAACTAAAAATAATGCAGATATCCACTCCTCAACTTCTACTTTAATCTTAAACCCCCCTTCGCTACTCTGAGTACATCTGAAAGCCTTTAAATTAGGCTTATTTCTTCTAGACTGACTTTTTTCCAGAGTTGTTCATCACAGTCCGCATTCTGAATCCTACGCTTATTTTTAGTATTCTTACAGGACTCACCTCTATTTTTCTTTCCAATACTAGATGTTCTAGATATTTAACACGTGCTTTAGGATATTTGTTAAGGCAACTGATGATATTATCTGGATTAATGTTGTTTTTCTCCTGTTCTTCTAAAGGCCTTTTGGTGAATATCTGTATGCCAACCTAGAAAGAGTTAATTGCATTTAGGAACCCAGTGGTAACCATTTTATTATCTTCTTATTTTTTAAATACTTATTTAATAGCACTGTCAGATTAGTTAGTACAGTATTCAGGAAGATAAACACCAAAAAACCCTGCTCAACACCACCAAGATTACACTATTTGGTGCTTATTGTGATCTCCATTACCTCAATTTGTAGTTTATACATGGGCACATGAGCTGGGCACAACCTCCACAAAAAAGATCTACGTAACAGAACAAGAGACTTCAGCCCTTTGCAGCAGGAAAGTTTGAGTTAGAGACCAGAATGTTTACAGCCTTATCACTGCGTGTATCATCACATTTAAGAGACTTCTATAACAACCAAAACAAAAGCTTAGAAACCTGTCGTTGCATTAAGTAACTAAGCTTTAAATTAGCACAAATTAGGCAGTGACAAATTCCAACAGCACAGATTGTCTTATAGAGCATAAAACATCCCATTTCACAGCACACCACACTAATGCATATTACAAAATTATTTTTTAATTCTGGTGATTTAAGTTAATTCTCATGGCAATGAGGTTTTCTCTTGACTTAAGGCTATTTATTCCACACTCAAATGTACACAGATATCACCCATCCCCAGGATCCTTTTAGAAAAGAAACAGCAGCAACTGTTAACCTGTTATGTGATTATTTTTTTTAAGATCTGAAAATTATCTTGCTTAATATGAAGAAAAACAGAAGAAATGCTTTATCTTTCATTTTACAGAATGATCTAAACTTTGTTTTCAGAAGAAAAAGAGGCAATTATCACTGGCACTTGTTAACAGTGAGACTTAAAAGAACTGAGAAACCTGGAAGATTTCTTCTGTTGATCACTAGTTAAAACAGTTAACTAATTCTGCAAAAAAAAAAAAAAAAAAAAAAAGGTCCAATTAGCTATTAAGATGGAACAATGCCAATGAACACCCAACCACCACTGCAGGAAATATACTTTATATAGACTATTTTCTTGGAAAACTACACCAATCACAAACCTCTTCATTTTTTTGTAAAACCCATTCAGAGTATTTCCACACTAGATCTTGGTCTGAGCAGAACGTGAGGAAGTCTACTATATATTCATAGAGATCTGAACGTGTAGAATCTTGAATGTCTCCATCAACTATTTTCACCCATAACTGCAACAAAAACACACAAAGATTAAAGTGCTTAAAACATGTACCAGCTCTTCCAACTAAAAATTTATGTGAGCTACTACAACACTTACTATTGGTCATCGGTACTTGTGGAATTAGAAAGAGCTCCTAGGAAAACCAATTCCAAGGAACCTCACTGGTCCCTAAATTCATGCCTCCTCTCCACCATAGGCTTTTCTTGCACCTGCCATAATCAACTAATTCAGACTCTGTATCATGTGGGTTCTTGCATCCTGAGAGTGACTGGCCAAATCCTTCAGGAGGAAGTACACTAATCACAAAGAAAGCTTTTGATAAAAGTCCTTTTCTGCAATGCATGGTATAATTTTCAGAAGTTCTGTGTATGCAAGATTAAAAGCAAAATATATAAATAAGTTAGAAGAAAACCTGATTATTTTACTGCTCGCTCTTTTTGACTGAAGACCTTTAAGTACCATACGAGATTATTTTTATATGAATTATAATTGGAATTAAAAGATGTCATATCTAGCAGACTAGTTTAGCAATAAATCTTGTTCCTTGAAATAAAAATATCTTGCGCATGACGAAGGTACATACTGGTTTTGTTGTCCTTACTGGCTTTCTGCTTGGGAAATTACTTTTTACATCACTGACTTGAATGCATTTGACAGCGTTACTGTGATTAACATACTCAAAAAGCCACACAGTAAGGCAAGCTACTTGAGGTATTGGACATAGTCTGAGACATACATGCTATTTATTGATCAAGAACATATTCATTTATCTAGATGAAGCTTTGCAGACAGGAATAACAAAATTAGTCTACAGACCACTGCTAGTCTTAGTGACATCAGAAGGCGAGTCCACAAAGGGATTGCTAAATCCAGCTGAAACCTACAGATCTTGTAGAATGTATTCACTGTCCATCATCAGATAAGGAAACGAACTTTCTTGCTGTGTCTGCCATGAGATTACAATACTCCTTTGCTGTGTGTATACAGACTAATTAGCACAGGATACGTTCCTGAAGTCCCTCAAACACCTTTTTAAGTGCTCTTGATTATTTTAGTGCTTCTGTCCATCTTTTAAGAGTACAAGCTTATGTTTATAAACTGTTGTTTATGTTCTGGCATGCACAGTTTTGACTAAAGAATAGCATACAAGCATCTAAATAGCTCTCATCTTCACTAAGCTCTTCAGGTTTTTCACATCTAGCATACTAATTTATTCAAAGAAGTCTTATCATAAGTTTTTCCTATATATACACACATCACTACTTTTCAATCAGATAAATTAGCACCTCAGATATTTATCTCAGAGGTAAACTGGTATTTTGGAATGGTCTGCAGATGACACTAAAAGCTTTATTCTAACCTGAAGTGCTGCTGCATCCTGACCATTGTAGTGATACAGGAGACCCAGAGCAAAATACCTGTATAGAAAGAGAAAATAATATTAAAATTGCTGGATCATTCCTACCAATTTCATTATGGTTTGATTAGCACAGAATATAAGAAATAATTGCTTACAGTGACATGTACATGGCCTTATCTACACTTAAATAAATGTCTGTAGGCTCTTTTTCAGAATCAGGGGAGAGACATTCTGTCTTTCCTGTCTCTAAGGAAGTTTCTAGTTATTAGATCCAACTTAAAGTACACGTCACATTAGAGATGATTCCCATGCCGTTCTTTGCATCTTATATACAGACTTAACACACAGCTCCAAATAATAAATATTCCTCCAATAATTAATCAGATGTAAATAAATCATTTTTTTTACAATACTTTTATTTAAAACTTTGTTTTACTATCTGAAACATTTTTTTCTTTACTGCAGCATGAAATCAAGTCAGGCAAGGAAGAGTTCTGTACAATACCATTACAGAGAGGGTTTTGTGTACTCTAATAAAAATACAGCCTGAACAAGCAACTAGAATTTTAAAGCCACCTAAGTGGCTTTAAAGTTCATAGCTTCTACCTAGTAGTGCATACTTTAAGGCATCCTTTCATTCTGAGTACCATTACTACGTCCATTCAACTTTCACATTGTCGCAAGGCAAATAAATCACTTCCCCCCCCCAAATTGTACCAATCATTTTTATGTTGGATACAGAAACTTTCAGGGAGAACTCTGTATTTACCAGCACAAGACAGAATGCATTTCCTTTACCTCAGACTGTCAGTTAATGCCTTTCCACCAACATTTTTAAATGCTGATAACTCAGCATTTTCTTTTGGACCCAAAAGCACAGAAACTACAAGGATTTGAAGACATTTCTCTAGAATCCATAGCATTTAAGACAATGTTCCCTCTGGTCTCAAAGGTGCAATACTCAAAACGTCCACTCACTTTTTGTGTTTTTCCAGCCAGGCAGCACTATCTGTTAAAAGACAAAAGTTCTCCGAAACCAGCAGATCCAGCAGGCTTTCATGATTTGCCTCTGCATAGAGCTTGAGCAAAGCTGTGTCAATGTCTTCCTTGTAGCCATTTGCAACCTCGGTGCTGCGGACTTCGTTCAAGTAACTCATGAGGAATCGTTTGCATTTTGTCATCTTCTCCTGGTCCCCTTGGGTCAGCTGGTTTAAGTCCGCGTATTCATGCAGAGGGGGATGAGACCGTATAAATGAAGAGGAAGTAGGCAACAGGAAGGGGTAGAGAGAGATCAGCTCCCGGACATCAAGCTGGCCGCTTCTGCAATTACAGTGTCAAACTAGATGAAGCAAAAAGAAAGAAAAAGTATACATAGGCACAAAAAAATAACATACTGGGAATGTGTGCTCACATATGCTTAGAGTCAGGACACTAACAGGTTGTCAGTTTCTGGAAGTTACTGTCTTCTATGCTGGAGAAAATATATTCAGAACAAATTTGGATTGGTTTTGTTTTGTTTGCTATTTCTATTCAAGCTTGTTTATCATACTTTTTCCTCCTCTAGATATTGAAAGCTCTGAGAATTGGGAAACTGGCCAGCCCTTTGCTTTTGACATCCCACAGCTGTTCTGTGGCATATATAAAAATTAGCTGAATAGCCTCAGTGCAGTTTCTAGGGCTGTCCTAGACTTCATCCATACCTTATGGGAGCTAATCTTCTAATGGAGGTTAAAAAAAAAAAAGAAAGAAAAGGAGACCGTGCAAGTGTAATACTGTAAGAAATGGCAACTTCCTATAAAAACTAAAGCTTTCGAACACTTATTTGGATGATGAAAATATTTTCCCCAACTCTGAAATGCACCAAATTCCTCCTTTGCTCACTTCTTAAGGAGGTTCTGAAAACAAATTGTGGATGCTGATTATGCACGCATCTAATCAATAAGTAGTAGTCTATTGTGCAAACATGGGTCTTGGGTGTACATCTGTATCAGATATGAGGGAGTGGCTTTTCCACTTCGTATGTGAAAGGGGTCTATACTTTATCCAGGAGCAAGTTGTAAACCACAAAAGCTACACAAAATTTTTTTCTTTCAGCCTAGATTGAAGAAATTCTTCAAGCATCTGAAGAATGTATGTTGTGACAGAAGAATAAAATCAGAAGTCTTTTTCCACACATGGCAAACAACTCTCCAATTTTCACAGCTAGAATCACTCCTCCTCCCAGGCCTTGTTTTAGAAGAACAGCAAGAACTCAGGATTTATATTTCATTTCATTATCAAAGTAATTATTCGGAGTTCATCTTTAAAGATAAACATTCCTGAGATACAGAAGATACTGTTGCTGAAAAAAAAATCAAAGTGAACTGACAGTTCTCTAAAAGAAATACTGGTTAGTTAGTATTTTGTTGCAAATAAAACTTTTTAAAAAAATAGTTCTTCTCTATCCAATTATCAGCAACCTCAAAAAGACTTTCCTTTCACAATCTTGACTGGAAAGAATTCCAAAAAGAAACAAGTTATAAACATGGAAGTAGACAAAGCAGCAGAGTTCTGCAGGCAATAAATTGTGAAAGATGCTTGCAAGCAGACTCATCCATTCCCTGCTGTTGTAAAGTAACTAAAGCAATGGGGGATGCCTTAAGCTGTCCACTTCTTGCCAGAGACACAGTGCCAAAACCATCCATGAACTAGTAGGAAGCATCACCACAGCAACACCTATTTACAACTTTTTAAAAAAGTAAGTACTGTCCTTTGGCTACAAAAAAATCTATACCAGAAGAATTAATTTCTGGGAGACAGCAGCAACAGCAAATTTAAAAGCAGCAAGTATCCTGTTCCAGAACCTAGTCTTGCCAAAGCATGAGAACACCACCACGAAAAATAGAGTACCCACAAATGAGAGAAATCTGAACACGGGAAGCTTTCCATGAGATGAGGTTTGAATAGCAAGTTTTTCCGATTTGTACACAGAGCTTCTACTGCCTAAGAAACACCTCTGCACTACAAAGGGCAGCCTCTAACCAAGACTAAAGTGTTCATACCTACTTTCAGATTCTGCATTTGAAATTTCCTTTTAATCCCCCTCTCTTTTCAGACTTGATATTTGGTTTTGAAATTCTTGGCTCTACATTATGATGGAACTCATAAGCAGATGAGGACTTTTTTTAAGAGGCAGAATAAGCAAGAAGTAGTAAATAGTGTGACCTGTTGGGCTTTCCATATGAACTAATTACAATAATCTAACCACAGCTTCAGCTAGTCCAACTACTCATGAAATTTTAAGACTTGAGGACCACCAGATAAATGGTGAGATGTATTACACTAGAAATATTAACCCTATTTGAAGAAAGATTTTTTTTTCTCCTCCAAGGTGCTTCACTGATTTGTTTTAGAACAAAAGCCAACCCATAACTTGAACAACATCAATAGTATACTCAAAATTAGTCCAGAAGCAAGGAGTCAATAGATCTGCAGAAATTCAAGTATAAAGATTGGTTCCCTTGCTGGCTGTGCTGTCAAGTATTTGGAGATGGCCTAAGCTGAGATGGAGACTATGATGATGAAGTTAAAAACGCTATATTTAGCACGCCACTTTTAGTAAGTTTTAAAACAATTTCCAACTTCTACAGTAGTTTCTGCATCCTTTCATCTTACCATCCAACTTTTCCTAGATGAGGAAGCCGTCAGCTACTTCAACTCTGAATTTGA
The DNA here is from genome assembly GCA_026413425.1 of Tringa solitaria. Lineage (NCBI taxonomy): Eukaryota > Metazoa > Chordata > Aves > Charadriiformes > Scolopacidae > Tringa > Tringa solitaria. The sequence goes on from JAOXJM010000001.1 coordinate 144,297,405, forward strand.
TGGATTTTAGCCTTAATGACCATCTGTTTCCAAAAGAAGCATCAAAACTAGCTTCCCACTCAGGCCACCAGTGGTTCTCTCAGGTCTGACTCGAAGTCACATTGTACAGTTTTGCTCTCCCCACTGCAGTGGTAATCAGCAATCAAGCAGCTTCCTTAAAAGCACAGCATAATCCAGAACAAATTATTTCAGAAGAATACCAAATACTAAACAATGAATGGTTAACATTTGTCTCAAGGCTTACAGCTCCGGGGATCTGTGAATGCCTTTTGGCTTTGGCTCTTTCCAAAAAGAGCAACAAAGTTTAGAAAAGTTTCAGTGTCTAGGTGTCAAGTTTGGAAGAAACATCAGTGAAAGGGCATAATCCAACACACTGGAAAGAAACATTTTTGCTGTGACAGCTACCAACAGCTCAGCAGGACTTCTAGAATTCAGCAGATGGCCTGCTAAACATCACTGTTTGGTCTAACAGTGTGCAAGCCTCCAACAATAGCAATATAAAATAGCGAAAATATAATATATAAATCACAACTATACAACAGAATCACAACTCTGCTAGTGCTTACAACAGAATTTGTCAGACCAAAGCAGCCTCACTGTGATAGCTCACTCAGTCTAAGGTGAAAGGATGCAGCTGAAGAAAGTTCTCCTCCCTTTGTTGAACTATTTGAGTTTCAATAAAGCTACCACTTCCTTCCTTTTTGTCAATCTTCTTCAGTATTCAGTAGTATCAGCAAAACCAAGAGGAACTTAGCAGGAAACTATTCCTCTTAGAAGTTTCAGTATTTAAGAAATATGAAATTAAGCATACGATATAACTGTATGCTGACAAGGTTATCCAAGAAGGATTACTGATGCAAGAAAACACCACCTTTAACCCAATATAATAATTTCCCCTACCTAGCCTGTAACTGACAGATATTTTCCAAGGAGTGAGACAATCCAACTTCATATTTAGCCATAAGTAGGCCCATGTGACACCAAGTTCTTGGAGGTACTGCTGCTTCTGTTTCACAGCTAAATCTACCTTCTCTCAGATAGGTACCAAGATTCCCTTTGGCATTTTAAGATGGAAGTTATTTCTGACTAACACTAGCTTGAAACACCTGCAGAGCAACACATGGGGATGGGAGGACGTGTTTGCATAGATTGCTGTTATCTTTCCCAGCTTTCCTCTGAGCATCAGTAAGTCTAAAACGACCAAGATAGTTTGAGTGTATATCAGGACATAACCAGATATTACTCGAACTGGTGTGCTCACTAGGGCTGAAAAATCAGGGAACTTGGATTCCATAATGAGGGGTTTGTTTTTTTTTTTTTTTTTTTCAGAGTCACCAAAATATTCTGAGTAACTTATGTATGGCTTGCCAGAAGAAAAGCACAGAAAGCTCATCTTTTCTTTTTCCCCCCACCAGACTTCAGCAATTCATGAACAGTTGTTCTGCTCTGGAGTTGCAGTTTATAGAGGAACACCCTGGGATGCTGACTCAGCTCCAAAATTCACACCTGGACAGCATGCTTTCTCATGAACCTGTTTCTTTCTATAGAGGAGCTCCCACAATCCTGTTCATTAAAGCTCATTTGTCAGATGGACTGTTAGTTGGATGGAGGTTGCATAACTTGGCTCCTTCCACAAGGTGCTGGAGCTATGCGCAGGATACATTTTCCCCCTTTCACTGCTTTTAAAAGATCCTGGGGCCACTACCAGCAAGGAGGGGCTCCCAGATTAGCCCCCACTGGGAATTATTTCCAGCCAGGGTGGAAAAAAGCAATAGAAAAAAAGCTGAAGTGTCAGCCATAATCAAGACAGCTGCAAAGCTATACAAATTTGGACACCTAACCGCACCTAGAAAATAAAGAAACTTCATAGCCCATATAACCTCAACAAGCTGTTTTACCAAAAAAGCTATTTTACTGGAAAAAAACCTCAACCCAAAACATTGGAAAGCCACATGGAAGGGCTTTGTGGGAATGTTGTAAAGGATTCCTAACTATGTACAGCTTGTACTTCTACTTTAGATACACAACAGGGCAGCAATTCATTCTAGTGTTTGGAAGTGTACAAGGAGGAGGAAGATTGCAAGTTGCTCACTAACACCAAAACTTACAAGGTGATATAGAAAGTGATTGTGGACAAACCAAATTGCCACTAAATGCTGTTCAGGTCTTTCCTGTCATATCCTAATCTTCACTCAGTGTATACGGCCCATTCAAGCTCAGTGTTTCCCACTATTCTGGTGAGCAGGAGACAAAATAGCAAAGTCCCTCATCAATAGTAACATTCCCAAAAGCTTTATTTCCCTTGATACATTTCGATAAATCCAAGGACAACTTTTTTCCCTATACTGTAGACACTTATAATATACAGCAAATTGTCTAACCTTAACCCTATTCCATAGACTCTAAACCGATTTAAAGCGAATTTCAGCAGATAACATGGAGAGCTATTTTATGTGGTCAGCATGGATTACACTAACTCTAGACAGTGTCCCATCACAGAACGAGGCACGGCTAGCAGAAACGAAATTATCAGGTAAAATAAAGATAACGAGCAGCATTTTTTGAAGGGAAGCAAAGTATCAAGGTCAATTTGTAAACAACTGACTGCTGAAACAGATAAATCAGGAAGGTTAGTGCAGGCATTAAGAACAACCAGCCTGTCTTCTGGAAAAGGCCTCACAGAGCAAGTGTTAAAACAAATTCACTATCAGCACCCTCAAGAAAAAATAGTGCAATTGTGTAAATAATATTTAAATTGAAACTAATGTTTAAATTGTAACTATTTATTAAAAGTTTGGGGTTTTTTTTCCTTAAAAATAAAAAGGAACCCCTAGGCAATGTTCATGCTGCAAATCACAGCACAGGCTCAATTATAAAGCCTTGACCTTTATAGACATAAAGTAAAAAAAAAACTTCCACACATCCACACTCAGGTTACAGGATTACAGCCATAATGCTACTGTGTATTTGCATACCAAAAAACCAGTTGCATTAACTCTTCCGTTATAAAGTTGTTTCAATGTTACTCTGTTTTTACCCCCAACACAATCATTTTATTACAGTGAACTCACATCTGTATCAAAAACCATCCAAGCAACTAAGTTTTTAAAACCAAGAAGCCTAAGTCCTTATTTAAAGAAGATAAATAAATAAATTTCTTGTCACACAATTACCTGAAGAGTTCTTTTGCTTCAAGGAACTGAAGCTGTGCAAACTGTATAAAACCTGCTTGCTGCAGGATTCGTTTGTACATTACCTATGAAAGAGAAGGGGGGAAAAAGGTTTATTATATTTGTAAGGAGTTATTTACATAATGCTAGCCACTACAGCAATAACTACCTGCTGAAAACACTGAGCACATGATTTTCAACCAGACTTGTCAAGTTACATGCAAGATAAAGCCTTGATCCTCTACATTTTGAATTGTATGTACCTGAACATAATGAATCTGATGCCCAGATTCAGTTTCTTACACAAAAGTGTGTGAACACAACGCTGTTCACAAGTACTTAATAAAAGCAAAGTCAACAAATAGCAAGTTTAAGTTTTCTTATTCAAATTGTGACTTGTCTGACATCAGTCTGACTTGCCTCAAGTTTTTGCCCATGGTATTTGCAAAAGTAAAAGCCAATGGTCATCTTTGAAGTCCCTCATGATTCAGCAGGCACAAAAAAAGGTTTAAGCTCAAGGGTGGCCCCACTTGACCACATACAGCCAACTTTCTTCCTGTCTCACCTTCACTTCTGCAGCAACCTTGCTGGTGACTCTCATAGTCTCATCCCCAGTTGATGACTATGTTTCTGACTTTCTGCCAGTTTGGTTTTGTTATTTTTTTTGTTTATAAAAATACTTCCAAAGCAGTTCAACTTATCCAAAATGAGTACATTATGCAACATACAAAAAAATATAGAAATATAGTTAAGAGGAGCACACGTAAACCATAAGAAAAGCTACGTGTTATAAAGTTTTACTGTTAAGGTCATGCCTAGACAGTTCATGAGAAAAAGAACACAAAACTACTTGAAATGCTACGTATTTATTTAACCTGAATGGTCAATTAGTTACCATTAGATTAAATGAAAACCTTGTGCCCAGAATATTTCTAATGGCAAAAGAGAATTACTAAAAGCAAAGAACCTAAACCATGCTCTGCAAAGCATCCACCATTTGTGAAAACACTGGCATTCTGCAAATACACTGAGCTACATCCACACGCTCTCAGTTTTTCCCCTTCAACTTTCTCATGAATATATACCTTTCTAATACTTAACAGTGTATATGAATACTGTGAACTAATAACAGACTCCCGTTTTCAATGAAAATACCCAGAGATTCTGCAATACATTAGAAATGTATTCCAGGCAGGAGGCCTGACACTCTTTAGAAATTCAAGTAGGGTAGACTGATATTCTAGTTGGTGATTTTTCACCTTGATTAAAGATTGTGGATTTGCCAAGAGAAAAGCTTGGCTTAAATTCATTCAGTCTGCGCATGTTTTACTAATGGATTATCTTAAGGAAATACTTTATCATTAGCAAGCCATTAAAACTTATTGATTTATAAGGTTGTGGGACTTTTCTTGCCTCCCCAGTGTGGAGGAGAGAAGGGGAAATGCTATCTGACATCTTTTCAGACAAATTCAACATAAATAAATGAACAATACTTCATGACATCTTTATATTTATGTTACTATGCTTTACATCCAAGTGTACTACAAAATACAGTTAACTAAAGCTAAAAGAGGACTTAAGTACAGTAATAAAGCAAACCTACCTCAAGTGATTAATTCACAAAATATCAAAAATATTTTGAATTTATAATTGTGTTATTACATCAACAAGTGGTAATCTATGAAGTGATAAACAAATGCAAAGCTTCAAAATCTGACCTCAGCGACTTTCCAGGGAGGACTGAAGTACAAACATTTCTCACCCTGCTAACTAGTATCAAAAGTACGTTGTTTGCTTTTTCATTTGGGTTGGGTTTATTTTGGTGGGTTGTTTTTTTTTTTTTTGGAAGTCTGTTTTCGATCTTTGCAATGGAATGACCATGAATATTTACATATGTAGTGAATTAGGATATTGAAATTATGTTTGAATTGATCTAAGACACTGAAAATACAGCTTAGTCTGTACAGCAATCTTTTTAACTAAAAGTTGAAAGGAGCTCATTGATAGTGTAAGCACAGGCCTAAGTGTAAGTTTAGGTCCAAGGAATCAGTTTTAAATTTGAACTGATTAAGTGGTATTCTCATTCGTTTAAATGTTAACATATCTTCACTTGTTCCTTAAAGCCACACAACAAAAAAAGCTGTAGAATGTCTACAGACAGACGCTTTCCCAACTTTTTAAAGATGCAGTGATGGGATAGGGAGCATCCAGGTTGATATTTAGCTGAAAAGATAAACACTAGACATTAAGATGTCCTGTGGTAAAGATTATGGAAGCAACAGACCAGACTCTCTGGAAAATTCAATATTCTTTCTCACAGGGTTTTAAAAAGAGGCTAGACCTATATGCCAACCACATACTGTTAACTTTTGACAGAAAAAAACATCTTGAGTTCTTTCAGACCCATTTGCCAGAATACCACAATAGACTTCTTTTTAAAAGTTATACCCAGTTATACCCAGTCAAAACTCAATGCATTTTGTATTCCCCTACCATTTTTGAAGAAACACCATAGGCCCTGAAGTTTTTTAGGCAAATTCTAGATTGTTGACTGAATTCACATTAAAAAAAACACAGATACAAAAACATGAAATAAGATTTGTATCAATTTGTATATGAAAAAGTGCTAGAAAACAGAAAGATGACCACTGAAGCTGCAATAGTGAAGCCAAATTCTCTCAATTGCAGAAAAATCCTTTCTAAAATGGTCAGAATTATCAACTAGATTGCCAAAAAGATTTTTTTCTAGAAAGCCACTTCAGCTTTTGGTCAGGTTTGGGTGCAGTCAATATGTTTTTTGAAACTAAAAAGAAGTGAGGGGGGAAAAAAAAAAAAAGAAAAAAAGAGAGATACCTATGCAAGGTGTGTGTCAATCTAACCAAGGTCTTCACTACCATCAACCATGATTTCTGCAAACTTCAGCTGTCCTGAAAAATTAATAAGTAGTATTCAGTCATTTCATGGTAGCATGGTAGAAAGGCCTTTGTATTCTTCTACCAAAAATTATATTCCAGCAAAGCAATCTCCTTGCAACAGTTTTGCTTACTGTTTTTTACCTAACAGTAATTCTTGATGCTCAAAGACAAAGGAATTTTCATCTAATATGGCATAGGTAAATTTGCAGTCTGCAGTTACCATGGGTTAAATAACAGGTTAGATCTACTAATGCATGACCTGCTTCCTTCCAATCACTAAATATTGGTTGTACTAATACTTATGAGTACAGAACTTTACTGTTTGCATCACACTATCACTCTGCATTACCAGCATTTATATATATATTTATGCTAGTATAATGCTGCTAATATAAAAGAGAAAGAGCATGCACCTGAATATGCATGCAATGACAATGTATTGAACCGTAGGAAAAAAGACCAACATGTCATCAAGACATGTCCTACAATGCCACGACTGAGTTCATGTCTCATGTAAGATGGCAGCACCCATTGCAAGCTGTAAAAATTAAAACAGCATGTAGAAAAGGGGGCATTGTAGTACATGTATCATACAATTACTATCGCTCTTCTATATGGGTAAATTACAGTGGCCTTAATGCCAAACCAATGGTATTCCTGTCCCTGCTCATATAAAATGGCAAAATAAAGCCTTGAAAGTGTCAGCTACTCAGGAATCAGTAAAGCTTGCAAAATAGATATCTAAAGATATCTATTAGATAATACGTATTATCTATCTACCTATCTTATATCTATTATCTGAAGATACCTCTTAAACAGGAATTAGAAAGGAGTGACTCTGTGATCCATTAAAATATGCCGAAGAAATGTTGCAAAAGACATAAGGCATGTTATTTGGTTGAACTCCAACCAATTTGTATTATGCGAGACTACAGGAAGAGAGTCTGAAGTGCTTGTAACAAACCTGTCATGACAGCATTAAGTATCAGAGGCACATTAGAAATGTCATACGGTTTTAACTACAGACAAGCTCTGAAAAATTGGACAAAAGCCTCAACAACTAAGCCAAGTTGAATCATTTTAATATGAGCCAGTGGGAGACTCCATCAGTTTCATCTGGTTAATACCTGTTAGCAAATACAGCCCAGAACCAGAACAGGCTATTCTGCTTGCAAGTAATAAGTTTTCTGTTTTTCAGCTATAGCATGAACTGTAGCTGAACCCCTTTAAAAGTACATTAAGTTAGAAAGAATTTAAAATATTCTCAAAGACAGTAATTTCAGGAAGACAGACACTGTGCGCATAAGATACGTGTAAACAGAAACTAACATCCTAAAGACAGAAAAACCCTAAATGCAAGAAAAATTAGGAGGAAGAAGATGCTACATCATATATTTTAGATAATGAATAGTAGTTCACCTTGTGGCAAAACACAAAAAGACATCTCCCACACTATATCTATATAAAATAGAAAGAAGTAACTGGAGAATTAGGGGTCATCATACATAGAAGACATTGACTGGATCATGCATCCTTGTCCTCACAGCAGAATTTTAGTTCACTTCTTTAAATAGATTGCAATGGAGAAGTTGGAAGTGAAGATGCAAAGCAAAACATGCTGGAAACTGAACTCTGTATTTGCCTAAATACTTTTCAGCTTCAAGGACTTCCAGGTAGTTGTACCTTAGCAAAAGGATGGAAACACTTTCCCCGCCAAGCTTTTCTACTTCCAGCAGCCTCCAAGCTGTTCATTCAATGGAGGAGTTAAGGATCAAAAATGAAAGGTGACACAAATTCCATTTACTTTACTGAGTGCTTTTCAAGGGCCTTGACCAAAATTTAAATGCCAAGGAATTGGAAACTTCTTGAAATTAGAAAACAAATATTAAAAAATTAATCTGGACAGACTGAATAATTTTAGACCACTGCAATTCTCTAATTTCCCCAGTCACGTTCCAAGCTTTACATCTTCCTAAACAAACCAAAATAATGTAACAGTTACTATTTTAACAGCAACAAAATTCTCCAAAGTATATTTTAAACCAGATTTTCTGCAGGTTACCTATAAAATTTTGCTTTTACAAAAGGAAAGAAACCAAATCAAATATTCATTCACCTATTTGGTGAGTAGAGATTTCAAGCTACTTTTTTCCAAGTTTCAGTCTCTAAATGACAAATAGGAAGTAGAATACAGTAGAAGATGCAATATAAAGCAGATGTAGAAGGAAATGAGTACAAATCTCTAATTAACACTCTAATCAAAGAGTTACTAGATACTTTGCCACACAAAAATCTTAAATACTCAGTTACACACCAGTACAAGTACTATTTGTATGAGTTTGGAAGTAGGACACACTTGCTTTAGATTTCCCACCACTTAACTTCAAAGTTGTACTAATGTGGAGTTTAGGACATGGTGAGAATCTCATCTAAATTCATACTTTTTTAGACAGCAATAGCAAACAATAATAGAACCTAATACAAAGGAAGCATCACAGTGTATTCTCTATCACTAGTTTTTTCAGTTTTGATTTCAATTTTTTCAAGATACACACTTGGAAAAAAAAAAAAACACAACACCAAAATCCCAGCAGAACAACATCATTCAACCCTGCCAATGTCACAGCCTTTACAAGCACAAGACAATTCAGCAGCACTTCTATTTCCTCAGGCCGAAATCATAAAAGGTATCAGATTCCTCTTCAATGTGAATCCTCCCCCACCCTCTCTAGTCACTTTACCATTGATATACATGGCCCCACTGTGAAATTTGTATTTTCATGAAAATTAAAGGAAGGACATACCTGAAATTTCTCTTTTGGAATATTCCTTCGAGCTCCTTTTGCTAGAACAAGGGCTTCTTCCACTCTGTGGCTAGCTAGAAGATCTTGAATCTGTTTTTCCAACGGTAGCGGTACCAAGATATACACACCCTTATTAGTAGCAACAATCACCTTTCCTGGACAGAGGAAACAGACATACTCAGTTTACATTCTCTCAGGAAAAAAAAAAAAAACACCACCACATTTCAGAAATAAGCTTTAAGATTTACTATTTAAGATACAAGAACCTTAGGAGTGTTAAAGTTCCAAAACTCATGTTTGTTGTTGCCATATTTACTAAATAGTATAGTTTACCTGTAAATTGCAATTCATAAATACACAGATAATGGTAAATTTATTTATTTACAGTAGATTTTGTTTTATTCTGAGTAAATGAAACTGGCATGTCATATGAAATATGTCATGATGAAAGCTGTAAAAGCCACTGCTGAAGCAACTGCCCAGATTCCAGAGAACAGGGACTTTTAACTGCCATGTATTTCTACAGGTTTACACTACAAAATTTTAAGTTGTACATCAAAGGTAGCAAGTAACATACAGTTCACAGCGCTAGAGTTTGCAGCTCTCCTGGAAAAAAAATACCAACGCAATGTACTCCACACTTAAAAGTTATTAATTGAAGAATAGATCAAAAGACATGTTTGCATATTTTGTTTAAAATTAATTATGAAAGATCTCCTTTAAAATACCTGTGTAAGATGTTTAAGAAAGGAATAGAAAAGAACAATTTTTAAGATGTTAGAACTTTGTCAGGATAGGCTGTGGACAAATACATGTGGCTCACTATCATTGACCTATAGCATTAAATTAACATTGCTCCTTTAAAAGAAATAATTAAGTTAGAAGAAAAAGCTCTAGCCCCACAGACTCTTACCCAACAATTCATTTGACAATTAGAGCACCTTTAATGAGCATACATTTTGTTAGAAGTGTGGAATTTTGGATAGCTAAAGTTTTCCTATCACAGTCTGCAGGAATCTAATCGGAAAAGCATTTGCAATAAATGTTCCAACAGTTAAAGTGCTTCCTAGATATTTTGTTTAGAAAACCCAAACTAACGTGACTGTGCCCACAGTGGTGGCTATTCCAGTATTACTGATGCAAAAAAACACGTCCCTTTTAATACCTTCAAAGTCCTGTAGAATGTGACCTTCTTTAAAAGGCAGGGTTTGCTTTTGCTGCTGGTCCAGCATGCTGTGCACTGTAATGAACTCATCATCGAGAGCAACCACGTAAGGGAAGCACAAAGCTGCTCCAATCACATTCTCTGACCAGTGCACAGGGGCACGCTGTGAAATCCCGTCTACAGTTGCAAACATGCCTACAAAAAGGGAGAAACAAAGCCTGAGGCTTGTGCTAGTCGAAGACTGTTGATTTCCCAACACAAAGCACGGGTACCAAGGTACAGAAATAGAAAATCTCAGAAGAACAGGTGGCATCACAACAGCATATCACGCCTTCCTGGACCTTATAGGCCTGTTGGTTAGTCCAGTTCAAAAGTTGTTTTTTTTTTTTTTTCCTTCTTCCTCATTCACCACAGAAACAGACACCAAAAACTGAAGAGAGAAGAATACTTAAAGAAACTAGCAAGAACTATTAAAGTTTTGTAAGTTTCAGACTCTTTTTTTAAATAAGAATTAAGCCAAGTAACTCAAATTTATTTCAAAACACTAATATTTAGCGAGACCCAACATTCAAACAACACTGCCTTAGTAGAAGCTGCAGACTTGCACTGCCTGACCTATCTAGTAATACAGCCATATTTGTTCCTTATAGTGGCAAATGTCTAAAAACCATTTTAGTTGACAGACAACGATTTACTTCTTCATCTTTGCTACAGCAAGATTTTTTACAGAACAAGGGTCCAGCTCCTTGAGACAAGTGAGGCACCCTGTGAGGCATCTGTGTTTTCCATCATTTGAAAAAAATACTGTCTTGAAAATAACTATATTGAATCTTCAGTTAATTTGTGTTTTTCTTTGCCACTATCTTTCCTCCTGTCTATTCTGAACTCCTTCCTGCTTCTAGCTTAACAGAAGTTTGACTTCCTTTTGGATCACATGCCACTGGTTCTATTTATGCTACTTGGTATTCCCTAATTCTTCCTGAGACATTAATTGAAGAAAAACTGCAGTCAAAATTTTCAAACCTACTTCAGTAACGCTTGGCCAGCTGAGTGGTACTGAAGCACTATGTAAACTTCTGTTCTAAACATGAATGCATACCCCCTTAAAACCAGTATTCTCATGCCATTAGAAAGACATGCTCATGAAAATTATTCTTTGGCAGGAATGAGCCACTTGACAGCTGGTAGAGTAAGTCTGATCTCTAAAGGACAGAGGAGATTAAAAGATTATGTTATTCAATTTACAAAAATCTCTTCCAAACAGAGGATAATGAGGCAAGGGTAGCTGGGGGGCAAAACGAAAAAAAAAAAAAAGAAAACCAGAAGGTTGTAGATTTTTACAGAACTACAGTGTAGAGACTAAGCTTCTGGACTCTTTCTAGCAGCTTTGAAATGATCAGCCCTTTCCCCTGACTAAGGGTGCAACTCAAAATAAGAGTTTCACATCTGACTTAGCAAGTAATGCTATTTGATTTTTCACTATACTGATCAGCTTTTCAGTCAAAGCACCTCACCTAAAATACTTTTTTTGGGCATATTGTATAATTCCCAATTTTCTCTGTAGATCTTGTTGATATTCTTACTGATCGGAATGGAATTTTACATCAGGCAGACTGCACTAGCCATTTTTAGTGCGTTTCAGCTGTTACTCTGTCCTATAATCCCATTTCAAAAAGTGGGAGAAAATTTCAGTTAAATACATACTAACCAGTAGTAAACTCAGGGCTAGTTATATTAGAAGCATTAATTCTTAGAATTTTTTATTTCTCTGAAATTCTTAAAAAATATTATAAAAACCTGATTTTTTAAAAGTTTTTTGGTTTGTTTGCTTTTTGTTTTTGACAACAGAGCTCTTTTATAGGTAATTTTAAAAAATTCTTTATGGAAGTGAAATGGTATGCAGAGCAATGCACGATAGTTTTCCAAGTCAATGTATCTATTCATCCCTCTACCCTCAAGTAGCTAGAGTTTCTGTGGTAGAATGATGCATTTTTTGTCTTTGTCTAGCTCTCACCTAAGGATAACAGTAAACACGACAACTACAATCAGAAACCATGGCCCTTTTACAGTACATGAATGCATTTGATGAAACCGAGATGAAGCCAGTAATCAATTCTGTAATAAAAATGCATCCAAAGCTTACAAGAGTTACCCAAAACACAGCTACACTGTTTTCAGCACCAAGAGATCTAGAAATTTACAGAATCATAAAACAATTAAAGTCAGAAAGGGTTTCTGAAGGAAGTCCAGTCCAGTCCCTCCCACTCAAAGCTGGCCCAACTTAGATCAGGTTACTCAGGACTTTGTGCAATACACTGTAGATTTTGTTTGTTTGTTTGAAAACAAAAGGCTTCTCAGTGAAAATATCTGTAAATATTTAAATCAAACTTCTCTATTATTACTTGTTTAAAAAGGAATATGGAAATTGTCAGTTATCATACAAGTTGACGGCACAAGGAACACGACCAATGGGCAAAACCAACACGGGAACATGCTGGTTACTACTGACTACCCTGATTCATGCAGTGTCATCAGCTATGAGAAAAGGCACTGCATAACCTTCTATGAATCATTCTGCTTAGTACCTGTGTGCTTGTTATAATTTATAAGGCTCAATTCACCAACTCCATTTGTAGTCTCCTCAATCACTACACAACTGTTCAAACCAAGCACCACTGAAAAGATCTTATTCTGGAAAAGCAAAAGGAATAAACTAAAAATTAGGTATTTAAAATTTCTATTTTTTTTTAAAATCATTAAAGCCATGGAATAGTTGAAGCAAGAAGGGATCTCTGGAGACCTGTCTCGTCACCACAAGCTGTGCAACCAGTTGGTAACCTGCACAATCCACCCACTCCTCCTCAAGTTGTTCTTTCTCACTCAGTAATTCCTCCTGGTGCTACTGCATTGTACAGGCTCATGTACAGGCAGCTTCTCATCTGCTACCAGAACACTGAACATATTCTACAGAAGCAGATCTGCAGGCAGAGAAGAAGGGCTCTTCTTTCTATGAGAAGCCACAAGTTTCCAGACTTTGCCATCACCGAACAAGCAGAGACTCAGCCTGCCCTTCCCTCAGTACAGCCTGGGGTTCAGGCTCATGCCTGGGTTCTGGAGAAGATTCTTTTCTTTTTTGTCATCCCTGATGCCATACTCTGTGCTGACCTCCTCCTACATCTCCTTTACTTGGCAACACAGAGCCTGAACAAGGCATGCATATCCTGCAGGCAAGGACAAAATTTCTCCCTGCCCCAGTCTCAGCAAGAGGCACCAGGCACTCCCTTCAGCTCAAGACCTGAAGAGCTGCACCGTCCCTTGGGAGCTCGGTCTGAGTCAAGGCCTCTGATGTTTTGGGGTAGTTGCTCCGGCTGGTGCTAGAAAGTGTACCCTGTGCCAACTGTTCACTGAAATTTTAAAAACTTAGTATTTCCTGCTGTAAAGAAACTTTATCAGAAACATGCAACAGGAGCTTCATGAAATGAAAAACTGAATTTTGGTAAGCATACTTTTATACGTAGCCAGAAAGAACTGCTTTTCAATTCTGAATGAACTAACTACTGGAGAGAATGAAGGTGCATCAAAAATAAAGTTCCTCCTCCCTTTGAAAGAATGAGCTATATACTGATTGCAGGTAGTACTGACAACGTACTGAATGGCTAAGTCCATGCATCAACTATGAACAATTCTAACAACCAGTTTTAAATGCAGGTTGAAAAAGGTTACATACCCGAGAAACTCAAAGATGTTTTACTTTATGATTACTGTTTCAAGCAGTTGCGTTCTGCCATTCTAAATGCCAGTATTAACTCAAAAGCAAATTAATCTAGATAAATGTCACTTCAAACACTGTAAAGGCAAATACACTAAAGCAGAGTACATTCACCTCAGTGAAATGGGCTGAATTTAGCATAGATGCTCTACCAAATGCCAAACAAGCATGTCCTAACCAATAAGACATAGAAAAGAAAACCAAAAATAGAACTGAAGATTTACATCAAGCCTTTTCAAGTCCATTCACTTAACAGCAGAGGCCTGCCTCAAATGCCAAGATTTAGAATGCTTAGATGTTATAAATGCACTCAACAACTTCACAACTTCAAAAACAAGTGTTAAAGACTCTAAGAATTTTACCAAGGAAGAGGAGCAAGACTGATATTAATCAAAACAACAGTGGGGAGGGAACAGAGAACAAATGATTGAACACACACCCCCCCCCAACTGAATTACGGAAGGAAAATCTATACATTTCATAGTAAGCAGTCTTTTTAAGGCATATGAGTTAGTAGAAGGTGAATTTTGCCTCTATTATGGAAAAAATGAAATGTCTAGATCTGCAGAAGTGCATTTTGCTTAAGATATATATCTGATATTTTAACTCCAGGGCAATCTACTTACACAAAGATGATGGATTTTATGAGTAAAGGTCTTATTGTATAGCTCTCTTCTAGGACATCAGATAAAATCAAAAGTCAGACTAAAAATTCTGCTTTTTGACTAAATACAATTATGATTTTGAAAGCATACCTATTCTTAGATAAAAAAAAAAGAAATAAACCAGTTGAACAGAATTTGGTTTGACATTCCAAAAAAGATAAATAGAGCTTAAATTAAGAATGGCATCTCCTTAGAAACATGTCAAAACGGAATACTTGCAGACAGTCAATTCAGGTATTTTAACTTCCATAGCACTACTAAAATGGTCAATGTCCACAAATACATGTCCACGTTTAAAGCAGTTAACAGTTTGAATAAAATGTGGCAACCAAGACGAGTTAGAAAAGCCCTACGTCTGAAAAAATAAGTTCATTTTGGAACATCTGTAATTTGCATAAACTGACATTCTAACGAGTCTCTACTTCTTTCAAGAAAAACTAGTGAGTTGATGTACATCTCACATTCTAGTTACAAGACAAAACTTCAATATAAACAAGTGACTGCAAGCTTACTTTTCTTTGGAATTTATATTAAAAACCCAAAACCCATACAGATCCTTGAATTAAGGGCCTCAACATTTGTGATTTGTGTGTCATACTATTCTTAATGTGTCAGGGAAGATACATAAACCACATTTCCTTAATGGAGAGTCATATGGCAAACAGCATGAAAACATTATGCCTATGGTCTGTCAGCTCTGGGATATTGCAGCTTTCCAAAAAAAGCTCAAGATTACTGACCTCACAGCATATTGTTGATTTAGACAGATTACAGCAGCAGTAGCCCTTACAATCATCTGCCTATTAGACAAAAGCATTATTTCACACGATCTGACTTTGGTTTTGCAATACTTACACTATCATTTTCTGTAATACAGAGATGAAAAATACTATGAAAAATTGAGCAAATGGGAGCATAAAACCTGGGTAGTATCTGACAACATCTACAATTAGGACAGAGTTTACTTCTACAGGAGTTCGGATACAGTTTACTCCCACTAATATTTCTTACTAGCACTGTAGTACAACATACCTACTTGGGAATCTGTTACAATCTATAAAATGGACTTCGTATAAACTCCTCTTAATAGCAAATGAGGAAAAAATTAACTCATGTAATTTAACAGTTTTATAGCAACAGAGGGCTCCTCAAACCCAGTCCAGCTAGTCCCTACAGAGAGGCTATCAGCTTCTGAAGTTTCACATGGTACCAACCAAGGTTTTTTTTTTACTCTGGGCTCCAACATACTACTACTATTAGCTGTCTATACAGAAATGAAGCTTTCTACAGACATGATGACAATACAATCAGACTTTTATGCATTAAAAGAGTAGGAGAGTAATACTAATACTTAGTGCCAAAAATTTACCATCTACATCTTTATCTCAGTGTTCCAGTGTAGTCCTTTGAAGAAAATTATCATTATTGTGCACAACACTTACTTAGTTAAGCTTTCCTTCCCAAAATAAGAGAAACTGACAGGGAGAAGTTAAAAAAATTGCAAAAAAAAAATTAAAATCCTTAATCTCACCTAGGCCTCCAGGGCCAGCCAACAGAAACTCTTGTCTGCCTATCCTTTTCACAATTGGCCGTTTCTCATCACTGCAATAAGGAAATAGATCCTGGGAGACACCAGTATTATAATTCAAAATGATATACTGTGTAGTAAGTGCAAGACATAAGTAATAACCATCTACAGCCACAGCACAGGGTTGCTCTGGAGTAAACACTTCCTTCACTATCTGGACTCTGTCTTCAAACACCATGAACATTTGAATGGTCCGCCGCTTGACTGAGATAATGCAGACTTCCACACAGAAAGGATCCCCGCTCACAGGGTTTTCATTTACTGCAAACGTCACAGCTCCTTTGATTCTAGCACCAGTGGGGACAGGTTCCAAGTTCATCATGTTAACTAGTGTTATTGTGTTGTCGCAAAGGACGAGAAGCCTGGTGAGGGCAGAGGCTGCTTTCAACTCACTCACGGGCTTCTTCAAGCCTAGGTATTTATGCAGTTGCTTGGTGGCAGCAAAAGTTATTTTTCCAGCTGTTGATATCTTCTCATCCAACAGAAAGTGATATATAAAGCAGTCATTGGTTCCAATATAAAGGTTCTTTCCGCAACACTCAATGCATTCGATGTTGATGTAATTTTTGTCTCCCATTAACATCTCCCGCTCAACAGCAGAAACAAGCTTGAAAGCTTTAACACTCATTGTGTCTTCTGGGTGATCTGATAAAGAGAAAAAAAGCCACTATTTACCTCCACACACATAATCAAATATCAGAGGTAGCAATTTAACATTCACCAATGCAAAAACTTCATTGTTGCATTTTTAACAGTCTATATTCTATTTCTAACCTGATTACACAAGCCAGAATGAGCACATTACTAACCACAGAAATGAATCAAATTGTATCCTTCCACTTCAAGTCTATTCTGAAGCAGATTCACAACAGCACTCAGCTATTTTGAAGTGATACTTTCTTCACAAGTAACCAGCATATTACTGACTCTCTTAGACACTTTGGCACTACAAGTGGTTCCTGCTAGTACTTAGCGATTTATAAACCTGTCATGTAAAGTTTTGTCACCTGTACATGAAAATATACACGCTTCAGCCCTCAGATTTCTGAAGAAGCCACAACGCATTTAGAGCTACAAGTTAACATGTTGCTTTACACTCAATTTAGGTCTATTAGTAGATGGTCTCTTAGCAAAGTATCATAGGCATATTCCATTTTAACACATATTTTACATTCCTTACTCTCCAGCAATCAGGAACGTGTAGCTTCCAAGCCACTTAAATAATAATTTACACAAGGTATCACCCAGCTCATAATAAAAGCTGTAGGCTTGGTCTGGTTTTGGTAGGGTATGGGGTTTTTTGGAAGGGTAGGTTTTGGTTTTTTTGCTTTTTTAAAAAAATAATATCTGTTTATTCAGTGCTACTTATACATTCTCTGTATTGGACTTTATGCACCAGCAATTATAAGGCACATTCACAAAGACAATTTGGAAGCATGGTCCATAAAGCATTCATTAAGCTGAAGATGCAATATCACTGAAATTAAAAGAGTTTCTGCTCATTAATATCACAACCATTCCAAAAGATTGTCTTTAAGTGTTAAGCAGCACTTCTGATCTTCGTATTCTGCAAACTATACCTCCCTTTTTATAATCAAGCACTGTCAAGGGACAGATGCAATTTACAAAGCAATTAATAGTGTTTCAAAACCATCCCTGTAATTTTCCTGTACTCCAAACTTGTATTATTTTTATAAGAAGCCAGCAGACAACTGTGCTCAACACTGCAAAGAAGGAGAAATGAGAAATTGCTGACTTTGTTTAATCACCTTTTAATTTGTCATGACTTTTGTCATGTAACAACCACTTAGCCAGCACAGGGGAAGACACAAGACTAAACATCTTGAACAGATTTGAGAAATAACACAATTACTTCTAGCCCACATGTACAATGGAGATATAAAACATCAAATGAAATTTCTGTGGACCAGAGATCTTATGAACAAACCAGAAACTAAAAGACAAAATGAATTTAGTTTCAAATTATTACACCTAAACCCCCCCCTTTGCTTTTGCAAGAGAACATCGAAAACCATGGCAAAAATTTCCAAAACTGAGCGAGAAAATGTAAGGTATACAACTCACAAGTAATGACTAAATAGAACCGCGTCAAACTAGGAATACAGCCAGAAGCAAACCGTGCTACAAAGAGATTGTAGTGATCTTTTAAGTCAAGAACTTCCTATTTTTTTCAGAAGTTAAATAGATTTTAGTTTGGGCTTCCACAACATTTTCAAATTGCATCCTCATCTGGGGGATGAATTAGAGTTCTGACTTTCAACAAAAGAAAGCCAAACCCAGAAAGTACTAAAGAAATAGCCTATGGTAAAATAATAATGCAAATCTCTGGCAACACAGCCATGCTATCCTCCAACGTTATGAAAGGAAACACAATTCATTTAAATTAAAGAGGGTTTCCCAAAAGGTCGACTGCCAAAAAACACCCCAACCATTTTAGGAGCCTGTGTGTAGCCTGAACTGATAAGCTATCAGAGAGACCAGGCAGCTTTCATACCTGAAGTTGTCAAAGACTTAACATTCCTGTAGCCCAAGGTGAAAAAGTTAAAGCATACCATTGGGAAAACTACTCAATTTTGCTCTTCACCAAGATGTAATAAAAACCTCAAAAAAAACGTACAAAATGGAAGTAGATGAAAAGAAAAAGTATAAAAGAAATCAAAGTAGATGCATTGTATTCCTAAGGCACCAAAGGAAAAAAAAAAATAAATCCCTAAACATAAATCCCTGAACAGAAGGAACAAAAAATACAACATAGTGCTACTTAAGTCTGGTAGCAAAGAAATTAAAACATTTATGCTAGACAAAAGTTGTGAAAAAGCTTTTAAGAGCAACCAATGTCAACACACATAATCTGCGTGTGATTTTTTTTTTTTTACATTTATTTTGTTCTCATTTATAAGAGCTTAGGGGCCTACGCGCACTGCAAAGAAACAGGTCCTGCAGAACACTCTGTCCCTCTAAAGTGCAAGAGGCCACCTCAGAGTTACAAACACAAGTCAGTAGACCACTTTGTACATGTTTAGAACTCCGAGAAACAAGATAATGGGGATGCCTGCCGTCCAAAAAAAAAAAAAAAGAAAAATTATCCATAGGCAAGCAAATTATCAGTCTACTAAGTTTTGTTTCCCTCGGTGCTCTAATAACCCCGCACGCACTCGTTTCCGGTAACAAGTGGAAAGCTGCTCTTCCCTCTTTTGTTCAGCGATAACCTCGCTTCGCCTTTACATGTTGTTTGCTGCTGCCCCCCACACCAGCACCCCACCCACCCACCTCCGCACTGCTCCTTCGCCTAGACGTACCTCTACACGCGCCCCGCCCAATTAACTACGTGCGAGCCTTAATTAGGCTTTGGATACGGCGCTGCAGACCCGAGGTGCTCCCACCAGCCCCTTCCCCCGCCGGGAGGACGGGGCTGTACTTCCCCCCAGCGGAGCGCCCGCACCCTGCCCGCCTGAGGCAAACCAGGCCCGGCAGCCACCGGGCCCCGCGCCCCGCAGCCGACCCCCCTCCACCCCGGCGGGCGACGGAGCTTCTCCCCCGGCTACGCCCTCTCCCCCAACCACCTGCCAGCGCCAGCCGCCGCCGCACCGGGAGCCGTGCCCGTCGCTTCCAGGCCTCGGGGTGGGCGGCCGGGCCGGGCGCCGCCTCAGGCCGCGCTGTCAGCGCCCAGGCCTCGCGGCGCGCGGGGCTCCGCCGGCGGGCGGAGGTGGGGGGGGAAGGGGGC
>JAOXJM010000001.1:144318295-144328588 GCA_026413425.1 Tringa solitaria
AGAATAATTGTCTAAAGGACAATAAATTGTTATGGGTTTTCTCAAACCATAACAGTGTTGTAACGACAACATGGTTAATTTACATGTAATCGTTTACATTGTAATTCCTTACTCTACTTTTAAACACGTAAGCAGATTACTAACTCCAGTGAGCAGGCAGTTATTTTCCTTTGGAATGACCAAGCACCTTTTGTAACTGCAGATCAAGCAGCGTTACCGGGCAGTTAGCCCTTTTATGGGCAAAATTTTAGATCATGTTTCATTCGGGGGCAGAGCTCCCGCCTGTTGCAGCATAAATGCTTTGTGCTTCCGTACGCTGACAGAATTACAACAAAATACCCGTGTGTCCTGGTCTGAGCGACACCGGATTCATTTCCCTTTCAGCAATTTTACTTTTCAGTAAGATCTCTTGTAATGCTCCGGAAAACTGCACTTTTGCAAGACTCTAGTGCCTGAAATGGTGAAATGTATTTGCTTTACAGCCAGCTGGGCTCTGTGGGTTTCGGGGTCTCCGTGTTCTCAAGTTTAGCCAGGTGCGTGGGTGAAGAGGCGCGAGACCCGGGCACTTGAACCCAAGCTGGCCAACAGCATCGTTTCATGCCAACGATGTCATGTTCAATATAAATTACAGTTTGCTGAGGAGTTTTTTCTCTCTCTCTCTCCCTTGACGGTGGCGATCCAAAGAACTCCTTGCCCCGGTGCCGGACCCCTGAGCCCCTCCCTTCCTCCTGAAGCCACCGCGCTCGCGGTGTCCAATATTTGCTGCCCGCTGCTGGGAGCGCACAGCTTCCTGCTGGTATTTTATATTGGTACCAGGGGTCAACATTGGTTCTTTGGTGCTATTAATGTTAGTTATTTAGTCTTATCCTATTAAATCTATTTCTGCTTCAACCCTCGGGGTTCCTTGTTTCCCTGTCCCGGGTGGGGAGGGCTCATCGGGTGACAGAATAATTATCCAAATAATAATAACACATCCAATAAATTGCGGCGGGTTCCTCAGGCGGCAGCAGCGTGTTTCCCCCGTGCGGCCTGTACCCCTCGGTACCCGCCGCTCCCGCCAAGCACGCGTCACGGGCCGCCCGCACGCCCGTGCCAGGACGTGAGGCGGAAGCAGCGCTTAGGGCAGTACGGCTGCTCTGGAAGCCCCTTCCCAGCCCCTCCGTGGCCGACATCCTGCGGCTCATCCGCTCCGGCACTGGGGCTTCCTCCGTGACAGGCATTAACCTACAGGAAAACGCGTCGTACCCCCTCTCCCCCGCTGCACCCCGCGCCGCCCTGACGTCAGGTGTTGGGCGTCACTTCCGGCGCGGCATTGTGGGAGGCCGGAAGGGGCTCGCCGGAGGAAGAAGATGGCGGCGCAGGGTAGGGGCCGGGCAGGCGGCGGCGAGGAGGAAAAGGAGCGGCGGGAACCGGGCCGCCCGGCGGCGGAGCTGCTGCTGCACCCGGAGCTGCTCTCGGAGGAGTTCCTGCTGCTCACCCTGGAGCAGGTGTGCCCGGGCGCCGCCGGGGAGCCCGGTGGCCCGCCCCTCAGCCGGCCGGCCCCTTAGGCGGGGCCGGGGGGGGGCGCGGTGCTTGCCCAGCCCAGCGGGGAGGGAGGGAGGCAGGCCGGGAGCCCTGCGCCTGCAGCCCTGCTTGTGGTGGCGTTCTCTCTCCGCCTTAGACCCACCTTGTTTGTTTCTCCGCTTTACTCTGCAGGGAAACTCCTACCTCTCCCTTCACCTACATTGGAAGTTTTCTCCCCGTTTTTGTACCGCCCTTAACGGGCGCACAAGAAATATTCAGGGGAAAAAAACCCACCAAACCCCATGTCTGTGCTTGTGTGCTGGGTATTTAGAGGAGTCCTATAGTGTGATAGATGTCTCTGTTTTTGCAAAGGGGCTGTGTTTGAACACTGCTGCTGCTAAAGAACAGTTTACCCAAACCGGCATGTCTACGAGTGTTTGCATACAGTAGAATTATCTGTGGAAAGATGATCTTTACTCTCTTAAAGTTGCTATGTTTATACCCAGGGGATTAAGGAAATGTATCCTACGTAATCAGTCCAGCTAATGCTTAAGTACCCATAATTGAAAATATTTGAGTCCTAAGCAAGTTATGAACAGTTTTGCCTGTATGAAGCTTCAGCTGGTGTGATTTAGAATACTTGTTATGGCCTTGCCTGAAACTTTTAGGTGCATGAAACAATAGTAATCAAAGTTTTAGGGTTATATATGAGCTCCCTGAATTTTTGTATGCTTTTGTCTGTGTAGTTTATGCGGTCTAAAGTGTATGGGCTTTAGGGCCACATCAGAAGTCATGAAGTGTTGCCATAACCACTAATAACAGAGACTTGACTTGCTTTCAGTGTCCTCTGCTTCATAAGAAGTTAGTAGGTTTTTTTCTCTTTTCATAAATTTGGTAGGAGGTACCAAGAAGTTTTGTTTGCAAAACCCTGTACATGATTAGATACAGAAGTGGTATTCTGTTATAACTAACAATTACTAGAAATTTCCCTTTGGAAGGAACTGGGGAAGGCAGCATGGTTCTACATCTGTGAGTTTAAACTGCATTATGTTCTAGTTGCCTTTTTTTTAGCAGCGTAAAGAAGAGCTCTGATATTGTAGCTGGATTCAGGGAAGTGTGTTAAGAGTACATGAAAACATCAGTCCTCAACAATAAGTCTGTCATAACTTTTTCCTTTTCTTTTGACTACTGTTTTTATTGGGGAAAAAATTGCAGGGTTTTCAATAGGGAGAGGCTGCAGGGTCAGCCTCTGTGGGCAAAGGTGGTGAACTGACTGGTACTGGTTGCAGCTGAATCTGACTGTCTCTGATGATGGTGAAAACAGCCCATCACACCCCAGAATTTCAAGCAGAGGAGCCCATGGCACTTGTGGTCATATGTGCTGAACAAAGAGCAGCAGCCACCATGGGTAGGAGACACAAAAGGAAACATAGGAAAAGGCATGTGTGGAGATGGTGCTTACAGGTAGTGGAAAAAGAAACTTCTGTGTAGTGACCCAAACATCCTGACCTAAACATTGCCTCACTACAGGGAGGGACCACGTGTAATCCACATGTGAAACAAGGGAAGTTGACAGTAGGAAGGCAGGAGACCAGGCTGTCATTTACATGGGGCAGTTCACAGCCTCTCCACACCAGTCAACCCTGCAGCCCCACTCACTTGTGAAACCCTGGCGTTTATGCCCAATATGCTACCTTAAAGTGACTTTTCAAAAAGAAATTATGCCACTAAGGTGCTCGTGCTTTGCGTTTGTTATAATAACAAGAACTTTTTTTCTGTTCCCCACAGAAGAATATACTAGTTGAAAATGATGTAAAGATGGACAAAGATGGTCTCACTGATCTCTATATTCAACATGCCATTCCCTTGCCTCAGCGTGACTTACCCAAAAGTAGATGGGGGAAAATGATGGAAAAGAAAAGACAGCAAAATGAATCAAAAAGTGCGAATAAAAGGTAATTTAGCTTTTATTGGGTTAGACTTGGAGAATTTAGGACAATACATTTAGTTCAATCTTTGTTTGCCTGATTAATGAAATTTGTACAGCTTTTGGACATTGTTACAGTTTACAGAGAATGCCATGTCAGATGTCCTGTATCAGAAGTGTTAGATTCTACTACTGCAGTAATAGGAAAAAAGGGAAGATAATTTTTTTGTGTGTGTGTCATCCAAATATTATTAGTGATATCTAGTTTATAGTGCTTGTTTTCATAGAATCATAGAATGGTTTGGGTTGGAATGGACCAGTGCTTCCCAAGTCTTTCTTGGCAGGGTTGCTCTCAATCCCTTCATCTCCCAGCCTGTACTGATACCAGTTTATTGGTACATTTCAAGACACTTTATAATGAAGAAAAAGTAATATTTTGTTAACTTTATAATAATCATATTTATATTTATTTTTATGTATTTATAGTGTTTAAGAAAAGTGCTAAAAGCATGTTTAATTATGCTTGCTCCCAGGACAGGGTTGGTCTACTTTAGAGTCAAGGGTATATGCTGCAGCAGTTTTCTGTATCCAATTTGAATCTAACATCTACTTTCCGAAAGAAAGAGTCTTTATTGTTTCTGAAACCTTTCTGTTTGATCAAATAACAAAGTCTTCCTCAAAAATTTACTTGACTGAATCTCTTCTCCTCCTGACCTTTCCCCTGCCCAAGGCTTTGACTTTGGCACATGGGTGTGATGTGATGTGCATGAGCAGTGTTCTGATTTAACTTCAGCAATAAATGCAAAAGCAAAGGTAGATGGAAGGGTTTATTGTAGTTTTGCAGTATTACAGCATGTTGATTTCATGGGGCTGTTTTAGCTTTACTGAGGTTTCTAACTGGGAAGAGCTAAACAAATTCTGTCAAGTTGTTTTTGTTGGGTTTTTTTTTTGTTTTGTTTTATTTTTTTTAAATTTTAGTGGCTAGGGCACTGAGTTACCTTGTTATGTCAGTTTTTTTTTCTTGTGTACATAAAACTCGGTTTGTTTACAACTTCCAACTTGGGAATGAAGTCATGAGGTTAGCGTTTGAAACCTTGGTTTGCTGAAATAGGTGCAAAACAATTTTTTTAACAAAGAAATAAAGATAACAGGCGGAATGTTTTTGAGAGAAGGAGGCAATGTTAATTTTTAGATGGAGAGTTACTTCATCCAAAGCTTATATGTAGAATAAGTTTAGGTACTCTTATTTTGTTACACTAAAATTCAGTGATCATTAAACCTATTTAGTATTTGCTGGGAAAATCGTAAGTAAAAGGAGATATGTTTAATCCATGATTCTGCTTTTCTTCTACTGGGTGCTCTTAGCACTTAACATCTAGTGTACTAGGCTTAGTCTTTTGTGCTGTTGTTAGACAGTTTTAAGATTTTCCAGCAGTTACTGGTTTTGCTTGTATTACATCTTTCATACTTAACAAATCTGCTGGCAAAATATTGTCTAGAAAAGTTAATCTTTTACTGCTAGTATTACTAGCTCTAGAGAAATGGGAGAAATAGGCTTTCATCACTCAGTAAGTAAAAGTTTCACAGGGAAAACTTCAGTTTTAGTATATTCATGGAAAGAATCAAGGAAGTTCAATCATCTTTTTGGACGTTAAAATATTATGCTTTTTCCTCATAGTTGTGTGTACTACTTAAGCAGAACTGGCATGATGCCATAGTTCAGGGGAGGAAGTAGAACTTGTGTTCCTGTTTTAAAAACAAAACAAAGTTCCCAGGTACTGTGAGGCTGTAAGTTACGTGCAAGTCGGAGATGGGAACTAAGCCTGCTGTTAGTTTGGCTTAGAAGTCAGATGAACTGATTGATCGCATGAACAACAGGAGCTTTCTGATGAGCTCCTCTGTGAAAAGAACAGCTTTACAGCGTACGCTGGAATTAATATGAGGCTTGGAGACTTGATCAGCACAGCTCAGTGTGTGTTTGCATGCCTCTAGTAGTTACAGATAGGAGGTAAAAACACATTGAAATGTAGAAGTCTGTTGAGTATCGTGTTTAGTTTTGCAGCTGGTGGTTGATGGCATGTCCTAGAAGACCTGCTGTATATCAGCTGAGCTGCCGTAGTGTGTTATATCTCAATAATACAATCAAATATCTGAGGTCACAGATGGTGGTTTGTACATCTTATTACTAAATTATCTAAGCTTGCAGCCAATCATACCAAATAAAACCAAATGCAGTCTACCTAACTTCAAACATTTCAGAAAGTATTTGTGTTCAGAAGTAGTTAATTTTGTAGATCCAGGAGATCATCTTGCCTGCTGGAAGAAAGAGGATGGTATGAATCTCAAAATGTATATGTAGTTTCTGATGTGCCATTGAATCTGCAGTCACACCTGCAAATTCTGTCTCCAGGAGCACTGTGGCTGTGCATGCTCAGAGCTGTGGCCTTGGTAGAGTTCATAATTTCTGATTAGTCACCTGAGAGGTAGCTGTGGCATCCTCTGGGAACTGCTAATGCACTGATAATATTGAGTTCAGTGTAAAACATGGCAATTCTGAGCAGTTTCAGATATTCACAGAGATGATCACCTGCCTGTTTTAGTAACAGGTGAATATTTAGGATAATCGGAGGTGGGAACTAAAAGCTACACTTCTCTCTGGTTTTAGGGTGCTGCCTTAAGTACCAGGCTAAGCCAGACAAGAATAGGAACATTTTTCATTAAATTGTCCTCATAATCAGCAGGTGCTCAGAGGCCATCCTGCCTACACCAGTAATCATGTGAAACAGAGGAAACCCAACAGAGATTGCTCATGTAGAGAAGCTTTTGCTTCCTTTAGGAAACCTTGTGTTTTTTACCATGTGCTACAAAGTAAGCAGGATTAGAGCATGCCCTCCATCCAGCCCAGCCCGATGTGCAGCTAGAACATTTCTTTGGGATGTTGGAGATGCGCATAGAAACCAGGTTGCAGAGAGTGTCCTGCGGGAGGCGCCACGATCCCCAAATGATTCTTTTCAGCTGTTAACTAGTGTCAGTGTCCTCCCTCAGAAAAGTGCTGGCTGATATGAGTCCTGCTCTGAAGGTTTTAAACTGCCTGTACTTTTAAAGAAAGTGAATGTCACACTTAAGGTTCTCTGTTCTTCTGTGAGCTGTGCATCTAGAAATTAGATGTGACAGTTCTTGATGGTACAGCATCCAAGTTTCTTTTGGAACTTTCCCATAGTGTTTCTCTGGAAATGTTATCTGTATTGTAGCATGTGGTCATCTATGCAAGTGCTGCAATTCTAAAATTCAGATAACAGATAGATAACAATCCTTCTAGAATTGCAGATATTTCCTGAGTTACCAGTCCTCACCAAGCTAAATTAAAACCAAGAAGTATGTTTTTCCTGTGGAGATTTTTTTATGTTAAGGGAGGTGACTGAAAAAAGGTACACTTTTTTTTTTTTTCACATAATTTGTAAACTGGCTTTAAAAAAGACTGGTGGGGAACGTGTTCCTTGTCAGGAGTGTTGAATAAATTATTGGACAAAACCAAAGTGAGCAAAAAGTATCATGTTTTATTTTTGAAGTTTGTTCCAGGTTTTTAGTCTTTTCAAGTGAAGTTGTATTCCTTAATTTAATGGATATGTTAAATACTGCTGGTTTTTTTCAGTAATATTTAACTGAAATGGCATAACCTGGATGAACACTCCTGGTCTTGGAAACTAATGTCATTTTGCAGAAGCTCTCCTAGAAGCTACATCTGCTGTAGGTAGAAGCCAAAGAGTTGTGTCTAGTCTCTTGACAAACAAGTTGCAAATGAAGTTCTCTCTTTGTCTCTATCAGTTCCGGGAACCCAATGAATAGAGAAAGAGGAGGATTATGTGATATATTGTTGTGCACAGATAGTAGTGTAGAAGCAAATCTGAATAACAGCTGAACTTTATCTTGCACTGTGGGTTTTCAAATTGTGACTCATTTTCTTTTAGAGAACCCCCTTGTCTTGTCAGAAGTTGTGGAAGCAATGTATAATTTCTTAATAAGTGAGGTTTATCAGCAGCTGCTAATTTAATGTTGTTCCAAGTCAAACAAAAGGAGTCTCTGCTTGTGGCTTATTTTGAAGTCTGTTGAGGTTACCTAACATCAATATTGTCAAATTCCTTAATTACAAATTAATGGGGCTGTTTCATTGTTGAAAACACTATAGTTTAACTTTTATTCCTCTGTTTAATATGAGACGATTAAACAGTAAGTGTGTACTGAAAAGTGAAGTTTCTGAACAGGAATATTATATAACTTCATAGTGGTTTGGGTTTTTTTTTATTTGTTAAATCTACACTGTCTTCGTGTCATTCAAAACTCATTAGATCAGCTTAGGGTTCCTATTCAAGGACAGCTTATTCAAAAACTGGTATGTTTTGGTTTTTTTGCTTAATGTTTTCATTCCTTGTCTAGCAGTCTTTTGGACTATCTTAATATTATGATTCTGAATAAGAGTGAAAACAGGGAGGTTTAGAAGCATCAGAATATTAGGTGCTGGTTTTGTGGGTAAGGTGGCAGACATTTTCTCAAATATTCACCTTTTAAAATACTTAACAGCTGTTGCCTATTTAGTTACTCTGCAACTCTGCAGTGCTTGCAGTGGTATAAGCATCCAGTGTGTGGTCATACAACTGTAATTGTCTGCTTAGAAAGTTCCTCACACAACCCTCTTTGCTGAGGAGCACTGTTCCTCACACAACCTCCCCTCCCCCCCCCTTTTATATTTTGGAAGCAATTTCTGTTGCCCAAGTTTGGAGCAGCTGAGAGTTTAAGGTTAGTATTTTGGGATGCGTTTTCACTTAAGCGAGATTAAATTCATTTTCACTACTTATGTCTTGAATATGGTATTTTTGGACCATTTACCTTGTGTTTCTGAGAATTTTATAATTTGTATTTTCAGTGTTACAGCGGTGGAAGGTTTAAGGAAACGGCCGTTAATTGTATTTGATGGCAGTTCAACAAGTACAAGCATAAAGGTGAAGAAGACAGAGAACGGAGCTGCTGATCGCCTAAAACCTCCTCCAGCTGGTAGCACCACCAACACTGTTAGAAGATTATCAGTTCCTTCAAATGCCTCAACATACATTTCAGCTTCTAGTTTATCAGAGGACGCTAAGCTGGGAACAAGGAATAATGAGGTTAAGCAGAACAATATTTCAAAGACTAACAGCAGTGTATTGGCTAACCTGAAGGTTTACCCTTTGTCTCCAGTAGCAGGAACTACTGTTGTGAAGTTAAAGAGAGCTGTTCCAAAAGAAGAATCTGTTTTGCCGGTATGTACATTCAACATCTTGTTTTACAGCTTTTTCTTCTTTTTTTTTTTTCTTTTTTTTAATTGAAACTTGCAGGAGCCAAAGGTAGACCTTTGTAAGAAGTTTCTAGGATTATTTTATTTTGGAGTACTAGTGGAGTCTTTTTTTAGAAACAGGCAAAAGAGTAGCTGGTTTGGGAAAGATCAGAAGGAAAGAAATTAAATACTTCATGCTTGTTCATGGCAAACTCCTGTGTGAGAGAGGCAGCTTTGTAGAAAACATGCATATAATTTTAAATTGAGTAAGTAGGTAATACTTAAGGTGGTGCTGGTAGCAATCAAATAAAACACAAACAAAATAATCCTACTGGTAGGTCTGAGAGAGAGAAGAGGTATTAGAAAAATACGAACTGCCTCAAGGGGAGGACAAGTGATCTGTTTTCTGTAGTAGGGAAGAAAAAGATGGAATGATAACATTTGTAACAATCACACTTGACTGGTTGAGTAAGGTCAGACTTTCATTTGTCACACTGAAGGAAGAGATACTACAAGAACTGAAGCAAGATGCTGAGAGCTGTAGAATATATCCTTAGAGGAAGAAAGCCATCTGTTTTAAATCACATGTAGGAATTGGCAAGCTAGAGGAAGGAACTGGATGTGAAAATCTGGAGAGCTGCCTAGATTGTGGGTCTGAATGAGAAGCCATAACAACAAACCCTACTAGCTGAACTGAGCGGCCTAAGGTTGAGTGCTTATTTTGAGCCATGGTGATCTTAATCAGGTGCCTGGGCTTCTGTAAGGTGACGAGAGAGACACGCTGAGAGCTTTAACAGAAGGATGCTGTTCTCAAGTAGAGGACTAGTGACTGAGCTGTTAACTGTAAAGGCAAACAGTTATTTTCTTTCTGCAAGTTAGATTCAGCTGCAAACAGATTTTCTGTAGAGAAGAGAACTATACTACAGATGGGGGCAGAATGAGGCTGGTTAGCTGAAGTGATTAGAGAAGAGATAAGGGAGGATATATGAATTCAGGAGGGACTTATCTTTGGAAGTGTAGGTAATGGTTCTGAGTGTAGCTACTAGTTGGGGAGAAAGATAAAATAGTGGTTAATTTTGACAGTGATTAGCCTTTAAAGACTTGTCAGTGGGCAGGGAGCAGTGGGCCATCACCTCTTTAAAACATGCCATGAGGTAGAGTTAAGTTTTATATTTGTGTTGTATTCCCTCATAGTACAAGTGAAGGAATTTCACATTTCCACTGGAATATGGAAATATCTGGAATAAGTCTGGGCTTTTCAAAGGAAGAAATAGAAATAGCTGTTTGCAGTTGAACTGCAGGGGGAGCTTTAGTATGCACTCTGCAGTTATGTAGATTAAGATTTTTCTAGGACACCAAACCTAATTTCTGTTTTCTCAGTATTACCTCATGAAATACTTTATATTTATCTTCCTTAAAAAAACCCCAAACAAACCAACTCAAAACTTCAAAATCCTTTCATGAAAGAATACAGGTAATATCCTTGCTGCATGGACTGGTAGGTTTCACTGAATTTCACTGAATTTTTAGAGTTGGAAGGGACCATAGAGATCAT
>JAOXJM010000001.1:144338131-144360765 GCA_026413425.1 Tringa solitaria
TCCTTATATCTAATCTAAATCTCTTCTCTTCCAATTTGAAACCATTGCCCCTTGTCCTGTCAACAAGGACAGGACAACAGGACCATTGTCCCTGTCCAGTCGATAAGCAGTGCAATATTTCATGTTCTCACTAGTTTTGCATGGTATTTGGTACCATTTCAATGTTTTTTGAAGAATGAGTGGTTCATGTCCTCCTATAAAGAGAAACATTTCCTGCTAATAATGAAGGCTTAGGACATCTTTTTGTGGTGGTACTATAGTTAATAATGAATTCTAATGCTCAGGAATATCCCGGGGAACTAGGGAGACACCAATGTAATCTGCTGTAAGTGCAGAAGGAAGGTAAGACCATTCGTCACTAAAGTTGAACTTTGTTCATTCCAAGCCCCTTTTCATTCTTTTTTAGACAGCTGCAAGCTACCCGGTTAATTCCTGGCAAGCTTCTTGCCTCCTTTTCCCAGTAGAATATAGCTATTTTCTGAGAAAAAAGATGATTTCGTGTCTGCTCTGTGGCCTTTTTCCTGTCCCCATTGAAATCCACTAAAAATTCGCATTGGTTTTCAGTTCTGCAACACCTATCCTAAATGTTTTCTGTCTCTTGAAACTGTCAGTGAGAGATCAGCTTTCTCTCTGTCTTCAGTTGTATTTAGATCGTGGTTGCTATGGGAAAGGAAGAAGAAATTCTTTAAAAAATCCTTACTGAAAATCAGAAAAGTGGTACTGTCTTTAGGAGCTAATCGTACTTGTCTAGAATGAAGTTTTAGGGTATGGATCCTACACTTTGCAGGTGCAGTCCACTGTATGACAAGTGGACTCTGAGCCTTCCCAGCAAATCGGAGATGCCGTATGATATGGAGAAATTTCTTTACACACTGTGTAATTTCAGGCAGAATATTTGAAACTGGCCAGAAGAGAAAACAAATGATGCTCCTACAGTTCTGCATTACTTCTGAAGCCTGTAGCAACACACATGATGTCAAGTGCTTGGCAGACTGTCAAGATGATCCCATGTGGGCTAATGAAGAAGAACCACACTAACTCCTTTGATGCAATTCTCCCCACCCCCATTACTGCAGGGTAAAGGTTTACCACTTTCCCCTTCTCAAGTATTAATTTCTCTTTCTTTACTAGTTGCATATTTTTCTTCTTTTTTCTTTTTCGGTCTCACTAACTTCTATGCAGAGGCATACTCTAGGAGTTGGGTTTTTTTTTAAGAATTGACTTCCAGCAGTGCAGTAAGTGAGCTGTTAATTAATCTTCTGTCTGATTCTTGCATGCTTGAATATTTCTGATCCATTTTATTAATGGACACTTTTTAAGAATTATGCCCTCTGTGTGCTGGCAACTTTCTGTATCGTACCAAGGAGCAACTAAATCAGTCCTTGAAGGAATGGTGTTCTGGAAGAAGGAAACGTGGATGCATTTTTTTTTTTGATAGTCTAGAATTTTATTTTCACATTTTTAGCTGTTTCTCTTTGGGATTGTTTTGTCACTGAAACTCAAGGCGGTGGGAGCACTGTTTGTTACCTGCTGCACTGAAGTCAGTGGGAATTTAGTTTGCAGAAGGACTGAAAGATCAAGCTTGTAATTACTTTGGTATTTAATAGGCTTGTCATGATAACGCTTTATTAAATATAAATTGTACATTTAGTGGAGCAAAGCAAAGGGCAAGTGTAGCATTAACAGTCTCCATAAAGGGTATCCAGCCGCTTGGTGGTTCTTTCAAAATGAATTATGCTTCAGTTGGTGATCATAGTGCTCTGGGGTAGCTCCTGTACTACCATGGTGTGCTGTGTAAGTAGAAAATGCACGCTGGGTGTACTGCTCTCTGAATGTGGTGAAATCACAGCTATCTTGACTGAGCAACTAAAGAGCAGTTGGTGGTTGTAAAGCTTCATAAAAATGTTTTTTTTATGTTTCACATTGTAAGAGAAGAAAGGATTCTCTGGGTTGCTGAATCCAGCCTCCATTACTACTTATCAATCCATAGCTAGCATAATAGGCAAAAAGAAATCCATTCAGTAAATATATTCACTGATCTTCAGGGTGAATTTGGTGAACAATCTTAAGACATACATATATATAGTTCCAGCATTAAAATTAGCAATGGCTATTCCCAAACATGTCAGTTGTTAGTGCTGTATCACTAAAAACAGGTGCACATGGAATAATGGAAGGAGATGCCTAAACTCAATTATGAATGGATAGTGCCATCTGCTTTTAAGTATTGTTGTTGTTTCTATTTATACATCCTATTTCATCATCAGGCCCTCATTTTTACACCTTAGGTGCACAACATTGTGGTTTTTAGCTTTTGTCTAAGATGATCGATGTCAGAACCAGATAAAGAAAAATTTTACTGGAAAAAGTAATTAGTAGTGGTTATGTAGCGTGTATATGGATTCTTCAAATTGCCTTTTAATATTTTATTTCTGGACCAATATTCTTTCCACTTTAAGCCCTCAAATCATCACAGAATGTTGTAGTACTAACATGAGCAGATGAGGTTTTAGCAATCTATTACTATGACCTCATGTTTCATGTTGAAAAAGAAAATAACTCTTTCCTGTTTTTTTCCTATTTTTGTGCTCAAAAAAGACCTTAGAGGCATTTTGAGCATTTTTTCATTTTTATGAAAGAAGTTAAATTTAAAGTAATTACATAAAAATCTAAATTGTGAAATAAGTAAGCTGTTAAGTTCGCAAGCTGCCTCTGATCTTCAAGCAGTGGAAATCAATCAAGACAGAGTACAAAGCTGGGATTGGACAGAAAGATTCGGTTTTAGCTGTCTAACTACCAGAAGCCTTTTAATGAATACTGCTGTAAAAAATTATAAATCCCATTAGTAAAAATACTTAATGGAATAAATGGTAATTTTCAAGAGTAATCCACTTCATGTGAAGTTCTATCATGTTCATTATGAAAACTATGTGTTTTGGTAATGGAAATGACTTAAAATGCACCATCAACTGTGTTTTACAAAGTTCACCATGGTTTAGCAGAGATAGTCAAGGAAAAACATTTGTCATAAATGTTGCTGAGTTTGGGCTTGATATTTAGCCTAATCTTTTCTTAGTCAAAAAAGTGAACATCCTAACCTGGCATAATAGTCTTCTTGCACTCATTACATTTGGAGGAGTATTCGTTGGAGTAGCAATCAGTGCAAAGTAGATGTTCCTCTTTTGCAGCAAAAGGTTTGTCCACCAATGAGTTCTTGCACTGGAAGCAGTGGAAGCAGGTTTCATGCCAGTGGCGGTCCTTGTAAGACAGATCCTGTAGAATCCAAAACCACAGAGTAAGGAGAACGAGCAGTTTGCACAACTGGAAGCTCAGAGAATCCAAACACGTCTACATCTGAACCACAGCCAGGAGCTGAGGCTGATTTGTGCTGCTCAAGAAAACAAAAGGTTCTGATGAAGGTGAATTTATTTTGCTATAATAAACCAGGGAAGGCTCATGACAACTATCGACTGTTTTTCAGTTCAAGGTAATCTTCATTTTTTGTATGTGGCAGAAGAGCAACTAGTTTAATTTAGATATTTCCTTTGAGAATAAACCCCTGGTTTTGAGTCAGATTAAAACTTGTTAACCTTATGGGTATAATAGACTTCCCCTTTTTGTCTTAGCTATTTTTGATTTCATAGCTGTTCAGTCTAGACAGAAATCCTTTTCGCAATTACTTTCTGGTATTTATTCAGTTCAACAGATTTACACCAAGGATGGAATTGGTCTTATCTCTGTTCCTTTTTTTTTTTTTTCACTGACTCTTTTGTTTTTTGGTTTACCTGTGTTTCAAACATGAATCAGACTGAAAGATGAGAGATCACATCATACCTGCAGCCACTGATCCAGAACACTCTGCCCATTGGCATGGGCACCTAAGTACTTAAAATACCCACTTAAGGATTTAAAATACCCTTTTATTATTTAAAAAAAACAACTGGTCCTTTTAAAAATTGTGACCTAAAGGGATGGATTGTGCCTTTTAAAATTTAAGGTGGCCTAATCCTGTAACACTTGAACAGTGTCTGTGGACTTCAAACCAAATCGCGTTTAGATCATTACAAGAAAGGGTGTCTACCCCAAAACACACAGGCTTCGCTTTGAGGTGGGAGTGTGAGGGGCTAGTATTGTAATGAATGGGGAGTATAAAAATTCAGCCTAAATAACTTCTCAGGTTCTAGCTCAAGATCCACTAACTATTAGTTAGAAGTACCAAATTAACCTGGTTCACTGAAGGAAAAAATGAGTTGTAGAATATCAGATTTTTAATTGTGTAAGTGGAAGCATCACAAAGTGTTCAAACACAGTCTGGCCTAAATTGCTCTCTGTCAGTCAGTACAGTCACAGGTAACTCCAAATGTGCCATCTTAGCCCAGAGCAAACAAAAGATACACTGTATTTAGGTTAAGCTAAAATAACCACACGTTATGTCTGCAGGAGCCTCGTTCTCATAAATAGCAAACAGGAAATACTGAAATAGTTTTGCTTAGCTCAGCTGATGTGGGATAGCTTGTTAAACTGTAGTAACTTCAGTCAGAATTTGACCATGCAATAAAGACTTTTTTGTTTGGACAACTTTGCTACGCACCTAAAATTCTTAAATTGCTGTGAGTAATAATTGGTACCCAATATGTTTTTCATCTCAGGGGTTGCACTCTGTGATAGATTATCTGAGCCTCCTGCTTTACAGCTTTCAGACGGTTGTTTATTCAGCTTGTCTATTCATTTCAGCTAAATCCTTTTGAAACCACCCAAATTTCTGACTGTAAAATGTTAATCTTTTCTAATAGCAAAATGAAAAAAAAAAACTTCTTTGGAAGTTATTTACTTTTTTCCCGTTTAAATGAAGTTGAATAGCCTAAATCTGATCTCCAAGGGGAATATTTTCAACAGAAAAATACAACATACAGCCAACAAAGTTTTCCAAAATGTGAAACTTGCCTGCTAGAAAACAGAATGGCAACAGATCTCTTTTTCTTCCTCTTGTCTCTTTCCTGCTCCCTCCTCATTTTGCAATATTCTGCAAGGTATTTTTTATCTCCAAAATTCATATGCTGATATCTGCTTTTGTTCTGCCTTGTTATATCAATAACATTCTACCCTGCAAAAGGTGCATGCCTTTTAGAAAGAAGAGTAACAAAGACAAGGATTAGGTGTCAATGATGAAAGGTTTAATCCTTGAGTCAGTTCTGATGGCAGCTGGTATAGACACTGGCTGGGTAGGTGAAAGTGGCAGATATTTCGTCATGGCAGAGAGATGAAGTGCAACTACAACCCCACGTACCCAAAATACAGACTGCCCTGAATAATCCTTAGCTTCCTTGGATGATTATAGCAGATATTATCATTGAATGTAGAGGGAGTCTAAGATGTCTGGCTTTGACATGCCTGCACCAGAATACTAGACCAACGAAAAGGATGTTGCTTTGTCTCTCTAAATCTGTCACAACTGAAGCAAGGAAGTCCAAGGTACTGTCAAAACAGTTTCTGCATCGTGATTGTTCTCAGGTCAGTGTAATAAAGTCACCAGAAATCAGGTTTGATCTACTTCAGGCTGTTGTGTATCTAACTTGGCTTGTACATGGGTCATTGCTTATTGATCTGGAACAGATTCTACACTGGAGAAGTTGCAAGTGCAAAACTGGCTTCAGGTTTGTCTGTTAGACTGGTCCTCAGTTAAACTGAAAGGTTTGCTCTAGGCATGTTAGCTCTAGGTTACACGAGGTGATTGTAACCCAAATAAATTTGTTCCAGCTGAAGGTGCAAGAGACATAGAACGAATTCCTGTTTATTGCATGGATTTCCAGGAATAACTAATAAAGAAAATTACTGTTGTGGACTCCAACTTAGAATACTGATGAGCATGACCTCTCAGCCGCTTTATGCAGCCTGAGGAAAATGAGTTTCTGGTGCTACATATTTTAACTGAGATTTTAAATTCAGCTTCCTATGTTGCCTAAAAGAAATCTGGAGAATGACTCTTTTTGCAATCAGTCTGTGCATCTGTATGAACACTGACAGCCATGTGCTCTTGTTAGATAAAGCACACATAAGCACAGGTAAGAGACTTGTTAAATAAAGCACAGACCAGACACTGAAGAATTAGCATAAAATGGCATTTGAGGAGCGGAACAGTGTTAACATATACAGAGATGCATGCGCACAGATGATTGTGGATATGGGCTGTCCAGTACGCATTTTCTGCAGCTGAAGTGCAGAGAGCTCCAGACCAGTTCCAGATGTGCTACAAGTGAAAAGAGAAGGGGAGGAGGGCAATGGCCATCTCTGCAGAGCTGCGATGAATTTTGCAGCAAATTTTGCAGCAAATTTTGCAGGGAGAAATACTTCAGTTGCATTTCTTCTGAACATGGAAAATAATCCTCCCTGGAAACCTGGTTTCATTTGAAGGTAAGAAATAACCAGTCCCTGAAGCTGGTCAGATTTGTATGGGGGCTTTTCTCAGCCTGATCCGAGAATCAACCTCAGCTGAAAATGTCTGCTCAGCATTCTTTGGGACAAGCAAATGAACAGTGGATCCTGGGATGTTTCTCAAACAAATGTCAGAGAGTGGGCCAAGTGGAGGTCCCTTGTACACAGATAACTGACAGTAAGAATATGGTGCAAGCAAAACTTAATGCAGATTCTATTTGTATCCAAACTTTTTAGAGTCATGCCTTGCAAAATGGTTCTGAAAAGCCATTATATGCTTTTCAAGCAATTTGATTTTCACTTATTTTCATTATGTCACCCCCAAAGAAAACTTTGTCAAGATAACTGTTTTCAACACTGGCAAAATCACATTTGCTAATTCCCCCACAGTTCTGTGTAGTTTTGATCCAGCACGGTTTGTTGGACCTCTAGGATGGGGCTGCTGGCTACTTCTTTTGGTTTTTAAACTAGAAAAGCCCCAAGACTAGAGTTACCGGGTAACTGGGTTAAGCACAGATTTCTCATATCCTGCAATTGTATTGTCTTCTACTCTGGCTTTCTCAGTCTATGAGAACTTAAGCCATTTTGTATTACCTTTTCTCCTGAACTGGCTTTCAACAGGGACCCAACAGGAAGAAGGAGATTAGAGAGATTATTACCAGTGGAGTAACTGTATATACTTGCCCCAATGCTGTTGTCAGAAGGTTGAGCAGAGGAAATGGGGTATGACAACAAAATGCTGTACAGATTTTAGCCATGCACACCCTGTAGCAAAACGCTTAAATACGTTAGACTGCTACTTCCCTATCAAAACTATGTTGAGAAAAGGGAAAAATAAGCTATATTGTGCTGAAGCCAGCACCTTAGTGGTATGGGAAGAAGTGAGGGTGTCTCTTTCTTTTACCATTCCACTTTACAACAACTATTCTGATGTTCAGTAACGCACTGAAAAAGTGTTGCAATTCAGGACAGGGATTAAACATTTGAAAAATTTGAAAAAAAATATTTTCTCCCTTTCTTGATCTTGATTACTAGAGGCTTTATGTTTTTGTTTAGGTTGGGTGTAAGACCGACCCTTTTGATTCAATTTTGGCCTGTGTGCTGACATAGTAGCTTTATCTCACAATCTGCTCTTAATTTCATTCTCACATTTTGCAGAGGGAGTTTTCACCCTCCCCTTCTTGCCAAGGCCAACTTGTGGGCTGCATTAAACACTGGATTACTGTAGGTATTTCCTGAATTTGTGATGGTTTCTGTGCCATAGGGCCTGCAAGGAAACTATTAAAAAAGTAAAAAATCAACCAAAAGTCATGCTTCAGCAGTTAGGCAAATGAGAACATAATAGACGGATTTCCAGAAAGAAGCCTGAAACTGTAGGTGTGGTGAGCATTCACCAGGGACATAGGTGGTGGATGCCAGTTCTTTTCAGAAAGAGTAAATTTTGATTGAAACCTGTTGGCATATGGATAATATGTAATAGCTGCAAGAGAAATGGCATCGTGTTTTTCTACTGCCTGCCAGTGCCTCCTACCACTCGGTGTATGAAGCTTTTAATCTGCCTGTGAAAGTTTCATAAACATCAGCTACAATTGTTTACAGTTAATGAAATGGCCTATATCCAAAGGTGTCATTCAGACACATGTTGTCATTCAGGGGTGGTTTTGTTTTTTTGGTGGAAAAAAAAGCATTTAAAATAAAGAAAAAGTTATTTACTACTCAGTTACATTCACAGATACCCATAAATTACCACAGAAAGATAGTGAAGCAAATTCTCCCCTGATTTGAACGCAAAAGAAGCTTGTCTTCAGGATAGTTGCCTTGTGGGCTCTCTATGCCATAGCTAAAACACAAGGTGAAAATCTGGCACGAGTTTGGTCCTCTCAGAGCCCAGTGCTGTCAAAGTTGGAGTATTACCAGTGTCTGAGCAGGCTTAAGTTCAACTCCGGTGCGTCGACGCTGCGCACCGGTGCTGATGCACTACAGCAGTGGCAGAGGTGACAGAGAGCTGGCTGTCCTCTTGTCGACACCTGTTTTGCTTTGGTGTAACCCTTTTGGCTACAGGGGGGTTTTAATTGGGAGGGTTGATAGAGAAATCCAGAGCGTCTCGGCTGCAGCTGGGTTCTCGGTTCGCCTCCTCTCAGAGCAGGGAAACAGCAGTGGCCAAGAAGGGACTTAAAAGGAGGATCTGAGGTGGCAGCTACATGGAGCTTTTCAGGTTGTGATGTTGATGTGAGGGCGCGTGGCCCTGCCAAGTGAAGAGGCCTGGATGTGACCCTTTCTGATAACACTGTTGCTCCATTAGGGTTTAGTTCCAAATTTTACAGTTGTATAAAGGCTATACAGATAAATATGGAGTCCATTTTTGACATCCAGTAAACATACTGGTTTTATTCCCAAACACAGTCCATTTTATCTTCTTTGCTCAGGAGAAAATGCAAATGCAATATGTAAAAAGATATATATAAAAAAATACTTACATGCATGTCTGTGTATGTATATATGTGCATATTTCATATGTGTTTATATACCCATGTATATATACAGTTTAAAGACAAGTAGAAGCAAGATTTTTTCTGACTTTGTGTTTCATGACTGAATTATGCTCAGTCATACAGTGCACAAGGTTTGACTGAAACTTGTATTGTGGCTGAGGCACTTATAAAGGCTCTCTCAAACATATTCTCAATTGTACTCAAATGCACATCTATTACTGTCATTGAAAAACTACTCGGGTTTTCCTCTCAGAGGGAACATTAACAGGATCTCTTTTCCCACCTAACCACAAGTTTTTTTTTTCAGAAAACTCGTAGGAACTTAAGTTTGCAACTTTTATCCATCTGTAAGAATTTGGTTAAAATTGGTCAACAGGTTCAAAAGCTGCAGCATAAAGCATGGACAGGCACAAACAGCAGTCAGAGAAACAAAAAAGGACACATTTGTTTCTGATACACTTAATAGCTCTTTAAGAAATCTTCATTTACTATCTTATAGTTGTCTTTTCCACATATAGTTCTGGTTCTTTACATATATAAAATATTCTTATATTGCAGACAATTAGGGGTGCTTTTTTGTATCTGCTATTAGAGTGTTTCTTGCTTAAAAGTACAGAAGAGCAGTATATCGGATAACACCCACACTCCCTAAATCCATAAATCTGGGTTGAAAAGTTCAGCCTGATTAATTCCTGAATACTTTGTCCGAGATTTGTTGAAGCTGGTCCAAGTTTTTAAATTCTTGACTATCAACACATGGAAATATCTTCTCAGGGGATTAGAAAGAGACCTTAAAAAAAAGGCACATTCTGGAATGGGGCAGAAATATTTTGCTTTTTCAGGTCAGGCCAGCTGTATCTCTTCTCTAATCTGAATATTTATGAGCTGTAGGAAAGCTGGCAGTTTTATACCCTCGTACAGATTATTGCCAGTTCCCTGTCATGATGGTGAAACATTCTCACCTTTTTAAGGCTTCTGAAAAGGGCTTTCCTACTGATTTGCCAACTGAGTGGGATAGATCAGTTTGGGAGATATGAGACATTTATTTTTCCCAATCTGAGTAAGTATATATTTTTGTATCTCTGAACTAGTGATAGACCGGTAGTATCAGCAATAGGGACTAATTGTTACTTCTAGATGTATGGGTCAGCTATGTAGGAAATCAAACATCAGACCTCCTCACACTGGTAAAGAATCCTGTGGCCATGCAATGCAAATTGCTGTTCTAGGGCAAGCTCACTCTGTCAGTGAAACTTTTGGCCCACTTGCAACAGGTCAATTTTGTGCAAGGAGGATGTATATTGGATGAAGTCTGTCTGTGGCAGCCCAACAGACACTTCGCTGGATGGCTAAATTATCATCCGACTTCATTCATTCAGAGTAAAGCTAGCATGAACTCCAGTTGTTTTTGTTAATTCAAAAGAAATTCAGGTGGTCACACCTTAATTGTATCAGGTAGGTGTTTCCATGTGATGCAGCAGTGCGTAGCACAAGCAAGGCCTCTGCTCTTTACTTTGCAATCTTTAGTTAGACTCTACTATCATCATTCTGTATTTAAAAGGCTGGTTATTCTGTGTTTTAGCCAAGTTATTACTTGGGTCAGCATTCGCCAGATTTTTGTGGTCCATGAGGTGGCAGCCTTTCTTGAGCATGTCTTGTCTCTCAATGACAACTGAGTTATGGTCACTGCAAAGCCAGCGGTGGCTTACTTCCCTCTGACCCAAAGGTAGGCAAAATCAACTTCTGCCACCTTTCCAGATCCCAGCTGGCCTCAAGGAAATTTGGGCTCTCCTAATGAGATTCTTTCTAGTGTCAGACCATCCCATGCCTTGTGGGAAGAGAAAGGTGTTCTTCCATTTCTATTAACGTGCTTTGTAAAGAAGGGTTTACCAAACGAAGTGGTGAAGAGCAGATATAGGGGTCCAGAAAGCATGTTCTCCCACCAAAAGAAACCCTTAGGTAGATATTAATCTGGATTCATGTATCCTTCCAGGTGATAGCAACATGTTTGAGAACTATGGATCCAGGCTACTCTTTCAAGATTTCTGTAACAGGACACAAATGTTGCATACCTTACAGTCAGCACCAATAGGTTTCTTACATTCCTCGCAGGTGTTGGAATAAAGGTTTTCGTAGCATTTCACGCAGTAGGGGCTCTCCTCCCTTAGGATGTACTTCTTACCAAACAAGGACTCTTTGCAGTAGTGGCAGTCAAAGCGTTCAGTCATGTTGGTGTCTGGAGTCCAGCTATCCTGTCACGAAGAGAAAAACAGGCACGTGTCAGACTGACCTACACTTGACCCAGTCCCCCAATAAGGGTTTATCAATTCCAGTTTATCACATTGTACCTCAATTTTAATTCAACTTTCAATCAGATAAATGAACACAATAGGAGGAAACTGGAGTGTAAATTTTGCAGTGCTGGGTAATGATAGTTGCCCATCTACTTTAGCCATCCACTGACACATCTTTGACCAGAAATACTGTTAGAGACAAGAGAGAAGAGTAAATCCTGAGTTTGAAGAATTTATATGGAATTTGTGAATAAGTTTTGACCAAAAGGTCCAAAGCGAGAAGCTGTCTCTGTAGGGCATGGAGGGAGCCAATTACATTAACAGGATGAACCAGCTAATCTTCAGAAGGATCAACATCACCTCCATAAGGCAATACAAAGGTTTGCATTACTGGTAGACATTAGCCATGCACAGGCTACCAGGCACCACTGTTAGCTGGCCTGGTTAAGGCAAAGGTCAAATGATTACAGGTGGGGAGAAGCAAGTAGAAGGAAGTACAAAGGATATATCATCTTGCCCGAATTAGGGAGAACTGCTATTTACTCCTCAGGTCTTCTTAGCATTTTTTGGATGCACACACAAGCAAAGATGACTCAAATGCCTTTGATTACTTGATAGATGTTCATTATTGCCTGTGACAATTTATTTTGGGTTTCGCTGGAGTCATCAGCTTTTTTCTTAACCTGAGGCTTGCAGTGTGTGTTGCACCTGAAATCTGTTTGGATGTTGCAGCTGAAGCAGGACATAGCTGCCTGCTTAGGATGGGAATTTCCCAGGCAGAAAGCACATTTCACCTGGACTGCACAATTTTCACTGCCTGCCAGGCCTGATCTCCTCTTTAAGCCACATTTGAACTATATAGCCTTAAATGTTTTGGGTACTAATGGCTTAAGTGACTGCCTCTGTCTTTCACACACAAGTGACATTTACAGCAGCTACAGTCCTTTTGCCAACTTCAGCTCTCATTTTTAAACAAAAAGTTGATACTTGCTTAGTGTTCTTGGCACAGGTTGCTCGAGTTTGTCCTCTCCTTCTGGTGGCGGGATTCACCCTTAAGGCATTCTGAAATCCTGAGTTCTCTTCCAGGATTTCAGCTTTTATTATTATTTTTTATTCCCCGTAGCTGGGGTTTGATTAAGGTTTTATGGTAGCTGGAATGGGCAAAGTTTGTTTTGATGGATAGAAAACTTTTTTTTTCTCTGTCAACTGCTGGACTGCATTGTGACTAGCACAGACTAAGGGGTGAGTGCTTTTATATGTGTGTGAGGTAGGTAAGTGATAGCTCAGCTGCTGGGAAATCTTTTGAACTCCAAGTAACTACTAAAGGAGAGAGACAAACTACCAAACCCCAAAACATGCTTGGAAGAAAAATCCTGACTGCTGGTCATCTCTGCTGTGGACAACCCAGAAGGAGTAGCAGTCCAGTTGTTTTGAACCTCAAGATACTCTATCAATTAATCAACTTTCTTATCTCAAAGGGGAGCTAAGAGTATGTTAGATGCTTTTGGTCCCTAAGGAGCAGAGAGGATCATAGGCACTGATAACAAAAAAACAGTAGGAAAGTAAGGAGACATGCTGGAGAGAGAAGCTCAATGATTACCCAAAGTTCCCCTCTAGCCTATCTCCAAGAGCAGTCACTAGCAATGAAAGTGTGAGGGAGGAGAACAGTGTTGGGGCAG
Organism: Tringa solitaria; assembly: GCA_026413425.1. Lineage (NCBI taxonomy): Eukaryota > Metazoa > Chordata > Aves > Charadriiformes > Scolopacidae > Tringa > Tringa solitaria. The sequence goes on from JAOXJM010000001.1 coordinate 144,351,029, forward strand.
AGTGACCTTTCCTTATTAACTGCTTCCAGCCAGTCAATCTCCTCTTGAAGCAAAAGTGCAGTCTTTGCCACAACATTTAAAAGGTGATGGTGGATTTCTTCCCTGCCCCTCCCCTGCATTTTGAGCTTGTTTACACCCCCAACCGGAAAAATACATTTATAGCTCCCATGGAAGAACTAGAGAGGACCTAATTTCTTCAAGGGGTAATTTCAGCAAAATGAATGCAGCCAGACCAGTATAAACTGATGTGTGTATGTATGGCTGAGTCTGAGAGGAGTGATAGCTTTGTCCAACTAGTCTGTGTTTAGGACAGAAATCTGTACTTTCCACCAGATTTTATTAGAATTTTTTTTTTCTAAATGATAGGAACTGGTTACACAGTTAATTTGCATTATTACTAAGTTAAAGCGTGAGCAGGAACCATACATTGCATTTCTCAACTTTCTTCAGAATTAGTTCTTTCTAGCCCTGAATTAGAAGTAGATGTGCAATACTGAAAAATTTCTCTGCCATCAAGATGTGTAAAAGCAAAAAACATAAAAGTGTGATTCCTTTACAGGTTTATACCATTTCTGTCCTTCATCCAAAGCTGTTAAATGTAAAATATAGAAGAGATTTGTGACAGGAAGGACTCAGAGGTGAATGTTCCAATCTCTTGCTCACAGAAGGTTTCTTCTTGAGTGCTGTATTATTTTCTGGGTGCTTTTCACAGGAGCAGAGGCAAGCAGTATTTAATAGAATAGTCACTGCCACTATTTTAGAAAATACCTGAGCATTTTTTTTCCCTATCCTGAAAGGATCCCTGAAAGGGATTTGTTTTGTTAAAAGAGCTTGAAGATTGTCACAGTGGATTGTCCTCCACACTGTGAGCAGGGAGAGGCAGACCTGATTTCTACGTCCAAAACAGATTTAGGGGTGAACTCTGCTCTATGAAGACACTGAAGAGGCAGCTCTAGATGGGGTTCAAGGCACAGCTCCAGAGATCTGAGAAATTGAAAGACAAGAAAGGCAAGTTTCCAAAATCTGCATTTTGGTTTTAGTTGTGTGAATCTTTTATTGGATCTGGCACAAATTTCAGAGCCAATATGCCTTAAAGTTAGGAATTCAGGTTCATGTGGTTTCATTCAGAAAGCTGGAATTCAGGGTGAAGCATCCCAAATTCCAGGCAGTTTATATTTGGTCCTTGCATTGGATCTCACAATCTACTATGTGATATTTATTGAGGGTATTTAACAGCTTTTTTTCTTCTCTGGAGAGAAGAAATTACATATAAAGTAGTCATGGGGCCTATCTGCTGAAGAATTAGCTGGAATGTCAAACAGACAATTTCCCTTCTGTCTTACAAACAAGAAATCTGAGATCATACTGGTCAATGTTTTTGCCTGTCACTTGGTCCACATGGTCCTCTACATCGTCAATTTGTTGGTTCCTGTCATATAGAAAAATTGTGCTTAGCTTAGTGCAGATTTTATGCACTGCTTTGAGATTTACGGAAAAAAAAACAAAAGACTTTCAGAGTTATGGATGGGCACAAATTGCAATTCAACCTCCTTCCCATTGATCTATTTCTTCCTCTTGTGTTTGATACTTGGTGACTGTAAAGCTTTGTCATCCAGCAGCTCATTTTTATTATTCCTCTTTGCAGTGCAACAATCACAGAATCTTTAGATTTTATTGCAGTAGTCATTTTATACTTATGCTTTTTCAGATTGCTCTCAATATTATTATGAAGGAGAAATTGATTTTTCTGCCATACAGTCTCCCTCCTACAACATCAGACATAACAAGTACATCTCCAAAAGGAAAAGAGCTTTCCGTTGCATGCCCAAAAAAGAAGTTAGAGCTTATGCCAAATGTTAGCACTACCCACTTTGTGTCTTCCAGGAAGGAAGAACTGGAATGAAAATTACCAAAAAGTTACTAGGTTGGCTTAAAATCTATGCTTCTTTCCACTTCTTCCCCTGTTTGCTCAAACAATCTCATTTTACTAGCAGTAATTGTTAAAGTTATCATATTACCTCATAAAAATTAGGACTTATCATGTCACTATGAAATCCTCTGTTTTTCCCCTATCCCGTGACACTGTTGACTACTGGAAAAGGGGACTAGCTGTCCCAGACCTTGCCTGCCTCATAAGAGGTGTTCTCTGCATCTTTTATTTTGACCCCTCTTAGGGGATGTTGAAGACTGAGAGGTACAGATGCAAACACACAGAAGAGAGAGAAAGAAGCCAAGGGAAACTGTCTGAAAAATGTGGGAGTTGTTTAGTTTATTCAGTGAAATGAAGGTCTGCTCTCTTGTAACAGTATATGGAGACACAGAATTAAGCCCTGGTAGATGCCAAAGAGGGATTTATTATGGACATCAGTTAGGTCAGTAGGGCTGGGGCTCTACCTGTGCCCCTGGAGCAGGATGTTCTATTAGACACCTGCGCAGGAAATAAAAGATCCCATCTTCCTCCAACATGTACACACATTTCTCCCACCTGACTTTGTTCCAGAGGAACTGTGCTCACAGAGAAATTGCCATCTGTTTATTTTCCTTCCCCTGAGACAGGAAGATTTGTGTCTGACAACTCCAGTGACATAAGCCATACAGGTCTAGAGCATTTGGAAACAATTTATGTTAATGTTCCAAAGACTAAAATGCGGAGATTTATGATATCCTTTGCAACTATGAACTAGCAGTTCAAACTATGTTGGTCTTTCTGGCAAGAAGCAATTATTTTCCTGTAACTTAGCAGCTATTGCCACATTTGTTATCTATCATCTTGTTGCAGCAACCCCAAGCCACTCTTCTAAGGGCTAATCATTTTTCCAGATCAGGCCATAATGCCATGCAAGGGGAGAGGGGGGAAAGAAAATTTTATTTCTTTTTAATTTACTTCAGGAAAAGAAGAAACAACCATTTGCCAGTAGCACTGACAAGAAGAAAAAAGAAGTAACATAGAGTCAGAGTCCACCCGAACTTCAGAAGTTAGCTGGAGTAGATGCACACCACAAACACCCAAAGTGTGTTTAGATTTACTAAAGCACGTTAAGAGGCAAGTAGCCCTCTTTCTTTGTCGTGGCAAGTATAGCTTATGCTTTTCTTCATGAGATAAGTGCCTGCAGATACCATGGCAGAGCAGAGGGAGAGCAAAGGGAACTTGAGTACTTGGAAGTCTAGCTGGCCATAAGGCAGGTGTTACTCGAATCCCTGATCCTCTAGCAGCGGGCTCTTGGCCATGGGATAGATCAGAACAGGCAGCTCTCCCTCCATGGGTCGCAGAAGGACATTTGCTTCCTTATGCTAAAGAGGGCTGATGCAAAAGCTAAGCAGGTGCTGAGAGGCGAGTGATGCAGAGCTCATCCTGCAGGAAGACCAGCCAGCCACTCTTCCCTTCCACAGGCCCTCTGTCCCTGCCAGTGGCTACTGGGTTACTGCTACATGAAGGTGCATTTCTCAATCAAAGAGAAGAGGAGGAAAATACTTTTGAAAGGTTATTGAGACACTGAACCTTATTACTACAGCTATTTTTCATACCATCATCTTTTTGTAGGCTCTTAAAAATGGGGGTTGTGATTACTGTAGCGAACAAGTTGTTGGGTATCCCTGTATCCCATGAAAGCCTGTAAATAAGACAAGGATGCTTAGACAGATGCAGCTGCACTCCTTAATTTTTTTAGGTTGAGAAGAAAGTGAAAGCCTTTTCTTCTTGCTGCTGCTATGGAAGAACAATCCTGTAGTAAGCCCAACAAAAGAACTTGACACCCTGTTTTCAAGAAATCAAGGCCTTATAACATAAAATGTCATTGCTCTCTCAGAACAGCCCTGTTAACAAGCTCAGACTGCTTTACTGGTATCCATGTTAAGGTTAGGATATTAGAAGTATCTAATTACAGAAGTGTTCATTGCTGCTTCTGAAGGTTTTAAACTCAGAGTAGATATGCATAGATCTAGAAGCTCCCAGGCAAAAGCCAGGAAAACTTGGTTTCATATTTGAATATAGTAGTAATAATAAAAAACAATAAAAATCAGACCCAATCAAAGAAAACTCTTCCTAAATATCCCTCTCAGGCCTTTCTACATGCATGCTAAATATTAAAAGCTATTTTAAAAATGTTTAGTTTTTAATGGACTTTTTAAAGTTACCTTAAAACTTTCTTCAGAATCACAGTTAGGTTTTTCCAGCGACTCAGCTTCCTTGTGCATAACTGACTTATTTTGCCTATGGTATAACATTCCGATGTCTCTTTTTAAGTACTTTAGAGCAATTTTCTGAGCAGACGGACAGCATTAATGTGTGCAGATAACCAAAGCATACCTGGTTCCTGCCTGGATTGCACAGTCAGCCTATCATGAATTGGAAAGTCGATAGCCTGCTATTTAAGATTGTTTTCCTTTTAGCATAATATTAATAATAACAGAAAATGTTTCTCATGTGGTAAGGCTCCTCATGCGCCTGGCTAAAGTAATCCTGGTTATAGTAGTGGAGAAGGAACACTCCAGTTGTGGTTTCTGTGTGGTTTGTTGTGTTTGGCAGTCAGTAAGGATCTGCTCCAGTTTACGGCCACTCCAGCAGTGGTAGAGCAAGCACCAGTGGTAGTAACTACAGAAGCCACAAAAGAACTGAGCACTGATACTTTGAAAGTGTACCCCATGTAATTTACACTATGATTAGCAGAGGTTGATATTGAAATGACTGGAGGATGTATGGTCTTACCAACATTCCTGCATACATTTCAATTAGAAAAGGAGCCTATAGAAATAACACGGAGCATGACTCTTAAATCTATCATAGCAAGGAAGAGCACAGTTCAAGTGGAATGGCTTGCTCTTATTTTCTGTTTTTGAGCCTTTTGAAACTGCTCTTTTCCTTCTTTCTCTTGCAGAATAAGCAAAAGCTTACTCAAAGAGAAAGATCAACTTGATACTGATATACGTGATATTGCTTAAGCATAGAAATTTATATTTCTAATGAGAGCATTTAAGCAGATAACAGAAAATGACAGAGGAGAAAAATAGTATAAGTTTAATACAACTGATTGTTATCTCTGGCCCTCCACTACAGAAATAATGTAAAAGCTAAATGACTGCAGACATTAAACTCCAATGGAGATCTGTTTTTCCAGAAAAGAATTGCTTTTTCTTATTGACAGAAACACTGGTAATCCCAGAGAAATTAGATCCTAAGGTAGAAATATCCAGGAAATGCTATGTGCTACCATGCAATGACATTTCTGAATTCTATATTTTTGAAATCCTGCATAATACAATCCAGGACACAAAACCAGAACAATGTCCCAAATATTCTATGTTTCCATCTTTCTAGAAGAATAGAAGCAAAACTGGAAGGACCCTATGGAGCAAGAATACTCTGTTATTTGTCCTGGCCTCTAGCAGAACGGCTCTGGGTCTCTCTGTCTGGTTCTGTTTACAGAGGCGAGAGCACAAAGCCCCTTTCTGTCTAAGATAATTGGCATGCATGGTGATTTGGAGGATCAGCTCATGTATGTCTTTCAGCTACCGTATAAAACTGCTGTAGCAGCAAATGCCTCAGGGCTGTGGGGCACCCATACATCTCTGCTCAGCTGCTGTGCTGTTGGCTTTCCAAAATGTGGCAAAGGAGGCTACGAAAACCTTAGAGGCACCCATTCAGCAGGGCATATCTCAGCAAAATAGATCAATTACACCTGGGTGAAATCAGTTTGGTCCAATTTGATGGTGTTTGGGACTGGAGACTGGACACAGAAAGCAAAGTGATCAGCTATTAACATTGAGTCAAAGTACCTGTGGTGCATGAGAGATGTAGGAGCAAGCACGGAAAGACACAGAGAGTGTGGGGACATGGACATGGGTAATCTTTTTGTGGGTGAGATCTTTTCTGACTGAAGAAGGAAGATGTTGGGTCTACCATGGAGAGATGCACAGCATAGCATGGAAGGGAGGGGTTCATCAGAGGTAGGATCCTGGCCTCTGAAGATACTTTTGGTCAAAATCTCAAGAGTCCTTCAGAGCAATGACAAAATAGGGCTAGGTAAATGCTTACAGCTATTTTATGGTTTTATGCAACTCACTACTTTTATTTTGCAAGATGAAGTAAAGAGTGGTGGGTTTTGAGCCCTTGTGCCTGTGCTTGCCAAGGGTCTAGAACTACCTCCCACCACCAAAAGTGGAACCTTAGGCTTTGATCTGCTGTGGTGGATATATTTGCAACTTTAAAGTTGAAAGTTTGCTGTGAAAGGGAGAGATGAATATTCTTACATCAGTGTTACACTCACCTACATTCCTCTTACAACATATACTGTATGTACAGTAGCCATTTAGCATCCTAGTTAATATTATCCAACATAATATAGAAGGGTATGTGAAAATTAGGACTGTAATTTTTTCACCTGGCATGAGCATTTTGATGTTCAGCTTTAAAAGAAGACTCTAGTGGTTTTTAATCAAACACTTTCTCTCTATATATAGCTAATTAGTATTGTTGAAATGTTAATGTTTCAGTGGCTGTCAGTGTATCCAAGATTTATTTCCATGAAACCTGTCATTACCCTGCCATTTCACACGCTCACTTGGGGTGAATCTGCATCACAAATAACTGTGCATATGGAAATGAAACATTAAAATTACACTATTAGAATTAATCAGTCTAAAAATGCAAATTATGAGATCCCCAATCTCTGAAGCAGTACCCAAGTGAGGGAAGGTGACTGCCTACAACACAGAGTTTCTCTGAAGATGCTCAGGATCGATTTATTCATCAGAGAAACATGAATGAGCCTCAGATCTGTGTGTAACTAGTCTGCGGGGACCTTGAAAGAGTGACAACATGCTGGCCAACAGCAACAGGCACTACTACAGTTTCCAGCCTGATTTTCATGGTGTTAAAGTTTACCTGACCCTCCCCTAGTTCTGAATATCCTGACTCCTGTAAGATGAGGCAAGGAGATGAGGACAACAGCAGGTACAACTTGACTCTCAGGCTCAGAGCTCAACGCCCTGGAGAACTGAGCCAAGAGTCACTCATGTGAGTATAGGTCTTTACAGCCCTCCTCACCCATTTCTTTTGGGAAGAAAGCTTGAATTTGCAGTGCAATGCAGCAGAAACCATCACCAGCCCTTACGATTGAAGGAGTTGTACTTCATCACCAACTTTGGTTTTTTTTTCGTTCCTGATGCTTAAAGCATGATGGGATCCTGGAAAACTGTGTTGTGTGTGATTGAAGAGTTGTCTTATTTTTTTCTAATACGAAGCGTGCCAGCTGGGAGTGCAGTTGTCTCTACGGACAGAAAAGATGTGATTTTAGGGAAAAGACTTCCCTAGACTTCCTTAAGAAACCATATAATCATAAGTAGGAAATGGAGCCTTATCTGTGCCCAAATACTTTAGTTGGGAATCACCATTACATGTTCTTCACAGCAGGAGTTTTGTGTATAGAAACAATATCTTACACACTATATCTTCTGCTATGTGATAACAGTGATCTCACAAAAATGAGTAACATTTTTGCTATAAATCCCAAACCTGGAAGTAACTACTTGGTACTTGCAGGTGCAGCACTGCTGATTCCCGTGGGAGCACATTCGCCAAAATGGTGAGAACAAAAAATATATATATTCTACTCCAGCACTTCTGCCATCTTGGGATCTTCTAAGCTTTCTTGAAAGACCTCAAGAACTGGTCTATCCCTCAGCCTCAGGGCTGCTAGTCATATGGAGATGTCAGGTGGGAACCCCAGGTAACTTTCACAGATATGATTTCTCAGTAAGAGCGATTTGTGTCCTTTCAGCTGCCCTGCTCACTTCAACCATGTACTGGCTCGGAAGCCAAAGATCATTATCTGTGTTATGGCCAGGGTAAAAGACAGTTTTATTGGTGTTCTGGTCAGATTTTTAATACAGTGGTGCCGCTATGGCAGTGTTTGGAACTGAATTTTCAATAAACATCGTACCTCATATCCTTAATTTTCATTTTCTCCAAAGGTAGTCAAAAATATACACAGGCTTTATTGACAGAGCAGCCTTTAAAGTGCATCCTTTCCCAGTTATATGTACAGGGGCAGAAAGCAAACAGAAATTTTTAGAAAATTAAAAAAATAAAGAAGAGACACTATTTCTTCTACCTTCCAAAAGCAAATGCCATCTGGCAAGTTTACCATCTGGCTGATAAAAGGCACAGAAGATAATAGCCAGAAAGCAGGGAGCCCTATAAATGTATGAACTGATGAAAATAGGGTTCATAACAGAAACCAAATGGCAACCTTAGTTATAGCATTCCTTCACATTCAGATGCATGGGGGTATCTAATAACACACCCCCTTCTGTTGATCCCTTCTATGACAATTTCTATTTAAGACACCATATATAAATATGTATAGCCAACAATAAATGTTATAGCTACTGACCGTGGCAATCTCAGTGTCAATCAGCAATCTGTGTTAATATACCTCTAGGTAGGAGTCAGGGGAGTAACAATAACAGACTGACTGCTGCTGGTATATAGAATTTATAACATTTGCTTTCTTGTGACTATGTGTGTGTCTCTCTACAAAGCAAAGGTGAAATATGCAGGTATCATCTGGTGAACTAAATAAAAGCCCTATCCCTTTAGGGAAATAGAAAGTTTAGAACAGCCACTAATGCAGACAATGAAACTTCATATTTCCTTTATTATGTAGACAGACAAAACCATGTTAGATGGCATACATTAAGGACCTGGGTTATTGTGGCAGCACACATATGCACGCAGAGAGAAGAAGGAAAGGAAGGAATTCAGAGCTATTAATTTGGATTAGTGTTCTAATTTATTCTCATCGTGTAAAAAGAAGAAATACGATGCCGATAGCTCCCTGTTTTTCCCCCTATACAATCTACCCACAGTGTTTCCCTGGAAAGAGGAAAGGCTACCTTTGTTTCATGTGCATCTGCTCTTGCTATGGTGCAAAAATCCTTCTTTGTTGAGCTCGGCAGCAGGAGTGTGCACAGACATGTAAGGAATCTAAGACCTCAGCTTCTACTTTTTATCACCTCCCCAGTGGATTACACACACGGCACAATACAGTCATTAAAAATAGTTACACGTTAAATGACCCAGCGCCTCATCAGCTCGCTGATGTGTCACTTTACAGACAGACATGCAGCCGTAATTGCTCTGATAAGAAATTTGTCTTTTTCTCCTCTTCACACCCCTCGCCGTGTGCTCAGGAGAAAGGGGAACCGGCAACCTCTCTCCTCGCATCCTTACCCAACAACCCACTGGGGCATTAAACAGCCCTCTCCTCCTCTCCGCACCCTTTGTTTCAAGCGACACCTTCAAAGATATATTCCGTGGGGAGGGAGGGGGGGGAAAAAAAGGGATTTTTACTTACAGAGCAGTAGCGGGCAGTTAATGTCACCTCCTGGACCAGGGGCAGGGGGTCACATCCATTAACAGATGTGTAAAGAGCACACCGGCCTGCTCGCGGAGGAGAGCTGTACAGCTGGCCGGGGCTTTCTACTGCCTGCGAAGAGCGGCTCTTCCCATCTCAGCTCTGCAGTCAGTGTTGTGTGGAAAGAGGCTGCTGCCTTCCCCAGCCTAGTGAAACCCCTCTCTATCATTTTACCATATAAGGAGACAAAAGCATCGGAGACACTCATTCTTTTAGGCGCTCTGCAGCTGGCATTCGACACTTTCTCTAGTCCAAGGGTGTCGATACTTCCCCCTCCTAAACATCTTGTCTTTCTTGGCCCCCTTCCTAAAATAAGGCTCCCCC
>JAOXJM010000001.1:144360865-144413236 GCA_026413425.1 Tringa solitaria
CCCCCGCCCCCTCCTCCAGCCTTTGTTTCTCTAAACCCCTGATGCTTATTAATAACGTAGCTTTGCTAAATCCGAGGGATCGCACTTTACAGAAGGAAAGGTCGTGCAGTGACTCAAGCCCAAACATTTCTAAGGCTCTTCACCTGGCTGAGAGAATAAAATATTTGATTAAAATCGGTATGAGGCTTTATTCTCTTTGGCTGTTTTGCCTGCTGAGATTTAGTGCCTTTGCCCAGAGAAGAGTGAAACAAGCTGTCTCGCTGCTCCTTCGTGGAGAGGTGCACTTTTTTTCTGAGGAGCAAGTGTGCAGGCGTTTCTTTACAAGTGTTCAGAGCCCATTCTTGTTTCTCTCCACCCTTCTTTCTTTCCAAGTTCCCCCATAGTGAGGAGGAAAAAGAAGAAAAGCCAGGGAAATTAATGAAACAAAAAAACCCACCCTTGTGTTAGAGAAAGCTAAAGGAACAGATTGTCTTAGCACATGCTCAGGACCCAGCAGAGAGCCCTGCCAGTGGGGACATGTTAAAGACAGGGGGAACCATTAATCCTCCTCTAACCAGGAACTAATTTTTCTGCTACAAAATCCAATTTCGTCTATCAACCATTCTAGCAGAAACACATTCTGCTAATCAAAACAGTGAGGGTCCTGGGAAACCTCCCAGAGGGAAGAATTTGGATCAGAAGCACATGGGAGATGTCTGCTCACTGCCATTTGAGGGACAGGGCGGGGAGGCAATTCAGGGTAATACTTCAGTAATGACTGGTGCTTGCCAAAGGGAGGTGCTTTAATTTGAATGCTTTTAAACTTGAAAGAAACCGGTTAGCCCATTATTTCTGGTTAGAAACCAGAAAGCCCATTAGCCTGATACAGCGTTGCTGTTGTTTTGCACCTAGACTGATGCTAGGTAGTCAGACATCTTTCTGTGTTGGGCACTGGGTGGTGGCGTTTGGGTAGTGGTGAAGGTGTGCATATGGCTTGACTAAAAGTTTCTCCTGCAAAACCAACATATGCCAGATTACTGTCCCCTTATGCACCTGAATAGTAGTCAGTCATTCATTTGGAATGGGGATGAAATGTATTAGTTGGTCTCAGCAAAGCACAAGCAAGATAAAATGGTGAGAAGGGGACATTCGTAGTTCTTCTAAAAGGAGCAAAACCTCTGTTACAAATGTGAGTTATTTTGATGACCAGCAATGCCCATGGGCTGCTCTGTCTGATGCTGCAGCCTTTGCATTTATAAAAAAAACCCACAGGCATTGTGCCCTGGAGGACCAAACATGTACGTGTGGGATTAAGGAATTTGATTCTCTGGCAATTAAGGCTTATTCAAATCAAAGCTGCTGCACTCCCCAGCCACATGTCCCTGGCTCCTCCTTTGCATTTGCACTGGCACTGGAAGATGAGCTAAACCAGACAGTGAGCAATTTTCAATGAGCCCTTGAGCTACCATGGAGCTGCACCAATGTCTTGGGAGAATTGCTGATTGGGTTTCCAGCTCCATCAGTAGCTTGTTGGTTGCCCTTGGACAAGACATTGCATCTTTCTGCTCTTCAGTTTCACTGCTTGTAAATACAGAGCTCAGGACAGCCAAATTCTTGTGTGAGTTGTTAGCAAATATACAAAGGACTAGTTAGTACATAATAACAACAACAACAATAATAATAATGTCTCTTTCTTTTAGATTAAACTGTTGCACAGTGACAACAATAATAATTAATTTCCATTTTAGTTACAGTTCTTACCTCGGCTCTGATTTAGAAGTGCATGTAAAGAAGAAAAATGGGCTCTGAAGGTGATTAGATCTGGGCTATTTGAGTCAGTTTATTTCCAAACCTTTCTAAAACAAATTAAATATTCCAAACACGTTATTTGGTTTTCTTTCAATTTCCATGGTATTTTCATTTCCCTATCTGTCCATTGACAGACACTGCAGCAACTCTGCCAGATATTTTTTGATGTGACCTGCTGGAATACAAGTGTTTTCCACATTTACAAATTGAAATATACACTGGGTCCAGCTGAAATGGTTTAGTTTAACTCTTGCAGGTCATGGGCTGACATTAAGAAGATGAGATCATTTTGGTCTTCTTTAATCTAGCATCTCTGACTCCTTAAAGGCAGAAGAGCCTCTACCAATTTAAAACCTGATGATCTGTGGGCTCACTATGGGACTTGATGCTTAATGAAAACTGCCAGGAGCTGGAAAAGGGATGAGGGAGTATTAATGGGCAGCTCTTTCCCTCATCCCATGGTGTGGTGTATGCACTCCATCAAATGCTACTGGGCATGGCAGTGGGATCCTCTGACCTCTTATCCTCCTTCAGTTGGTCCACCCTTGCTCACTTCAGCTTTTTATCTGATGAGTAAATATTCATCAGTAATTGGTAAACACCCTCTTTCCCACCAGTATCAAATCCACTGAGGGGAAGAAAACCAATTTTCCTTAATGATAATAAAGGAAAGGGAGATGGGGAGGAAAGAGCAGTTTTGTGGGTTTTGGTTTTTTTTTTTTTCACTGGCAAATGTAAGGCTTAAGTGACCCACCTTTGATTATCTTATTTTTATTAACTTCATTGGCTCTTTGACTAGCCCAGTATAGATCAGCCATCTTCAAGGCTTCAGAGGAGACAATGCAATGAAAACAAGGGGCAATGTTTCTAATTGGGTGCCTAAATTTAAGGTTGAAAAGACAAGTATTATTCAGCACCTTCCTGTGATTTAGAAACATACCCTATGGTTTATGTATTCCTCATATATGTAGCATTTACATAGCATATATTGCTTGTTCTTCAGTGGCCTGTGTGCTTTTACAGGTTTAATTCTATGTGGAGAACCTCACATACTGGAAACAAGATGGAAAAAGTATCATTTTCATAGCAGGACTTCTCAATGATTTTACTAATCCTTCAGAAGTCTCACTTCAGCTACTGGATTGGTGTTGGAATAACTACCATTTCAGCACTTATCTCCTCTTCTGGCTGAAAAGAATGAACAAAGAAAAACAGTGGAAAGAGAGAGCTGGAAGTGGAATACTTCTATTTCCCCCGGTTTGAGTTACAGAGAAATGTAATGTCTCTGAGAGGCCAGGGGAGGTGGAAAACTACACTTTTACGTTTGAAAATGGCTAAGCTACTGGCTGATTCCTTCCACCACTATTTTATCTTGGTAACTGTTAAGTTACTTTATCAGAATTCAACAAATCCCTTTCTGATGCTGGAACCTGTGTAATACAAGCTTCCATTAAATATGAGAGGGCGCACTTAAGAGAACTGCTATTTTTGGCATTACTGCTTAGGAAGTAATATAGGCTCATCGAGGCATTGCATTTTAGTTCATTAAACCTAAAATAACAGCCAAGCAATATTAAATCTTCCTGAAATTTCATTCTCATAAGAGATATGAGATACGTAGCTTTCCCCAAGCATATGAAGAATATGCGAAGGTTAAACAGATATTTTTTAGTGTGTATTTTCTCTCCCCATTCACTCTCCTGGTCACAAGGCTTTTTGCAATATTCTGTTCTTCCTTTCTTCCCCTATGTGACTCGATCCTCAAGTAGAAATACTCAGCAAGTAAGAAATACCAGATTTTCACAGATACCGATGAAGGAATTACAGATACTTTTGGACAGTCCATTAAAAACACCTCAGCCAAGGCAGATAGGGAACTTAACTGGAAGTGAAAGTCTGTCTGGTTTGGGCTAATGCAAGACTTCTTCTATTTCTGAGGGGGTGTTTAGCCTAAATCAACATGAAAAGCTAATGTTTTAGAAACTCCAATCTAATCTGGAAAAAAATGTTTCCTTGTTTGCTTTCTTAATGACTTTGAATATTTTTCACATACAGTCTTAAACAATTTTCTTCAGCGAATTTAGAGAAAGGTGCCATGGCTCAGTAGCACTGAAGAACTTCTGGTTTTGTATAGGAAAAGTTATCTTCAGAAGGATAATATATTGCTATGTAATAAGATAGATGATACTTACTCAAATTCAAGAGTGTTTCTGTGATAGCATGATCTGGAATGGAGCTGGAAGCAGTTTAGACCATTATGGTCACTTTGGTCAAAGATTTTGTTCATTTTTTAAAGTTAGTCAGGACCTCCTTATGGTCGCTTTGGTCAAAGATTTTGTTCATTTTTTAAAGTTAGTCAGGACCTCCTTTTCTAATCAGTTAGCCCCAGTTTCATTCAGAGAAATCTATCTCCTGAAAAAGATGTCTCAAAGTGGATGTGGCACTGGCCAGCTTGTCAACATGTGATCTGTCACTGTCTATGTAATTGCTCCTATGCTCCTTTCTCCATGGTCAATCGAGATGTAGAGATGGTTTGTAATGGATGACCCAGGCAGAAAGACAGCTATTTCCCCACGAGTGCTGCTTTCCCCTGTCTCACCTGAGCAGACAAACAGCTCTTGACACTAATGAGCAGTGGAGCGTGACTTGAAGGGATCACAGGGGACAAGGGTAGTGGTGCTCATGGATGGAGCAGACAGCACATGAGAGGAATCTTCAAGGAGCAAGCCAGGGTTTTAAGGAACTGGTATCTGCTAAGGAAAATCCCTCCTATTGACAGTTGAGTTTTCAACAGCTTAGAAAGTTGTGACACCATTTGACAGGACTGACAGGTCTTACACTGGACAAGCAGCATCATCAGAAGAGCCATCCCGGTTCCTCATGGATTAAAAGGAGCCATAAAAACCATTACAAGATAAAAGCAGCCCATAAAACAATTCTCCAAGCAGCAGGTGTCTGTGCTGTGTGGGTCAGCCGCCCTGGAAAGCCCTTACCAGGATGCTAACCAAGTGAAGAAGAAATTTTGAAAAGTTGTAACAAAGTGAGTAGAAAGCAACAATTCTTGTTGAATATAATCTTCTCCTTCCTTACTTTCTCTACCATTCTCTCTTCTTCTTTCCCCTCACTAGGGAACAGATGGTGCCTCTACTTTTAAGGAAACCAGAGCGAAACATTTTGATCTTTGCCATCCCTCACACCCTCTAAGCATTCCCTAAACCCCTTGGCTCCATAGTTTTTTCATCTGTAAACGGAGACAGGGAGCCTGGTGACACGTCTTTGGAAGTGCTTCGGGATCCAGAGACAATCTCTGACAAGAGGTGAGTGGTCTTTAGAAACACTGACTGTAAACGATGATAGAGCAGGGATCTATGTGGAGGAGCTGTTGCTTCTTTCTTTTCCTCTCCTCTGGATTCAGCTTGATTGCCATGTGGGGCCCTGAGTATGACAGATGGGAAGAGACTTTTGGGTTTCCTACCCCTGCAGTTGGAACCTGGGATGTCAAATTACTACAGAGTTTGCAGTAATTGCTGGTCTTCTGAATTGGCAAATACTACCCCTTAATTTAGGATTTATTCATTTTAGTATAATCATGATTTATGGTTCCCTGTTTCAGACACATGAAACAAGCACACTATAACTGTTCCAAAAAACTAATCACTGTGTGTTTCTGATAGCACAAGAAACATGCAATTCTGTAAAAAATAGCTCACATACCTAGTATTCCCCACAGTGTTCCCAGCGTGCTCCAGTCAGTGTTTTTAGGCAAAGTCCCCTTTCCAGATTCCTCCCCCTGCCACTGCCCCACTGTTCATGGCTTCTTCTCCAAAACATGACTTCTGTGTGAATAATTTCCTTCTGCTGTCCTTAACGCTTTGTCTGCCTGCATCCCTGATGTCTTTTATGACCCTCTAGAAAGAGCCAACAGCAATATTTGTAACTGCCATTTCCCCTTATCAGTCAGCCCTGACTGCCCTGGGAGCTTCTGAGCAAAGAAAGGTTTGTAAAACTGAGCAGTCGGCAGACACCTCAGGAACTTATCTAACTCATTCCCAAGGCAGGAGGGACAATATCTAACTCATTTCTGGCAGATCGTTGTCTAATTTGCCCTTAAAAATTAACACAGGACTCCACAACCTCCAAAGTCACATGAGCATAAGTTTTGTCAGTCCAACACACACGAAAAAAAAGGAAAAATTCAGACTAGAGTTCTCAGACTAACATTGAAGCCTGTGAAGGATGACTAATATCAGGCAGAACCCGTGATTTGCAGGTATTCAGATCATGCCATAGTAATAAGAGAACTGTTGAACAGAAGGGTTCCTCCAACTTGTTATCCTCTTCTTTGGGACTTAGAAGTGTCTTGGGAAGAAAGTGTGAATAGCTTGTAATGATATCTCCTCATAATACTCTCCCAGCCTCCAACAACTTTTGGTTCAGGGATTTCTCAACCTGGAGGCAGAATCCATACTGAATATCACTTCCATGAACTTGCATGGTTCCCTCCTCATCCCCTGAAAAGAAATTAAATTTCCTGTAGCAGGTAACTCTACTCTGTGTTGTTGAAGAACCATACCCTTGTGTTCATTTTGAACATATTACACACTAGCTTCATCTGAGATCTCCTAGGTCTTACATTTGGAGAGATAATGAGCAACTGATCTTTATTCAAATGCTACAGGCTGTTCATACCTTTGTCAATCTTTATCATCTCTCTTCTAGGCTGGAGAGTCTCAGCCTACCTAGTCACTCTATATGAAAGCTACTTGCGAAGTTTTATAATTCTTCCCCAAACTTTTCCCAATATGATGATTTACTTTTTAGATTAAATGACCAGAACTTTAACATTGAATTTGCTTTTTGGCTTTTTTTGACCCCTGAGGAGATGGTCAAAATTTCACACCCCAATTTTCACACCCAGAATCGTTACTTCATAGCTAAAGTTACATTTTCCCCCATGTACACAGCTTTGTGCTTATCTACATTCAGTTTAAGATGCTGTTCCAGTGCCTACTCCTCCTATTGCCTAAGATCCTTCTGTTTCTCAGTCTTAGAATTTCCACTAATAATCTCCTATTAATCTCCTTTTACTCTAAGAACTGCCTGCTTATCTTTCAGCTGATTCTATGCAATACATGCAAAGATATTCCCTCTTATCCAGTGGCTACTTACATTTTTTAAGGGTGTTTGGTGAGGGCCCTTGTTGAATACATGGAAAAGTACAAATAAGTAGATGATGGTAACCAAAGATCTGTATCTGCATGCTTCTTATCATCTTACAGGAAAACAATGGATTTGTAGAGTATGACTTCTCTTTACAAAGCTGTGTTTAATTTCTCCCAATCATATTTATCCATTTTCTCTATCCTGCTTTGTAGTTTCTATTAAATTTATCAAACTTTCCAAGCTGTATCTTGGAATCATTTAAAAAGGCTGGCACCATATTAGCTACTTTCAGGTGCTCAGTTCTAAGCCTGTTTTAAATAAGAGGTCATGCACTATTATTGTTTCAGCTAATTCATCCTTGAGTCCCTTTTGATCTCTTAGGCGAACACCATCTGGTTCTGATGTTTTTTTCCTATTAATTTTGCTTATTTGTTCCATACCTTTTCTACAGACACTTCGGCTTGAAATAGATCCTCTGACGATCCCCATAAGGAAGTTGTTCTGCTGTGGGAAGCTCTCCAAGTTCCTCACAGTGAACACAGGAGAAAAAAAAAATAATTTGGCTTTTTCTGTTACAGCCATCTCTTCCCTGAGGACTCTTTTGGTACCCTGGTTATCTATTGGCCCTATTATTCCTCAAACCATTCAACTTGCCTAGTACTCAAAAGAAGCATACAGTTGCAAATCACCTCCCAGATTACTTCAGACTCCTAATATTTTGATGTAAGTAGAAACAATCTGCCCTCTCCAATCTGAGTATGACTGAGGACATACTGTTTTGCAGAAAGATCCTTCTGTATGGCAACAGTTATTTTTCTGCTCAACTACTGTTTATGTATACTATAGATAAACCAAGAGGGTCTGAGACATAGGCTCCAACATATATTATGATTGAAAATAAGAGCTTAGATTGTGCACTTTGAAGTAGAGTCCTTGCTGTTGATCCTATTAGGCCTGTGCTTACTTTGAACTCTATAAGTGCTCAGGCCCTTTAAATAATGGGATTAAAGTAATTATCTAGTTGCTGATGTGAATTTCATGTCTAACACTTCACATAAAGCTGAAAAAGTATACCATCCATTGTCAGCCTGATAGACATATGGATTGTGTTTGTTCCTGCCAAGTTTATATTCACACGGCTGTCTAGTGG
Organism: Tringa solitaria; assembly: GCA_026413425.1. Classification (NCBI taxonomy): domain Eukaryota; kingdom Metazoa; phylum Chordata; class Aves; order Charadriiformes; family Scolopacidae; genus Tringa; species Tringa solitaria. The sequence continues at coordinate 144,368,967 of JAOXJM010000001.1, forward strand.
AGTTGCTGTCTTAATATGAATTAAATCCAAATGTTGCAATAAAATGAAATAAAGTTTTAGAACAAGGGCTTGTGTTGAAGATAATGTGTCTCATGCTGGAAGATATGTAATTTTTTTAATCATTAGAGAGGAGTCAGAAATCACATTAGGAAGCAGCGCTAGTCCTTGCGTTTATCCTTAACGGATAACCATAAAGTCTAGCCAGTCCTTGCCGGGTTGCTACAATACAAATGCTTTACATGACTGAGCACTGCCCACCTGGCTGGCTGCTCCATGAAGAGCTGGTCCACAGCGATGATGACTCTTCCTTATATCCAGAAGGATTTCCAGGAATCCAGACTCCTCATTTGCAAGGAAGAGTTCCTAACATTGAGTTGTCCATAAATAAATGCAGGGAAGGGGCTGGCTTGCCTGGCAGCAGTCACAGCACTCACGGGCAGCAGAAACTTCACTTGCAGGAGGGGAGGCAGAGGAAAACATGGTAGGAAGGCAGTCTGCTCTCCTTGGGTGCTCACAGCTCTCCCACAGCCGTGCCCACTCTTCTTCTCCTGAGGGCTTTTAATGTGAGCATGCCTTGGATCCAGAGCTGTTTGTTATTTCCTTTAGCAAGCTGCATATCCATTCTACAGTTACATTTGTAAGCACAGGGGGGAAAGGCAGAAAGGAGGCATGACTTGGACAGGAATCCAGGCTCAGAGTCTGGTCACATATCCTCATCTAGCAGCCAGTGCAACCACATGCATAACTGGACCCTAACCTGTTCCAGGCACAATGACCTGGACATGCCTGTGCCCTTCAAGGCTCTGCTATTTCAGCCACTGTCATTCAACAAATGAGAAAACCATTACCAAAAGCAGTCAACTGGGAGAGTGGCAGGCTCCAGTAGAGAGCAATGATAACAGTGGGAGGAATGGCAAAGACTATGCATGGACCCAAATGATCCCCAGCACACAAGCTGGGTGCTCCTGCTTGTAATGGTTAGAGAGGGTGGCCCAGCCACGCCACCCCTGTGTGTGCATTTTTCCACTCAAGGAAATCAAAACAAGGGCTGTTGAGAAGAAAAAGATGGATGAACGAACCGCCCTCGCATACTGCATCCTGCTTGTGCCAATGACAGAGAGATCTTCTCAGGGTGACTGCATCACCCGTTCCTCTGGCCTCACTACCTTCCTTGTCTGCATCTATACCAGTAGCTTATGTTGTCCCAACTACAGCAGAGGATAGTCCACAATGTTGAACTGTGAGTGCGTCCCCTGACCTGGCTGAAACAAAGCCCTCATCCCTCTCCTAAGGAGTCTCTGGCATGGCCCAAGGGCTGGCCTGCTCAAAGGACTGCTCCTAACAGGAGGGTGGATGTGTCCATCTTATTTTGCCCAGTAAGACAGTATAACTGTATGGACACCAGCTGTGCTATGCTAGTTGGCCTCAGGGCCAATATTTTGTTATAAACCAAAATGTTTCTGAGACAAAACTAGCTAACAGAGAAACATGACAGTAAATCAAATCTACTAATTTTCCAGAAGAATGTCCTTAGAAAACCTGGTCCTGAGATTTTTACGCTTTGGTTGATAGAGTCTGATCCTCTGTCTCATGCACCATTTGCTCCTCGGGGTCAGGAGAAAGCCTTTTTGGCCCACTCTAGTCCCTCTTTCTTGAACCCTTTGCTGCTTGTAGTTCTGTGGTCTGTTGGTCTTCAGACCTGGTGGAGCATGGATGTAAGATCCTTGAAGCAGACAGCTTTGATGGTTGCTTTTCAAGAGTGTGCTGAGGTGCCAACATCTGCAGCCACTGTCTTCCTCACTTCTGTCTGCTAAATATCTTCTTAAGCAGAACAGTATGTCTTTTTACCGTCCACATCATACGCTCTGTGTAATCAAGTCCATACTAATTACACCCTTTGCTTAGCCACCAGTATTCCACAGCAACTAATATTTGTATCCTAAGACATTAATTGCACTAATAAATCTATATCCTCCTTAGATTATGAATCTGCAAGTTATTGAACTGTAAAACGTAAGAAAAATGACACTACAAACAACATCGTGGCTTTATTTAAGATTGTGGTCTACATATAAGTGTAAATATTGTTACCATGAAGCTCAGAAACATTTCTTCTGCCAATCTTGGAGACCTCCAAGTAAAACTCTTACTGAATTTGATGAGATGGAGGTGAAACAGTTTACAAATGAATGACCTTGGTATCAGTCTCGATAAGAAGTTCCAATTTTCTTTTATAATAGGTTATATATCATGATTGAGTATTTTCCCATTGATTGCCTAACTAACAAACTTACATAAGCACTTTCCATTATTAAGAAAAGCTCTGTTCTTTTTCTGATTTTAAATAGTCTGTCTAAAATGAGAGACACCAGTGTCCTAGCTGCCTGATTGTCATTGTTACCAAAATCACACTGATGTTTTTTGGAAGTAGTTCAGTAAAAATAATTAGGAATACAAGTCTAACTCATAGCATCAGATCAGGAAAGTACCAATCTCATGCTAAATCTCTTCTCTCCATTCAAATTTTCTATAAAGGACTGTTAACATTTTATCGTAATCTCCAATTTTTCAGACACCTTCCACATTGCACAAAAAGGTGCACTGGAATGAAACTTTTCCAGATAATGTTGGCTGCAAAGACTATTGTCATTACAAATTTTCAAACAGGTTTGTGTGATCTTCTCCCTGCAGATGAGAATGGATGGTCTAGAAAATAACCACTGTTCAGTCTCTCCTCCTAAATTTCTGTGTTCTTTCTTAACCCTTCATTCCTGAATAAACTCTTTCATACCCTTTTTTTTGAGAAGTAAAGCCATTTCTGCAGACTATTGTTCCCTGTTACAACCGCACCAAGCAAGGAAAAATTCCTAACAAAATATTTCCACTTCCTACACAGGTTCTTGTTTCCACCAGAAGCACTTCCCATTCATCTGACATGGTCTTTCTGTGGGCTGGGTCCCACTTTGCACCTGGAAGCAGACTTTCGAGAGTCCCTACAGCACCAGGACAGCCTTGGTTCACCTCATGAATCTGCAGAGAACGCCTCAGAATGCATCGATAGACAACAAAACCAATACAAGAAGTAAAAATGACCAAGGAGAAAGATGAGAAGTAAGCACAACCCAGTTCCTATTACAAAGAGTCTACATTACTAAAGCACCCTGGTTCATGAAAGTAGAAAGGAAGGGAGAGTTTGCAGGTAGGAGTCAGGGACTTGTAGTAACCGTCTGTTCCTCAATCAACAAAATGCTTTGTATAATTGGGACAAATAACCTACAATGGCATCCATCTCACCTCATTTTAACTGATCGAATGTTAGGTGATCTAAACAAGCCATCCATGATCCCACTGTAGTGGGTGGAGAAAGAGAGGTGCGTGTGAGGGGTGATTTGTTAGACACCTGTTGAGGATGAATGAACTTCCCTATAGATGTGTTTTCCTTTCCACATTGAACCTAGAGGGAATCCAGCTGTGTAGTTCTGACAAGACACCTGATCTTGGATAGCTAAAGTGGGACAAATATGTCCAGGCAGCATTTACACACCTGAATTCAGCTGCTTTGTTCCCCCCTGCTTAATTGAGCAGAGCTGGGCACATCCCACATGTTGGCTGGAGGATTTTTGAGGCAGATGAAAGGAAAGAGGGGAGAGCTTCTCTCCAAGATTTGTTTCTTGGAACCCTAGGTCATTTTGGCCCTGAGCTGAGTCTCACAGCCTCTGCCAATCCTTGCTGCACTTCAGCACTTGAGTCCGCCCTCAGCTCTGGCCCTTACTTCTCCTTTCTGAATTAGGGAAAAGTATTACTTTTCTCCCCTAAAAGGATGTTGAGAGAAGAAATACTCAACGATATGAAATGCAGGCCATACAAGTACATAACGCTCAATGTGTTTAACCTGTGCTTGTGTGAATTCCTGAACTGGGGCTTACATCCAGAAGTTGAAAGCTACAACAAATACAGTTTATTCTGATAGCTTCCTCTGTTTTATTGTTCTGTGTCAGGAGCACTATACTATATGGTGTTAACGTACCTGTCTTGTATAATTAGCTGTGTCCTAACCCCTTGAGGGTCCTGCTTCCTTCTGCACCCAATACCGGAGGCTGTGGGGCCTGTTGCAGTCAATGGATTTCATGCATAGGAAATTAGGATTCTTAGCATTTTAAAAATGGGATAAATAACAGAATAATGGGCTTCTGTGTGCTGAATTTGCGGACTGCAGGTATTCCTGTTTTCATATGGTAATCTCTAGGAAAGCAGAGCTTTGCTGCCCTAGCTGCAGACTCCTGAAAAGGACAACTATTCAATGTTACCTCCTTCCCTCCAACAGAAAGCATGTAAATTTCTAGTGAGACTTTGGTGGAAATCCGTTAAGCTTGACAGGGAATACGCTGATCTGAAAGCCCACTGGCTTTGTGTATGAAGTGTGTGAATCAATTTCTGTCCTCACATCTATGCCCATTCTACTCCCAAGACAATGTGGTTTGAAAGTGTACTTATTTTCCCTTTTTTAAGGACAGTTCACTGTGATATGGAAGTTTCACAGAGACAGAAGGAAAAAAATACTATCAAAGAGAACCTGCACAACTGGCTTCACACAACATGTTTCTGAAAGTATAAAGTGAAATTGGGGGTAAATATTTTTTCTTCTAGCTCTTTCAGTTTCATTACTTCTTGGTGGCATGTCTAACGGTAGCCAGTAAATCAACCTACAGCAGAAACATTTGGGGTTTTATGAAGTTGATGGATCCCTTTAAAATGTGTATGGTAGTGCTCCTTCCATGTTTGTGTCAGAGTAAGCTGAGCAAAACCAGGTAGAACTGCTTCAACTGCTTTCAGAAAACTAGGACTCTGTGTAATATGACCTGTGCTTCTCAAAGCTAATCAGTGTTAGATGATGAACATTGTTGAAACAGCCTGAGATTTATCAGCATGAAACTGTACTCACTGTGATATAAAGCCAAAGATAAAATATTGCAGCCAGTAATAATTCATCTCACTGAAAAACAACTGTGCCAGAGTGCCTGTGCTCTGGTTAGACAATACACAGCTGTAAAAAAAAAAAAGGAAAACTGATAAGGAAAAATGCAAAAATGCACTCTGGTGGTGCAAATGTACACAAGTTTGGCACTAATAAAACTAGAAGGAAAAGGAGGAGATCTGAGCTTTTCTAAAATCAGAGGATGTTTCTGAGAAAACTCCCATTGATTTCAGTGGGGCCAGGATTTCACCCCCAAGTCAGTCTTCACATTCCCTTCCTTCTCTGGTTTTCTTCCTCGTAAAATGGCCTTTTACATTTTCTGCTTTAAAGAAGTGTTTGAATGAGTCTGCCCCCTCCAAGCCTCTTGCCAGCTGCAATCAAAGGTCTGCCTTGTTCTGATGGCTTGCTGTTTGGAAGGGAAAAAGTAAAGTTATTCATCCATTAATCATATTTTCAAATGCTAGGTAAGAACAAAGTATTATTGTTGGAAAGGCTGCCTTTAGAATGGGCTCGCTTTGGGAACAGGCTTTGGGTCTTTTTGTTTTATTTCACTTTTAAATTCAAATCCAGTGAAAAGACACTGCCTTAGTATGTATGTTCCTGCATTTTTTCAGGCTAAAGATCTTTGGCCAACATTTCTTTTAAAAAAATAAAAATATTTTGCTGCACATGATTGGAATGCCACTTCTTGTTTTTAAGAGGGAATACTGTCAATACACCAGTGGCGATACTTTAACACTAGGTGCCCAACCAGAATGATTTTGTTATTTTTTATTGTTTTATCTTGAGGTTTGGATGACAGACAAAGAATTTGAGGACATGAGAAAATTTCTAATATGGGAGAAATGAGACTACTCTATAAAAAAATAATAGTTTTGAACATGATTTTTTTATTGCACAATTTACTGCAGAGGCACATCTGTTTAGATTAATAGCAAGATCTTGGAAAAAACAGACCAAGTGGAGCAGTGGGTCCGGCTACATCAGCTGCCAGCTCCCACTGGTGGCCCACTAAGGGTCAATGCTGCGTGCTCTGGTGGGACGTGCTACCTTTGGGTTCCAGCACCTTACAAAACTTGTCTCACCAGTGCTGGGGAGAAGAATATCAGAGCTCTGTGCAGATCTGAACAGAGCAGACCAGTCTAGTGGCGAGACCATTGCTGCTGGAGAACAGAGGGATGTGCAGAGGCACCAGCCGCAGTTAAGCTTTCCAAGACAACCATGCGGGGATAGTAAGCCTCAAGATAAGACATCCATGCATGCAGACAATTTGGTATTTTACATTCCTTTTTTCTTCCACTTAAGTTATGTGCTGTTCTTCACATAAAAAACGGAGCAAGCTTGTTCCTAAGCATGTTGTCTCGACACTATCTACACTAATAATCATGGGTTCCTGACAGCTTAAACCTGGAGAGCTCAGCTGGACGAGACATGTTAACTAAGGACATCCACCACAGGAGTGGCTCCCCATCCCAGGTGAGGTTGAACATATAGGAGCAGCCTCAAGAGGCTGTATATGTGCTTATAAATCTAACAGGACCACAGGATGCTCCCAGGTGCTGAGACCCAGTCCACCACGCTTGTCAGTTGTATAGATGCTGTCTAGGGCTCTCCCACTTGGGCATGACTTAGGAGCAAACCCTGTCCCTAGGACATGTTTTAGAGTGGCTGCTTGGTTTCAGAGGCTAGGAGTGTGTAATGGCCTAGGCATGGCCCCAGGGCCACATCTCTCATGGGAGCATTGCTGGGTGGCCATGGGAGCATGTATGGCCATGACAGAGCTGGAGAGACAGCCCTGGGACTAGACCCAACTTCTCCATGTCCATTGGCCCAATCAGTACCTGATGTAAACATCCAGCTCTTTCAGTAAAGTATCAGGAAGAATTACTTTACTGAAAGAGTGGTCAGGCACTGGAACAGCCTGCCCAGGGAGGTGGTTAAGTCACCATCCCTGGGCCTGGGGTATTTAAGAAACGTGTATGTGGCACTTCAGAGCATGCTCTAGTGGTCCAGATTGTGGGGGTCTTTTGTGTGTGTATGGTTGGACTCGGTGATCTCAGGTGTCCTTTCCAACCATGAAGATTCTGTGCTTCTCTCAGCTAAAGTCAGTGGATCTCCAGCAGGTTTGGATCAACTGAGGACCTACCATTTCGCCTTTGAAATCCTCACTTAGGAACTGAACCCAATCCCAAACACTTTGAAGTGCGCTGACCATTCCTACAAGCCTTGGGTTTGGGTCAGGTCTAATGTATCCTACTCCCCAGGGCTGCCAAGGACCCAAGATCCTGCCAAAACCCATGAAGCAATCGTTGCTCAGCATTTTGAAAAAAAGCCTTCTTTCATTTAATTTCCTAAATAATGGAATAGTAAAGAAACTCTGGTGCAAAATGTGGTAGCTTTGGTTCTCAGGCTAAAAGCAAATTAATATTCCTTACCTTTGTGTCATATTTTGTGATCCTTACATCAAAACGCCTCTCACTATGAGAATGTTTATATTAAAAATGCATGTGGAAATGCATCCAAACAAATGTACACATATGCACAAACAATCTTATTTTTCCAAAGAGGTCTTCTTTTATTGGATTCATTTGAAAATTAATGCTCTCATGAGATGAGGTTAAAAGTAATTTAATGTAACAATAGCCTGATAATTGGCATTTGGCAGTTATTGCTAATGCTATTTTACAGGCTGGTTCTGATGAATTCCTGCTTTGACACCCGGCTATGTTTCAGTGCTTCACTTTCTTTTCCCTTTCCCCACAGCTGCTGTAATCCATAACAAGTAATTGTTTAAACATTAAATCAGCAAGCATCGCCTGTAATTTGCCTTTCTTTCATGACCATTAGGAAATGGTCTGAAAGAGAAGAGAAAAAAGTAAAATGTTCCTTCTGTCCTCTTTTTTTTTTTTCCCACTATCTATTCATTTTCCAAATATTCATCATAAGGGAGAAAATGCTGATAAAGGGAAAAAAACCAAACCTAATCAAAAGCTTTCTGCCTGAAGTCATTCAGTTTGCTATTCAAACCAGGGAAGTGCCTATAGTTAGACATGGTTGTGTTCCTTGAGAACATGAAAACATGACAGCATATTATTAGCGCAGAAACTAAAGAGCAGCTGTAAGTTAGCACCTGGTTCCCAACAGCGGACTGGAAATACAAAGAGAGGCACTCTGTATGTGCCCTGGCAGCAAGAAGAGAATAAACGTGTTAAAATCCACTCTTCCCCTGAGAAACACGTGCTCCCCTCAGGATGTCTACACAGAGCCCTAAGAAATTGCCAGAGCCCTTTGCAAAGGGAAGGTGAAAAGGAGAAAAGGGCCCAAAGGACAGTGAAAACCAAAATAAGTCACTGTCTTACCTTGCTGCAACTTGGTGCTGCGTCTGCTTGTGAGTCTGCGAACGAGAGAGGACAGGGACAGAGTCGCTGCTTTACTGGATTGCCCAAACTATGTGTTTAGTAATTAGACAGCTAGGCGTTCGTGCTTCAGTCGAGCTATAAATATAATATCTCCAAAGTACCAGCCATCAGCGGGAGATAAGGACGGCAGCACCTCTGTGCTACCAGCCTTTTAAGGCATCATAGCTAGAGTGGCACGATGGAAAGGGGTGCTGCGCTCCCAAGCAGCCCTGGCCCTTTGCTCTGCTGCGTTTGGGAGTGTCTGATCTTAAAATACACTCACCTGCTGTAGGGAGGTCCCACGAGGGACCCCAAGGAGCTGGCGTTATTTCAGGGTGTGACATTTTTGGCTGAGCTAGAAGCTATTTGAGTTTCTCAATCAGATTATCTGTTGGGGCTCCAGGACTGAGAGAAACACCCTAGGGAAAGAGGACTTCTCTGTGGATGTAACAAACTCCAACTCCCCTTTATCTGTCTGTCTGTCTATACTAGGTGTGCAGCCTTGTTGCAGGGGAGTCTGTGCCTCGTGTCCTACCTTGTTTTATCCCTGCATAGCCTCATGTGTGGGGGGGTAGTGCCACTGCTGCCGTTTCACAGCAAAAAAGACGGAGACTTCAGAGACTAGATTGAGGTCATGAAATAAATCCACGTGGGCAGCAGGGCCATAGGTCAGGAGCAAGCTCAGGGCTCCCTTCCCACTACCTTGCAGGTTTGATGCCGGGTGAAGAGGAAACTCGTACATGGAAGGGACAAGAGATTAGAGGTGGAAAAAAGCTCTTCCAGCAGCTTCCCCTGGGCAGCATCTCTCTGGCTCTGGAGGAAAACCAGTCTGAGAAAGGTTCGGTGCAGAGGTGGGGTTACAACCTGCCTGCCTCCTTGCCAACGCTGGGTCCAGCTCTGCATGTCAATGTACTTTTGCAGAGAAAGTCACTGCAGAGACAAGGCCCTTGATAGGAAGCTGAACTATTTTAAGATTGTTTTGTTTTAAGGGGAGGAAAAGGAAAACCTCTCTTTAAGACAGAGAGGTGAAGAAATAACATCGGGCAGCCTCCATGTGCAGGCAAATTACTCTCCTTTACACAGCAGCATACTTCTCTGAAGAAACATTGTGCTGTTGAACTGAGATTGCTTGTTGTTCCTTCTTCTGGCTGAAGCAGGACTTGCTGAGGGATTCAGCTTCTTTGCTGGATTTATTACTTCCATGGTCCTAAAGAATCCTCATTCCCTTCATCACCCCTTCTCTCTCTTCTCTTTGGAGTGTGGGTTGAGAAATAGTCTTTAGGAGATAGTGTCACCTCCCAGCTTGTCTCTGTGTAGTTTGTTTGGATAGCAAGCATGGGTCAAGCTGTGGAGACTGGATGCTAGAACAAATCATGTGCCAGGCTTTCTGACATGACAAACTGATTTATGGTTTGACATGGAGCCCAGTCAGGTTTTATGGTTTTAACTCCAATCCAATGAGAAGTTGGCATCTGAAGGGTTCATCCAAACATAAAAAAGCTCGTAACAGCATGTCCTCTGTCCCTGCCAAGCAACATGATTTGACAGCCTGAGTCAAGTCTCTTAGAACAAATGACTTTCACACATCTCCCTTTGTCCATGCAGAAATGCCCAACTTCCAAGCACCATGGACGAGGAGCATGGCCTAGAGACTTAGGTTAGGGAGATAAGAAACGTGCCATGGATTCCTGATGAAAATATTGTTCATCCTAGAGTTAGTGGCCTTTTGCCACATGTTCCTTTAGCTACCGTATAAACAGCCTTTTCTCATTTCCCAGAACAATAAACAGTTATGAAAAGCTGTGTAAGCAGCAAAGATGTGGTAGTTAGGACATATGTTTGGACAGCTCTGGAAAGCCTCAACCTTTTCATGTTAGCCAATTTTTTTGTTTGCATGACTCAAAGGTCCCAGTGACATTGTAGAAACAACCTGGACAAAAGATGGCTGTCCCCAGCCCCAGTCCAGGCTGTAGTGGGTGCTAAAGACATATTTAGTCCCCAGGTGTCAGCCCGATTACAGAGCACATGTGGATCTGGTGTAGACATTGAGCAACTGGGAACCAGCTTGGGGTAAGCATGGCCTCCTGACACATTCCATTTTACTACATGAGAAGGTGGATTACAGATCGGTTCATACAAACATTAGTACTTTTCTCTGAAAAAAAAAGCAAATGTTCTGCAAGGCTGGTTGCCCCACACTGTCCCTTTAATTAAACTGTCCCACTTTCTTTTTGTGTATTGCTTTACTCTTTGATGAGGCTCACTGGGGAAAGGATGTCTCCTTGAAAAAGGGTGCCATCAGAAGGCTACAGCATCAGTGACTGATCAGGCTGCTGGGCCTGATCCTGTCATTTCCTGCAGTAGGTAAGAGCTGAGTTGCTCCCCTGAGACAAGCAGGGAAGTGCCCCTGAGCTCTGGGAACCACCACTTTCGAGATACAGAAGAGTGGCAGGCTAATGATAAAGGAGAGGTACTCCTGTGGATGTTGGCTGGGAGCAGAGACATCTCCAGGTTTTATAGCGGCATTGGAATTTAGCCTGGTTAAAAGGAGGGTCAGGGGCTGAAGCTCTGTGGCCCAAAGCAACAGCAGACGGTCTGCCATCTCCATGAGTCTGTGGCACCCGCTGCTCCCACAACTAAGGCACAGGGAGGAAGCAAAGCAAGAATTTCCTCCAGTTCTCTACTCCAGGGTAATGGGAGGCATGTGTGCTAGAAGAGCTGCTTTAGAATCTTAGAATCATTTAGGTTGGAGAAGACCTTTAAGATCATTGAGTCCAACTGCGCTTTTGAAATGCGAAGGAAATGTTGCAAGCTTTAAAGCACAACCCCCTGTGGAAACCTTACCAAGGTCCTGGTACCCATTTGTTACACTGAGGTCAGAAGTTTTACCACTGATCCCTCACAATCAGGATTCTCCCCACCATTTTCTGCAAGTCACAGAAGATGCTAGAGTGTGGGCATCCAAGAAGGATGCAAATCTTCAGGATAGCTTTAAAAAACAAAATCTCACCAGCTTCCTTTTCTAAAGGAAGAGCCCTACTGACAGATATTCATGGGAATCTGACCTGGCTGTCCTGACATTTGTGTTCCTGGTAGGTAACACAGGGATTATAAACAGTGTTATGATGTTGTTGAGCCTTTAATCTAATTTGGGGGATTTAGAGTTAGGTTCTGTACATATGGTATTGACTGCCAGGGATTTAGCAGCAGAGCCAGAGGGGAAGAGGGACCCTGTGGAGATTTTGCTGGTAGTCAATATTTTGCAAACACTTTACACTCAGGCCCTCATGGTGAGGAAGATGGGATTAGCATTCGCTGCTATGAACTGGGGATTTGGCTGTGCTAGCAAGCCATCAGCCTGCCTGCTTCTTCTCACCCTTCACAGCCACAGGTCACACCACTACCTTCCAAATAAGACATTTGCACATAAAACCCCAAACCCAACTGACCTTCACCTGGAGGAACAGCACTTACAAATGCTGACCCCCGTGCAAACCCAGGGGCACACAGCCTTTTGCCAGGCACACAGGGCATCAGGAGCATTGCACAGCTTCAGGCCTTCCTATGCCTGTGAAAATGCTTTCCCCATGCAGTGTTTGGGCTCCAACTGCAGTGGACTTAGGGACATCAGTGACCTTCAGTCCCCCGGGGATGTAGGTGCACCTGGAGGACCCCAACCCCAGCTCCCTCCTCACTGCCACAACCACGCCCAGGATCTGGAGCACAAATGAGGTGGAGATGCCTTCATATGAAGCTATAAAATGTGTGTGATTTCCAAGGGTCTCATCTGCCCATTTCCCCCCCCTGCCCTGTGTTTTGAGCTGAGGTTCCAAGAAGATGTCATTGCTGCAAAGCTACATGCCGGCTTGAGGGCAGGCTGAAATGCTCGGAGCTCTGTGACCTCTGCGTTTTCCACGGGCACTGTCATCAGCAGTTCATCTCACCTACTTTTTGCCATCAAAAGCTGGCATCTAGCGTAAGCCAGTTATCTGCGTGCTTTCTTTAGTGAGTGGAGGTGCCTGTCTCCCACTGCTGACTACAGGGAGACAGGAGATGACCCACAGCAGACAGCTAACTGCTGGTGACTGAAGTTATGTGAAATGTGCCTCACTCAGCCGAGATGCCCTTGCTGTGTGTAGCGTGCCACAAAAATGCCTGTCTTGGGCCAGATGTAGGTTAGCCTAGCCCATTTTGTTGCCTCCAGAGATGGCCAGTAGTTGATACCTGGGAATATATATTCCCCAGAACAATTTCCTCAATTCCCACAAGTTTTGGTTTGGGGACTCTCTGAGACAGAAGCAAATGATATTTATTGTCCTTGATGGAATTTTTCCCTTTTCTTTCCATTAATTTCTCCAGCTGTTTCTGGAGACATACACTCGGGGTGTTTGGTCCCTCTGGTGCTCACTCTCTGCAGCTTGCACGCCCCCAGGCCTGGGGGCTGGCAGAGGCTCACAGCAGAGGCAGGAGCTCTCCCTCCAGCACAAACAATACCACATTCAGGAAAATAGTGGAGATGAGCTTTAGTTTGAAAATTCAGCCACCCAACTCTCCAACACCTCTAAACCCAAACTTTGCATGGAAAATCTAGGGAGCTTTCCCCTTTCTCCTCCCTCTCCATCCTCTGCCCCATTCCCACAGAGAGAGTCCCTATATGTGAGAGGGTTCACTTTGTAAATCCTGTGACATGGCACTGAAAAATGGGTAAAGAGAGAACTGGAGGGAGTTCTGGATATATTTTCAGAGTGCAAATAAGATTGGAAAAGCAGAATCATTTTTTCTTCACTCCTCCATTTATCTGTCCAGCAAATGTTACAGCTCACAAAAGGCCACTGCTCTTTGCAGCTGCTTCATGGCCCCACCTCTGCCCTTTCCCATTTTGGCTGAAATACTCGTTCACTCCACTGTAGCTGCTGTTTTTGGATTATGCTAAGCCTTCTTCAGTCCAAAACTAAATCTACCCTCATAATCCACCAAACTAAGTCCTGATAGCAAGCTGAGATATAACTATATGTGGATTGCAAAGACAAAGGGATGCAAGTGATTACCTGAATTCAAAGCAGATGGGAGAAACAATCCCAGTAACAGTGAATTTCAGTACCCTGTTAGCACACTTACCTGCCTGTTTGTACTAATGTCCCTGCCACACTGTACCTAACTCCACCAGTGAGTATGAGTGCACTGCAAAAGAAGCTTTCCTTTTAGAATAAAGGTATTTTTTAATGAGATAACTGTTATCTGAGAGAAGGACAGTGCTGTGAATCCAGCAGTGAGAACCAGGAATTGCCTCTAGTAAAATTAAGCAAGCAAGAGCTCAGTCTGCTTTGCCTACCCCCAAGTACAAGGGTGCTTGGACAGATAAGGAATTTCAGCCTAAGCAGTTTTATTTTGGCATGCGTAAGACGGCTGAAGCAGAGTTTTGTAATAGAAGCTGTAGATTGCCTTAAGCATAGGTGTAATCACCAGCCCACCCATAATAAGTAATAATAATCCCAGCTCTGGTATTAATTCATTGTGTGACCTTGGACATGACACTGACATCCACGTTATCAAACCTGGCAAGTCCATGCAAGTCCCACTGAAGGACAGAGGAGCTGCAAGTGCCAAGCACTTGAAAAAAAAAAAAATCAAATTGAGCTCCCTGGGGCTCAGGTTTCCCACTTACAGGGGAAACTATGAGACAGACCATTGCTGAGAACAGGATCTGAAAAATACACTGAGATCGTGAAAAAACCCCAGCCCTTAGAGGACTAAGAATTTCCCAGACCTCCACAGCCATTAGAAGGATCCTTCTGGCAGGAGCACATTTCCCAGCAAAAAGCCCCAAGGCTGGCTGTGATAGCCCTTTCCCTACATCTTCTGCCCCAGGGTTTGTGCTGGGTGGGGGGACACGTAGTCTCAAACCCCAAAATCATCCTGTCTGCATGCACTACATTGCAATCAATAGGACGCATTAAGTAGGACTTGAGTTGCAAAACTAGTATGACATTATACTACCTTCAAAGGCACTTCCCAAAATGGTGCAGAAATAGAAACTAGGATAATGCAGTTGGCAGTGGTGGTAAATCTAAGATCTTCCACAAAACGTTCAAGCCTTGTAATGTCTCTGCACACAGTGGGACAGGGCAGTGGTCCCCCTGTTTGACATTGCCTTGGTGTAAGCCTGGTGGCTCAGGTTAGCCTGCTGAAGGCCATTGTGTGCAATTTGAAACAAACCTAGCAATAATAAAAAGTTATGTTTATAAAGAGCCCCTGTTGGCGTTACGGTGTATATCCCTCCCCTGGAGACATAATCAGCTGCGTAACTAGTAACTCAATCTTTGCTAGCAGTTTGTTGCTTTGCTGATAGAAGTGCAGCCCAGGGCTACCAGATACCTTCTAGGCCATTTAGCACAATGTGAAAAATTTCACTGGGAGCTTAGATTAGCCTGGATGCAAGTGCCAAAATTAATGTCAAACTTGACACCTACTGTTTCCCCTTACCCAGATCCTGTGCGTGACTAAGATGATCCTCAAATGCCTGTTTCCTCTCTTCGTTGAGTCACTGCTTTGCCTCTATTCTCATACATGACATGAAAAGATATATATATTATAATAGCATAATATATATTAATATATTAATACTTTATTTGTTTCAGTGATGCCTTTTGTGACAGCTCACAATGGTTTTGCTGGTGGCTGAAAAAAAATCTATGTGCATTAAAACTGGCACCCTAATTTTATGACCAAGTTTAACAGAGAACATGACATTTATCAGGAGGACAGCTCTTTATGGTACTTCAGTTAAACCACAGAGCTACTCCTATCATCCTCAGAGCTACTCATATTTTTCAAAAACATTTCAAAGACAAATAGTCAGTTCTATGGCCATGCGTTAAGTTGAAAGTCTTGACAGACATGTTTAGCCATTAAGTTGTCGAAGCGTAGCAAGCAAAACCAAAGCGTGCTGAACGAGCAAGCGACAGGTCTTTGCTATGTATGTTTTGTCAGCTGAGACTAGCTAAATTGTTAGTTACACACTGATTGAAATATACAAAAAGCTCTCTGATTTTTCAGATTGTTGGGAAAAAACACAGCAACTTTCTCATGCTTTAAAAAGATACACTTACATACAATATAACTGAAGGATCAGGAGATTAGAGCCTTTATCATGCAAAATCTGCATCCTGGCTATGAATTTACTGATCTTTTTCTAATTGTCACCTGTATGCCTCATAAAACCACCATCCAATGTAATACTAGACCACCTTTCATTTTCTTTGCATTTTTTTTCCATGTTCCATCATCTCTTCTCCTCTCGGCTGTTAGGCTTGGCATGCTGTATCTCTCTGCTGCTTCCTTTCTGCCCCAGGCACCTGCGGTGTCAGCAGCGTGGTCTGCCAACCTCTCTCTGCTCAAGCCACGAAACCTGCGAGCTAATCCTCTCAATCTCTGCCTCCTTAGCATCCTTGCCACCACTTCTTTCCCCCTCAAGGCTGAGCAGGTGTTTCATCAGAACACCTGCAGTTTTTCCCCTTCACCTCATTCCCCCCGTCTCCCCGTTTAACTTCAGCTCCCTATGGCACATGAGTCCTCTTCGGTTGCAGCTGACAAACGTTCTCGCGCTATTCTGCATTCATCAAGCCCCACACAAGCGTGTGCGTGTCTGGCACCGTTTTGGCAGGGCACCCCAAACCAAGACGAGAGCTGAAGCCATCTGTTGCAGCTGTTGTTTTACGGCTCCTCGGTGATGTTGGAGCACGCCCCTGCCTCGCAAGCAGGAGTCTCGCGGAAAGAAGTTCAAATCGATAAATCACCCAGACACGCAAGGTATGCCCAGCACCAGCGATAAGGGCAGCTGCCGAGCGTAACCCAAGCATCTCTTGGAAAACACTTCTGTAAACAAATCTGCCATTTAATTTTTGGGCACGAGCATTAAAATATTCTGGAGAGCATCCTGCCAAGATGGAGACGAGAGGTTCACGCCTCTTTTTCATCTGTGATTGCGCTAAATTTGGCTCCTGCTCAGCAGACAGCAGTGCTTCTTTCTATCTTTTAGGAGGAATGTGTTTCTTTGCAAGGGCATATCGAGAAGAAGACGTTTTTCTGAGTCCCTGCATGAGACGTGGGCATCACCCATGGTTTGCAATTGAGCTTGGGCCTGAAGAGGTTCAATAGCTCCCAAACCTAAAGGAGTATAAAGCAAAGGCTTCCTGGCATTGAAGAGTCTAGAACAAAGGGAGATGAAAGAGAAGTTGTTATCTCTGGCTTGCATGCTGAAATGCTTTTTGGGCATTCAACTCTGTGCATCATCACAACAAAATGACACCAGAACCCAGACCTGTGGGCTCTCTGGCTCTGATCCTGCTTTGGTCCTGATCTATCCTTGTGTACAGGAAGGGATCCAGAGACAACTGTGCTTTCTGGAGATCACATTTTTAGAAAAATAAATATTGAACTGTATAGAAACACAATAATTTAATTAACAGAATCTAATAGGTTGGAGAGGTTATATCTTAAAAAAGAAAAACTTTAGTGCTGCAGAAGAAATGTGAATCTTCGTTTACTCTACAGCTGGGTACCAACACAGAGTGGGTCTTGGTACCCAAAGCAGAGCGGGTACCTGCTGCTCTGCAGAGCTGCAGGACGTTTCCAGGCTGGCTTATGTGGAGCCATGGAAGAGCATTGATAGGAACTTACCTGGGCACTTAACCTGCCCATCTGCTCTTTTAATTCCCTTGGTTTTCCAGACCTGACCTGAAAAGGTTAATAAACAAAAGCTAAGCTCTGCAAGGCCCCCCTCAAAAGCCTTTTCCATGGGGCGTCCCACCGCCCCAGCCCTGGCAGGAGAAAAACTGCATTCCCCAATCTCTGCTGCTGCTTCATGCCCAGGAGGAGCTACTCTGCACTCATAGCCATCTGCCACCAAATGTGATATAAAGTCACTTGCCTGTCTATAAAGAGTTACACCACCTCCATTACACATGCTGCAGGGCACTGTGGCTTGAGGGGGGAGGAGTAAGGTTTGGTAGAAGTGTCCCGAGGGATACCAGAAACAGCTCCCCAAGTCCCCTTTCCGGCACAATTGTGTCAAAGGGCCGAATAGAGAAGCCTTTCAAATGTGTGGCCTGTTGCTGCTATGACAGAAAATTATTGGCATCATCTCTCAATGTGACTGTGAGTAACAGAGCATTTCTGCTCCTTTTCAAACATGGTATCGTGTTAGGAGCTCAAATTGTTTGGCTTTTTCTTGGTAGATCAGTAGATTTGAATGCCAGAACCCTCCTGTGTAACACTGGCCAGCCAGCACTGCCTGTGCAAAGCAAAATAACCTGCAGGTCAAAATCATTCTTCACAGGGGTAAGATCAGTTTAACACCAAAAAAACCAAGATCATTCCTGCTGGTGTTAATGGAACAGTGGCAAGTATGTCTAGAGTCCTTACAAAAGAAGTAAAAACTTTTGCTATCAGCGGGCAATTTTGAAACTTTTTAAGTGAGGATGGGCCTTAGTGTCACACATGAGATTTAAACACAGGGTCTGCTTGATGCAAAACATTGGCTAATGGGGATCCTGGATTTGGGAGAACAGGTGGAAAATAGAACTGTGTTAATAGAATATGGAATATGATAAATTACTTCTGGCTTTAATCTTCTCCAAAAATCTGTCATCCAGTACATCCATACCTTCAAAGGAAGAAAACGTCCTCATGGGGTATCGCAAGAGCATTGTTCATGCCAACCACCTTCATGTCATTGTCAGCCTGAAATAATTTGATTACCATTAATTCTTGTCTCGATGCAGACAAGATCTAATTAATTACATGCATTATCACTGTTTATATGTTTATATCTACTGTGATTGCTAGTTTATGCATTTGAGTGTGTAAAGAATTAACGCAAGGAGGCTTGAATCCTGCTTTGCCTTCAAGAAGCTTTGCTTCAGCCACCATGCATTAAGGTAAGGACCAGGATGGCGCTATTTTTTGCCTGTCAAGGCAGAAGATCCCACCTATCCAACAGGCATCAACACTTCTCAGGTCAGGTGATGGCATAAATGGGAGAGGTGTAAGGGGACCCAAAATATCCCAGGGGAGAAAAGAGATGTGCAAAGACATACATATCCCTGAACCAACGTCCCTTCAATAAAATACATACTCTGGACCAGGTCGTCCTTAAAGACAAGTTTCCAGCTGAAAGGTATGTAAGCATGCTGAGAGCGTTTTAGCTGGATAAAACAGAGAACAGAGTTAGAATAATCTGTCTGCAGCTGTAAGTTTTCTTTTATTTCTGTACAGCTGTCTCTAAATAAGGAGATTGTACTGCTGATCCTTGGATTCCTGAATAAATTCATTCCTTACTTTATCTTCAAGCCTGTCTGGTGGTAGGAGTGATTTAAGGATAACTGGCAAACCACCATCATTCCATTCCCAAAGAAGCAACTATTTAGTAAAGGGGAGTGTTGGACCGTTCTCCCCGAAAAGATACAAAGCCAGAGGTAGCCAGATGTTTCTCCCTGAGTTGCACGGGACATTTTGAAAGTTGATAATGAGGGTTGGAAAGGAAGTTTTCTTGGGAGAGAGTCTGTTTCTGGAAAGATAGGAGGATGTCTCAAGATGGAGTCTCCAGGAAGTTCATGGTGCTAGGGGTGGCTAAATCTGGTGAGCTTCGGGATGTAGGTGAGACTGCTGCAGCTCCACGTTCTTGGGTCCAGCCTGTAGCAAGGCTGAGCATGTATTCCCAGTAGGCAAATGCACGCACACACACACAATATGCACATTGCCTGTCACCTGGATCAGCACAGAGGAATCAGTGCCTTTATCAGCACAGCCACCTCTCACACAAACACAGTCAGCCTGATCCTCTTCCCCCTCTCTGGGGGATCAGGATTGAAGTCCACACAGGGAATATATGGGGTCACTCCAAGACCTGGTCACAGACACTCTGTCCTCTAGTTGGCATCTACCTCCCCATCTCCTCCAGCAGCTGACGCTTGGACCTATGAGCCCCAGAGGTTCCTTCTGGTTACTGGTACTCTCTAATCCTACTGGTCTGGTCTGAAGCTTGGTAGCCCTTTAGTCACGTAACGTAACACATGGAAACCTAACGCTGCTCTTTGAGTGGCTAGTAAAAGTAGAGGCTAAACAGAGCTTCCCATAGGGAGCCATGTTGTCTTGGCAAGCCTGGCTGTATGGAGGATTTCTAAACCACTTAAAAATACTTCTTTAGTGCAGAGGAATAGCTGGAGCTACAACTCTCCTTGCATGAATAAGACAACATTTCCACAAGTGATCTTGATGATTTCCATCTTGGAGTGTCCAACATGAAATGCGTAAAAGGAGCATGATTTCTAGAGGATTCAGGTGCTAATGAAATTCAGTCATCTGAAAGCTTAATCTTCACCCAGAACAGAGTTTATCCCCTTTCCTGAATGGACAAATGCCATGTTTATCCTCAGCATCTCTGCCTCAGATACTCCTGGAACTAAAATAACCCCAGTTGTCATAATTGAATTAAGCTATCTGTTTGAAATGTCTGAGTGTTGTATTGAGATTGTGTGGAAAATATGAGCACAGATAATTGTGTTAGCTAGGAATAACAAAACAGCTTTTAGTATAAGACTAGAAAGGCTAATGTTCACTGTGATCCAAGCTGACAAATCCCGATACTATGGCATTAGGTTGGTCCTGTTGTGGACTGCTAAATAACTGAAACTGTAAATGTTTATTTTAAAATGGGCATCCAAGAGCGTGTTCTGGATCATTTGTTACTCCTTAATGTGATTGTGTGTATTCCCTTAATATCTGCTATTGATATTAGCCCAGCCACTGCTTGATACTGTTTGAGCAAAGCCATTTGTAAGAGGGAGAGTGCAAGAGTTTGACTTACTGTTGGCAACATCTAGATCATGGAGGTGCTAAGAGACTAACCACAGCTAAGGAGGCTTTGGCCCCTTTTATTTATACTCAGGTGGCTCTTTTGTTTACTGACATTATATTTATTGGCACATCACCCAGGCCAAAGAGCTCTCCCGCGAGAAAGAGGAGAGCTGTAAGGGAGCATCATGGCAGCTGCACAACGCTCTCCACCTGTGATAAAGCTACCAGGTTTATTAATCCCCTGAATCCTGGGTGGGGGGCTGCGCTGCATGATTTTCTCTGGGCTTTGCACTTTGCTTCAGCAGCTGAGAAACCTGTGGCAGGGCTTTAGTCTTCTGCTCCATCCTCCAGGCCACTTCAGCCCTACTGAGGGGTCTCCCCATCCTCAGCCCTTCCTGGCAACTCCTGCCCAGCCAGGTGGGTGGCACAGAAGGTCTGATGTTTGGAGGGGTGCAGTTGGAGGTGGCCAGAAAGCAGCCACTCGGGGAGAAAGCAGCACTGTTATGCTTACTGATCCCTTATTGACATACTTTGAATAAAGGACCATAATGCTTGGTGGTTTTATTGACACACATTAAAAAGAACCTCTGCCAAGAGGCTGGAAGTTGTGGCAGCTAATTAGTAGAAAAACCACTAAAAGGCATTTTATCTCAAAAGTAGCAAGGTGTAAAAACTGGTTTTGTTTGTCAGGCTGATCATTTGTGCAATGTCAGTTCCAAGGCCAGATCATAAAGTAGGGCTGCTTAAGGTAATCATTAAAAAGTAAAAATCTCGATTTTCTGACTCTTCTGAGGTTATTTTTAGCGCATGTGTTCCTGTTAAATGCATCTACGTGCTTCTAAACCAAAAGGATGTGAAAGGAAACAAATGTGAGACTTTTGCTTCACATCAGCAGCCTGGCTGATAAGGCTTTCACACTGGGAGCCTGCTCTCTGGGCTCTGTCAAAAATGGAAAATGCAAAGCTTAGTTCAGCCAGAACACAAACCAGAGCTTTAAGACTGACTTTGGACCGGGCTCAAACTAAACAAGATTGTGGCTCACGTTAGCCCAAATCAAACCTCTCTCTCTCCCGGAGCTTGCTCACCAGCCCCTGGGATAGTCACCAGGACTGCGATGGGTTTGTAAGCTCTGCTGTCTAATCCATGGGCTCAGGGGTCACCCCGTTATCTGGTGCTGCTGCACTGGTCACCTCCTGCCCTGCGCAGCAGCATCTGCCCAGCACGGCTCTGGGGAGAAGACACCTAAACCCAGCTCTGCGGCCTCATCCTGCCCTGGTGTTCTCCTTTTCCCCAGCCCTTCGGGAGCCCCAGCTGCCAGCTGGGTCGTGGACCATGTTTCTCTGCAGGAGCTCCTGCTGCTCCATTTCAGCTGCCTGCTGGGCCTTCTGGACAAGGGCCCTATGGCCTGTTCTCCTTAGAAACCACAAGAAGAAGAATGTAACATTAAAAATAATCCAGGCATTAGATTATGAGCTGCTGTGAGGAAGAGAAACTCAAACAAGCAATAATAAAAAAAAAACAACAAAAACTAAACCCCTACAATATCCTACTTCTCCCTGCCTTAACTATTTTCCTGGATCTTTCCAGGGAAAAAAGTTTGTTTCTCTTTTTCCCTTTCCAGGCTGTTGGGTAGCTTTAAGGCATGATCCAGACTCCACTGAAGTCAATGGGAAGTTTTCAAGGTCTCCGAATCAGGGCCCAAATGCAGGGTGGTAAAAACTGTGAGCATCCTGCCTGACACTCAGGGTGAAAACACACACATCCTGCAAGTGTTACATGTTAGTGTTCTATAAGTGGTCCTCTCCCTTTCCCTGTTTCTCCAGCACATGAACAGGTGTCTCTGGTTGAACTTCTCCTAGAAAGGACAGGCCTGGCTCCCTTCTAGCAATCAAGTTGCCATCAGCAATGGAGTTGCACACCACAGGAGTGGTCCTTCTCCTGGTCCTGGACTGCATAATTTCACACAGAGCCCTGTGGTGGTGACTCTGTATGACACATTACCTGGTAACGCTGTAGGTCTCTGGATAACGCACCATCTACGTCAGGTTGGGCTGAAGAACTCTACATGATTCCTGTGAACAATCACCAAAACATCCATTTAGCCCAGATCATTTGTGGTTTAATGGTCAGCCTTTAAATTGCACCCTCTGATATAAAAACAAGCTTAGATAGCAAATTTTCAGTCAGCCTCATAGATGAGACATTGGCTGATGCCACTTCTAGACTTGAGTACTTACTGATGTGAGCTCTTGTCCCAAAGCTGTTAAAGAGGCCAGATTAGAGTTTTGCCATAAAACTAGTCCCGCATGCAGACAGACAGAGGGATAGAGGCTGAGATGACAAGAACTGTTTTAAACCCTCTGATTCACTTGAACTCCTGTGAGTTAGATCAGCTCTGCTTTCCAGAGCTTACTTTGCAGATACCTGAAGTGAAGGCTAAAGACTTACCAGTGACTCTATAAGCTCTGTTTGGTACCGTCTGTGCACCCAGCTCAGGACAATGTTAGCCAAAGCCCCTCACCAGGCTCTTTCACAAAGGCTCCAAATCTAGTAGCAAAACTGACACGCTCCCCTTCTCACTTAGCACCATTTTCTAACAAAAATTAACATCACATAGCTGTAAGGGAAATGCTGCATCAAGCCACTACTTGTGGCTCAAGCAAGTTTCAAAATTTAAATTTCTGATACTGTTTGCATTTCCCAAAAGCTATTTTTTCCATAACTTTATTTTTTCTAAGCTGTTACAGCTCCCTGAGAAGTTCAAGGTCTCCTTAGCTTCCTCCAGCTTCCCTCCTGCTGACCATGGGACTCACTGAATACCATAGAGCCACAGAAAAGCAGGGCTGAATCCTCTGCCCCTGGGCATGAGCAGCTGCAGACATGCCATTTCTGGCAAAATGCTAGCTTGTACTTAAACACTTATAGCACCTATGCAATATGCAGGAGCCATCTTGAAGTGTTTCAGCTTGACTCAACCCTTTAGCTCAACCCATCAATGAAAACTCCTGAGTCCTGCTGTGGTCAGTGGAGGGCCCAGAGGATGCTGGCCAGAGGTGGCTCAGGTAGTGTCACAAGTGTCCTCGGCAGGTTAGGCAACATGAACACTATGCTATGTGCATTTCTGTAGTGTTCTAAGGATCTTCTCCCGACCTGCATGGTGTGGTAAAGGCCAAAGGGGTGAAGTACATCTGGCCAGCTGTGCCGTAGATGCTCAGAGAGGGTTACCAGTGGTGGCACCATAGGTGGAGATGTGCAAAGATAAGCAAGAAGAGATTTTTACTTTTTTTTTCAATGAAAGCTGTTTGTCAAAATTCCTCTTCTTGGTACCAGTGATTATGAAAGCTGCCCATACACGCACACCACAGCACACAGGAAAATGAGAGACTGATCTAGGGCTGGTCCTCAGTCACCTTATATCTTCCCTTCCCTGCTATCAGAGTCTGGGCTGTTGTGACCTCTGCATCATATGGCAGAAGAATCATTGTCCTTTTCTCGCTACAGCATTAATGCTGGCCATTTCAGACAAAGCAATTGTGATTTCTTTGTGGATGTGTTAACAACAACTGCATCACTGGGGCAGAGGTGAAAAAAAAATAAAATTCCTAGGCAATGATTTTTCAATCTACTCTCTGTGGTACCATGTTTTCCCAACAAGTTGGAAACATCATAGAGGACCACACTGAGCTAAATATTTAATAATGTGAAATAATTTTGAGTGCCTAAAAAATCTTCAGTATAAAAAGATTTTGTCAGCTTGTAGGTGTACCCAGACAAGGGAGCTATATGTGGAAATTGTGTCAATCCCTTGGGGAATGATTTGTTTCTCTATAGTGCCATGGCACAAAAAGCCTCTTCCTTAAACAGTGTCCCTGGCTTTGTTTAGGACCACTTTTGTGTACGCAGGGAAAGGTTTTTCGTTTGGATTGTCTGAGGGGGTTTATTTTTGCCAATTATGATTTCACTACTGTACATATTTTCATAACCTACACAGACTTTGCAGTGGATCATAAAAATATAGAGACCTGGGCTTTTTTCTGTCTTTAATATGCAGTCACTTTTAGGGACCACACACTGTAAACAAGCAGGTAATGCTGTAGAGCACTGAAACTGCTGCAGGCTCCCCATTCTGCATTGATTAATTATTGCTACTATTATTACTATTGCTGTTGTTATTGCTACTATTATCAATACTTTTAACAATGGCAATTAATATAACAGCTGCTTCAGGTTAGCTTCTATCAACATCTCCCTTTTTAGTGAAGCATGGTCTTTGCTGAAACTGCTTCCTGCTGCAAAAGATTATTCTGAACCACTTCTTCCATCACACTTACAACAGACACTTTCCAGATACTCTAGCTCACCAGACACTCCTTGCAAATGTCAGATATGTCTTTTGTGAAGGGCTCCTGTTTTTAACAATATATTAATATTTCAAGCAAATACTTGGCAAGCCTTCAGATTTTGCCAGTGGGCTCTAGCATCTTTGGAAAAAAAGAAGATTTATGGGCAGTGCTGGTGGGTGGAGGGGTGGACATCAGGCGTGTAAAAAGCATACCTTGTGGTTTTAGTGACGCATGAATTATAACCACAGATGGTAGTGGGGTGCATTCCAGTCACTGTGACAAAGATGAAAGGCAAGGCGAAGATTTGTGATACTAATTATTTATGGGAGCCTGATGTTCAACTATGTAACGCTGCCGTGGGTAGATTGCCTTTCAGAAAAGTACCGTGGCATTAGCTGCCCCCAAAAACATCCACTCAGTTATTTTTGCATGAATGAATAGTGACATGGCAGAAGTACT
Organism: Tringa solitaria; assembly: GCA_026413425.1. Lineage (NCBI taxonomy): Eukaryota > Metazoa > Chordata > Aves > Charadriiformes > Scolopacidae > Tringa > Tringa solitaria. The sequence goes on from JAOXJM010000001.1 coordinate 144,393,998, forward strand.
GCAGGTACGACCAGAGTGTAGGGCAGCTGGGAGCTGCTCCCTATGTGCCCCAGGTAAGTCGTATTTTACCGCAGAGCCTCCACGGAGCAGGGATGCATGTGGTTGCCCAGGAAAGAGGGTCTCAGCCATCACGCTCCACCCAAGGCAAAACTCCAGTTGTGTACAAGTCCTCTCCTTCCTGCCCTTTCTTTTGGCCTTTCTCTCCTCCCTCTCCCTTCACTCCAGATTACAGCCTGGCCAGTTTCAACACATCATCTGCCTTTTGGTTGCCTTTTAGTCACCTTTGAGCTTACTGTTATCAGATGACTTAGACAACTATTGCCTTGCCCTGGTCTTGGCTGCTTATTCTTACCCACAAGCAACCTCCCCCTGCTTCAGCTGAAAAAAGTGGCTTTTTTCAAAATTTTGTCCAGTTTGGGTTGGTTTCTTTTTCATCCAGATTGGTTGCTAGATCTGGCATGACAGCAGCAGCAGAGCCATGAGAACAGGGAGAGGAGGTAACTATATAAGCCGTGTCCTGCAGCAGGGCTGCCACATGTGGAAAGCTTGCCCTGGCCAGCGACATGATGGGCTGAGGGGATCCCTTCACCCACTCCTCTCTGCTGACCGAGTGTAAAAGCAGTGTCATCCCTAAGTATGTCAAATACAGACGGAGTCTCTGGCTTCAGCCTGAGGTCATTTCGGAGTTCCCAGACACAAAAGTGGATTTTTCACGGTGTAAGTTTAGTTGTGCAACGCAGTCAATTTCCTGTCAAGTCAAATGCACATATATGCAGAAGGGAGGGTACCAGCTGAGGGCACATGGACATCTACAGCTTAAATATCTACATCTGAGTGAGCCACCTTGGGCACCACATACAGCCTGTGGAGTCCAGACTATCATTCACCTTACCCAAAAGTTTGAGGATATCCACATTTGTTTAAACATCCTCTCTTGTTTAAACATCCTCACTTGTTTAAATAGTGAGCACTGCTAAAACAAAACAAGACAAAAACCCCCAGATATTAGCTGTAAAGTCTAGTTCAGAAAAAGGGTTGCTCCAAGTAAACCTCCAGTCAGAAATCAATTTCTGGTGTTGTTCTGAGTTAGCAAAGATTGTCTTCAGAGCTGAATTTGGAGAGGAATATTGGCAAGAGAGCCCTCCTGTTACCTATAAATACCTTTTTCCAATTTCTCCCTTTTGCCACTCAGTGCTTTTCACACAGCTGTAGCAGCTGCAGCAGCACAGCACCAAAGAAACTACTACACCACCTCCTAAAATGAAGATAATCCAGGCACAGGTTGGACGGGGCTGACACAGGCTTACAGAAGAAGGTTTTAAAGCGGAGCCTCTTAAAGCCTGCTAGCGGATGGCAGGTTATTTGCATGTCAGAAAATACTCCTGGTGGAAACAAGCAACCATAAACACCAACTGTTTACAAGCCTGCTTTCATGCTCAAAGAAACCTGATGCTCAGCCATGTGGAGGAATCATTTCTTTCCTCTCTGTAGCAGAAAGTTCACTGAAATGGAAAGCAGCTCTTACAGCTGAGTGCTCCAACTGGAATTATTAAGTATTTTTTAATAGCTGGCAAAATGATGTATTCACTTTATCTGTTATCATGTAAATACTTTGTACTAAATGCACTAAACCATCTTTTGCAAGATTAGATCGGATTAGACACATACTGTAAAAATTGCTCTTAATGAAAATGTTTAGGTCTGAAAGAGGATTTAAATATTATTTTCTATCACTTTAGGGCCTTTGTATAAAGGAGAATCTGGTCCTTTATGTTTAAGTGGTTTAAAGCCTCCAGCTTAAACTGCATTATGCAGGAACTTCCATGTTGCCATTAATAGCCCACTTAATTTGAAGTACAGAGGAAGAATAGTAATCAAACCCCAAATTTCCAGATGTTTGCTAATTCAAACCTATCTCACTTTCCCATATTAAAAGATGTGATTTATACACTAAGTTAACAGACTTTTAAAATAAGACACTAACAGCAGAGGTTATAAAGCATATAGTTTACCTGAGCTGCCTCGAGGAGTCCTTCTATATCACATGCTTGCCTGGGCTGAGCCTTTAAGGCTGAGTTAATCAGGATTTAACAGGAAAGCACTACCAGAAGCTCACCAGGCCGGCAGGCATGGATCCCTGCAAGGATGCCCTCCTTCTCTGTCTGCGTCACTGCTGTCTCTGGGGACAGTGGTGGCCTCCTTTCCCACACAAGGCTCAAACAGCCCCAGCCAGGTGCTCTGTGGCTCCCCTGCGGTTTCTCCTTCTGCAAGGCTGGTTAAGCCTGATCTCTGGGGCAGGAGAAGGCCCTGCCTTTGGGGAGGGCAGCTCTCGAAGCCAGGTCTAGATGGAAGTCAAGTGCATCGCCTGTGGGAATCTTGGTGGGGCTGCTCTGGGTGCTGTCCTCTTCAGCTTGTCTCCCTCAAGCTGGAGCTGGGTTTTGTGTTATGCAGCCATGTGCAACGGGGCTTTGGTAAATGGCAATGTAGCTATCAGATGGGCAGACTGTACCAGGGACATTGCCCACAGAGGCACATTGGTCTCGTGGATCTTCCCTCTCCTACACCCTCTCTCCAAGATTATACCTGCGTCTTCCCCCTGTTGCCATGGGAAAGATGTCCCGGAGGGGTGAAGGAGGTTGGAAGAAACACCTACAGTTTGCAGGACAAGGGGCCTACTATATTCTTGGTACCTGGACCCATGCCCACCCCTCTGCCTCTCTGGGAGCAGCTCCCAAACCCAGCTTTTGAGCCCCACGCCTCCAGGAAGGCACCTAAACCTCTGCTCAGTTCTGAGATCTGCACATGCTCATGCAATGTCTCAGGAAGGATGGACATTCACACACATTTAAAACTTTTCCTGGCCCAGGGATCTTAAGCACATGCTCAGAGTTCAAGGATTGGTTCCAGGGAAATCGGTTTTGTAATCTGGAAGATGCTTCCCAGAAAAACTTGGACAATTGCTCTCCCTGAGTTATCAATACGCAGTCTCACGAGGACTCTCAGGTGCAAATTTGGGGAGGTATGAAAGATGCAACTGGGGGGAACCACTGAGATGTTCACGCTTGGTTGCAGCCCTTTTCAGAGCAGAAGGAGGGGTGTCTCCCCAGCAAGGTGAGTCTCCCAGCAGGAGCTCTTCAGCCCAGCTTGGGGGGCCATGATCCTGCCACCCCCTCACCCATGGACACACATCACGCTTAAAGGTGATTTAACAGCCATCAGGCTTCTGCCAGGGGTTTTAGCCTTTTACTGGGGAATCTTGGCACCCTTTAGTACATTTTATTTTGAAAAAAGTTAAACTCCTTTCACCTATATGGTTAGGTGATATTTAAAATGTGTTTTTACATTATCTGAATGGTCAGTTAATACTATATAAGATTTCACATTCTGCAAAAAAAAAGTCTGCATTTTTTACCAGCCGTTAGCCCTGCAATTAGTAGCTCCCCAGAGCTGTGAGACCATTTTATAAGCACAGAGCAAGGTGTCAAGCCTGGCTCCCGCAGAGGGAGCTGCCTACACCCCTCTCCTCTGTAACCCTGCTAAGGCATGGCAGCATGCAGGCACGGAGGTTTGGAGCTGGTTTTGGATTGTTTTCGGCCCTTTTTGATCCAGAGACATGGTGTCCACATCATCAGTTCAAAACAGTGATCCAAAAAACCCCAAAGCCTCTGCTCAAGGACTGCCTTACATACGTCTCCTTGATCTATTAATTTGCTGTGCATCTTATAGCTCTGCTCCTGCCTGGAAAGGCCCCTCCTTTCCCAAAGCTTAAATCTGGGCATTAGGGTCAGCCACCTACTGCTGAGTCCCCACCCTTACAAATCTCTCTCCTGTAGGAGAGCTAACCTTCTGCTCAAAGTTTTCAGCTGCTGGAGAAGCTCATTTTGGTTCTATCACCTAAGATCCTCTGTTAAAGGGTGGCACAAGAGAGCAGAAAACCTAAGCTGTGTGAGCTGAGCACAGGTCACGATGGTCACAAATGTGATGGGAAAGTGCCTATTTCAAAAATAGGAGCAGAGCACGTCTAGTAGCCTATAAATAAACAACGTGGGGGCCCAGGCTTTCAGACACATGTATGTGTCACAGAAATGCCTGTTACAGCTCTTCAGCACTTTAAAACTGAACTTATAGCTACAGGCACATGATGGGGAGTGAGAGTGTGAACAGACTTGAGATGCATAGCAGGTCACATGTGTCATGTGTAAATTATGATAGTGCAACTTCACCCCTACTGACAAACAAAAGAGTTTGTAGAAGCTATCTGTGATCCCAGTCTAACCTGTCAGGCTAAATCTGTCTTATTTGGGGCCAGCAGGCACTGCCTCTTAAGGTAGCAGCTGTAACCTAGTCTGTCTACACTACCTGGAATACTCTCTAGCTGCCTCAGTTGCCCCTGCCTTCTACATCCAGAAATGTAGCCTTGAGCACTTCCAGTCACCACGTGCCAGAGCGATCAAGTACTTTCCATGACTATCCAATAAAGAAAAAGGGATGCGCTAAATTGTCATTAAAAAAATGCAGTGAAGGTGTGATTGTGGCATTTGTCAGCTCAATCTGTCTCATGTGAAGATAAGCAGTGTAGGCACAAGGTAGCCTGAAGGTTAGACGGACTATCAATGGCTAATTTCTCCAGGGATGTGCTCTAGATGAAGCTGTACTCTACATCACAGTCTCCCTTGACTCTGTGTAGGAAGCTGGCTGGGTTAAACAAGTACAGGTACGCAGGCTCACATAAGCATCATACCCTGCCTTTGTGTGAGGACATACTGCTAGGTCTTGCTGCCTCTAAGGCTTGTACATCTCATTTGTGCAAGCCTAGACACCCCTATTTGGTATATCTTGACTGCCCCGAAAGGAAAGCTTTGAGGAGGTTTTGCTGAGGTAATTCATTCGCCTTTTTCCAGTCTCATAAATCCATTCACATTCATCTCCCTTCACAAAGCAACATTCACAGGTGGCAAATCTAGCTGATCTCTTCAGTCTGGTGTGCATTTCCACAGATATCTCTCCCCACGGCCATGCCACTGTCAGCAAAACCCACTCTATCTCTCCTCCCGCCTGAGCCCCCAGAATGCTCACACACACACCCCTTCCGCAACACAGAGCACAGCTGGCTCAGATGGGCTGATACAGCTCTGCCTGAGCCTGTACTGGGAGAACTGAACCACCTAAAAATACTCTTTTTCAAAAAAAACCCACCCAAACCAACAAGTTCCCCTGCTTGGTTCAGCGTGTGCTCCCCACAAGCAAACCTAGCAGCGCAAGTAAAGCGGGAACATGGCAATGGAAACTACTGGTGAAGGTGAGGAGGTTGGCAGAGGATCTGGAGTGGCCACAGAATGAAAATCTGCCCGCACCGTGGGAAGCTGCCATGGTCAGAAAGTTTCAGGCCAAGCCTCAGTGTTTGCAACCATCCGCTTCCAAGGGATGGGAAGAAAAACCAGTATGACAGGTTAGTGGAGGTGGCCAGAGAATTTTGAGCGTGATTCATATCTGTGGGCTTTCTTGTCTAGTGTATCTCCAACCCCACACAGAGCCTGCAACTCACACCTCGGATCAGCATTATCTGGTGTGGGAAACTGGCCAAACGACTACAATAAACAGGAGAGCTCGACAGAAGCCTCCTGCTGCATTTGGGCTGTAACATGATCCTTATCTCACCTTTTCTTTTCTCTTGATAAGAGGGCATGCAATCGGCCTGCGAGACACAAGTAACAAGAAGAATTTTGTTTCATGATTAAGGGGAACAAAGTATTGGGAATAATCTGTGCATGGGGAGCAATACTATTTTGAGCACAGTTTGGGAGAGTGCTTGTTCAGCTAAGAGATAAGTCAGTCGATGAACAAGCTTTCATAAGAAGGTCTGATTTGTTCAGAAGAGAATCAGGAGGTGTGGAAACCCCAGAAAAGAATACAGCAGTCTTTCCTCTAAGGTCTTTCCCTCATAATTTTAACCAAGGCACATAACAGGAGACATTTTTTAAATGAATGCAAACAACAGGATTACTACAGTGGGATAGTTTTCCCCAGCTTGCAAAGTGGAGCAGGCTGGCATTTAATTGTGTGGTGAGATTTTAAATGTTCCTTTTCACTTTTTTTTTGCACAGCACCCAGCACAACCCAGCCGTTGACCTGGCCAGCTCCTGAGTGCTGTGGTAATTAAAAATATTTGTTTAAAAATTAATGTGGCTATTGCTTTTAAGAGGATTCCAGTTAGCATAGATTGCTTCAGCATAGTCTCACGTACTTTGGAAAAGCTCCTGAAATAATTTTTTTTTATGCTGAAGGATAATTACAAGACCTATTAATGAAAATGAATCCTTGTTTAAAAATTTCCCTATTAGCCAGTTAAAGGATGTTAATGCTCCTTATTTACACCTTCAATACATGCTTTCATACATTGGCAAATATAGAGGGCTACCATTAAACTGTGAAATGGCTTTGAGCAGAGCAGGGTCTGCCATTCAGGACCTCTGGTGTCAGGGGATCACTATCTCCTTTCACATCATGACCAGTTCAGTCCAGGGAAGTGCATCACTTTGGGCATAACCTATTCTTCTGGTTACCATCATGGTCTGAAGAGGTGGCTATTACTTATTCTCATGGTCAAGACTCAAAGTCTTCCAAATGGTCAAGAAGTCAAGACCTCTGGTTGCTAAACATGAAATAAATAAAGGACAAATCCAGAATGGTGAATCTCCTCATGAAGTGCCTGCAATCCCACGTGAAAGAGCAGGAGAATAAAGTGGTACCTTTTCACTAACTTCATCCCGGAGATAAGCTCTGCCATGCTATACCCCGTATCTTATGGCAGCTCCCCCAGCATGACAGCATTGGCCCCTGAAATGCCTTCCCAACTGCTGCTGACCTCAGGGCTGCTTCTGCAAAGAGATTTTGCTGCCCCTCCCCGGGAGCCAAGTTTCTGAGAATGCTCTCTGCTGCCTATCAGCCCCTCTTCAGAGGTGATGAGTTGCTGCTGATAGTCCTCTTCAAGCAAGCCAAACAAACCAGGAGGAGCTGAGTTAGGCTTTGACATTGATTAAGGTGTGTCGTGGTTATCCACCATTATGTGTCTGTCATTAGCTATTAATTAAGCTAAGTAAAAGATAAACATTGGCCTTCAGAGCCACTCCCAGGCATTAAGAGTTTGCTCTTAATGTATATCCATACCCTAGCATCTGCAGAAAGCACGTTAAGTAGCTCTTAATTTCTCCAGCTATTTGCTCTTAGAGAGTGTCATCTTGCTTCTGGCATGGCTGAAATTTTATGCCATGTCCAATTTTTAGTAACCTGCCTACTGTCAGTCTACGCCGATGATGGCAACTAAAGCTGTCTGGGAGTCATTTGGGAGTCTGAAAAGGATTTCCAGGAAAACCCTTGGTAGAACGATACAGTGCATTATTTGAGTCCGTGCTGGTTGATCTTCTTTTCTGAAGCCAAATGCATATTTCGGTTGGTATGGGGCTTTCCCCTCAGCTGTTGCTACTCACCCCTTCTGTAGTGCCTGTGATGGCTCCCAGTGCTCCCTAGGCTGTGGGAACCTTTTGGGAACAGACTGGGCACGTGTATATGCTCATACGAACACCTTCCAGCCCAGCTACTTGTTACTCTGATCCTCACCCCTTGTCTCCAGTCCCCAAGTGCAGGGGTGCCCATGGTAGCAGACACTGAGACAGGACATGTGGGTGGCAGTGCTGGCACTGTGTGGACCTGCTTACCAGCCTGGGTCTCACTCAGACCTCTGCTAATGTGCCAGTGTGTCTGCCCATCCATCCCATGAGTTTGAGGGTGGTTGAGTCATTTTTGCAGGTGAGCCATCACCACATGATCCATGTGGCAACCCTAGTCGGTCCCTAGCAGAAGGCCTGGCTTTCTCTGGCTTTCTGTTGCTGTGTCAGTGGGGTCCTTTCTGGTACCACTGACCATTGCTCTAACATCTAAAAGTCAAGCATCTCTTTTCAGGCCATGCTGTTGCTTTTCACTGAGACATCAGCATCAAAGGCAGGCAGGGAGAAAAGGGATCTTGACCCCAGAAGCTGGAACATCTCCTGTTGTCTGCTGTTCAGAGAGCAGTCTCAGCAAGAGTTAGTTGAGTTTAGTGTTTATTTTTGATATAGGCATTCTTGGAAAATTCCAAATCTGCAAAATTTGCACAAAGCATTCTGTGGAAAGGGAATAGCTGCTGATTCAAAATGACAGGGTTTATTCAAATAAAAGCTGCATTTCTCAGGAGCCAGCAGAGGATAATGCCGACGCCTTAAACCTGAGTAAAACCAACAGAGGATGCATTAAGATCTATGTTTAACTGTATATAATCACAAAATACATCCTACTGATCCTCAAAGGAAAATGTCATCTGTGCCTTCCTTACTCTCTTACTCTCTTACTCTGTCCTTTCTGTAATAATTACTAAATGTTCCCGGAAGTCTGAATAGACTATTAAAGAATACTTTTATTTTTTAGACACACCACTCATTCTATTCCTTTGCAATCCTCATGCCTTATCTAACCATGTACAAACAGTCAGTTATTTAATACATTTAGCCAAAATAATATTTAAGCAAAGAAAATGTTTTTAACATTGAGCTTAATGGACATCTTCATTTCTATTATCATGGTAGATTCAAGACACCAGATTTTTTAAGATACTAGGTTTTGAAACTTCTGTGCTCTGAAGATCCTTGAGTCCAGGATATGAAACAAGTGGAGCTATAGCTTTCATCTCAAAGGGATTTAGTATAAACAATGTTCAGAGTTGAGTTTTCTTAGACTGTGCCTTCTCACCTCAAAGACAGAGAGGTCTTTTGTATCTTCGCACACTGTGAAAGAAATTCAAACTGCAACCTAAACTAGCATTATGTCTTTATGGATCTCCCATAAGACTCAGAAGATAAAACAGTGCTCGCTCAAGTCTAGCAAAGGCTCAGCAGCAGCCATGAACCATTCCACAGCACAAGTTCTGCATTAGGAGTGAAGGAATGAACTTTCAGCTTTGGGGGTATATCACTGCTAAGGCTCACGCATCTCCTCTGCCACTTAGCTAATAGTGCCTTGGAAAGCAACACAGCTGGAAGGAGTTCGCAAATCAAAAGTAGCTTTTGCTGTTTTGCTTGATAAATACACAAGGCTTTGATTTAATGTATCTGTCACTGTGTCAACGTATGGTATCTAACCATCATTCATCTTCCTAGCTTTGCCTAGACACTCCCTCTTAAACAATTCCTTTTTAGAGTGCCTTGCTTTGTGCCAGGCACTTTGTTTGCCATGCGCCTGAGCAGATGGAAATATGCATGCCTCTAACAAACGTAACCTTGTTAGGCTGCTCGTCCTTCATGTCTGAGTGAGAGAGAGATGTAAAACGTTACACCCACTACCTTCCAGAGGGCGAAGGGACTGAAGCAGCATGTGTCTGCCGTGCTGCGAGGTGTCTCCTGGTACCGTTGCCTTGATATGATCAGCATTGCTGTAACTGCTTTTCAGCATCTTGGAGTTGTTATAAAGCATATGCTCGCCCGTTCACGCGTGTGCCAACGCTTGCTCTCTCTCCATCTCCTGGAAATCACACCTGGGGTATAAACATGGTGCACCGGGAAGCAGCCATGGCTGAGTGCGTGGTATCAGTAGCTGTCCTTTTGGTGGTCATTAAAAACGCAATTTGAGAGATAAGCACAAAAATAGAAAGGTAATATGTGAATGGAAAAAGAGGATAAATGGAAGTTTGCAAATAGTTTTGATCTGTGACTTTTGATTCTAAAAGGAAGTTCTAAAGAACGACTTCATTCTACTTTGCCCACACCACGTTTTGCTGCAGCGTAGGTGGGATTTATACAAGACAGTTGTAAGTCTAAAGTCTGTGGACATGATCAAAGAAGTGAAACATGAACCTCCAGAGGACAATTCATCTGACCTCCTTTAGATGCTTAATTGTCCTCTAGACCAGCCTATTCATTCCTAGAAAAAGAGACTATATTAATCTCAGCCCTTGAGGGCTGTAGGCTGTTGCTCACAGGGAGCTGTCTAGTGCCACTGGACATAGCTTAGGGTCTCTGAGACATCTGTATGGGGCAGGAGAGAGGAGACAGGAGTTGCAGGTGACCTCTGCTGTTGTGGCTGCCTGGGGTACCCCAAGGCATGTCACATCACATAAGCCACCTCTGTGTGGGTAGCTAAATGAACACCCTAACTTGCAGGTCCTTGTATCAGGGCTGGTGAATCTTCCCACAAATACCCTAAATAACCAGAGTCAGCTCATTACCTTAATAAGAATAAAAAGTGTTTCTGTTATAACTACATGAACTTCAGGCAGCCAAGCCCAACCCCTGCTCCTCTGCCAAAATTCACTATAGGGTCAAATGTGAGGGCCAAGGACTGTTTCCAGCATGAATCACAGCTCAGGGCAATCTTTCAGTGCCTTACAAATTCCCTTCCCATCTTAAGCATCTCTTTAGTGGAAGAGTGTTGTAAAGCAGAGATGTGAGGCTGGGGAATGTCAGCAGTGAGCAGTGCCAGAAAGGGGCTGCAATTACCTCCCATCCATCCTAAGCCTTCTCTCTTCTCCTCCACACCTCTGTATAACTTCAAAACTCCCTTTGCCTACTCCTGTCACTTCTTTCCAAGTTCTGTAGCTGCTGTATACAAGGGAAGGAAGTATATGCAATCAGAATATACTAAGATACCATTAGGGATAAATAGGAATTTTTGTCTCTATATTCACATAGGATGCAGCTGGCACTACAATCATCTGAAATGAAATAAATCTAGACTCTTTCACCATGGTTAAGACTGGTGAAGCTTGATAATGGGCAACAGAATAACTTGGCTTTAATCCTCTGCTCTTGGTCATCGGTGGCAGGATCCCATCGATGCAGTGGGATAAGGATCAACCTATCAAAAACTTCATGTCTGTTTTCCAGACTGGGCAGTTTGGGTGACTGATAGCAGCTCTGAAGAAGTATTACCTCACTGAGCAGTTGTTAGCAATAGGCAAGCAAGACTCGAAACACAGCCAGCCCAAAAATCAGGAACAAGTTAGCACTTGGGACAACTTAAAAGCAGCTACCGATATCCTGTATCTCTCTTTTGTTTGGGGTGGCAAGGAGGTTGCCAGCTAAAAGCGTGTTCTCTCCTTTTAGGGTGTAAGTCCCTGCTGTTGGCAAATTGTTTTCGTGTTTGGTAAACTGGCCAACTTGTGACCTATTAGTTGCTGACAAGAGAAGAGGGTACTCTTCTATCCTTGGGACAATAATCAAAAAATAATAGGCCAGATTCTCAAATCTGATCTGGCACTTCTGTGGTGTTCAGGAGGTGAAAAGGAGCTGGCAAACATCCAACTGCAAATGGCCAGCCAAAAATTCCTCTCTCGGTCACCCCACCTCACAGGGAGAGCAAAAATTGAGAAGAAGCAGATAGAGATCTGCCCCATGTGGGTCTAAGCTTAACCCGGGTCACTGCAGCAGTGTAAGTGAGGTGTCTTAACCCATAGCCGGGGTAGGGGCTATAACCAGGCTGGCCTCATCCTGGTAGCCCTTTGCTGGATCAACCTAAAGCAGGCTATAGGTCAATCAAATTACTCTGATTACAGCTTTCTGCCAAGCAGCGTTTCTTGGGGCAATTTGTGGAGGCATAGTGCTGTGCCTGAAGAGGGGTGAAGAAAGGTTATCAGCACCTTCTAAGTTACATTTCAGCAGGCGTGGAAAAGAAAGGGAAAGGGGGTTTGGAGCTCTTTTCCCATTGCTTGTGACCGGCAAGAAAACTGTAAACTGCTGCTTTCCTTCCTTCCTGCTTGGAAATTCTTCTCTGCTTCTGAAAGGGGCTCAAGATTTCCATCCTTCTCCTTCCATTCGTCTCCTCATAGGTGATGGAGGAAAGGCAGCCCCAGAGCAGGAGGTGTCTCCAGGCTTTGCTGGCACTCCAGAGAGGAAAGAAATATCTTTCCTGGCAAGGAAAATGTTGGCAGCATTAATAATTGTCAATGCCTAGTGTTACAAAAAGAAAAACAATGAGACAGATTTCAACAAACTAGAGATTAAAAAGAGTGTCTCTGGCTTGTGTTAATGGCCTCCTGGTACCTGAGTTTATGGTATAAGGAAAGGTTGGATATGTGTAGGAAGGGAAGGATTAGATGTTACCTTTACAGGATTTCTTTATCTATCACAAAGTCTGAAGGTATCGTTTTTAAAAAATGAAATCTGAGATTTTTACTTAGTCTTGTGTCTTCAGGATCTGGAGCTTGAATGAAAAGATCAAATACTATTTTAACCATTGAACGAAATAATAAATTGGCCTTGCCATCAAAGTGCAACATGTGCTGGTCTTTTCTTAAAGACATCAGAGTTTCTGATGAAAACACCATAAAATAATCCTCTACCACAACTAAGAACTAGGAGAAGCATACAGTCTTGCAGCAGTAAATTTCTCAGTTTTAGCAAGCCTCTTGTTTCCTTTGGCCAGATACTGGGAATCATGGATGATTCCTACAGGACTGATATCCTCTACTTATTGATTAGGTTAGTCCAAAATTTTCCTTCAAAACTATTTTGGTGGAAACCAATGTAAGATTTCTTTTTTTTAATTAAACATTTTCTTTCTGAAATGAATGTTAAATTCATTGAGAAAACGATTTAAATTAATTGAAACCTTGAGTCTAGGACCTTATGAAAGCTGTTGTTCAGTGATTCTCCTCCCTTAGCTCAATTCCTGCCCTGCTTCACTGCTTCCCTGGGGAATGTGACTCCTCAGCAGTGGAGTTGCAAGGTTTGCTACAGGCACCGCTTGCCCAGCGAGCCTGTGTCTGTGGAAAGGACATGGATGTGAGAGAGCTAATAAACAGCTCTCAACAGTCATTGCAGAGGCATTTCTAAAATACATTTGTTCTTGGTGGCATTTTTTTTTTTTTAACGAAAAATTATAACCTAGAGGTTTCTGTTCTTTTTTCAGAAAATCAAGTTCTCTTGCAAAGCGAGGGGGAACCATCCATTTTCTACTCAGCTGGTATAAACTATTTTTGCACCTGTGCCATTTGGCACTAGATGCAGTTATTATTTATCTGTATTGCCATAGTGCCTAGGAGCCCTGACAGAGACCAGAAACTCATACAAACCAGAGCAACATTTCTTTCATGAAGTTGAAGTAACAGATTCTTAGCTGACAAATAACAAATTCTTATATTTGTTTGACAAAACTCTGAGTACCTTTCAGACAATAATGAGAACTTTAAATATAGACAAATTAAAATAGGGATGTGTTGAGGTTTCTTATCTATAAGATAATAAATCTGAAAAAATGCCAGTATATATGCAACACATAACACCATATAGATACAACTAGAAGCACAGACTTTTTAGCAATGAAAATAAAGACCAAGGTCCTACTGCTCTATACAAATACAAGATTAAAAAGTTTATGAATTTTTGTTAGATTCAGCATTATCAAATAATGCATAAGCTCAAACCAAAACCTCTCCTTTATTTGGGTCATTCAGTGTGGATTCTCTGGTGTCTAATGAGACCACCTCATCCCTACATACTTCTAGGGTTTTGTTTCTATAGCTAGCTGCTTTTTTTTTTTTGACTCTTGTAGAAAAAGAATAATATATATTTGAGAGCACTACCCTTCTAACAATGCATATGGAAACTATCAAGGGACTTCAATAGTTGTTAAGTGACAGATGTTGGACAGAAAGACAGCAGCAAGCTGCTGTACCTAACAAACTGCACTCCCTTAAAAGTCTTTCAGAGTTTTGCAGAGTCCAGCAGCCTGAAAACTTTACCTGTCAGGCTCTCCTCTATCAATTCAAATAGGAAAAGCATTTGGAATGTAAGTTCCAAATTTTGCCTTCGTGTTGGTGTTGGCATTCCAAAACTTTCCCCAGAACCAGCTTTAGTGTTTTAAAGGAGGTGCCATGTGGGAGGGGAGAAATAGTGCTGAGCAAGAGCAGGAACAGCAGATGAAGGCTGTCTGCCAGGTTTTGCCTTGTCATCCTGAAATTCAGTTCTGAGGGAGTCATGAGTCACTTTCATGGATGTAAAAGTAGAAAATTTTTACTAACCCAAGGGCTTTTATTTCCAGTTCTCTGCTGGCTGCTCAACTCTAGCTTTTCTTGCCTGCTTCTCTATCTCAGCTCTCATCCACTCAGTAATTTTCTGCTTTATCTCCACAGCTTTGCTAGTTTTGTCACTCAGATGCTGCAGGCAAAACAAGCGCACTGATGTCTGGAAGAGAAAAGGCAGGGTGGGTAGATCAGATCATAACTGCCAAGTTCATGCCTGTGCCATGGCTGACCTGCTAAATTGGCTGGGGGTTTCTCCCCGCTGGGTGCCCCAGCCAGTCCCAGCCACCCCAGAGAAGAAGCTGTGGTCTCTCGGACAGTGCTGGGGAGAGAGGTGAGGAGAAGAAGGAGAGGAGTCTTCAGGCAGAAGAGAAAATGAGGTGGGACATTTGCCTGTCTCTGGGATTAACAGTCTTCACTGACAAATGTTAAGACAAGCCCAGACAGGAATCCTATCTCTCATTCAAGTGTTGGGAGAAAGAGAGGAGAGATAATTACTTTGATACGGTTGATTCTTGTCCTTGAGTAAAGAAGAGTCAATAGCTCCTACAGCAGATGCAGATGGGTTAGGCAGCAGCATGGGCAGTGTTGGACAAAACCTCATCAGCCATCAACAGACCCCAATTCTCTTCCCTGATCAGACTGTGGCCAGGGAGAAAGACACATCTACCCTGAAATTCAGCTTTCTTCTATCAGTGCAGAAAACACTAGTTCCCAGCCTGTTTGACTTCAGAAAAAGAAGGGCTTGACCCTTACTCATTGCCCTTTCAGATAATAGTGTAAAGGCCTCCTCTGGTTTGGATAACTATTAAAAATAAATAAATTAAAAGGTCACATGTATTGGGATTTATGGTAAAACTTAGATTGCTGTGCAGATCTTCACTGTGTGATGGGAGAGAATGAGGAAGCTGCTTTTGGCCTTTTCTCTTTAAATTCATAAGGGAGGACATGTAGGGATTTCTCTTCATCTACAGAACTGATTTAAATTAGTACATTGGGGAAAAAACAGTTCTATATAAAGATGGTTTTGCTGAACTACTGGACCATATGATTTGTTTTCTTTCAGGTTACAAAGCATGGTAACTGAGCCTTTTTATTTCTTACAGTTCACTAATTTTTCTTTTCCTTCTTGCTTCTTCCACAAAGTTTGCATAACAATCAGTGATCTGCACTGCCTCAGCTAGTTATATAACAGTGCCGTGAAGCTTTTGATGAGGGATAAAAAGTATGATTAGGACTTTTTGCTTAGCTATTTCTGATGCTCATTTTTATATCTTCACTAACAAATTAGAGGGAATACACACAAGGGTCAACATAGAGTCCAGAAGTAAAGTCACATTTAAAATTTTCAAATGGTCCATAGGACTGAATTTTAGCCAGCAATTCCACTTAAGAAATGGTAGGTGATTGCAGATTAACCTAAGTGGAGGTCACAAAAATTTCTCTCATACCATGGCTGCTCATTAGTCATTGTGAAATAAAAAGAGTTTGATCCACCCACAGCACTACCTCAGGTTATCCACCTGGGACAGGTACCCAGTGAATAAGGCTTCTGTACTACTAATATAAATGGTGCAAACTACAGCTGATTTGGAGAAGAATGTTACAAAACTACTTACAATCAGGGTCTGTCCATGTTTGCTGTTATTTAGAAAGTAGCTTTCTTTTGGGGGGAGGAAATTATGATGACATATGACCGAAAGTGCAGTCATCTCAGTAACCTGCCTCCCACAGTGGCTGAAAAGAGAGATGTAGAGATGAGTACAAGAACAGATCCTCCCCCATGGTATACTTCCAGTATCAAAAAATGACTATCAGTCACATTGATCTTAAGAAAGAAAAGTATGGTATGTCTAAGTAATAAATTAAAAAAAAAAAAAAAAGTAAGAGGTTACAATTAGTTAAGTTTAGATGTGCTGCTCTGTAGGAGTAGCAGCAAGAATGTCAATTGAGCAGGAAATACCTCTTTGATCTGCAAATCTGTGTACTTCTGGATAGAAATCATGGGAAGCCAAAAAAACCTAGTCTCTGCTTGAAGAAGCCTGCTTGGGATTAGGCATTTATAACATTCCCATAGGCACATCTCCCCTACTTCTCCCTCATCCTACAGCTCATTTCAACAGCCAGGAGGCCATACTCAAGCACCTGTGGGACTGTGAGCAGTGAGCATCATCCTCCTGTGCCTGCAGAGGCCACTTACAAGTCAGCAAGTACATCTCCAGGAAAAACATCTTAACTTTTATTAGTGTAACCACTGTCCTGCGGCCTCTTTTTTGAAGCTTGCTGCTGAGTCTTTCAACAGCTGTGAACATTCAGATGTCTCTCCTCTCAACTGAGAGAGCTTTCTGAACATTTTTCCTAGCCTGTGCTGCTGCGGTTCGTAGCTCTGACACGAACTGTCTTTTCATGGGATAGAAAGTCAGTTCATGCAATCAGCAGGCCAACAATTTGTGGATCACTAAGCAGCCCAGCACAGGAGGATTATTTTGAGGAACACAGGGCAAAGAGAGGGTACAGTGATGGAAATTTTTACTCCGGCATATCCTAAATCCTAAGTGCTTGAATAATTTATGCTGATGTACAGATTCCTTGGTGAGAGGACAACCCAAAATCTGATAATGTTTCTTTTAAGCAAGTCTCAACAAAATCATAGCTCTTGTTTGCCAAATAATGAGGCTGCTATTTTTCCTTCTTTTTTGAAGGCATTGTATGCATTTTTGTAGTCTTGGGTTATTGCCCTGGGGAATGGCTGATAATTTGAGTCACTGAACATACTATCTTTGTTTTGACTTTGAACGGGGTTGGTTCTAAAGAAATTATGAATAACAAGAAAAATGCAGCAAACAAATACAGAAGAATCCATGTGACCAGCCCAGACAAGACTAGCCTTTTGTATCCAAGCAAATCGGTGTGACGGGAAGTGGATCTGCTCACATTGCAAATGGCAATTAAAAATCCTAGTGATGACCACAAAGTTTACATGCTTATCACGCCAATGGTTTGTTTGTTTCCTTACACTTTTCGTGTTGGGCTTTCTTAGGCAACGGAGAAAACCATCACTGGGAGTAGGAAGGTCACGAGTTCAGACAAGGAAGACAGGTGGGGCCTTCAGCATGGGTGAAGTATTGGAGTCCCCTACACAAAAAAGCAGGAGACCCATGAAGGGTAATAGGGCATTCAGGCCACCACAGGCATATTCCCCCACAGAAGGGGTGATATGAAGCCCCAAATGGAGATTCGTGGCTTACCATCATTTCAGGGCTGTCAGTTGGACTGTCTTCATCTGAATCCCCCCTCATCAGTCAGTTGGAAAGGGGATGCACAGAGAGGTGCTCCTCTTGGACACTGCAGAGCATGCTTCCTGCCACTACAACCCACAAAATATGGTACAGAGAGTGTGCATGTCCTCCAGGAAGGAACAGAGACAAAGACATGGCTCCATACATGTCATGACCACCTTGAGTGAGTTTCCAGGCTGCGCTCCTCAGGTCTCGTACCAAGCCTGGCAGCTGCAGACCAAGCAGCTCCAGCAGTCCCCAGGCTGCAGATGCCTGGTATGAAAAAATATTTAGGGGATTAAGAAAACAACTCTGGTATAAAAACAAATATTTCTCTATTAACTTAGGTCAAGGCCTACAAACTTCAAGTTAATAAGAGCTTTATCCCCATTTTCTGCTTTAGAACCGGTCCGTTTAGTTTTCAGTCCTTTTCTGGTTAAACTGAATCCTACGCTGTAAATCATAACATGCAGGTGATGTCCTGATGTGTGGGAATGAAGGAATGGGCTAGGAATACAAATAGACCAAGAGAAATGCAAAAAAAATTTTAAAAAAAGGGAAATATAAATTAAAATGATAATTTAAATGACAAAAAAGTAAGCAATAGTTTGGTTCACATAAAGTAGGCAAGGAAAATACTTGAAATATAAGATAATTTTTATCTTTGCTGTATCTCTTTGAAAACTATGAAAGTGTTTGTGGTTGGCTGAAGACCCTGTGGGAAAACATCTACAATTTAGCAGTGTTATCTTCTCAGTCTCTTCCTATGACTTCTGTGTACTGCTGTTGTGACAACAGATCAGTTACAGCTATTCCAGTTTCCAATTGAATTTGGATTAATGGGTCATTTTAAGGTCTTCTCTAGATCAACTGCATGCTCCACATAAGTTATACACGAGTCAGGGTATTTTGGGAGTAAAGAAAATGTTTTCTAAAGCCCATACATTGCTATAGATTTATTTTAGCCTTATTGTGCCTTTGTCCTTTTTCCAATGGAAAATGGAGAAAAATGTAGTGTAGGATACTGTACAACCTCTCTGTTTAGCTGTATGTTATTAATATTTCATTCTGGTTCTTTACAGCATATAAACCTGAAGCTCAGTGAAGTAAATGGGATATCTGGAATTCACAAACATTGCTGCAAATCCTCTTAGCAGTGAAATACAGTGGGTCTAAAATGCTCCCTAGTGTGCATGAAATCTACCATGCAAACACAGTCACTTTTGGTTGAATGACATTTGCAACTTAGAGGCAAAAATACTGAGAGAAATTATTCTATTTAAGCAAGTCCATCTTTCCCAGAAAGAGCGTACTTAACATTTGACGGAGGATAGAGAAAAACAGCTAAGATGTCTCGGTCAAGTACAAGAGCTGGGTTGTGACAACAGACAGGGCTGTTACGTGGCAACTGGAGAGAAGCAAGAGTGTGTTTAGGTTCCAACAGCACTAAAGTAAACAGGTAAGATTGCGAGGCTGGATGGGGATCTGTATCTGTTTCACACTGGAAAGTGCTATCCAGGATATCTAAACACATTCCCGGTGCATGCTCTTCCAGCCAACATCTGCCTCCCACACCTGAGTCCAGGTCTAACTCAGTCATATAAGTAACCTTTTTCTCGCTGCTAGAACACAGCCACCATGTGGGAAGAAATCCAGTCCATTTTTAAAATCAGCTATCAGTCCCAGAGGCTCAGCAGTAGACACTGCAGTGACAATTTAATGGACTTGACCACGTGGTTGTGACCTGCACTCTCTTTGCAGGACTGAATCCTCTATTCCTAATGAAGGAATAACTTCTTCAATAATGCACAGAGTTTAATATCTAACTACCTCTCTTATTTGCTTCATAACAAAGGCCATAGTTCTGTATCAAGGAAAAGGAAAAGGAAAAGGAAAAGGAAAAGGAAAAGGAGGGAA
>JAOXJM010000001.1:144414457-144434352 GCA_026413425.1 Tringa solitaria
AATCTCATCAAAAAAGAATATCAGATTTTCTTTATAAACAGATCAATTTTCCATAAAGCCATGCAGATCAGCATGAATTTAATTCTCTGCCTTTGCTCCTTCTTTCATTTTCAAGGCTTTTAATTATTTTATATTTGCTAATGTCTAATATCAGGCTCCATAACTAGAGCTAGTCTCATGCTGACAAAGAATCAGCATGTTCCCACACTTCTGGGGTTTGCATGGTGCTCCAAGACCTCTCCAAAATTAGTATCAGAACGGGCCATCTTGCTTTTTTGCTAACACTAATACAAATTCCTGCTGAATTATCATCTTAAATAGTTTGCCATCTCCCTC
Source organism: Tringa solitaria (assembly GCA_026413425.1). Lineage (NCBI taxonomy): Eukaryota > Metazoa > Chordata > Aves > Charadriiformes > Scolopacidae > Tringa > Tringa solitaria. The sequence goes on from JAOXJM010000001.1 coordinate 144,414,794, forward strand.
TAGCAATCGACTGATATCACAGCAAGTATTTTGCTCCTGGTAGAATTGAGATTCTTCTAGCAGTCTGTGACCCTGCTGGAAGACAGGCTCTGCTGCTCCTGAGTGGAGACAGCTAGCACAGCACCAGCAGCGTGCAAAAGCAAATGCTGAGGAGAGCTGATAAGAACAAGTAAATAGCCCAGGTGCTCTTCCAGCAGCCAGATAGTATACTCGTATTTTTTCTTGTTTTGCTACACAGTATATTTTCTAATATTCCCTACATTCCCTTCTATTTGTGTACATGCATAGGTGTATACGCTCTCAGACACATATGCTCCCATTTTCACTATTAACAAGCATTTACTCTAGCCAAAGCTCTCCGTTGCAGAAGAGGTACTTGGAGAAGAGGTACTTGCAGAAGAGGCTACTTTTTAGCCAGGGCTGGGAAAACCTTTGGACATGCCACTTCTGTACCTGTTGATGCATCTTCCCTGTCTGTACTGGCCTAGTTAAGGCAGTGCAAACCCTAGTTTAACACAGCTGATTAGCTGTCTTCCATTGCAGGCTTGTTCAGGGGACACATCCACACAAACATCCTTTTTTCCTCCCAGTTGAATGCATGCAAGTCCTTGGAACAATTTTTCAGCAGCACTGTGGAATGTATTGATAAGGTAGATCTATTAATGTCCTGACTGTGCAGAGTTCTCTATAAAAGGAAAAAAGATGACTAGTAGATGATAAGAATGCTACTTACTTTATGTTCGTCAATAATCTAATTTAAAGCATAAGTTATTATATATTTGTAGGCATACCGCAGAGAGCAAGGGAGAGCATCTAAGATGGGCTTGCCATTTGGTGAGCGCACTGTACGAGAGCATGTGTCATTCATTTAATTTAATGTATGATGAACAACTCCTTAGCGCTTCTCTAATTGTGGTTGACGTGAGAAATAGTTCGGCAGCCATTCCACAAGGGCAGATTCATTGATTGCTAAAATGGAAAAGCAAATACATTTGATCGTCAGCGACCCAGCGTTTTGGAAACTTCCAGAGGCTCTTCCAGCAATGTCCCAGTAAATCTCTAATTACATCTGACATGAATGGCTTTAACCATATCCCTGTTTTTTTCTAAGCTGGCATTCAGCTCTGAGATGCTCTCCAACAGGTGGCCTTTGGCTGGACAGTTACCAAGTGACACTAGTGACAGCAATATTCTGTCCCTGCACATAAAATACAAGGGATGTGACAGAGTCAGGAAACACCATAAAGCACGAGGGAAAAGCATTCAGATAAACTGTGCCCAGTTGCCTTTTTTTCCTGGTTTCCTTTTTTAAAGATGAGCTTTTCTGACCTTTGCTCTTCTCTTAAAAAGCCTGGGTTTGCTCAGCTATTCGCTTGCCTCAGCCTTTCTCCAAGGGCATTTAGAAGGCAAACATGGTGTTCATTTCTGCCCTCCTCAAAAGACTCTAGGTGCCACAAGAAAAATGTTTGATACAGAGTGTCTTTTGTCTTTTAAAAAACAAGCCTTTTGGTGCTCTTCAAAATTTATAACTCCCTTTTTGTTTTTGAACTGCTTGGTGGAGACAGTGTAGTTGTGTGACTTCATATAATTGTATAAAACCTTGATTTTTAAAATTCCTTTAAGTTAAATCAAGACTCTATGGGAGAAAGACATTAATTCTTCCACCTCTGCTGGGTTGCTTTCATCCCTTGGGAGAGTTTCACAGAAATTGCCTTGGCTCCTCTGGCATCACTGTGACCAGAGAAGCTGGCAGTACTTTATAAGCCAAAAGAAAGGGACACAGTCCTTCCCCAGGGAAGTAAGTGGCAGCAGTCAGCTCTCCTGGGAAGCACAGTGCTGATGATGAATTAACTGAGGGAATCTGGGGAAGTCCTGCTTCCTGCCTGGGGCAGAAAGCTTCTCTGTGACTTCGACCCACACCCTGAGTCTCCCAGGGTGGCTGCTCTCCATTTCCGTACCCAGTGTGAGCCCTGGATGGAGCTAGCAAACACTCTGGGTTCAGAAGAGGTGTCTGTTCCTCTGGGGAGGGTTAAATTCAGATTTAAACCAGAGCCAGGCTTCCCAGCGCCAAGCAAGCATGCCCAGGGGAAGCTGGGCTGAGGGGACAGCAGGTCACCCATGTCAATGGGGTTCTGGTTCCATGTCATGCAATGCACCAGAGCCACAGAGCCACCAGCCCACCTTCAGGTTGGGGATATTTCCTCTCTGTCAAAAGGTTTTGAAATGAAATCTTTGTACTCAGCCAGCAGAGAAGGGTGGAAACTGATGTCTGTGCTTCTAACATTGTACTGGGAGAAAGGGAGAAAAGAAGGTAGGGAAGAGGAGGAAAAAGCCAGGTGTGAACCCTGTCTCTTTCTAGGTTTGAAAGTTTGGGTTCTTTTAGGATTGCAAGCCAAAAGTTCAGGTTCAGTAACACTGCTCCAGTAAAAAGAGGAGCATTTATAACTGTGTATTTATACTCCCATGGTTATTGCTTTACCAGCATAAAAGGCCTTTAGACCGTCCCTAGATGGTATTGCCTATTCAGACTAAAACCTGCCTTACAGCCATGCTTTTTCTGTGCCATCCAGCCCCAGATGCCTGACTGAAGGCAGAAATTGTCAGTGCACAAGTAGCATAGGAGACTGCTGATGAAAGGAGAAGCAGATCTGCCCTCTTGTGTACAAGGCATCTACTGCATTTTTTTCTAAATGAATCAAATTAATTTATTCCTTGTAATAATAAATGAGGAAAATATATGAATACTTTGAGTGTTTTAACCTTGCCATAAAAAGAACAAGAAAAGAAAGGATCAAGGCTAAGGTGATTTCTTCTTAGGAATTAGTTTGCAGACTCAAAGCTAACAAACCAATGTGAGTATCTTGGCCAGGAGAACCTGCTCTGAACACTTAGGCTATCAAACTAGAGACTACAAAGATCTGAGTAGTACAAAAACCTCTAAGCAGGATAAAACTAACTGCCAGGGAAACTCAACCAGCTGCAAAATTATTACTCATTAAATGTAAGCACTTCTTTTTTATATGAGGAAACAAAATATCTTGAATGTTTTCATTGCACTCATCACAACAGTAAGGACCATGAGAGAAGATTTGGGCTGAGGCAAGCATATTTTGCCAGCTCTAATTGAACCAGAGAGGAACACAGGGCAGCTGAATTCTCAGGGTTGGTAAGGTCAGACCGAGTTTCTGTGTCCTCCTCCTAGCTGTTTTCGTCTGAAACTTCACGGCCAGTTCCCTTAGTCCCTCATCTTGCCAAATCCCATGTATTAGACATGACGCTTTTAAGAAATTGTAACCTGGACAGCTTCTCTGGACACCAAGATCAAAAGATCAGGCCCTCGGCAGATGGCAAATGCAGCACGGGGTGTTTCCAGTGCAAAGCTCAGTCTTGTCCTGTCACGGCACTAGCAGGCCAAGCTCCCCTTTTACAACCTGCTGCTCATTTTCTGCTTGCAAACAATTTAGTAACATCTGTTCAGGGGTGGTTTCAAGCCTTAAAGTAGGGCTTGTTCTGGATTGCCCTTCTAGGAACAGAGTTACGGGTGGGTTTTTTTTTCTCCTTTCTTCTTTTATTCCTTTTTTCCACAATGGTTAAAAAAAAAAAAAAAGAGAGAATAATAAAAAAAAAGAAAGCTAGGGCAGTAGTAAAGAGAAACCTGTCAGTAGACCATGGATTTACAGATGGATAGGCCAATTTGGTGTGAAATCTGGATGCAGCTTTAGAACATGGGCCACAGCAAAAGGTGTATTTACAATTTGTCGCCGCTGCTCCAACAATACACTAGATCTGATGGCATCAGTTTTTCTCTTCTTTACAATGAAAAAGCAATTATACTTTGGGCCTGAGGATATAGTAATATATAACAAAATAATAAGCTCTGCAGCATATAAAAAATTCTATCTTCCATAGAAATGGCAGATGCTCTTTAGGTGCATTTTCCTACAATTTCCTGATTCTCTCCAGAGTATTTTTGTAAGTGTCCCAGTCAGATAAGCAATAGAGCCATCTCAACATGAATTAGACTGCTTTTGTCTGAATCAAAATTACTGTAGCAACAAATGTGATTCAGTAGACCATATCTAATATAACTTATTTATAAAAATACCCTAATTCTCCCCATTACCTGAGGATAAACAGGAACAAAAAAGTGAAAAAAAAAGTAAATTTTCTGCCATTCAAATAAAACCAATTATTATTCTGCTTCCTTCTTCTCTGCTACCCATTACCCTTTACCCACTTCAGACCAATTGTTGCAGATTTTGGGGTCTGTGTTTTTTTTATGCTTGTTTGTGCTATACAATTGCACAGTCAGTCTCTGTCTGACATCTGGAGTCACAGTTTGAAATGGTATGGGAACAAAACTGTTCAAAGGTATTTTGGAGCTCCATTTCATCTTTGCTTTGGCCATAATCTCTGTACTGTGTGACCAGCCTCAGGACGGTTTATCAGGCTGCAAAGGGAAGAGTCTGGGCAGACTGGGAGAAAGGCAAAACAGGTGTTTTCTGTTAACCAGTTCTTGTTAAAAGACAGACCTAAATAAATATTCCTTACAAGTGTTCTTTGCCAAAAAATATTAAAACACTTTGCTTTTTTGGTGCCAGATTTTTTCATATTTGTGTATATGATATATATGTAGATACGATAAGTGTATATATGATAAATATATATATATTTGTATATCTATATAGACATATATATACACACATATACAAACCTCACAAGTATCTTCCATCTTCCTCCTATTTCTTTCTTTCTTTCCTAAAGGGCTGAAACTCATGTACAGGTAAAGGAAAACACACATCTCCCTTCTAGTTTCTTCTCAGGGCACTTGAGTACACATGCCGGTGGATGCACATAAATCAGTCCTCAGAGAGGGGACCCCCTTGAATCGATGAAAACTTCCTTCTCCAAGTGACAGAAGAGCAATCAAGGAGGGATGTTCAAGGATGTTCTCAAGGATGAGAGCAACCAGGAGGTTGTTCTCACCAAGAAGGAGGGCCTAGTTGGGAATGCTCAAGAGCAGCTTTGGCTGTAGTGACCATGAGATGGTAGAGTTCAAGATACTTAGGGTGGTGAGGGGGGTGCACAGTAAGCTCACTGCCTTGGACTTCAGGAGAACAGATTTTGGCCTCTTCAGTGATCTGCTTGGTAGAGTACCATGGGAAAAAGAGGGCCCAAGAAAGCTGGTTAATATTCAAGGATCACCTCCTCCAAGCTCAGGAGCAATGCATCCCAATGAAGAGGAAATCAGGCAAAAATGTCAGGAGGCCTACACAGATGAACAAGACATTCCTGGACAACATCAAACAGAAAAGCAAATCCTACAGAGGATGGAAGCAAGGACAGGAAGCCTGGGAGAAATACAGAGAAATTGTCTGTGCAGCCAGGGATCAGGTTAGGAAAGCTAAAGTTAAGTCTGGCAAGGGCAACAAGAAAGGCTTCTACAGGTATGTCGGTGACAAAAGAAAAGACTAGGGAAAATGTGGGCCCTCTCCAAAAAATTACCCAGGACACTGACAAGGGTGAGGTACTCAATTACTTTTTTGCCTCAGTCTTCACTGGCAAGGACTCTAGCCACACTGCCCAAGTCACAGAAGGCAAAGGCAGGGTCAGGGAAAAAGAAGAACCACCCACTGTAGGAGAAGACCAGGTTTGAGGTGATCTAAGGAACCTGAAGGTGCACAAGCCCATGGGACCTGATGAGATACATCTGTAGGTCCTGAGGGAACTGACAGATGAAGTTGCCCAGCCACTCTCCATCGGTTGTGGCAGTCTGGTGAAGTTCCCACTGACTGGAAAAGGGGAAAACTAACCCCCATTTTTAAAAAGGCAAAAAGGGAACTACAGGTCAGTCAGTCTCACTTCTGTGCCTGGCAAGATCATGGAGCAGATCTTCCTGGAAACTAAGGCACATGGAAAATAAGGAAGTGAATGGTGACAGTCAGCATGGCTTCACTAAGGGGAAATCATGTCTGACAAATTTTGTGGCCTTCTACAACAGCTTTACAGCATTGGTGGATAGGGGAAGAGCAACTGACATCATCTGCCTGTACTTGTGCAAAGTATTTGACACTGTCCCACAAGACAACCTTGTCTCTAAATTGAAGAGACACGGTTTTGATGGATGGACCACTTGGTGGATAAGGAATTAGCTGGACGCTTGCAGCCAAAGAGTTATGGTCAAAGGCTTGATGTTCAAGTGGTTACCAGTGACGAGTGGTGCTCCTCGGGGGTCAGTAGTTATGTTGGTGCTGTTTAACATCTTTGTTGGCAAACGTGGACAGTGGGATTGAGTGCACCCTCAGAAAGTTTGCCAATGACGCCAAGCTGTGTGGTGCGGTCGACACGCTGGAGGGAAGGGATGCCATCCAGAGGGACCTGGACAGGCCTGAGAGGTAGGCCCACGCCAACCTCATGAAATTCAAAAAGGTCAAGTGCAAAGTTCTGCACATGGGTCAGGGCAATCCCAAGCACAAATAGAGGCTGAGTAGTGAATGGATTGAGAGCAGCTCTGAGGAGAAGGATTTGGAGTTGTTGGTGGATGAGAAGCTCAACATGAGTCAGCAATATGCACTCACAGTCCAGAAAGCCAACCGCATCCTGGGCTGCATCAAAAGAATTGTGGCCAGCAGACTGAGGGAGGTGATTCTGCCCCTCTATTCTGCTCTGGTGTGACCCCACCTGGAGAATTATTGTGTGCAGCTCTAGAGCCCCCGACATAAGAAGGACATGAACTTGTTGGAATGAGTCCAGAGAAGGGCCACAAAGCTGATCAGGGGGTGGGAGCACCTCTCCTATGAAGACAGGCTGAGAGAGTTGGGACTGTTCAGCCCGGAGAAGAAAAGGCTCTGGGGACACATTATAGCAGCCTTCCAGCACTTAAAGGGGGCCTGCAGGAGAGATGGGGAGGGACCTTTTGTCAGGGAGTGTAGTGATAGGAGAAGAGGTAATAATTTTAACACAAAAGAGGGTACATTTGGATTTGATATTAGGAAGAAATTATTTACTCTGAGGGTGGCAAAATAGTGGAACAGGTTGCCCACAGAAATTGTGGATGCCTCAACCCTTGAAGTGTTCAAGGCCAAGTTGGATGGGGCTTTGAGTAACCTGGTCTAGTGGAAGATGTCCCTGCACGTGGCAGGGTGGTTGGAACTTGATGATCTTTAAAGGTCCCTTCCAACTCTAACAATTCTATTATTCTATGAATCTATGAATCCAGGAGAACTGGAAACATGTGGAGGTGTCTCCCCACCCTTCTGCCATTGGCCATCAGGCCTTAAACAGAAGTCAAAACACCCTCACGAGGTCTCTGGGCCATCACAGCACTGACCCTGCTGCTTGCTATTTTTGCAGAGATGTCTGGCTCACTTATAGTCATTACACTGTGAATGCTTTTAGTGTTACTTCTAACACCTATATTTTAAAAATGGGAGGAATCTGCAATAGAGTCAGCACATCACAATATCTGAATGACTAATAGCCAGCAGAGGTTAATGTCCCTTAGCTTCCTCACAGGCCATCAACCCCTAGAGCTGACTATTAATTGCCTGGAATAGCCTATGCTGTAGTCATTACTGCTTAATTATTCAGATGAAATGAGTAATATCAATTCTAAGACTTCAGTTTTCATAAATTGTGAACTCTGTCTTTTGTTCCCAGACACATTCCACATCCAATCTAACATCATTTTCCTCTCTGCTTTAATAAATAGTGTTCCATGCCTGTTAAGCTTTCATAAAGTTAAAAACATTTCTTACATATTAGGTAGAATATAGAACAGACAAATGACCAGCTTATATTCAGTTATTGTCGCGTGACTGAACAAATAACCACAGAAATCAATCATGGTAAGTAATAAATGAACAAACTGGAAATTATTGGAAAAGCTGTATCCAAACTGCAGAGCAGATGCAGTATATGACGTGGTCTTACTTTCTGTTCCCCAGTCATGGGAACACGGTGAACTCTGAGGAACTTTTTAAGCTCAGACTCCTGAGCTTCCTCTGCTAGAAACCAGAAAGCGGAGGAAGCTTTGTTTCATTAAGGTACCTAACTCATACAGAGAAACCTGGCAAAACCCTCAATACTTCAGTCTCCTTGATTACACTGCAACTTATTTTATAAGCCCAAGTTACTTTAGGCTTGTCTTCATTGATTAGGAAATCTTGCAGAGGGTCTCAAACCTATGTGCTCTCATTTGTGTCCAGGAATCCACTAACCCTACCTCCCTCACCAGTATTTTTCACAGAAGTAAATGTCTGCACGCAAGGTTGTTGTGAGCTTCAGCTGATCCCTGATCACAAGTTTACCTCTTTGGTTCCCAGGAGAAAGGTTTATACACATCATTGTGATTCAAAGGTAGATGCATGTGTACTTGTTAGCACTCAGGAAAGGTATTTAACTTCAAAATTACAGAGGTGCCAAATTCTTCCCATCACAGATGAAACTTTGTGCTAGAAACGACACACCAGATATTCCCTGCATGGATACCTACAAAGAGCAACACAGAATTGCCTCCTGGGCATGTTATATATGGTGAAACTCTGTGACCAGCAGAGTAGAAGAGGTCAAACTTGTCAGTCATAGCAGTTTCTTCTGCTTTGAAGATCAATGAGTTTATCTGTTTGTAGAGTCAGGAGAAAATAGGCACCAGAAGCCAGCCCACACATGACAGTTCACAGTCAAAGATTCAGAGAGGTTTGGATCCAAGGTTTGGATCCAATTCATCAGAGTTCACTTCCCAACTATTCATTTTCTTGCTCCAATGCACACCCAGATTCCTGAAACTTGTTTTGACCATGTTCAGGGTGTCAAAATTATTTGAACCTGACTGTCCATTACAAAGTACTGTTGTTACCATGTTTATAGTCACTCAAAAGTAAAAGCACAGGACAGCTCTGTTTGCCTCACATCTGACAGCTCTTTTGCCCAAGGCAGACTGGCAAACCATGACCCTGGCTTAGGAATGCATGTTGGGAAGAACAGGCAAAAGAACAGGCATGGTCTCTTCAGCCATTTCTATTACCAACATTTTCAAAATATGCCTCTGCTTCTTTTTGTGTCATATTAATGCAAGTTGTGGGTTGACAAATGGTGTGCCTCAGACAGACTTAGTGTTCAAAGAATGCTGCTGTTGGGACTTCTGGGGAGCTCAGCCTCGTATGCACAAGAACACCTTCTTAGTTTGGAGAAGGTGCGAGTTGTGTCCTGCAGGATTTCATGTTGCACAGATTAACTTCTCAGTATAGCATTTTCTCCAAGCTCTGTTGTACAGAGTGGAACATGAGCCTCTCACTTTTGATGCACAACTAAATGCTGTGTGACCTTGTCAAGAAAAGGTAAGGACAAGGAAAAACATTTGCTAGGGAACAGATGCAATACAGGCATATTTGCCCTGGTAAATTAAACAGGGCCAGGCCACAAGTTTGAGCACTGTTCCTCCATATGTCCATGCAGCTTATCAGTAGTGTTTTCCCTAAGTAGGTTTGGTCAAGTCAACCAGCAGTCCCCTACAAAGTACCTGGGTACAGCTCAAAGGTTAGGATGTGAAGGGACCAGCACAGCATGAGTCTGGACATGGCCATGCTTGGGATTTTTGAAAGGGAGAAGGAGAGGCCATGGAGTTTAACTGCCTGGATATGAATCATTGTCTGCCCCTTGGTTTCAAAGCTGGGGTCAGTCCTTTTTCCAGTTTGCATTAAGTGTAGATAAAGCTTATGGGCCTAAAAACTGTGAGATTTGTATTTCAAGACATTTCTCGTGTCATATCAGGATCACTGTTGGGTTTGCACAAATTGAGGTCCTTGTTTGCAGAAAGTTGTCTTCTATTAGATCAGTGCACCAGGAGAATCGTGTATGCACTGAAAATTATGACAAAAAGGCACAAAAAGTCAGTTTGCTCTCCAGGTCTTACAAATGTTAAAAGAAAATCAAGTATGAAAGCCATACATAGATCATTTTATCTTACTGGATAATAAAAGTAACAGTTCTGTGTAGGGTTTACTAGCAGCCCACTGGAATAGACAAGAATTGGAAGAGGTTGCAGTGAAGATCTTTTCTGGGGAGGGCCCAAATCTGTGAGAGAGGGGGTTTAAGATCCAGCTGCTATATTTCTCTGCTCCCTCCCTACTGCCAGAGACATCACAGCTATAGAGAAACTTTGCCTTCGCTCCCAGTTTCTCACTCAGTAACTTTCGTGTTTGGTTTTTGGCCTGTTATTAGTTTTAATTTCCAGTAATAGAAATAAAGTCCCTGGTTAAAAGAGTTCACTGACAAAATGAAGAGACAGTGAAGAAATCAGGGGGAAATCGATGAAGAGAGGGGAGGAGGAAGAAAGATATCCTGCATCCTTTTGGTTACATCGTCTTGACAGCTCTCCTGCATTCATATATATACATATATTTGTCTGTCATGGACATCTTGAAGATCTAGTGTATTATTACAACCATATTACTGCACTACTTCTCAGATCCATGACAGAAGTGAGCTTCCTGATGGGAGAGGATGAGAATGCAAAAAGCTTTCTCTGCTGGTTATTTCATGCATGGAGAGCTGCAAAAGGGAGGGCAGCAGAATGAGAGTGGAAAATAGAGAGTGAAAGGATGCCAGGGGCTTTATCAGAGTAAGGGGATGGAAAGGAAAGGGAAGCTGAAAAGGGTGTTTGCAGGGACAGGGCTACAAAGGGTCTTTATAGTAAAAGGGAGATGTCTATTTTTTTTTAAGCCGTCTAACAGAGGAAAAACAGTGGGAAGACGAGAAGGCAGTGAGGTGATGCATTTGGTGTGATGGAGGCTATTCCTTTTCCAGAAAGCGGTCTGCAACTAAACATGGTTTTGGTCCAAATGTGTAGGGTCCCTCCTTCTTAATAAATACTGCTACTGAGAAATCCCACAGACTGTAGGATTCTTAAGAATTGCTTCTTGTAGCTTCCTTTAATATTTGCAATAACTCTCCACCCTTCATTGCCCAGCCAGGTCTCACACAACTCATCTCTGTGCTGTTCCAAAGACAGAGGTAAACCCATGAATTTGGAGGCGGGGAGGAAGGTAGCACCACAGCCCAGCTCCTATTGGAGATGGCTCCTGCCCAGTCAGGCAAAAGGCTGTGTCTAACTTGCCATGTCACAGGATGGGACAGAGGCGTACCATGTCAGGCAGGCACACATCACCCATGTTCAAATAGGTCCTGATCGATGGCATGCTGCCCTGCAACAGCCCGGTATCCTAGTGTCTTCTGTGCCCCGGGTACTCTCATTTCAGACATCTCTCCTAATCGTGTCTTGTCCCTTGCATCAAGTAAAAAGAAATTTGGCAGTACAAAGGAAACAGAAAAACTTTTAGGCTTCTACCTTCTTCACTGATTTAATGATCTCTGGCAGATTTGTGGCTTCCTATGACCCTCGAGTTTTACTGTCTGCTAGCACATCAGGCACTGATTTTCCTCTCTCTTTCCCCTACAGCAAGCATTACAGTGATCTTTCTCAACGCTGACAGGGGCAGGGCTTATTTCCAGTAAAAGGACACCATACTTAGCTGTGCAGGGTAAGTGAGGTTAGGGAAATAGGTGCTTGGAATAATGAGAGCACAGAGGGTAGTAGACTTTCAATATGTTTATGCAGTTAAATGTAACAAGTTCAGACACTATCGTTTTTCCATTGTTCACAAAAAAACCCCAAACTCTGTTTGTGCTGTTTTCTCTCTGTGAGTGCTTTCCTATTTTTCTTAACCTCTGCGTTGCAGTACAGCTAGACTGTGTACATGAAGATATACTCTCTGCCCTGAGGAAGATTCAAGATAAGCAGAGAAGTGACATACAAATGGCAAGGGGGAGAGAGCGATCTAATCGACTGGCCTCCAGCTTTGTACATTAAGATAGGAAAAACATACAGAGAAAAGGAAAGCTGGCTTCTGCTGGGAGAAGCATGGTTTTCTCCCCCTTCTTTTCTTTGTCCTTGTCTTTTCGCCATCATCTCCTTCATGCCCTTTTTTGTTCTTCCCATGCTGAGATGGTGTTAGACTTGTGGGAGGCGTTGTGAAGGTTGTAGCATGGCCTGTGTACAAATATCGGCTGGTTAGTTTGTTTTCTAATTTAGTTTGCTGCCCACCTCTCTCTCTCCTCATGGCCTTCAGCCTGGCAGAGGGATGTTGGCTGCTCCTTGCTAAAATTGGCTCCATTCCTCTTGCTGTCTGGTGAACACCTAACACCTGACGATGGTCTTTGGGTTTTAGCATTTTCATGTGCATCCCATATTGCACATAAAGATAGAAATCAGGCTTTTTTTCCCCCTGCCCCCTCTCCTTTATTCACTCCTTGAACTCTTTTCAGGTGTTAAATCTGAACTTAGCAATACCAAAGGATTTCCTGCACTTTCATTTCGCTATATTGTTCATCTTTGGGTGGAGTTTTTGAAACTCTCCTCTTCAAAACATCTTGAATGCTTGAAGTTCAAGAAGGAAACTCAATGCTTTTGTTTCAGGACAAAATATGTATTTTATATCAAAAAATGCAAATTCTTTCTCTGGCCCTTCTGTCCAGCTGGAAAATGGTTTGGAGGTGTTTGGGCAACCGCAAGGCTTCTTGTCTCTAGTACTCCCAGTTAGCCATACATCAAAAAATGAGATGTAATCCTCCCAGTGTCACAGTGTCATCATGGCATTGATGGAAGAGCATGGTGGATGCCGTTGCAGTGGCTCTGCCACCTTGCCTGTTCCTCCTTGCTCCTTTGGCAGCCACCAAAGGAGCACAGCAGTGGCAGTCAGACCCTGTGGCGTTGGGTGGAAGAGACTTCACACTGTCAGCACTGGGATGGGGCAGGAATGCATGAGTTTTGAGTTTTCTTTGACCAGAGTCTGGCCTATGATATCCTAGGGCTTCCCCCTTCAGACCTTGGACCCAGTTTCAGCCTTTGTAAATCCCCTGTTTTGGACAGACTTTGGTTCATGGATGGGCTGAGTCACCAGGTCTGTGACAACATACATCATGTGAGCCATGGTCCCACAGGGGACATCATATAGGGACCCTGTTAGCGTTGCAACATATTTGGACTACCATGCAATAAGCCTGTGGAACCAATGTGGCAAACCCTGCTCTTTGTGGGATGCTGTGGCATATACCCAGGAGGAAGGAGGACTTGCCTTCCACCTCATTGCAGAGCCGTGGTTGATAATTTAGACATACAAAGCCTATGAATCCCCTGGGACAAAACTCTGGCAGGGTAATGACACAACAGAAGATCTCAAGAGGTCTAACACAAATGTGATAAACTTCTTCTACCATGAAGTTTTGGAACTTGGCTTTGGAAGTGCTAGCTGGTGTAAAGATGGGCACTTGACTAGACTTCTCTGCTTTTCCGATGGCTGTTTTCATCCTCCTTTCTCACAGCCAGTCCAAGGAAGAGCTGTCTGACCCCAGCTACCAGTTTCACACCTCACTGAGATATCTAGGATGAGGGCACTGGAGCAACACATTCATCCCTGGCTCTCACCCAGACTGCCTGTGCACACTTAGATGAGCCTTCAAAGCCTCCAACATCCCTCTCCACCACCCCACATTTAATGGAGCTTGTCTCTTAGCTCTTCTCCTCTGCAATACCTGTAGACACTTCAGTCTTGGTATCTGTATTCATCCTACCTAAACTCATGCATGTAACTGAAGTGCCTGGTAAATGGCTCATCTCCATCATCGTCTCTGTGGTCACTGGAAAGCCAGAGATGGGCACTTCCAGGTGGGAAGTGATATGAGGTGGGTTGTATTGGCTGCAACTCCCCTGCTCTGAGTCCACGAAGCCTAGTGTAAAGGTGCTGAAACAAGGGTATATATGGTACAAGTAGCCAATGTGACTTCAGAATTGAGCTGTCTTCAATCAAATGTCTGAAATATGGTGGAAACTTGATATCCATCTGTGGAGAGGACTTTGTCTGCTATCTATAATGAAGTTCACCCCAAATACAATTTGGTTGCTTAGCCTGGTAATAAATTGTATATTCCCTGGCCTCTCAGAGAAGAAAGCGTGTCTCTTCTTGTGGCTGCCGTTATGCAGACATCCCTTTTTGATACCACATGCACTCAAAATGATGTTGCCTTTCTCAGGGTACAGATAATAAAGATTTGTAAAGTAACTTTTGAAAAAGCTACTTCAAAACCATGTATCTTTATTAATACAAACCAAGAGCTTCAAAAAGCCATCTTTACTGACCCAGCTTAGAAAACCACCAGGATTTAAGCAAAGGAAAGATCCCAGTGAAGTCAGTGGGCTTTAAACTAAGGACAAACTAGTGGGATCTACATGTATGCAGGACCAAAAGTAGGCTGACTTGCTTTGGCAGGGTGAAGCCCTGCTGTCAGACTCACCGCAGTGACCCAATTTCTTTGCAGGACTCTGCAGGGGAATTGCACACTCCTGCAGTTCATCCCCTTCCTTCGGTATCATTAGTTCTGTTTCTCCTACATCGAACTTCACAGAGGGAGGATTTTGCTGTACTGCTGAGGGTCTGGGGAATGACGTCTCTTTTTTACTGTGCAGTTTAGGAGAGGGTTGTTTGATTCTAGCAAAAAAAACAAACCAATCCTGTCCTGTGATTTTCCATGCATCTTGAGGACTGGAAGGCCTCGCCTCATCCCCTTCTCCGTCAGGGAGCAACCTTATCCCTGTGGGGTCTGGGATAACTGCCTCACAGCTTGAGCAGGGGTAAAATGTTCCCTTTTTTGCCCTCAAGTAAACCTTGAGACTTAATTCACCGGACAACAGAGACACAATGACCCACCTCCAGAGCCTGGGCAGGAGATGGAACAGCAGCCAGGGCTAGTACAAAGGAGGGCGATGGTTTGCTTGTTGCTTTGAGCGGTCTGAAGTCAAGTGTAGATTGCAGATATCTTTTCCTGTATCCAGCACTGCCTTTGTTATGCAAATCTGTATATGTTACTTGATTTCCATTTTCCGCAACTTCCTCCTCAGTAATATGCAGTTAATATTTATATATACTTAGTTAATGCACAGTTTATGTGTACACACATTACTGTGGTTCTGCAGATTAGTTAAACAAAATCTGGCTGGATTCTGCCCTGCCTAGCGATTTGTATGGGTGTAAACAGGATCATGACTTACCTGGTGCAAAGTGCTTGGGAAATCAAAAATAAATTGAATTTTATAAACAAAGTCTTCAGTGCTAAGAAAGTGTAAATTTTTAGTACATTATTTTAGAGCAGGAGATGTAGTAAAATAAAACATCATGGAGCAAGGACGCTCCTGGAGAGAAAGCACTTGAGAAGCGAATAAGTACAGCTCCTCACGTCCCCCAGTGTGTCTCTGCTGATGACACTGTTTGCGTGGCTGCATTCATTCAATCAACTCAATATCATGTAAGGATGCACTTAAGGGAAATTCGGTGCTTGGTAAAATCTCATCCCCAACTAAGCTACAGCCTGATTCTTGATAGGAAACAAGGCTTTTTGCTTTTTTCACGGTCACTTTTGGTGGAAATAATGGGTTTGTAGAGCCTCCCTTTTACCACCAGAGGTCATAAGCAAAACATCTCAGCTCTTCAGTCACTGCTGGAGGGAGGGAAGTGGAAGAGTCAGCAGAAATATTGCTTCATTCAACGGTAAGTAAAACGCAGGCAATAGTGGAAAGGATCCCCGTCAATTGAGAGGGAAGGTGGCAAGGTTAGCAATGCAACCATCGCTCTGCCAGCGCGGGAGCTGGGGACAGGCAGCGGGAAGAGGCGCTGCTTATATGCTGCTGGATGTAACGCGGATTTGTTGACATTTGTTGCCCTTTTGTGCTTGCTTATTCATGAACACTAACGCAGGAAACTTTCTGTGTTTTGCAGGAGGCATGCAGAATCTAAAAGCCCCGTTGAAACCTGTGTGAATATTCAAAAAAAGCACTTGCAGCTTTCCTCAAAATGTGCTCCTGCTATCTGCAGACACATTTCCGGAATACTAAAAAAGCATCTGAGTATAATCAGCAACCGAGAGAGGGAATTTTCCTGTCCATAAAGTCTGGATCAGCTCATGGACAAGAAACACGAGCACGTGATTCCTCTGACCAGCCATAAGACACAAAAATTGGAAAGGCAGAAGAAACCTTAGGATGAAAATTGGCTCAAGTATATCCACACTGTAAAACTTTAAACAGTTATTAAAGTCATGGACAATAAGCTGTCTGCACATCATTTGCAAAAGGAAGTGTGCTTTCAGACAAAGTGTTTATGACAAATAACTTGATTTTCTCTCTCTGCCCCCTTTGAGCAGAGCTATGGGCAATGTATGTCGGAAAGGGAAGGACTGAGGGTGGGAAATCAAAATTGTCCTTTTTTAATTCAGCAAATGTCAAGCCAAGCACCTGTGCTCTGCTGTAAAGCACCATCATATCCTGACCAGCGCTCTGTGTACTCCCCGTTACTGGTGGCCATGATTAGTTGACTTCCGATGAGGAGCACACACGAGGAGAGATAAATGGCATAAGGCAGAAAGAATGGCACTGATGAGCCAGAACTTCCCAATTCCTTCCACAGTTTTACAACTCTATAGCACACATACTTTCACTATAACTAAAAAGGAGTAATCATATTCATATTTTGAAAAAAACACCCAGTTGCTCTGAGAAAGTCCCACAGTTTGTTTTCATTGAGAGATAAGGCTCTTGAAAAAGATGAGGTTTATTTCTCGAAATTGGTAAAACGCATTTCTGAGCAATGACTAAAAAAACACTTCATCTTTCAGTGAGCTATTACTTACCACTCTGAAAGAGAAGTTTATTACAGAAATCCTGACAGCTCATTAACTACCTTACAAAAGTACGGTTGTGCTATAATAAAACTCCCATCACTCCACCTTCGCAGCAAAAGAAAAAATAAAATGAACAGACCATTTACATACTACATTTGATCAGCTATGGAAAGACAAGCATCCCCCAAGTCTTAAGTTCGTGCCATGGTGAGGTTGTGGTGGGCCCTGGGAAATGCCTGCCTCCTGCAGAGAAAGGCCACCAGAGCAGGGCTCTTCCTTGCCTGCCCCTCTCCCATCTCCTTCAAGCGCTTCTCTGCCACCTCCATCAATGAGGGTTTCCTCCTGCTTCCCCATAGCAGGGGGCTGCTGGGGTGGGTATTGGTTTCGGAGAGACTTTTGCTATTTCTAGCAGCTCCCCACGGAAAAGCCGCAGGTTCACCTTCTGTCGTTCTGTAGCAGCATTAACCTTCTCTTTTTGTCAAACCTGTTCCTAAAAATCCCCCGTAAAAGAGGCTCCAGGATTTAAATACATCTCACTGATGCAAATCAGGCCAATTATTGTGTTCTGCCTTTAGTCGACAGAGGAAGTCTGATCTCCCTCCTTCTCATGGTAACCTCTGGTGAGCTGGGGGACTGGCGTGGGTTCCTGCTCTCACCACACCCTTATCCTTCAGTCTCTCCCACAGCAAAATCCATGTATTTATGGAGAAATAATATTTCCTAACTCTTCTGTCATACTTATTTTTCTCCTCTAGTCTCTCTGCAACTTGTCATATCTTTCTTTAAAGTGTGGTTATCAGCCCTGGATAGAGTAACACTCCAGCGGGGAAACTTATCATCATGGATCAGAGCATGTTAAATACTTCTGGTGTCTTGCACATGACATTCCTGCCAGTAAATCCAAGAATGGGAGTTGTCTTTTCTGCAGCACCATCACACATGCATTTTTAGCTTGTGAATCACAGTAATTGACAAATTATTTTCCACTCTACTGGTGACTTACCGTTAGCTCTCCATAGTGCATTTATGTATTCACATTTTACGACTTTTTGCAGAAAGCTTTTTGCATTCTCTTTTACTGAACGCCGTGCAGACCTTGGATCACTTCTCCAGCTTGTCAAAATCATTAAAGAAGTTATCCCTGTCCTCCAAAATACTTGCAACCCTTCCCAGCTTGCTGTCATCTATGAATGGCAGAAAAAATATTTTTTGTTCTATCCTACAGGTTGCTTAACATGACCAAACTTTAGGTGAATCCCCACTGAATGTTATTTGAAATAATCCCAGTTTGACAAAAAAATAAAATTCTAAGCATGTTCTTCCCTCAGTGTATGTATCCACCTATGAGCTAGGCATCTAAGCTACTGTTACAGAGGGTGGAGGCTGGAAAGCTGTTGTGCTCATCCTCAGGCGGGCACTGAGTTGTAAGGTGAATTTGTCTCCAGGCTCCCTTGGTTGTATTGGCTAATGGCCCTCTCCAGATGTAGGTGTACAGTGATGCCCTCAGGGCAACCATACAGAGCTGGCAGATCTGACACTGGAACTATGAGAGGTCCACCACCCTTTGAAGAGGTAGCTGAAGGTCAGCCAGAAGGCATCTCAGGTGGTACTAGATGCCTTTATGTGGGCAACTGCATTGAGTCTTAGATCTCCTCCCTACAAGGGAAGCTTAGATGGCTAGGTTACATGTAGACACCTACATGGTAAACGAGAGACATTGCTATGCACAAATCTGAAGCTGAATCTTGTCCTACCTCTCTTTGTTTTTGCTTAGGGGAATTCCATGTAGAGCAGTGTGAAAAGCCATATGAAAGTCAAAGCAAATCATGTTTGTTGTTATCCCCTAAGCCAATTATTCAGTCAAAGACTGAAATTAGATTGGTTTGACGTGATTCTTCTTGATAACTCCACAATTGCTGTTTTTCAATCGTTGTATTAGCCTTTAGCTTTGGTGGTGTTTGCTTAATGATTTGTTCTAAGCACCAAATTTACATTCCCTGAGCTCTAGCTGCTCAGACTCTTCCCCACCTTTTGTAAACAATTACCATATTTGCCATATGAGACATCCCATAAGCTCTTGAAGATAATTGTTAAAGAACCAGAGATTACTTCAGCAAGCTCTCCGGGTTCTCCAGTATATTTCACTGGGTGTTACTAATTTGAATAATTCTACTTATCTGAATGTTGTTTAGCCTCTTCTTTTGCAAGTTCATCCTGCATTTCTATTCCTTTATTAAAATTATGATAAATATCTAGACCTAATTAACTTTGTTTTGTGATGACTGAGGCTGTTGAATACTTTGGCCATTGTCACCCTTCTCCCTTGTGAGCTGCTGAATCTGTGCTTTCCTTTGACCTCCTCTTGCTTTCCTTGTATTCCTGAACATCCACCCTGTCCCTTTGCTGTTCATAACAAGTTTTACAATTTGGCCATTCTGAATTGAACATTACATACTATGGATGTGAGTGGAGAAAGATTGTTTTTCTTTCCTGAGGACCAGATGCTGGAGCCCATTACTATTAATATTATCTGACAACAGTATTGAAAACCAATGATGTTGGGTTTTGGCTTTAGTGTACCAGTGCTATATTGCTGCTTGATTACTTCAGCAGTATAGATGAAATGGCTTATGATTGCTTTTTTTTCAGAATGTTTTGAAATAGTCTTTATGTAACAATGGACTATATGAGGCAAAATTGAAGGATACAGGCAAAAACCCTGGTATAATCATCTTTAGTCTTGCATCTTTGCTTCCAGCATCTGCTCTCTGGTCATTAAGATCATTTTGCTATCATGTTTTCCCTTGTACTCACCTCAAATAGCAATCTAG
>JAOXJM010000001.1:144441644-144458249 GCA_026413425.1 Tringa solitaria
TCCTTTTGTTTACAATATATGTCTTATTTTAAAATAAATCTGATGGGAAAAACAGAGCCTACCTCCATATTTATTGCGTTTCTGGAAGTGCATCTGTATTTATTACTGGCATCTGCTATTGGTGACAGCTCTTGAGTAGAATCCAAAAGTCCTGAATAACACTTGGCTTTCTTTATTATGGTAAAAAAATTGCTTTTGCAGGCTCATAGCAATTAGCAGAAAGATTGTATTTTGTTCTGCATGCCCTTTACTAGCAGTAATCCAATATTGAATTGCCTCAGAGGGTCTCGGCAATAAGTGGGTCAAACTCTCTCATAACTCTTTCCGCTTGACCTGGAAAATTGACACCACCATAGGAGTGCACAGTATATATGTATACTGTCGAAACACCGTGTGTATTTCAATCTTGCGCTTACTTCTCCATTTATTCACCTTCCTTTTATGATTTATTTGAAGTTTATCCATACCTCAATTTTTTTCCAACGTATTTAGCCTCTAGATAAAGACCATTTAGCCGCTAGCAGAAGCAAAATTCATCTTCACGCAGCATTTATACTGAGCATGTTCTAATTAAGTCAGTGAAAGTAGCTATCTGCAATTCAGCATGTCTGAACAGCTCTCCATTCATCAGTGATCTCCTGTAAACATTTAGGACATCTTGACCTTGACTAGCCGTGAGTGTAGAAAATCCAGTATGACTGAGATTCACAAGCTGCTTCTTGAGAGTAGGCTGGTGGAGTTTTAAGATGCTGCTCCAAGTTGTTCCCAGTCATGAGTGCAAAGAGCCGAGAGGAATGGCAGTGGCTCATGGAGATCACACTGAGGTCCCACACCAGGAGCAGGGCACCTGGTAGGGGGAAGCCCTTGATAGGGTTGGAGATGTGATGAAATATGATGCAGAATCTCCACCAGTCACACAGGAAACTAGATAAACTGTATTTTTCTACTGTGTGAATGAAACATTTTCTCACTTGACTTTGCAGAAGCCAAATATTTAAAAAATAGACACAAATTCAACTGGCATAATCTTCCCCCACATACACCTGTGGTCTTCTTTTTTTTTTTTATATTTTAGCAGACTCTCAGAAGCTGGTGTACATACCATCAAGGCTTCTTCATTATCACAGTCTGAATGTTTCACTGCTTTTATCTACAAGATCCATAAATATTATATGTTTTGGAAAGTCCATACATAAAGTTAACATTTTAGTAAATTTTAATATCTAAGCTTTTGAGCCAGCAGAACAGGTTATACTGAAAAATGGATGGTTTGCACCCATGAAACCATGACAGAGAAGGAAGAGTTACTGCTCGTGTTCCCACGTTTTGCCCAAAATCCAGAGATTAAAGTAATCCTGGAATATGTGAAATCCAGTTCTTATTCTTATCATAACCCGAGTGGGTATAAACCAACTTTTCTTACTTCCTCAGAGTGCCTAAACACCAGGGCAGGAACTGGTGCCCTGGTATTACAAGTCCCAGATGAATGTCCCGACCTCCTCTCCATCCATCTTTCTCTCCTTGCCTGCCTCTGGCTCAATTTATATTTAACCGCTGAGCCTTTGTATAAAACAAGCACTACATTCTTTACTTCCTTCCCTGCATTTTGAATGCTGTCTGTACTTTGCACTTCATTTCATGAGGGATTAAAATACTTGAAATGCATTTGACATGTTTTCCTTCAGCCTGAAGTCATAATTGTTGACATTTGCTTCTACAAGAGAAATTTTAAAAAGTTTTAATTTTGGCTCAAGTTTCATAGCTACTGTTTTTAAATTTTTCAGTTTTAAGAGATGAACTGAAAAATCAATTTTTAAATAAAATCCTAATTTCTCTATGTTCTGCTCATTATAATATCTGCTGTCAACTGCCTTGAGGTTTGGTAGGGTTTCAGACATTGAATGTCCTTGCCAGTGGAGACTAAGCTTAATAATTTAACAACATTTTTGATGTTCAAAGCCAGGAGAGTTTGAGCTGTTAAGCCTGCTAGTTGTAGTTGCACAAAGTCCTATTACACAGTGTAAAATGCTCATAATATCCAATCTGTTAAAACAGTCTCTTTGCCTTCTGCTCTTATTCCCTGATGTTAAAGAAAAAAGTGCTAATTAAGCAAAATGAGTTCAACTCCAGTTTTATTTAAGGGATTTTTGCTTAAATTTATTAAAAACTACCCCAGACAAAAACTTTGGAGGTGAGGTAAAGTAAGATAAATTTTAACTCTCAAGGAATGGATAGAGATATAATCAGGAGCTTATTATGACCTAGATATTTTTGGCATTCATATATAGATAGCAGACAGTTTTCCTGTATGTCACCCCTCTAGCAAAAGACCGTTGAAGACAGGTGGATTTTATAATCCTTTCCTCACTCTACTCCATGAAAGCTAAGGATCACAGTGAACAAAACATATTTTTCACGCAGAGAAATCACAGTAAGATACTTCCTCTAGCAGCATGCTTTCCCTCTCCTCCATTGGCTAAGGATACATCTGCCCCTGAAGGGGTGAAGTTAGGAAACAATGGGGATCCAGAGAGAGGTAGCAGCTTCAGGCTCTTCTACAAAGAAGTCCTGATGAACATCCTGTGCTTTGCCTATTTTTATCTCCATTGTGCTCAAAAATTTCATAAAAGCCCCTATTAACCTTCAGTATAAGAGCAGCTATAGGCAGGAAATGAAGGTTTGATGACATTTGGCTAAAGTTATGACCAGCCTTGTGAGGTG
Source organism: Tringa solitaria (assembly GCA_026413425.1). Lineage (NCBI taxonomy): Eukaryota > Metazoa > Chordata > Aves > Charadriiformes > Scolopacidae > Tringa > Tringa solitaria. The sequence goes on from JAOXJM010000001.1 coordinate 144,444,366, forward strand.
TGGTGGTCTGGAATGAAAAGTGAGCCATATATGCACTCATAAAATAAACACACTTGCATGTGAAGCAAAAAAAAAGTCTCACTGACAACTGTTTGCATAAATATTTTTTCTAACAGAAAGAAGCAATGTGATTATGCTTTTGATCTTACTGACAAGTAAAAACTCTGGATACCATCCCCTAAATGCAGTAAGAAAATAGCAAAAAAACCCAGAAGATGAAGGCCTGAGCGAGGCAGATATGGTGCTACCTGGAAGTCTGTCACTGGTGAAGGTGGTATTTTCTGTTGCCCAGGTGGCTCAGCTCAGACCACATCCAGGGCATGACCAACTGGCTACTAGGGAATCAATGTCCTGGTGTACGTCAGGATCTCGTGCCAACTGAGAAGCCCTGGAATCTCACAGCACCTCCAGCTGCTGCTCCAAAAGAGCATAGCTCTTCAGCAGCCCTCTGTGATATCTCACATCGCCACATTGTCTATCCATCCATGTGCTTCCAACAGTATTAAATGCTTATATTTAGTAATAGACTTCTAGAGAGGCCTAGAGTGCCACTGACTACAATGGTATCTTCATGTAGCCAGCTACCTACACGGAGACCCCCAAATGTAGGGGTCCTCATCAAGAGTCCAAACCTACACCAACCCTTAAGCAATTTTGATGAAGCTAACAAAGAACAGCAAGATGTTAAAGAAGCTAATAGTGATTATAAATTAAAGTGAATCCTATTTGACAACTAAATCCTATTAAAGTAAGCAGGTGGATTACAAACAGCATGGCTGGTAATGAAATGAGCATGTGGAAAATATTCTATAGGTCAAAAACAAGCGAACACAGAGGAAGTCTTAACACAGGAGGAGTGTTAAGGCTTATTAGCAGTTCAGTTATTGTGGTGGCTGGTACTGCACATGATCATACTGGAGAAACAACATGGCAGACAAAGCAACTAGTCCTTGTATATGCCTTATTTGCCTTTCAATGGCAGGAGCCTACCACATGTAGGATTCATCAAACATTCATAGCGCAGACATCTATATGTGATCTTGTCACCCTGTGTTATAAACTGACACATCAAGGACACACTTACCCTCATTTGTTTTAGATATTCCCCTCAGGGTGGGAAGAAAGAGGCTTTACACATGTCTGTTCCCCTCCACCAGCCATACTGGGTGGCCTGCTGAGATGGGTAGAGGCGTTCTGCCCGCAGCTACCTATGTGCTGCACAACTTGGTGCCCTCTTACACTGACAAACACCAAATCCAAGAGGACTGTAAAAATGCAGCTGTGAAATTCAACTTTTATGCTAGAAAGAGAGATGTCGCAAAATGTTAAGTTTGTTGCCTGCATATTTTGGGCTCCTGGCTCTCAAGAACCGCCTATGCTAGGGAAGAAGAAGTGCTGCTGAAGTGTTTGCTGAGCTTGCATTGATCCAATGAGCATACAGCTGTGGTTTGGTGTGGTACCATGACCATCATATTTCACGTTGCTGGGAGAGAGAGCATCCTCACTGAGATACAGTGCCATGCAGCACCGACTGTCCGGTGCTGAACACCTGAACCTGTGCCACCGCTTACGGCTGTGTGGTGCGGTGTGGACAGACTGGTTTGCTTGGTGGTACCATGCTCTCACAAGCTTTACAGACACCATCTGTCAAAACTACATCCCGCCACCAAGTGAAAACCAACCACCACCTCCAAGCCATCAGAAAAAAACAAGCAAACCCAAACCCCAGTGGCCTGACATTTTTACAACATCCCCACCTAAGATCATGCAGCAGTAGAGGAAAGGCAGGCTCAGCAACGGGTATTAAAGCAAAGGGACACTTGCAGTGCTGTGGGAAAGGAAGACAGATGAGATGTCTCACTGTGAAAGTGGCCTGCTATGACAGCACACAGCCTTTTCACCGAGACAGCCACAGGCATCAGATGCTGAGGAGGAGGAGCTACAGTCAGCGCAAGGGAAGTTACTGGGTGCTCTAGAAGATATTAGTTATATTGTTTTCTCACTCTGTATGCACAGAAAGCAATGTTATGGGAGGAATTCTTTCTTGCAGATTATCTACTTTCCAAACCAACAACGGTTCAACAAAGACTGAAACAAATCCATAATGTGTGTGCTATCTGTCTACGTTCCAAATCAATATTAGAGATGGGCTACCAGTGTGAAAAGCTAGAGATCCAGGCCAGAGATGCATGCTGTATTACAGGGACAGAGAGAAATCTATACGCTCAGTGTATTTATCTACATTCTAAGCCAATATTAAAGCTAGTTTACTCATGTGAAAAATAAGTGCTACATAGTTCAGAAGGGGAGAACACGTCAATAGCTGTACCGTGGAGACGTGTGCTAAATAACAAAGATGGCCTTCATGCCATGCCTACCTTGTACATCTGTATTGTGAAGAGGAAGTCTACAGTCCCCCAAAACCCTCGCTAAGCAGTCTTTTTTGAAAGGAGAATATTTATGCTTTCTGGTAATTTTCTTGCAGACTTCATCTGGAGCTGCTGCAAGTTACTCTCTCCGAGCTCTCCCTCTCTCTCCACCTTGGTGTTTTCTACAGCCCTCGGCAGGGCAGTGGGTGGCCTCACCAAGCCCGAGGAGAGCAGCGCTGCTGTGGCTCCACAGGGACCAGCCCTTCCCTCCCTTGCTTGCTTCCTTCCCCCGTGAGCTGCCGTGGCTTCCTCTCTCCACGCTTCGCTGTTTGCCCTGCCTTCGCTCCGTTTTCCTCCTAACTGTTGAGCTCGACAGTTTTGCAGCACATGAGACGGGGTGGCAGCTGAAGTCCGATCCACCATATCTCCAATTTTCCGGGATTTGGTTGCTTTGATAGCAATACCTGCTTCTTTTGCCAGCAGTCAGGGCAGCACAGCTGGCACAGAGTAGGCATAGGGGAAAAAAAAAAAAAAAAAAAAAAAAAAAAAAGTCTTCTCCGGGTCCCTGGTTTCCCTATCGCTGACCCTTGCACCCCTCGCACACATGCTGTTTTATTGTCTGCTCACACAAAGGCTGCCTCCAAGCGCCAGCCTTGCACAAGCTGCCCTGCCCTGCTGTTCTACTTTATCCCTCCTCTGCCTTTGCAGGCATTTGGGTTTTTTCCTTTCAGCTTATCAACCCCACGAGGGGCCGGCTGAGCTGAGCCCTCGCTCTTTTCTATGGCTGCGCTCTCACCCCCACCAACACCTGTCTCTTTCATAAATTAATCCAAAATCAATCAATAACCCAATCAGATAAGCCATGTCCCTTGCTTTGCACACACATTTGTCTTGCTCTGATTAATATCCCGACAATGAGTCACCAGCCATTTAGCCTAATTTTGGGAACTCTACAATAGACCAGCCTGTTCTGGAGCTCACCGTTTGTTTTCCACATCAACAAAAGAACTGTTTCTTTAGAAAAGGAAAATGCCCCTATGCCCCACTCAACTTATTCAGGTGTTGTTAAATAATTATCCCTAAATAAGGGATAATTAGGGACTTATTAAAATAATACTTATCAAAATAATATTTAATATGAGCATTTGAGAGTTGCTTACAAGAATAGCTTGCAATCTTGCCCAGTATCAGTAAAGCGCAGCAAATCTGTGAGGGAAAGGCATATTCAAGCAACCCTGGGAACTTGGTATGTAAATTTTGTTGGGTATCTGATCTGGGCTTAGTCCTGAACTTGAACTTGATAAAACTAGCACTTGCTAAAGATTCAGGTGCGGCTCTCCCCTCTTTGCCTCTACAGAAGCTCTTCTGCATATATGCAAATGAAGGTAATGAAACCGCTAAAGCCTTTTTACAATGGGTTGCTTCCTGAGAGAACTGTCAGATCCGTTGGCTGGTAGTGCTGCAGCTGTGAAGCTGAGAAAACTGATTTCAAAATTCTGGGAGAACAGCCGCTTTGTTATTATAAGTGTGGGGAGACGTAGTGATTTTTGTCAAGAGCTGTACATAACAGGCAGGGAGCAGCTCATGTTTTCTGCCATAGGCACTGCACGTAATGACGGAGAGAAGAGTGGATTTGGAAAGTGCCAGGCTCATGTATTACACTATTGGAAATGTGGCGAAAAGAACTTGCACCATCTACATGTGAGCAACGTCTTTTTTCCCAACTATGTTTTCTAATATCTACAGTATGTGACCAGATATATTTTCGAAGACAGATCATTTTTAGTTTCTTCTAGAAAGCGTGTGATGGCTTCATGCACTGGACTGAGATCTGAGCTCCTGGAGAGCAATTTCATGTCAGGTTCTCATACTTGATGCCTCTGTGGCTTTGGGTGTGCCTGATCCTACAAGGTGCTCAGCGTTGTGCAAGACCCAGGTCCCAGTCCACCGAAGCTCTTAAACATATGATTAATTTTTAGTCCCTTTGACTTCAGTGACTAAACTGCTTAGCTGGATTCACTCCTAGGCACTTAGTCTTCCTACTTGAATTTCAACATTAGCAAAATGAGGATAATTCTTTCTTTAATATAGAGGGATACGGCGAGCATTAATTAGTTAATATATGTGAAGTGCTTTGGAGATATAAAGGCTATCTAGATGTTAATTTATGCAGATAGTGGAAGAAGCAGAGGGAAATAATTGCTGTCTCTCACCTGTGCAGGGTTTCAGAACAGCATTCATTCCCTCACCAGCTGAAGAACAGAAACTAAGCGCTGAGACAAGCCCACGCTTAGGAGACACTCAGAGCACGCTTATCAGATTTAACACACTTTCCCATTTAAGGGAATGCAATCAGCTCTGTATTTGCATTTCCCTTGCAAATGAGCTTCACTGACTCCTTACGGTTGGCTTTGCACTAGCTGCTTCTCAGTGCCGTGATAGCAAACTGCCTCAGCCCTGTAGCATGCTTTCATCTACCCTGTATCTATATTTAATTATGAACCTGGCAAGGAGACTCCAGCGCTGGTGATTGGCGGATTCTCACCTGTTCCTGTTTTGAGATGCTGAATTTAGGCCATGTGAGAGCTTGTGCTTATCTTGGATCTGTAGATAAATAAATAAAGCACATAAAAGGGACTGGTTTATCTCACTTCATTTTAAGTCATTCATGCAAGGTTTGTGTTCCAACAAGTACTGTAAAGTGGCTTCAGTGAAGATGCCCTTGCCATTGGCTCGGGAGCCCGGTGAATGTGTATTGTTATCTCTCCAAAACTGGAAAGCCACGGCAGCCCCTAGATCCCTTTCCCAGCTGACAGAAGTAATAAAACACTATAGAGCCAGTCCTCTCCTCTTATCAGTAGGAGAAAAACTGAATTGCAGAGTCTTCAGTGTTTCCCTCGGGTCGTGCTCCTGGGATTTCTGCCTGGCATTTCAAGCCCACCCTCTCCGACTGTGCTGCCGGTCTGGTCATTCTTCCACTGAGAAACTATTTCCCCAGCTGGAAATGGAGACTGAATGTGAACATCGAGCATTATATTCAGCTCTTTACCTGTCTGCTGACCTAAGGAAAGTGGGAAGAGACCTAAACAGGGCTAAATAAAGAATAAGGGAAATAAGCCTCTGCGTAAATCCCTTGGAGATCAAAATCTTGAGACGCTGTGTCTAATCCCAGTGGAGGTAAGCCCGAAAGCGCCTGCTGCCCGTCAGCCGGGAAACAGCTTGAAACGTGAGGTTGGGGGCTGGGTCTGCCCCATCTGTCCGGTGGGATCCCTTCGCTGCACGGGGGCAAGGGGCAACAGGCAGAGAGGGGGGTCCTGGCACCTTCCTGGGAAAGCTCAGAGGTACCACAGGCACCAGAGGGGTCTGGCTGGAAGGGGCACGGGTTACAGCAAGAGCTCTTCATACATCTCTGGGCAATGTGATAGCTCTACTGAGTCGCAAAGATCATAAAATTCACCTTAAATAAAGCAGCTACTGCCTGGAAAATGTTGCTGGTACGTCAGAACAATAGTGTATAAAATCTCAATGGCAACCGTATGTACCCGTACACTCTGATTTACATCTTCTCCTTCCCTAATGAAACACCATCAAGTTTTATTGCTAGTGAGCTTGTTGATAATGGAAAACAAACACTCTGGATGAAAATGAAGTGAATCAGTTTTTCTAACTTTTGTCTTCCTTGTTTACCAATGCACGTTAGGTTCTGAATTAATTTTTATTCATTCCTAAGGTGAATGCCAGCTATCCAAAATTACATTGCTAATGCAGAACGATGTATGAATCCTCTGACTGATACATTGTGACTTTATGGAAATTTGCATCTTGCCAGGAAGAAGGCTATCACCAGTGAGGTAATTGGCACCCAGTTCATGGAGATAACAGCCATATGTCAGGGATTACTGCTTACAGTAAAACTTCACCTGTGGACGGCTCTGCTGACTGTTAGCAAAATCAAGTTTACAGTCCCTGAGCATAAGAATTTGTTCAAATATTTAAATGCAGCAGACAGAGCTTACAACTTTAAAAACATGATGTAGAAATCCATATAGTAACACCATAGGAGCCTGCCAGTTAGTGTTTGTATTATAGCAAACCCATTACACTGTTATAATAAGCCAATCTTTCTTAAAATTTACTACTGGCTCATCAGAAGCAAAACATTTCGGAATTGATTTTTTTTTTTTTTTTTTTTTTTAGCACAGAAGCTTTACAGAACTCACAGTTGTGTATTTTGTTTGCATTATGGTATCACCCATAGGCTGGATCCGGTACAAACTGAAACAAAGCAAATTGGAGACAGTCAACAGAGAGAAATCAGAAATCAGAGGCGGTCTGTACCTTGCAGAGTTTACAGTCTTGGCAGGTGAGGCAGACACAGCAAAGAGAGAAAGAGGGAGAGGAGCTAGTGCTAGAGAGGGGGAATCCATGTAAAATTGGAGGAGCAGTGGCACAGAGAGATGAAATGACTTTGGCCAAGGTTATACGAGAAGCCTGAGCAGAGCTGGGAAATGAGGCCAGAGCTCCCGAGACCCTCAACAACCAGGCAATCCTTCCCACTCTCTGCATCTTCTCTCTTTTTCTTCCTCTCTTTTTAAGGCATAAAACGTTTCGGCTGAACATCTGCAGTTCCCCAAATTCCTTCTATTGTTTCCCCTTCTGTGATTTTGAAGCCAAACAATCCCCTCTTTATCTGGGCTCGCCCTCACGTAGGCTGCCCGTGTTCGACAGGTTTATTTTCAGGCACTGTCCTGATGATAATCATCAGAGCGAGCTTTTCAAAGCAGAGATGACACAGTGACAATTTACTTGGCTCAGTTTATCTGCCTGAGCTGGTAAACAAATATTTTCATTGCAGATGTTAGTAACAACTGGGTAGTCTCCCGTTAGGTAGCATGCAAGTCCCCACCATGGAGAGTCATGCCTCTTGCAGCCTTCATGACTTCTAAAATCCAATTTGAGTGTCCACCACTGGGACAGGCAGCTGGGGAATGCAGCTGGTACTTCGGGTGGTGGGGGAAACGCACCATCCAGCACGGGAGGAGTAGTCCTAGGGCTGCTCATCCCTGCCATCTCACCATGCTCTGCGAGCCGCAGCCCGGGCACACATGAGCAGCCGGTAGCAGGGTGATGGCATCTCGTTCTGCTTGACAAGCCGAGCGGTGCCCGGTGTGTTGTGGTGTAAATGAAGGAGGCACCGTGGCCACAGCTGGGGAGCTTGAAACCAGGGCCAGCTGAGTGAAAGCTGACAGGTCCAGGGCTGGCTGGCAGCTAGGCTGCACTACCCCCTGATGCATGGAAGCCATGTCAGAGCAAGATGTCATCCAAGCCAAGCCATCTCGCAGATGGCTCCTTGGCTTAGCTAAGTGGTCCGGGGGGAGCACGGCGGTAACGTAATTACAGTGATTCTGGGATCAAAGCTGCCTTGCACCACTGAGACGTACCAGCTTGTCGCCCGGAGAGCTCCAGCATGGCACGGCATGCATTGGATAGAGCAATCCCTGTCTTGCAGAAATGCATATGTATGCATGCATAATAGATGCTGCTGCGGAGCAAAGCCTTGGAAGCACCATACAGGCAGCCAACACAGCCCCGGATCCCAAGCCATGCAGGTGGTGCGGTCATGTTGCAACACTCACTTTTGGGATAATTAAAGGCACCAAATGTTCTGGCAACTTGCAAGTGACTGCAGAGAAAGCCTTTAGGATTCACGTTACTCATCTGTTCTAAATGCCAAGGAAAGTGGAGGATCAGCTCAACTAGAAAAACAAAGTGTTCCCAAGGTGGGGGGGATGGGGGGGGGAGGCAAAGCATTCTGAATAGGGCTAGATAATATACAAGAGCAGAAAAAATATGTTTACATGAATTAACAACCTAAAATCATGTTGAGGAGGGAGGTAGGGAAAAGCATTTACTTTTCAATGCCACAGTGTCAAACCCCTGTGAGGGGTGCTGTGTGCAAGTCAGTTATTGACATTTGCAGTGGAGATGCTGAAGGATATCAAAGCAAGGACACCAATTTATCCAAGATTGAAATCCAGTGGAAATGGGGACCAAGAGAGCGGTCACAGTGCTTGGCTCCAATGACTTTTGGATTTCATCCTCTGCCAGCAAATCACTGAGGGAATTCAGCAATATCTTGGCCAGCCTGCATAAGTACTTATGGATGGAAAAGGTACCTCGTGGGGGAGGCACTCAGTTCCTAATAAAGGATATGGGACAACATGGTTGAAAAAACTCAGCCTGAAAGAGGAATGTAATTTTTTAGGAGCGTAAACGTGTCATTATAAAGATCTCTCAGTTTAGTAAACACAAAGACTTGGATCCTGCTTTGTCCATAATGCTCTTGATAGAAAGCTGAAATCACTGGAGCCTCAAGCCTTCAAAAAGAGGTCCTTGCACAAAATGACAGTCAATAAGGGGAGGAGGGGAACATGACCATGACTTTAACAAAGTTGTTTGCCCCTCCTTGGTGCATTGGCTGAGCATCCACAGCTCTGCACACAAACAGTAAGTCTAACGAAATCTCACACTTCAGAAGTTCACAGGGAGCCCCAGCAGACAGTGGTTAATTAAGGCATTACTGTCAACACTACTATCATTTTGACTTCCCCTGAAATGTAAGAAGCTGACTTGCTAGGTCATGGCTGTGGGTTGAGTAACGAGCCCGGTGTGCCACACGCACACTGTTTCCATGCGCACCCAGAGGAGTCAACCAGCAGCTGTAACTCTGCAGCCTGTTCTGGGGAGCTGGCGCGGGCTGCCCAGCTTTCAGAATCACTCTTCTACAGATGAGCTGTACGCAACTTCACAAACACCTGCTCTGCACAGAAGGGATTATTTTGATACCAAATTTCAAGCTTCAAAAGTCAGGATGTGTCTACACAAACAGGTGCGGATGAATGCGTTTGCTTTGCATATTCTCAAACGCAGGTGGAAGAGGAGCACACCTGCCTGCACCCAGCTGGGCCATGTATTCTTAGATGCGTTCAAACTTTTGCCTTTCTCCTTTTTCCTCCAAAAAAGGCTGAGCGAACCACACAGGCAATGCTAGAGAAATGGTTTGCTCAGTTTATTTACTATTTGACCCTCTTTTACATCAAAAATAGCAAAAGAATTGGGTTTATATTCTCTTCCTAAAGTCTTCCTAAAACCAAAATTCATTTTGGGATGAATTTTCATGCCTTGAAGGGAATACAGCTGCAGGTGTTTGGTACATGTGCAAAAATGGGAAGTTGTCTGGCAATGTTTTGGCAACCTTAACTTTTTTGTTGTAAAACAGAGTAAATACTGAGACAGCTGGTGCACTGTGGGGAATCTGTGGCCGACAAAACTTCAGTGTAAGAAGGCTGATTAAGTGATACTCGCTGTACTTCTAATCTTGACGGTGGCTCTGAAGCACAGCAGCAGGCTCAGCCGGAGCGGGAGCCTCCCATCAGTGGTGATACAGCAGCCCTCTCTGGACTGGTTATTGTCCCGTACCACAGGAGTAACATAGCTGGGGGATCATGAAAGGGACTATTTGGTTTCCTTGGTCAGATAAATTTGCAGGGAAATTTTTAGTCATTTTCAATTAGATAGGTAGGAGGAGTGCAGTATCATATGCTAACTAAATTTATCCTGTCTTTCAGGCAAAGAAAATTCACATGAATGCTTAAAAAGTGGGACAGCCTCTATTAAGAAACCCTACTGCCCGAGAGGAAAGAGAGGGAAAGATGGATAAAGCAAGGGAGTGTTGTGTTTCAGACCAGTGCAATAGATCGTGGTTTCTAACAGCTTGCAGCTTCGGAGCAGGCTGTATTTCAGGGTCTTTAGTTCAGACTGCCCATACATATGGAACACTAAAAAGCATAATCTGCTTTACACAGAATGTACAAGGAGAAGTGGTGAAAATCCCACGGGCAAAGCATGATTTTGCTCCTGGGTGGCTTTAACTCTGCTATTTCGCTGAAATAAGGGCAGAGTACCGCAGTGCAATTCTGCTGTTAGTGAAGCCATAACTCAGCGCACATAACAAAAGACTCAGACACATAACTCGGTGCACCAAAGGCTGGGTTCTCCCACTGTCCTACCCCTATGTGGGTGGCAGCCTCCTTGGCTTTGAAAAGTTCAGTTTTGAAATGAGAGCATGGCTTGAATGAGAAAAGCAGGATGCAATGCAGAGAAAATAGTTTCTTACCTTCTCACTGTTTCTGCACACCTAGAAGTAGACCATGTTCTGCCACCTCCTCTCTCCATAAGCAATATCACTGCAAGGAGTCAAATAGGCTCCTCTTGAGCCAAATTACTACTCAGTCTCAGCAAAACATGCAGAGTTTACACTGCCTCTGAATGCTGGAAAGTTAATAGTACAAAAAGTATAAAACCAGTCAAATTTCATTATGAAAGGGTTTATTAATTTAGCAGACTATAGTTGAAAACTTTCCATATGAACGTAACATCTCCTACTTGCCAAATTCATAAATGTGTAAGAGCAGTGACTTAGAAATAAATTAGTCTATTTGGCAAGAGTGCAATCTACTGTGCTTCCAATTAGTAAAGGTAGGGAAATCACGGAAACCTTGTGAGAAAGCACTGCCTAACAAAACTTTGACCAGAGAAACATTCGTGTATGTGGGAAACAAAGCTGAGAGCCTGGAGACAGAAAATGGAGGGCAAATATGGGCCTATTACAAGGCACCAACTGTCCATCTGCACCTTCACATCACTTCTTGAATCACATCAGAGCCCTTGGGTGTTAAAATGACAAATACAGCTACGTGCTTGTGAGCTCAGCTGGCATTTTAGAGTACCTCTGCAAGCTTGCTTCCAACCCACACTCATAGATACTGGATGCTAGAGCCTGTCACATTAAATGTGTCTCTGGATGTTCTGTCCACAACATGACCTGAAGCATTTTCTTCAGAGAGGCCGATACATTTCAACTAGACGCTGTGGTGCTAACTGCCAGGCTTGATTGAATAACTTGTCTCCGCTATTAAAATGCAGAAAGATCTTAGACGAGCATTTAGAAGCTTTGTCATTAAATAGTTTTCTTGTCAATTGATCTATCTTGTAGGGGGAAGACAACTAGCAGATCCATCAATTGCCAGCGAAAAACTAGGAACAGGTCTTAATCAGTTAAGTGGGCAAGTATTGCTTGGCAGCTCCCTTTGGGACGCGGCTCCTTGGGGGCCTGACTATTCAGCAGGATTAGCAACTTCAAGCACCGGAAAGCTGACCTTAAAGGAAGGTGAGCTCACGTCTGCAACATGGCAGTGCAACAACACCATGAGAAGGAGCAGCACAAGCCCCTCTCTGCTCCCCCGATGAGGACTGTAAGACCTTTTTTTAACTCCCCCCCGCCCCCCGCCCCGAGAGTCTCACACAGATTTTAAGTGCCTTAATTGTTTCTGAAGCGTCAGTCTTTTCCCTTTCTGTTGATTTTTTTTGTTGTCACACATTTCGTGACTTGTGCTGTTCAGCTCAAGCCCCGGTAGCTCTTGCTGCTCCCCGGGTGCCCTGCCCTTGAAGGAGCAGCAGCACGAGTGGTCGGTGGGGTTGCGCTGAGATGGGGTTGGGTGCTGACAGCTCAGTGAGCCGAAAGGACTCTTCTTGGTGATGAGCAACCAAAAATGCCCGTGCAGGCTGTGCAAAGGGAAAGCCTGCCTGCCTACCTACAGCTGGGTCACACATGGGGCATCTCATCCAGCCAATTTCTCTGCCATTCCCTCTCCTGATAGGAGTCTTAAGCCTTCACTCTCCACTGTTTTTTTTTTCCCAGAGCCCTAAGTGTTACAGATGTCCCAGGACACCTCTGTGTTGGACAAGCCTGGTGTGGCCGTCACAGATGCATCCCTGCTGCTGAAGCACCCTGCTCCTTGTGAAGCTGCTTCCATCTCCTTCAGCTTTAGAAATGGCTTGTCCTAATCTCCTCTAATGTTTGCTGCTAACACTGCTGTTCACTACCCCTCCTCGGCAAAGCCTCATGTCTTCACAAAGAGGCAAATACCTTTCACCCATTTTACATATAAAAATCCCTAAGAGTTTCTCTGTCTCTTTGCTACTACGTACCAAAACCTTGGTTTCTTTGTGGGATTAGCTTGTGCAGGTGTGTGCAGAACGTGCTTAGAAAAAAGCCAAGCGCTGAGCTGGACGTTTTCGTGCACAGATTACTCATGGTAGTATTGCCAACCCTGTCGCTTTGCAGGGCTTGCCAAATCTGGTTTTTTTCTACTCCATGAAAGCAGGGTAAGTCTCCTCCTCCACCCCTGAGCTATGTCTCAAGTGTTCTCAATACAATACAAGACTATTACACTTAGAAGTAAGGTGGCAGTCAGTCAGATACTGTATTTCAGGGAAAAATCCATGTTGAGATTCAGCCACTGCATGGGAACATAGAGCAAATTTAAATGTTCCCATTTGTTCAAAGCTATGAATTGATATGAAAACTCAGATGAAGATCATACCTATTTAGAGATGTTAAAGAACGATAAATCGTATTTGTCACCCTCACAATCAATTTGAGTTTCAATTAAGTAGAATTGAATCACCCTAGGATTTATTTCAATTACAGATGGGTGGATTCAGGCTATAAGATTTACATGTCCAGTTTTATTTTTCTCACATTCTGTGCCAATTTATTCTCTAGAATAATAAAATTTGCAGAAAATAGTATTCACAGTGGGTATGCCCCAGTAAATTTGAAATTCTGATGCCCGTAAATATAAGTGGATAACTTGGAAAACAAATTTTATGTGTCCTAAATTAAAACTAGTTTGGCGACAAAAGTTCTGCAGTCTCTCATTTAATGATGTTGTCACTGATACCAAGTGTGTGGCCACTAATTATAACGTCGAGTTTACGAGGAGTCTGTGTGGAGCTCAGTGCAATGGCCGCTCTGTGGAGGGAATGACCGTTGGCTGTCCCATTGCATTTATAGAAACCCACCCCAATAAACTAAGCAGAAACGCAGAACGCTTTACTGCGATCGGCCCTTTCATTTATCGTAAGAGAAGTTGCAACAAATCACCTTTCAGCCAGGGTGGTGTCTTTTGATGTGTTTTTTCCTGTTGCCCCTCCTGTGGCTGTGCTCCAGCAGCGGGGCTCCCTCGGCACTACCTGGAAGGCAGCAGTGGCTGCCAGGCGGCTGCATGGCAAGGGAGAGGGGGGCTCCCTTCCCTTCCACACCCCGTGCCTGGGGTGCTGCCGGGGGGCTCATTCCTAACCCCCGGGGCCGGGCAGCCTCTGCCCAGCATGGGAAGTTTCACCGCACCTCTGCCGAGGACTGTGCATTTTGGAAAACCTTTGTTTTTAGGCGTCTCAGATTTCCTGAGGGGAGAATTTACATATATATATATTTAAAATTATATCAGAGAATCACGGAATTGTCAGAGTTGGAAGGGACCTCCTAGAGATCATCTAGTCCAACTCCCCTGCCAAAGCAGGATTGCCTAGAGCACACCACTCAGGACTGCATCCTGACGGGTCTTGAAAATCTCCAGAGAAGGGGACTCCACAACCTCCCTGGGCAGCCTGT
>JAOXJM010000001.1:144463992-144478100 GCA_026413425.1 Tringa solitaria
CGTCTTTCCTTCTGCCCTTCCTTCCTTCTGCCCGTCCTTCCTTCTGCCCTTCCTTCCTTCCTTCTGCCCTTCCTTCCCTTTTTCCTTCTGCCCTTCCTCCCTTCCTTCCTTCCTCTCTCTCTCTCTCTCCCTTTTTCTCTTTCTCCCCCTGTCCCCTTCCTCTCCTTGCTCTCTATCTCTCTTTCTGTCTCTGGTGTAGTGAAAACTGTAGAAGACTGCCCCACATATTGAAAGGACTGAAACACAAACAAAATCTAACATCCTTCCATGTTTTTTGGAACTCCGTGCTCCTTTTTCCTTTTTTTTTTTTTAACAGTATCAAACAGTTGTAGACGGGAAAGTCGATCTGCAATTTCTGATTTTTTTGGGTTTGGTGCAGCTGGAATTCTGTCAAGGAAGATGTTAGCCTGGAGTTATTTCTGTCCAGCAAAGGAGGAATTAGGCATGCAAGAGTAACAGGAAAGTTTGACGCTGGTACTCACAATGATTCAAGTTCAAGTAAGCAAACCCCAAAAAGGCATTGTACAGGAGGCTGCCGCTGATAACCAGAAGGTTTGGATTAGATGTTTAGTACAGGAGGTAAGAGGTGTGGAAGGCAATTTGGAAGGTATTAAGAAAAACAGTCACTGTGATGCAAAGGTGTACGCCAATGAACAAACCAAACAACATGAGTTTCTAAGAAAGCTGGAGAACTATAAAAGAAACCACAGTTGCAGCATGTCTGCCTACAGTTCCCCCCCCCCGAAAGAGAAAATTAAATGGAGGAAGAAGTGGGCAGTGTGCCTTTAGAAAGCCTGCTTGACAGGATCTGCTCAAGTCCCTGAGAAAAGATAAAACCGGCAAGAAAACAGAAGAGTGAAGGGTAGCCAGAGGGCCATCAGATAGGAGCAGTGCTGTGCTAAAGAGGAAGTGGACCCCCTTTTGAAGAGGGAAGTGACATACATTGTTACAAAATAAGAATGATGCCGGACTGTTTTCATACTTTGTTTTATAGAAAGAAAAATGAAGACGGAGTGCTGGCAATTAAGAAGTATCGACAACACTTTAGCTGTTGATAAAAAAGTATGCAAGAAAATATTTGGTAAATTAACTACCCTGACTAAATTCATCCATAATATTGAAGAGTTTATTATTGAATTACATCTTATTTCTTATGTCTCAGAGAAATAGGAAAATATGCTAAGATAGGGAAAAGAATGCAGGGGAAGAGACTCAGCTTGCTGATTTAAGACACCGATAAACACGGAGGCGTCCACACAAGACGGAAGTATCAAATGTCCCATTATAATCAGCTGCAATTTAGGGCTTTGTTTAGACTCACACATAGGCATGGCCTGATGGCCCCAGGGGACAGCAGATATGCACTGGAGAATGACAGATATATCACAGGAACCACAGGAAACCCATGTTCCTCGGGAGCATAGGGCTGGAGGCCAGGCAGGACAGAACAGGCTTTGGGCATCTCAAAATGCACTGGGCACTCATGGTTAACCAACCAGATTAGGAGATGGGAGCAGGAGATAGCTCCAAATTAAGGCTCAAAATCCCCATCTCTGCACATAAGCCAGATGTTAAAGTTCCTACTATATTCCCTCAGTGGACAAATAGTTCAGCATAGTTATTGACATCTAAAAATCATGTCCAGAGACCACATCATCCTCCCAGTTATCTGCGCTATTCCTGTCTAACTTCAGATGTATCCTTTAAAGAGGTTTACGCTGGAGCAAGCTATGCCTTCCACAGCTGGTGAAGAGAGGCATGCACGGAGGTGCAATCCCCCTCACTCCAAAGCAGACCTCCAAAATAGGAGGAATTCCCTTTCTCAAATCCCTTTCTCAAATCTTTCTCAAATGCTTGTCATTCCCGCAGAGAGTGATTTTTCTCAGTGTTTAGAGCGATGAAGCCAGCTTTCTGCTGGTACATGCAAAAGAAAAGCAGCACTTTTTTTGATTCTCTTTCTTTTTTTTTTTTTTTCAGGGTTTGGAAGTCATTTCTCCTGGAGAAATGCTAGGAGGGCTGATTATATATGACAAAATGAAAGAAGAACTGTAACGCGCTCCAGGTTCCTCCCCTGCGCATTGGTGATGGCACCATGCAGTGAGCAGGGGCCTCGGCTCCCCTCCCTTCAGAGCTGCCTCTTCTCCAGTGTCTGCCCTGGGTCCAGCTCACCCTAAGGCTCAGGGTCCCGTGGGGAGAGGCACCCATGAGTCCCCCATCGAGGACGCGACACCCAGGGTGAGACTCGCCACCCTGAGTCACAGCAACAGGGACTGGGCTCAGGAAATGAGTCAATCGCTTGCCTTCATCCTCTGGCCTGTGCAGGGCTCGTTAGGTAGATGTAGCTTTATTTAAAAACAAACTCTGCATTGGTCTGTAAATGCATCATCACTTAAAACCACAGCACGGCAACCCTGGAGCACGGCTTCCTCCATTCGCTGCCTTCTTGGGGTGAGACTTTTGGGGTCAACTCTTGGGGTGAGCCCTTTCTGGGTGAGGGTTGCAGGAAGAGTGCCCACACCAGCACAGTCAGATTGGCCAGTGGGCTGGGAAAATGCAGGATGATTTTTCAGAGGAGGAGTGGAGAATGCTCCCTGCTGACAGTTCTGCGCCCTGATGAAATACGGCATCGCATCCCTACCACTCCCTCCACCGCGGAGGGCAAATAAAATGCCAAGGAGAGGGAGGGGATTCCTTCAAGAGATATACCTTGTGTGACTGGAAGAGATTCAATTTGCAGAGATTAAGGTGAACATTAGAGCAGAAATTCCATACGGATGACGTCTAGGAAATTACAGAGAGGAATTTGGAAAACTGTACTTCTTAAGCATGGGGAGAAACAACAGTGCATTGTAAGGCATGGGATCTCTCATAGGTAATAGCTGTATTACAGTGATGTAGTGTTCATGCTGCAGTTTAACATGAGTCACAGCACTGACTGATGCATAAATACCATATGTTTTTATATAGGCTGTATAAGCACCTTGTTTGTGACATTATTTTCATCTGCCCTTTTAATGCAAGTTTAAAACTTCTCTGAGCTAGTCCCTGCAAGTTATGTACAGTACCTGGAAAAAACCCTTATGAGCTTTAATTCAAACAGGGCTCAAGGAATGTGCTAATTAATATTTTTTTTGCATTAGTGAGTAAATAAAATGCAGGAGTACCAATTTACAGTAAGCATAACTTTATTTTCAAGTGTTTTTAGAATACAATGCAGTACTTGTAAATGCAACTTGGGAATTCCAGTAGTTATCTGACAAGCGACACAAATGAGGGTTAAGAATGTGACCATCCACTATGAATAGTTCCCACTTACGGCTACAGTACGTATATTTATAGAACTACTTATTTTAAGCTTAATGCATTTAGTGGTGGGGTAACTCAAATTTTTTCTTCCTGGGCCCACATTCCTTTTAAAAAGCAGGAGGGACTGCTGCCTGCTTGGGGTCGGACACAAGACTGTATTTAACATTTCCCTTATTTACACATAAAAACAAGGAAACGGCAAGTTTGGTGCCTATATACCTAAGCATTTGCATGTCCATTTACTAGCTGAACATTCAATCGCAGAAATTGCACAAACAAATTAGGCATACAGCTAGACAAACCTAGTTTAAAAAATTGGGCCATGCGTGGGTGTGTGGATCTAAATATTTTACAAGATGAACAATCACCCTGGAGTATTTTAGGTTAGAGATAGATAAATTATATGTCCATCTGAATTTTCATGTAAGCAAAGATTTGTAAATGAATATGCATAAAATCTTTCAATTATGGTCAGGTTTGCGGGTGTTCTAGGTGTCCTTCCCGCGGGGCTGTGCCAGGCAGAGCTCTGTGCTTTTGCAGTTCAGTTCTGTGACACAAAGGCTGCAATAAGGTTACTGCCAGAGTCCAGATTCCATAAAAATATTTCTTATAATCTATTTCATTGCTGTGGTATGCCAAATGTTAACAGTGATACAAGCACTCGAGGAGCTAAATCAATGGAGTGACAGGGACAGGGGGATGCCCAGCCCTGCCGCAGTTGGCTTCGGCGAGGAAGGTTCACCCCCAGGCTCAGGAGCTTCAGGGGGTTTCTCTGTCCCTCCACATCATCACTGCACTCACCTGTGCAGCCCACAGGTCCCCTTGCAATGCCCAGAGCCCAGCACTGTGGGGCTCCCCGTGGAGGGGCAGTCCGGAGCCTTGATTCTATGTCTCAAACTGAAAACGCATCGGCTGCCTGGGAGCACATCCTGGGCTCCACATCCCAGCACGGCCGGGCTTTGTCCCTCCTCGATGGCTTTCCTTCCTTCTGGCTGAGGCATGGCTCCAGCTAGAGGGGTGATGAGCCGCTGCCTTTCCCCCTGAAGCCACTCCATCAAATCTTTTTTTTTTTTCCTTTTTCTTTTTCTTTTTCTCAATCTGAAGCTTTTTTTTTAATGTTTGATGCTGTGATTACAGAACCCGAACCACAGGCCCATGAAGTGGACTGTCAAAGGCAAGCCTATGGCTAAGCCACGAGCAGAATTTGTGGACTTGGGAACTGGCACTGGCTTCTATGATTCTATGATTCTATGTCACTTGTTTTCCAGCTGCAGACAGGCAGCTTAGTCTCGCTGTTTAAGAGTGCTCTCAGGATTTCCCAGATGACTAACGTTACCTGCTGGCATTAAAGGCTTCCCTGCTGTACACACTCCTGCTACAAAGCTCATATCCCATATCCGCTTGAGATAATTATTGCTCCTATTGGAACACTCCCTTTTAATTAATGGGAGGGTTGGTGATCTCATATGTTTATCTGCTAGCAGTTTTGTTACTTTTTAATAACTAAAGGCCTGGGATGACAGAAACCCACCACATCAAATGGCAGCTGTCCCTCACCTCAAAGGGTAGAGAGGTCTGTGGTTTGAGGAAAGCCCCACCATTTGGAGCTGCATTCTTCCACGTGGCGGATGGATGGTGCACACTGCCAGCTAAAACCTTCTCTGAGAGGTCCAGCAAGTCTCTTCGTAGGGCAGGCAATGGGAGAGGAAAAAGCAAACTGACAACAATAAAGTAATAGCCTTTTACATGACACACCTACAAGTGAGTAGTCCTCATTCCTAAAATGCTGACAGATTACCACAGTGAGTCTTGCAGCTGGGTTTCTTCATTAAAAAAAAATAATTTACCTTCTTTGCTTCGATGGAAGTCTTTTTCTTTTGTCTGCTGACTTGAAGAAGCAGCCCAGAAATATCTTTCCATTTCAGTTTCTGCTCATTTTCATCAGGATGGGGATGTGAGCAAGGAAGGAAAAGATAAAGCAAACATCTCCCCATGTGTATTTCCGGGTAGAGCTGCCTGAGCTGGCATATATCAAGCCCAGAAATAGGGGAGCCAGAGCCCAGCAGAGCTGCCTCTGACCTATCAGTCTTACAGCTCCTCCAGCACCATTGTCAGCATTACATTTCTCTGCCCAGAAAGTCCCCAAACCACCAAGGTTGGGAAACTGTGTGGGAAAAGCCAAGCAAGCCCAAGCTGCCTTATCTGCCCTAAGCTGTCCCCACGGGCAGCACCTGTGTCTCCTCCAACTGTCCCTGCCCTGCTGGCCCTGCAGTGCTGAGGGCTGGTGTCCGTGGGGCTGTGGGGACCTATGGTACGGGTGCTGCAGAGGAGGCTCAGCCCGCTTTTGGGCGTGGGAGGAATGCGGACCGTCCGGAGAAGATCCCTCCATGTACAGATTTCAGAAAGTATGTTTTCTTCATCAGTAAACAAATGATGAGTCATTGGCTGTCACATGGGAGAAAATGAGATTACAAAGAATGTATAAGTAAATAAATTAGTTCCCTTTAGTCATGGCAACAACTCAGTGCTTCCGACCAAATGTTTTATTCCAATTCATCTTCCTTCCTTTATTTTTGTAACATTGTTGCCCTTGTACTTTGGGGAAACAAAATTCTAACAGGGTTCACTTGGAAATCTATTTTTTTCAAAATGCACTTCTTGTGTTAGACTGCATTTGAAAAGGCAGTCCTAATTTTCTGACATTTATGTCCAGGGAAGAAGCTATGAGGGCAGAAGGAACAGAGCCGTAACCCACTCTGTCCTGACAGTGCTCCGGGTCTTGCATGTGGCGTTTGTCACTCGCCCTGGGAAAGCAGCTTTTACCATATGGGCATCTCTCCCTCAGCCCGCTGCCCCAACGGTGGGTGCGTTCCACTTTATCTGTTTTACAGATGCCATCCATAAGAAGAGCTTTGGAGCTTTGCTGACCCCTGTCCCCAAGCTCCGACGCCAGAATATCGCGGTCCAAAGAACCATATCTCTCTGGGGATATCTCTATTTAAAACCATGCCTCTGCTCCAATCCTTTCCATTACATCTACGTCTTAGAGCAGTCGACGCAAAATATTTTGTTTTCCCTGGGTTCTGTAGAGATGGAAATTTTGCAGGAGAGCTGTTTTTCTCTCTTTTTTTTTTTAAGTTCTGTTCTTTCAAAGGTGATGTTTTGCTAACATATAGTAAATAGTCTAAAAATTATATAAGGTGTTTTAAATTTGTATATTTATTACAGCTCCTAAAACTTCAGTCTATGACAAAAGAGTGCTCTTCAAAGTAGGAGAAGTAGTAAATTGTTGGAATCACATCTTAATTTAAATTTCTCTGAATACAGTCCTCATCCATAGGCTGCCACAAGTGGATCATATGTTTTTCACTAAAATGGGAAAAAGACTTCAGAGAGCATTCCAGAGGACCGAAATATTTAAATATTACCTTTATTCATACATTTCCCCAAAGCTCTTTTCCCATTGGTTTTGTCTCTTATTATGTTAAACGGAAAGAAATCAGGTAGAGAGTACAAGCACATTTTCTGGTAAACTATTCAATGTCTGCAATTAAGGAAACGAATTCTTACAAAATAGTAACAAAAAGCATTTTTCCCCTGACTACATCTCTTTTTATATCTGAGTGATGGTGTTGCATATACCTGTTTTAATTGAAAAATTCACTTTTGCTATTCCAAGCTATGAAGGTGATGGCATTTTCTTGGTCAGGAGGGCTGCAGAAGTATGCACGCAGCCAGCATCAGCAGTATAAATCTCTTTATACTATAAGTGAATCTCTTTGATTTGGTTTGAATTTTTAGGTCAGTGGACCAAAAATGTACTCTGACCTTTTGTTCTGCTGTGTTTCCTATATCTTCAGTGGCAACATTTTATTGAGAATATGGTTTCTAGTCACCCAGCAGAGATGATGCGTGAGGGGAGAGAGGGAGAAAAGCAGCGTGGAAGGGGCTTTAGCCCCTGAATGCACCGTCAGCTGCTGCAGGGTTTGCCAGCGGGCCGGGAGCTGCCTCTTCCCTGCCATTGAGACAAGGACTCTTCTTATTCCTGGTCTTGCAAAAATCTTTAGGCTGCAATAAATTGAAACTGCCTTGTCCAATTCTCCAGGCTCTCCAAACGTGGAGACAATGCTAGTGAAGATTTAAAATAGGGGACTTCACAGATTATTCACGCAGGCAACTTAAAAGGCTGTGGGATTTGTTCCAGTTCCATGACAGAGAACTTTTTCATTTTTGGTAGTAGCAGTAATCATAAGCTCAGGTCTGTGACTCAGTTTATGGTGATCTTAATTTATGATGAAACACTTTACTTTTAACAATAAAAGTGAGGGAATAGAAGAATTATCTTAAAGGTTATTAACTCCAGGGATGCAGGACTGAAGGCCACTCTGAAGAGTGAAAAAAAAAAGTCTGTATGAATGATGGATTTTATCCTCTTTCATTCCAGCACGTTAACTTTAAGGTATCTTTTTTTTTTTTTTTTAATTAGCATTCCTGATGAAACAATTTAAATACTACAAAACTATAGTTACTTCCTGTTATTGTTGGTGACAAGGACATTTCTACATGAAATCTGAACAAGAACAGGTCAGGCGGAGCAACGTGTGGGTGAAAGAACTTCTTCTACACAAAGCATAGTAAGACAGATTGTATGTAAACAAAGTACTGATGCATGGTCTTTGAATGAAAAAAGCCAATTTGGTGTTAAATTCTCCATCTTCAGTTCTGAGTGAAGAACCGATTCTCTGATGCTGGACTGGATAAATCACAGCTTGTGCTCTGCTATTTGTTTTTTGCTTCTATTTAGGTCATTTTTTTCTTTCAAGGATGGAAAGTAGATCTTTATAAGAGAGTCTCATGGAGAAAAAATAAATTAATTCCTTTCAAGGTAATCCATCTGATTTGAGCTGTTCATTTAATAGAGAGGAAAGTGAGATTAAAAACAGACTCTCCACAGGCAGGCTCCAGTAGAACAAGAAAGTAAGACTTTACCCATCTCCACCTGTCAGGAGCTGATGCTGTTAGTCCCTATGCTGCTGTGTAACACATAGGTGGGTTTAGTGGTTAAGGGATGGACTTTTTGATTCATTTAGATTATAGGTATGGTAAGAGACTGAGGGCTGGGTTTATTTTTTTTAATACTTTTGAAATGTCAAAAGCACTCGAAGAAAAATAATTTTAATTCTTATTTTATGAATTTATTTATTTTCCTTTTGAGAGAGTGGGTGGGCAGCAGAATTGGGAGCTTTATGTTGAATTTCATCTCTGATAATGAATTGCTTTTTGATCAAAGAGAAGTCTCCTAACTGCTGCGCACTGTAATTTCTTTGTCCTAAATGTAACTATATATAAATTATACCTGCCACATGGGATACTCCAGCAATGAATAGAACTATATATATTGAAAGTACTACATAGTGCAACTATAGCTGGTATTTAGGTTGGTATTTTACAGCTTAAGTGTCTGAAACACTTTTTAAATTACATCATTATTTTCTTTTCCACTTATATGTGGCCTGTCCAGGCAGAATCACCTAAGCAGTGATTATGAAAGAGGCAAAGATATTTATGGTCAAGTTGCCAAAAAGACCAAAGAACTTTTTCTTTATATATTTAAAATCATTTGCAGCCAGACCTGGGGGGAGAGGGGAGGAAGGAAGGCTGGGATTTGGGGGGGGGTTGCTTTGTTTTGGTTTTATTTTTCTTTTTTTTTTAAGACTCCAGTATTTGCAAATGATTTGATGGGTTTTGTGGTTCCTAACTGTTGTCCAACTTAAGATGGTATATAAGATGTAAATTTATCAGCTGTTTTCTGAGATTCTTGGGCAGTTGCAACATAGGCATCAGAGTCACACTGGAAATGTAAAAACTTGTGTGCCTCAGAGTATTTATTTAGGTAAGGAAAGTTTACTCAGCATATGGAAGAATTACTCTGTGAGGAAATTCAATTTCTGTAGCTTTTTTATCTCATTTCCTCAGTTCCCCTGCCATCCCCCAAGCTCCACCCTTTCTTTAGAAGCCCAGAGCGAGCAGAGAAAAATGTATTGAATTTAATGGTTGGCTTGGGAAAGTCTTCCCCAAAGGACTGTTTGCCCATTATAACTGCCTGCCTGCTGCATTTATTTTATTTTGTTTTACTGGCTGTAAGGACGTGAGTACTTACATTTACTCTCTTTCTCAAAATATTGTGGTTTGGCTGAGTGGTTTAGACTAAACTGAAGAGTTATATCAGTACTAGAGAGGGTGGTTTATTTTGGTGTTTTTACCTGTGTGTTTTCAAACTCCATCTGTACCCGGAGCACAGTGCTGCCTGTGGGAGCGGTGCCGGGGCGGGAGGATGTGTGGGAGCCCTCATCGCCCATCCCTCATCAACACATCCCACAGAAGTGTTTCCCCGACCGCTCCGCAAAGCTTGTCGTAGAGGGAAATTTGGACACGGCAGCAAGGCCAGGGAGCCCTGCGCAGAGGGCTTGGTGTGCCGGGGAAAAGCAGATTTCATGGGGACTTCCCACCGCGTCCCTTGCAAGAGCCGTGCAATTTAGCTGTAGGCGAGGCTGGCTTGACTGCACCGTGATTTCGCATTAATTGAGCCCTGCAGACCGAGCCAGAGGACAGACCATTGGCAAGGTCAACCGGGGCTGTTCTTGCAGTCACCCTGGTGTCACCCCTGGTGCAGAGGATCTGCATGAGCCCCCCCCACCGCCCCCTCAGCTCAGCTCAGCTGGGCTACACTGCCGCTCTCCCAGGACCCCACACCATTTCAGCTGCGACGCCCGGCGGTGCTGTTTTTCTGCTGAAGAAGGGGAACAACAAAGTGGCACCCAACCACTTTGACAAAACGCTTTTTCAGAGCGACAGGTTGGACCCCTGAGCCCTCGCAGCTTCCTCGGCAGCTTGGCCTCCACCTCCAAGACGTGCACCCAGGCACCCTGAATCCCATAGCCCCAGCGCTGGGATGCCTGCTTGCTCGCAGATGGCTGGGAGCAGGGCTCGGCACCCGAAGGAACCTGTTTGCAGTCCGGCTGCAACGAGTCCGTCAGCTTTTTGCTTGCTCTGGGAAAGACTAACACTGAAGAGGCCGGCAAAGCAGCCCTGGGCTCACTCCGGTCACGTGCGGAGAGGATTTGGATTACAACCCTCCAGCTGCACCAGGCAGCCCAAGCGTCCTGGCTGTCGTGAAAAGCGTCCAAGTGTTGTGAAAACGCAGTGGATTTTGCCTACTGATCTATTTTTTTTTCCTTTCCAAGAGGACTTTCATATGAGGAGACGGTTGTTCAGAATTTAATTTGTGCTGCATTGGTAATTGTATTATTATTGCTCCCATGCCGCTATGGATATAGACAATATTTTACAAGAAATCATGAGGAAAAGACTGTTACTTTGCATGGGGCCGTAATTTAAAGTTATCCAGACGACATGACCCATGCTCACATCCTCACCTCTACAGTGTTGCAGCGGAACGGCACCAGTCTAGTCCAGCTGATGTTCTGAGCTAAATTTTCAACACGTGTTTGTTCTAACGAATAAGTTTAACATTTTAGACCTGCTTCACCAACCAAATATCTGAACTAGTCAGCACTTAAACCTGAAGCAAAATTTCCCTGCGTATGAACAAGAGATGCAGGCTTCTGGTATATATACTCAATGTAGAGATGCCTTCTCTCTTTACCTGTCTGGGCAGTATGAAATGTATCTGTAGTTCATGCTTCTTTTCTACAGAAGGTATATTTTATTGCTTCAGGCTCAATGAAAATGAAGAAATCAGGAATCATATTTGATTAGTCTAAATGGCATCACTGCGTCATTTACTATACGAGGCAAAACACCTAAAAATGTGCCAAAGTAAATTGCTTCTTGCCTGCGTACTATTTCTTTCAAGTCTGTCCTAGTGTAAACATCCCCCCTTGAACTCTTTCCTGTATTGTTTAGCAGGCGGCAAATGAATGGAAGTGCTATTAAAATACACCAAACCATTTGGATCGGTGTGCGTCCACTTCTGTGAGAAACGAAGGCTGGGAAGAGCGTGTAGGAATAACTGCAAAGACATAAACACAGGAGGAGCAGTTCAGTCCGAGAGCCAAAGGCAGAGGTGATGCTCCTGCATCTGGCACCGGCTGGACAGGCAGTGGCCACAGGGCAGGATGAGATGGGGCTTCTGCTCTCCAGGGCCGGGGGCGTTACTGGGAGCGAAGGGAGCCGGGTGGAGGGGGTAGGGTTACTGTGTGCTGCCTCTCCCTACCGCAATTAGGGTCATCCACGTTCCGCTGATTTATTTGTGGGAGAGGAGGTAGGGGAATTCATTCGCTAATCCTACACCCAGCCTCCCTCTTCCCTGGCTGCAATCTTCCAATAATTTCCCAACAGAGACTCTACATCCCTCTCCGCAGCTGTCTGTTTTTTGTTATTTTTAATAACAAAATTCTATGGCCTAAAGCTGATGCTCGGAGACTTTTATTTCTTCATCAAATCCACTTCCATCTAAAGTACAGGAAAGATGTATTCCTAATACATAAAAATCTGTAAAACGAGTCACTTGTAGTGGATTTTTTTCTTGTCTAAGTACAACTACCAATTTAATCTGAAGAAATTAGACAGCTGCTCAAACAGTAAACCAAACGTTCAAGAAAATTAGGGAGAATCAGAAGGCTGATTCTCCAATCACTCATAAATCACAAATGTATACCTTAGTTTTGAGTCTGCAGGAATCATTCTTAGATGGCTACGGACGGCTCTCTGCACTCCAGCAGTTGTTCAGCAGGGACAATGTGAGGGCAGTGGCTCTACGTGACACCGCTTCGACTTCCTGATTGTATGACTGGAACTTAATGAGCTGCTTAGGTCTTGACCCAATGAAAGGTTTGAGTGACTAACAAAAGACTTATGTATTATTAAGATGCCTGCACTCAACATTGCAAATCCATACCTTCCTGTTTGACTTCACAAGTCTCTCAAAACCGCCAGCTCTGTGCTTGCACATGCCCAGGACCGTTCCTGATGCTCTTGTCATGTCTGGGCTTGGTCGCAATCCCAAAAATACAGTGCTTGTTTGCCTTGAGGGCCTGCCACAGAGGGCTTCCTTCGAGCAGGCATACAACCGGAGGATGGATCCACCATGGTTATGCAGCAGCTTCGATTGTGAATACCCTCCCCTCTGCTGTTGAAGGTGAAGGCGAGATTTCTGGGGGGAGAGAAAGAGTGTGTAGTGTCACTCCTTAATGTGTCAGACACTCATGTGGAAAGAAGGGAGTCACTAAAATGTGTACGAAAACAGACACTGGATGCCCAGGAAAGCAAGTTTGGGCTCCCTTTGTCCTTGCCAGAGGAGCAGTGGTAGGCTCTATAGGGGATCCTTGTGCCCCATGTCTCCTGGCGCAGGGCTGAAGGAGGTTCCTGCAGAAGGTGCTGGGTGAGGGTGTGGTTTTTCTGACCCCTTTGGAGCAAAGGGGGTCCAAGGGTTTTGTTTCACAAGTCCTGGGGAGTCAAATAACCGCTTTGCGACCCTAAAGCTGGAGGTCCCAGCCATCTCTCATGCCCTTGCCACCAAGCAGTCTCACTCCATATCTCACAGTGACACTGGCACCCATGCATTGGCTTCATACTTGCACCACCTCAGTCCAACAACCTGGAAGAAAACAAAACAAACAGCAGGAAAACCTACACAGCTTTGTGCTGCACCAGTGAGTCAAAGGGGAGGGTCCAGTCAGGGCCAGAGCTGGTGTAAGCAGGACGCAGGGCTAGGAATGGAGAGGAGACACATGTGGCCTCTCCTCTTCATCCTGAGCCGAGCACTTCGGTGGCTGCACCCACAGGCTCCGTGCTTGCTCTGCTGGGAGGACCATGCCCAGATCCAGGCTTGTGTCCTGCCTGCATGTAACGAACACCTCTGCTGGTGAAGGTACTAGCAAAGATCAGAGGAATTAAGAAGATCGGTATAACTTCATTAGAAAAAGATTAATCAATATGAACATAGCAGGCTGTCCAAATAGTCACATGCAGCCTAAACAGTGGCTGCTGGGGATATGTTCGTACTAGATACATGCTCGCCTGGCTTTGAATAAACGTTTTCTCCCAGAGTATAAACATCTATGATTTAATCTAGGAATTAGCCTTAGGGAAACCACAAATGTCTAGAGTAATATTTACTCTTGTTTCAGATAATCAATTGTTGTTGGTCAGCAAATAATTAATCTGAATTTAAAAGGACTCGGGCAATACACGTAAACAGTTAAACACACTTCTGCTTTGCTGCAGGAAAAGAACTGGGACCAAAATATAGCTCCAAAAGGGACAGGTTGCTTCCTCCTCTGTGTTAGCTCAGATGACCTACGTAGAGAGCAGATACCAAGCAGATTTATAGCTTACCAAGACCTTTCTGCCCGTCTTGCCCTCCAGAAGGCAAGGAACTGCCAGGTAAGGGCACATAAGCAGATCACAGAGATACAAAAAACAGTACAGCATTCATCTAACTGAGCGCAATTAATTGGCAGATATATTCCCCAAACTGTTTTACTCTGTGCAGAATATGTTACGTTACCTTTAATTCCATGATACCTGCATGCCTGCAACTCTATTTTTCCAATACGTAACCAGCACTGACCAAAGACACAAGCAGGAAACGCCTGGGAAATTACAACTGAAAAGTCAAGTGGATTTGCTTTAGGTTGAAAGATTAAGTTAGAACAAAAAAGACATACAAGCTTATTTGAGATAGAAATTGTTTTCTCTAGATGGTTCAATATAAAAGAAAAAGAAAAAAAAAAGAAAAAGAAAAAGAAAAAGAAAAAGAAAAAGAAAAAGAAAAAGAA
>JAOXJM010000001.1:144488865-144509409 GCA_026413425.1 Tringa solitaria
CCGTCCTCGCCACGGCCGAACTGGCCCGCCGCGCGAGGGCTTCCGGGCGGGGCGCGTCCGTGGTCAACATCTCCTCCGGCTCCGCGCTGCGCGCCCGGCCCGGCGGCGGCGTGTCCGGCGGGGGAGGGCAGGCAGCGCTTCCCGGCCGGAGCGCGGCGCAACCGGAAAGTTTCCCGGGCGGGAGCGGAGGGGGAACGGAGCGGCGCCGCCCCGCACCGGCTCCCCCGCGGCGGGCGGTCCCGGCGGGTTTGCGGCCGAGAGTTCGGCCTCCCGGGCCCCCCTCCTCCCCCATCCCCGACTTCTTCTTCCTCTCTGCTCTCAACTTGATGGAGAGGGGGTTTCCTTGAGGAGCGCGGAGCGGTGTGCCCCGTCCGTCCGTCTGTCCATCCATCCATCCCCGGTCGATGCTGATGTAGGTAAAGGATGTAAACCTAAAAAAAAAAAAAAATTCGGTAAAATCATACCTCGTGGACCGACTGCTCGGTAAAGCGCACCCCTGGGTGTTTTGGGAGTAAAGTTACTTAAGCTTCTAAGTCTTTTTGTCCTGTTTTTAGTTAAAAATGTGCCCGCGCTAACAGATAGCCCTTGCTGGCAGGCCGGGTGCCGTGGCCCACCTCAGGTAGAGCTGTCGGATGGGGATTCAGGTTTGTAATTCGGGTCTGACCTGCGGCTGGCCGATGGCGGGTGCCTCTCGGCTCCGGTTCCGATGTCAACGTCTCCCATGGTTGGTGTTTCTTACGGTACATGTGGCCCTCTGCATGCGTCAGGGTTATCCTGTGAATTACATGTAGCCTTTAACTCAGAACTGTCTTGTTCTTTTGTTACTTTAAAACTTGAATGCTGACTGAGCCTCGGCAAGATTTTTTGAAAGCCTTCTTTAGCCGAACGGCATTTCTTCCTCATGCTGTGAAGCAGTACTTGTTTCTGAGGAACATGCCGCTGCTGTTGTAGTGGCTCCACGTAGGAGAATTCGACTCTTCTTTCATGAGGTGTGGTAGTGACCTTTGTAAAAAAACAAATTTTCATGGCCTAACCATGCGTGGTTTGTGTCATCAAGAGTTTGGACTGGTAACTTAATATGGAGGAATTTGAAAGGGCTCACTGGGTAGGAACTTAGGAAGAATCTCAGTTTGAAAGTACTTTTTTTGCCACTGCTTTTTAGGAATCTGAAGCAGTCAGCACCACATAGATGGTAATAATGGTACTGTGTTTTCATTTTTAGGATTAATAACTTCTGAAGTAAAATAATGTTGTTGGTGCGTAGAAACAATGGATTTCACAACTCTAGGAAGTCAAAATGGATCTGTCTGACTCAAGTCAGTTTAAGCAGTTAAGCAGATCACTTTGTCTTCATAACGGGCTTGCTTCTCGAGACTTTGACAGAAGATGTCACTTTCGGGAACGGTGAATAAATGTAGAGCTAGACCTGTACTAGGAAGATCAAGACTGTAATTAGCAAATATTTTTATATAGGCCATGAAACAGATACAGACTCCTTATGATGTTAGCTCTCGCTGCTGTCGTTCTGTCGTTGCAACATTAGCGGTTGTATTGGCCTTTTACTTCTACCAGATGGCATTTCCGATTGCTGTTGTGATATAATGATACACAAAATTATTTTGCTATGTTTTTCCAAAACCACCAGCAGAGTTAGTCCTTGATGCTCTGGATGGTGCTTCTTATTACACCCTTGCTACTAAATATATGATAGATTAAAAGCTTCAGCCTTTGGCTTGTTACTGTAGTGGAAAGGGAACTTCTTATCTCCCCTTCCTCTCTTTTCTTCTATTGTTTCCTGACTAGCTGTGTGGAAGTGTAAGGTATTTTCTCTCTTATGTGTCACCTCATGTTTTGTGTCTGCTAAAGAAGAGGGACAAGGTCACTGGCATCTGCTTCTTTTTCCATACTTTGTTTTTTTTGTGCCTTGTGTTGCTGTTGGTATGTTACTCCTTTGTGGCCCTCATGGTTTTCCTTGGTAAAAACTATAACAGCAGCAACTCAAAATGTGATGCCCAGATAGCTTTGTTTGCTGGTCGTGGTCTTGAGCAGCAGCAAAACTACCCGGAGTACCTGTGTTTTTCATGCTCCTTGAGCATAAAAGCTGCTTCCAGACTCATGGAGACAGGTGCTGTATCAATTTACTTGCCGCAGGTTTGAAATCAAAACCAAGGCATCTTTGAATCCAAAGCGTATGTTCTAGAAAATATTTCCTGTTTGCATCGAGGGACCGAGGGTTTCTAAGCCCTGGGTATTCACCGTCGCTCTGCGTTTTGAGGAAGGAGGATTGCTGGTGGGGATTTATTAGAGGTGTTTGAAGAAGTTTTTAGATAGCTGAAAACTGTCTGTTTTCCAGGTGCTGCCCTATTTTAGTTACTGTAGCCAGACCTGGGGTGAGGTGCTGGGCACTCATCGCTGGGCACCCTGCTCCCCTGAAGTAGATCATCTGACATGTCGACGAGGCAGAGAGTTGAGGTGCTCTGCAAGAAAGATGCTTTCTATTTCTACTGA
This sequence comes from Tringa solitaria, assembly GCA_026413425.1. Classification (NCBI taxonomy): domain Eukaryota; kingdom Metazoa; phylum Chordata; class Aves; order Charadriiformes; family Scolopacidae; genus Tringa; species Tringa solitaria. Next base: position 144,491,374 of record JAOXJM010000001.1, read on the forward strand.
AATAATAAACTTAGAGGCAATACGCTTTATCCTTGTGTTTACTAGGTATACAGAAATGTTGCAGAACGGTAATTTCCTCAAAGTCAAGAATCCCTATTAGTTCCTGGAGTAGAAGACCTTCAGAGAGAACAGGGGTGGTGTTTGTAATGTGGGAAATAGCATTGTTTCCTCTTCCTAAAGCATGAGGCCTGTACTATTCATTTAACCCGTGCACCATTGTCCAGCCTTCTGAAAAAGATACTACATGAGATCCTGGTCACTTATATCTTTTGAAAAATTACTTTTCTGTTTGTTTTACTTTGAAATTTATGAATGTTAGCACAGGAATCCTCAGCTCGTTTCTGGTTTTGGTAGTTCCATTTAAATTTTTCTTGCAGATTCAATTAGGCCCATTAGTTTCCTCATAATAACGTAGTCGTCAGTGTTCTGCCCAATTAAACTGTTGCTCTGTTTGGTGGTGGGTAAAGTAATTCTTTCAAGTGTTAAGTTGTTTTTTTTTTTTTTTTTTCTTGGAGTAATCTCTTTTCCCCATCATAAGGATTCTTAATTGTTTCATAAATGCTAATGAAATGAGTAAATTGGAAGTGCATTGAAATATGAAATATATATTTTTATATTCCATTAAATATATGTGACACAATAAATTGATTTGTTTCTCACCATTAATGAAGTGAGTTCGTATTTTAAACTCAGCATAAATAACTTTGTGTGCAGTGAGGTGGCCTGGCAGTGTATGTTTTTAAGCATTAATAGAGTATAGTAAATTTTAAGAATTCAGGCGCAGAGGGATAAATCTTGATTAGAGAATAGCAGCCCATTGCATTTTAAATTACTGCACCTATGTACGATAACCTGATGTCAGTAAAGTTTTAGAAATACTCGTGCTAAGAAAAACATCTGTTAAAGTGGAAGCTCAGGCATCCTGGTATAGCCAGTATTTGTTCAAAGTCATAGAAGCAAACTTTGTGGCTTAGAGGCTTTTTCCCCTCTGTAAGCTTGTGATGGTTTTGGTCCTGATCTCATAAACAAGTGTTAATATGGTGATATTTAACTAATATTGATTATTTTTGAAGCAGACAGTGGGGTGAACACACTGGGACTCTTAGTAGATACCTGAGTTCCCAAAAATGTTGCTTCTCTCTTACAAAGATAACAAGGTACAGATGCAAAATAAAATGCAATACAGGTGTGTTTTTAATCTAGGCTTGAGGAAACTTGATCCAGTTCTCCTCAGCTCATCTAAGTTACTGACTGCAGAGTACACATGACTGTAGAAATAGATGCGGAAACAGGTAGTGAGATATACCACATGTAGAGTATAGCTGAAATGTTATTACACAGAACCTGGTATATGTAGTATGTTTATGTAATCAGGTGATAACCTTCTCAGGCGACCTCCTTTTTTTTTTTTTTTTTACACCAAATGAAAAATTAACTTTGTTTCCAATAAGATCTTTTTAATAAAATATATATAGTTAGATGAGAAGTCATTCCTGCCGTGTTTCAGCAGGTTGTGCTGTTTTGATAGGTAGGGCGCTTTCTTCCTCTGTCGCTTCAGCAGGTGTCTGACGCGTGGTCCTCGGATGCAGTGTGGAGACAGCTTTTGCTGTGTCAGGGCCATCAGATTATTACTCCTTTGATAGAAAGGCAGATTTTGGCCTTCTGAGCTATTTAAAGTTTCCAAATTCTAGAAATGAGCAGAGTATTTGTAGGAGCCTTCCTAAGGAGAAGTGGCTGGGGTGTGAAAGCGGATACTGAAGTTTGGCGAGAGGCTGGAGGCTGCGGGTGCTCTTCCTGATGCAGATGAATTGGGTCGTGTCCTCTTGTGGTGTGAGAAGCTTTTTGCTGACTACCATCCATCGGCTGTCTTCTCCTACAGGTTATACTGAATCAGCTCCATGCAAATATGGAGAAGCCGTCAGATTTTCCAGGAGAACAGGGGGAGGGTTAGCAAAAGCAGGCACTTTCTGCTTGTGCTGGTGTGAGATTCTGGGTTCTGCTAGCAGTGCAGCAGTTAAAAAAAAAAAAAAAAAGCTTTTTATTTTTAAGAGAAGAAAACTGTTTAAAAAGAATTAGTCCATTTCTCTTCTGATTTAACTCTGTTGTCCCTATTTATATTATTTTTTAAAAAATCATTAAACACTGGTTTAGGACCTTTCCTTCAAAATGAGAATAGATCCTAGCAGGGTGAGAAGACTTAGAAAGGAATCGTAGTGTTCATTAAGCATACAAACTATAAATTAAATATATTGGGATTTTCTAACTCTGTCCTTATCATCAAATTTAAGTTGCCTCAATCGGCATACTGATTCAGTTTTTAGTTAACTATGTAGTAAAATAAAGCAGTTCATGAGTAGTCCCTTCACAGGTTTAGGAAAGAAGAGGAACACTATATCCTGTTAAAACTTACCCTGCATATGGAGAATTAAATTGGCGTATTACTCTGAATTTCTTTAGGGCATTGTGGACTAAAAACATTTCAAGGAACAGCAATAAATTAAGCCTCCTGTTTAGCAAAGCCTGGCACTGATACTGGAGGAGTCCCAAGCATCGATTGGAGTGACCTCTTCGTTTTAATGCAATAGGAACACCCTCAGCATAGCATGCCTGCAAGATTTTTCCTTCCTGTTCTTACAATAGAGTGTATTCATCACGCTTGTTTTCCTCCCACATCCGTTGTGTGTCGGACTTGGCTCCCAGTGCCATCCTGGGCTACTGCTGTTCCAAGGGAGTTGACTTCTCAGTTGACATCCTAATGATGTTTCAGGTGATGACAAGGAAAGTATTTCTCAACCTTTTAATGCAGAGGGAGAGATACGTGCCTGTATGATATGTTCTTGGGCTGAATTTTGATAGCTGTCATGACAACAAATCACATGTTCATTTCCCTGAATGGATGGTGTCCCACCAGACACACACGGAGTGTTATCAAATTTGACAGGCCTTGAATGATGACATGTCAAGGATTCTGGATTCCACCACAGGAGACTTGGGCTGCTGCAAATGCATACTGCCACCTGATTTAGCAAAACTTATTGTAGGCTTTTTCTTGTTTTTGAGTTCAGGCAGAAAACCAAGCGCCCCTTGGGTTTTTGTTTGTTCTGTTTTAAATAGATTTAGTCTTTGTTGAAAATTTAATTGGTAATTTTAGGTTGGAACTTTGTTTGCTAGATTAGTAGAAGGAAAAAAAGAAGGTAGTTAGACTTCATTCAGTCACTTTAAAGATGTGTATGTTTTAGATGCTTTTCAGTGCTTTTAGTAAGAACTTCAGCAAAACCGGAAAGGGCAAGTGTTGAGTATTTTTTGGGTCGGAAGTGGCCACTTTTTTCACTGATTATTTTGTATGGGTGTTATCAGTCAGTGATGACACAAACACCCCATGCTAGGTCTGCTGCGGAGTGCAGGGATGGGAGCTGAGTCCTGTGGTAGATGGGATGAGAACAAGAGCAGTGGCATAGATGGTTTGTTTGGCTTATTTTTAGCCTTGGCTGTTGTTTATTTGTAAAGTTGCAGTTTCAGTTGGACAGCTGTTTCTGGTTTAGCCAGGCTGCAAAAGTCTTGTAAAGTCAGATAAAAACCTGATAAATACTGATTTTTGCGTGTTTAGTATGGGAATGTTATGCTGCGTTATGGTCCTTCAGTATCTAGCACTCTGGTAACTGACTCAGATGGTCTACAAACAGCAGTTTTAACCGAGTGGTGTTGTATTTATTTATTTAGAGTTATGAAATATTTTTCTTAGCAATGCTGGTTGGCTGTACCTGTAACATAAGTGAATTGAAGATTGGTACCATTTAGCAGCTGGGAAAAAAGTATCATGTTTGTATCTTCAATCAAGCTTTCCTACCAGAACTCCTTGAAATGCTGTGGATGTAGCAACTTTAGAAATGTAAGTTAAGACCTAGCGTTTTTTCACAGCAAATATTGAAATTTTGTAGAAGTCCCTGCTATTTTTGCAGCTTTGTGGTTTTAATTAAGAATGTTTTTGTTCTAGTCGTAAAAGAAATTGGCTATGATATATCTAGCTTAATGTGTTTTTCTTTAATCATTGCATGTCGAATACGAAAATATGTAGATGGCATTTACAGGTATAAAGACGTATATCTTACATCAAAAACAGCATAAGCCATTTAGAGTATAAACATGCTGAGCTTCACCTTTCCTGTCTTTATAAAAAAGATTAAAAGAAAAATTGATCAATCTCCTTGCTTTACGTTTTCAGGTCTGTAGGCAGTGTTTCTGCTGGTGCTGGAGGGATAATATAGAAATAATTATATTGTGGACTATTCATAAATTCACACTGTTTTGAATTCCATTTAATTCAAATAGAGAAAGAAATTAATGCTAATATCCCAAATAATTAATGCTATAATAAAGGATCTGCATTCCACTTGACACTGAATGACTTATGTTCCGTTACATCAGAAGACTTAAATCATTTTGAGCATTCAATATTAAAATTCTAGTTCATGAATATTAGAAATTTAATCAGATATCTCAGTAAGGACTGTGTGGATTGTATTGGGTTTAAACACTGGTAATAACAAAGCTTGCGTTTAGCACAAGTATCAAAATATGACACATCATTTTTATGAGCTCTGAGGCTCTTAAGGGATGCATGGGGAATCGTAATGAACTGAAATGTTATAGACCTCCTATGACAGAAAACTATTAAAGTCAGTGCAATGTTGTTATTGCGGCAACGTGTGTCTTCTGCTGTTAGTCTTGTCTTGTAATACTGATGGTTGTATTCCTTTAGGATCTTTTCTGGTTTTGCTGACAGGAGAGCCTGGATGTTTATTTTGTTCAGATACTCCTTTTACCTCTCTGGAATGTCAGGAAGATGCAGTCTTTGCCAAAATGTTCATTCTTTGTTTTGTGTCCCAACTTTTCCCACTGTTGCTATGATCTTGTGTAAATGCAAGCATGTACTTAGTATGGCTAGTGGTCCTATTGAAATGATTGTCTCTTATTTACAAAACATGAACCTGAGCCGTAAGTACATATTTTCAAGACAAGAACCACAATTACATTGCAGGTCAACTCTTTTTTAGTTAATACATTCTTTAACTTGTCACGACATGTATGTTAAATTACATTTTGAACTTCTGCCTGCAGTGTCACATAGCCAGCTTATTTTTACAGGCAGACTTTACACCTCTACATTGTACATTACGTTACTCTTTATCAGCAGTCCCATAAAGTCAGTGGGACTGCTAGTAGTTCAGCGTTGTTTAATGAATGACAATACTGAGGTATTAAACAGCAGGGATGGATCAGGCAATGCTTGATATAATGCCTGGTTAAGTTGATGCAAAAAGGAAGTTAGTTCCTCATGGGAAAAACAAGGGATGGTTTAGTTTGGTGTTTAATTTTAAAATATGGAAACCTGGAATTTAAAACAGACTTGATCATGTTTACTGGTCTGCTCAAATCCTCCCCAGGTGAGAGAAAAAGAAAATAATAAATCAAGTGTTGCCTTTCAAGCCCCAACCTTCAGGCAGAGCCATCCTTCCTGCAGGTGAGCCCAGGCAGACACAGCCTGGGCAGTGCTGGCAACCAGGAGTGATGACTTCCATCTGCCACCCCACTTGTCCCCCTTGCCTGCTGCTGGCCTGGCTGGCAGTAGCCCTCGCCTCTCACTTCTGCCCCGTTTTCTTGGGACCAGCTTTTTGAAGGTAAGGCAACACGCCACACCTGCTGTTAAGCAGCTGGATTTCAATGGATTGTTTAAATTGCTGGCACCGTCCTTCTAAAATTGTGGTGCCTACTAGATGTAAGAAAAGCCCAACAAACCCAACCCCACAAAACCCAACAACAGTCAAAACCCCAGAACCCAATAAGAATACTTGCACCTGGTATCAGTGTAATTCATAGTTTCGGTGGTTGTGTGGATGCATGTTTAGCCTTTCTTATGGAAGTAGCATTTTATTTTATGAACTTTGTAAATATCTTCATTCTAGAAAAGCTTAGTTTAGTTGGTGCATGCCTTGATTGTTGTGTTTTCTGAACAGATGGTGATATCTCTGCTTTGTGGCTTTGTTAGTCTTTTTCCTCCCCCTTTTCCATTTTGTAGTGTTTTGTATATAGTTAGGATTGGGAATAGCCTTGATTGTGAGTGGATATGTTTTTGGGTTGTCTGTAATCCATTCATATGGCAGAAATATCACAGCAATTTTAAAAAATAATTAAGTAAAAATAAAAAAAAAAACCGACCCAAACCCATATCCTGTCTGGCATGATTATACTCATCTGGGAATAAAAGAGCAAATTTTGACAGAAACATTGCGGTTAAAAGAGATGTTCCAAAATACAGTTGATGAGGTTTCTGAAATGAGGACAGATTGAACCGTTGGATTCTGTATAGTTGTTTTAAAATTTTTTCTTCCATGAATACGTTCTGGCATTGCATTAGGGTATTGAGGTGGGCTCCTACGTCTTTCGGCCAATAAATGTCTTTCACTACATAAAAAGAAGCGTTTTCACATTGAGAAAAGTTGTGAATGTTTTATGTTGCTTTTGTATCATTTTCAGAGCAAATTATTAAAATATCTTATAATATTGTAAATTTATGGGAGGATAAAATGCGTGACGTGGTGCATAACCATGGTGTGGAGATGTTACGTACAACGTTTATATGTTCCTGCAGCTGCTGTGTGAGCATGATGGCCGTATGTGTTCTTGAGTCAGCCAGCCCCTTGCTTTAATCCCTCTTTCAAAGCATCCGAATCTGCCTTCTTCCCTCCCTTCTGCTCCATTTGCAGTACTGGGGGGGCACCGGTCGTTGCCTTAGAAATACACATCTTCTGATTAATTCACTTTTTCCCAGCAACGTAGAGGCTGTCAGGTAGCTGAATGGCATCCAACTGCTGTGTTATGAAGCCCCTTGTCTAGCAGTCTGCTGTTAAAAGTTGTGGAGGCTATTACTCATGTATTCTTCACATTGAAAGAGCCTTTCCATTAAATTAACAGCTGTGAATGGGATTTGGATGAAGATCTTTTTGTTCTTGTTTTGTTGGCTCGCTATTCTAACCATGTAGTTGCACACCAGTCACAAAAATAAGGTTGTCTGCTTACTTTATCTGCCCAGGCTGGGAGTAAGTACAGGGTGCCTTAAAGGTTTATTCTGTTGAATACTGTGTTTTGTTTTCTACTTACATATGTATATCCCTGCAACCTGGTATTTGGGAATGAGTCGTTAAATCTGAACTGAATTTATGAATATCACTGTGGTCCAAATTGGGGTAAGATTTACCAGTGTGAACTGGCTTCGGGCTAAAATGAATTGTATAAAAATAACTCTGTACTTTCCTTCCCTATGCAGCATCCTTCTCCTGCTTATCTGCTCTTTATCATGGGAGAGGGAGAGCTGCTGTAGTGAGAAATGTGTGATGAGGTCCAGCGCAGGATCTCAGCGCGTCAAGGAGTTGGGGGAACACCAGTAGCAATCTTACTTAGGTTTTTCTGTTTTCCAGTAGCTGGATATTCTCTTTTCAGGAGAGTATGTTGTTGTTGTTATGAAAAAGCTCTGTTCCTGTATGTTTGAAATGTAGCCTGGGGTTCTCAGCTTCTAGGTGTGCTGTAATATATTCAGTGACAGTTGCTGATTCTGAGCCTTTTATATGCGACACCAATCTGAAACTTTTACATTTCTGAGGGTAGGTAAAGGAACGGGAGTTGGAGAATAGAAATCCTGAAGTTAAGGAGAGTTAGACAAGGGAGTTAGTTAAGGAGAGTTAGTCAAAACTACCGCTAGTAGTTTCAAATGTATATATATAGCTTTTTTTTAACAACAAGCAAAAAAAGTTTCAGTTTAGCATACTTCTAAGATTGTTTTTAAAGTTGTTTCTTTGTGCCTACCAGCTTTCGCTACAAAGTGGACATAATGCAGGTTGCTGAGTCATTGACCCTTGTAACCGACAACTTATATATATTCAGATTGTTTAACTTCATACCAAGAAGCAGTAGAAAAGTGATTTTTATATAAAATCACTAGGTGAATAAACTTGTTCATGAAGGAAGGGCTTTAATTTTTCTCTGGTATGTCTAATTTTTTATCATTATGTGTGGACTTACAGAATGTGCTCAGCTGAGATTGATCACTGGTGTGTGAAATGACCAAATTATAACAATGGAGAGTTTTCTGAGGTGGGTAATATATTTTCATATGTAGCTTCCAGCAATGAGTTTAATACACTGAAGGCCACGTTTTCAGTGCTTCTGTTATTGAAATGTAGCGCTCTGATCGTTTTTCTGCTGAACTTCAATTTAGAGCTTCATCTGGAAAACATCCAAGGAAAAAAAGCATCAAAGCAAAATAATAAGAATTGTCTCGGAATGCAGGAAGATCTTTAAGTACAAAATTAAAATATGCAGCGAGAGCTTGAAAAAGTGCATAGAATACCTTAAAGGCTAAATCAGTAAGTAAAAAAGGAGAACAGCTTTACTGGCACAAACCTTAAAGTTGTAGTAGTTTGCTAATCTTGGGTACAGGAAGTAAACTTTTACATTCTTACTGTTTATAGCTTCATTTCCCATCTTGAGTCTTTTGGCTTTGCTTCAGCTAAAGGATTGTTACCATTTCAGTGACAGATCCCCAAGGAGTGTATTACTACCTGCAGAGCTCTGGTTTGGTCCTCTGCTCTGGTTCAAAGCCACACGGTGAACTCTTCCAAATATTTCATCAACTCCATTACGATACTCAAGCAGCTTATGCACGTGTTTAATTAACTTTTCTAGGGCTTAGATTTGGGACTTTGGCAAGAAAAAACACATATGTAAAGAAAGTGTGTGCACAGTTGAGAATCGGTTCTGTCTCTGCAGCGTTTTAGTTGTGACAATGTGAGAACTGCTCTTCTGGGTACTTTTGTCTGTCTGGGATAGTTTGTTGCCAGTGCAGTGATAGGCGTGGGAGGGTGGCAGAGTGTGTGCAACTTCAATAGCTGCCGACTTTTCTGTGTTCTAGACCCACAATTAAGAATATGGTAGCAGTGGAATTTCAAACTGATTTTATCGTAAGAATAACTTTAGAAGAAATTTCTTCTGTATTACCCAGGAACACCTCCGTATATCATGCTGAAGTCGTTCTCTCATTTAGGCTTCCCGTGTGGGAATTTGCAACTGATCTGGACCTGACAAACATGGATGGACTTTGGTGGCTCTTGAAATGTTCTGGCAGGATCAATAGGTGGTTTCCATGCAACCTGCAGAGCATATAGAAAGTTCTGTAAAGTGTGGGGGTTTGTTTTATTCTGCTTTGTGATGAATCTTAAAATGTTCAGGAAATTTAGCATACTTTGTGTGCTGGGTGCAGCACAATTTTGCTGTAGCATGTGAAAGCAGCTTTTCAGCTCACTATACCCAAGAAACCCAGGTATTGGCTGTGGGAGAAGAGATGTGCTCATCAACCGAAATCCTAGCAGACATGGGGATTTTCTTCACTTCTTTTATTACGGAGGACTCTTCTGCTTGCTTTAGCTGCTACATTGTCTTTGCAGCTCAGCCCACACGTTTTTCTGGCTTTTCTAGGAATAGCTTCCCTAGATGGCAACACCAGTGGCTGGCAGCTCTGGGCTTGTTAGCCGGGGGGGGAAAACCCTGGCTTTCTCAAAGCCCACTGCCTCCAGCAGCAGCGGTGAGCAGATACCCTGTCATCATTAGGAGATGTGAGTGGCAGATATGCAGTAGTCTTGTGTCTGGATGGCTGAAACGCTCATCAGCTGAAGCAGCCAAATGGATCCTGGTCTTGGTTGAACATGATTGATTAGTATAGTGGAACAATGTCTGTGCTATATTAAATATCTCAGTTGCTGCTGCCGTAAGTTGTTTTAGGTGCTTGCAAGTATTCTTTCCCAGTTAGGGTGGAAATGCTCTTCATTTTCTTTCTTGTACATCGAAACCTTGCCAGTAGGTCTGGGTTAGACTCTGATTACAGAATCAACTGCACTTTCATGCAACCTTTCCAGTCCCCTCCCCATTCAGGGTAAATTGTATACATACACTGTCACCGAAACAAATTTTGCTATGGAGTATGCGCACAGGAAGTTCTTCAGAGACTCTAGGATCGACCCCTCGGAGTAAGATTTTTCTTGATTTCTGTGTGTGTTTTAAAATAAAGTATAACCCCAAAGCAGTTCTTGTCAACAGAGTTATTGCCATTAATTTTCATCCTCAGGGTAAAAAGATGTGTGCAAAGATAACTTAGTTTCGAGAGGCAACGTGAGGAGAAAAAAGAGGAAGGTAAAACTGAGTGTGCCAACAAAAAGTTGAATGATTCTCTGTTTTTCTGTGTTGGAAAATACCACGACCCGTGATTCCAGCCATGAAAGAAGAAAGCAAGGAGGAAAGTTGTTCCCATCATTTGATTGCTGCTTGCTAATCTGCATTTTCTTTTGTAGAAAAAGATATGGAATCATTTCATCACAGATAGTGCACAGCAGACATCCCTGAAAAGTAGACATTGTGGTAGAAGGATGAATTAGTTCCTTTCTACCTACATCACAGGACTTGCTCATTTTGGCAACAGCAAGATGTTTAGCTCAGCTCCGCCAATTTTTTTTTGAGATCTCACTCTAATTTCCTGAGTTTGGAGACAGTGTGATTATTTCAGCCAGCAGGAGAGCCTTATTTCTTTTTCAGGTTTAAAAAAAAAAATCTGTTTGCTAATTGTTCTGTTATTTTTTTGAATGTTACTTCATAATGTGCACCATTAAACTTTGTATGCAGGAGTGGGAAGAAGTAATTATTTCTTCTTCAGTTGGTTCACACTGAAATAGCCATAAAATTCTTGATCCTGATTCTCCACTACTTTGCAGCTTGTAAATCATTTACTTTGTGCTTGAAGTGCAATGTATTTGTATAATTCTAGCATTGCTGTTGAAGTATTATGTCTACTTCAGTCTCACTTAAGGCAAGGGTAAATAACTTTACAGAGTTGCAAAACAGTAGGGAAATGAACCTCCACAAGCTAAGGCATCAGATTCATTTTCTGGGGCAAATGAAGAGGTTCTTTGAAGCCTGATCAAAGCCCAAGCTCTCCAGTTGCACATAGTATGAAGTTGATGGCGTTTGAGCAGAATCTGTTGGCTTCAGGAGTGTATTGTTTTTTCTTTTTTTTTTTTTCTTTTTTTTTTTTTTATTGGGGCTTTATATCTCTGGAACCCATATTCAACATATTTCTGGAAATGACAAATGCACTGCCATATGGCACGCCAGATTTCAAGCCGCTCCGAGGTGCATGTGTGAATTTTAGAGTGCCTGGAAGAAATGAATGAAAACCACATTCTCAATTTTATCTATTGCTGAGCTCTGTAGGCAGAGGAGAGTGGAGGCTTTGAAGTAAATTGTGCTGGAGGGATTGCATGCCTATTTCTGAGCTGCTGTCCTAATGCAGCAAGGTGTAGACGTAATTTATGTTTCAAAATACGCACTAATTTCAGCAGGACTGCCAGTTTACGTGATGCTGTGTTTATTCTGGGAGATGCTAAGAAATACTGAGCATCCTTTTGCTACTGGCAACTCTGTTACTGTTTGTAATCCTTCATTTCCAGCCCTTTTTGTGCCTAAACCTCTCTTTCAGGCTTTAATGCCTGAACTTAATTCTTATGTATTGTTGAACTGTTATTTTTATATATGTTGTGTCTCCTTAAAAGGTTCTGTATTGATTGTACTTCACGAGTAGATTTCTTAAGCTTTTGTTGGTTAGTAAAAGCTGAGGAAGCATTACTGGAGATATTTGTACCAGGGTTATTTTTAATCCTGGGTACTCCATGAAAACTTTTTAAATGCAGAAAAGATGTTTGGGGAATTTGTGTCAGGTTTTGGTTAGGAAAAAAAAATCTCCTCCTTGTGAAGGGCAAGTTAATAAGGTAGTTCCTTATTAAGATTAGTTGTGTTCATGTAAAGATACACAAATTATGTGAATTTTCTTCAGGATTAAAGACCATGAATTTTGAAACCTGCTTTCTATATAAAGAGGGGGAAAGAAAGCTCACTTGTGACATAGATAATTTGATTAATATTTTGCCATGGTAGTTGCTTAGCTGGTAGAATTTGTTAAAATTAATTCTATCTTCCTGTAGCAATAAGGGAGAGCTCACAGGGGAAATCATGTTACTCCACTAAATCCTTTCCTTAAATTTTTTTTTTAAATGTTGTACCTTGATAGAGTAATTGTTCATAACTGCTTCCAACCCACAGCCTTTATGCTCTTTGATTTGTATAAAACCCCAAGACTTTTGATAAGATTGTGAGTTTTCTCCATGTTAGACCGTTTCCATGGTTCAGTTGAACTTGCCGTGTGGCAGTTAATTGCTGTTCCTGACCTTAAATGAAAGCGTGTGTTGTGCACTCCAGTTGCAATAAGAATGTGATGGCAAAGGGATGGTATTCAGTGATGTAAAGCTGCAGTTTTACACGTGGTTATAATTATCAACAATTCTAATGTTCTTAGTCACACAGCCTTCTGGTGGAAAAATGTTTTTCTTCCTCCTGGAACATGCTGATTCATTGAGCCTATGTTAATTAATAAATCAGTTTGACGAGGATGGGTCTTCTGGTTGGAGTCAAGAAGCTGTGGTTCTTTCCGGTGGCAAGCAGGAGGGCCAGGAGCTGCTCCTGGGATCTGGGTGCGCACGTTCCTGCTTTGGGCCACAGGGCAGCTTTCCTTGGTTAAAGGTCGTGTTCAGGAGTGTGAACTGTCACAGGATGGGGGATTCACTGACTCACAGAATGGTAGGGGTTGGAAGGGACCTTCAGAAATCATCCAGTCCAACTCCCCTGCCAAAGCAGTTCATCTAGAGCAAGTTGGACAGGAACGCATCCAGGAGGGTTTTGAATATCTTTAGAGAAGGAGACTCCACAACCTCTCTGGGCAGCCTGTTGCAGTGCTTTGGCACCCTCAAAGTAAAGAAGTTCCTCCTCATGTTTAGATGGAACTTCCTGTGTTCCAGCTTGTGTCCGTTACCCCTTGTCCTGTCACCAGGCACCACTGAGAAGAGTCTGGCCCCATCCTCCTGACACTTGCCCTTTAAGTTTGGAAAGAAACTTTAAAAAAATCACAGAATAAACACAGAGTCAGACATTTAAAGAATGCCTGTATGCTGAACCTTTTCATCTTGTGTCTTTGACTTGGATCAGAATTAACAATAAAAATCTCACCAGTTCTTCCCCTTCTGAAAGGCTGCCTCAAATTCATTAGTTTTTTATTTTATCTTTCAGGATTAGCGTTTAAGTGGTCAAATACAAAACCTTAACTAAAACCTTAGATGTTTTGATGTAATAGTCAGTATAGATGGTCTGCGTTTCCTTTATTGTTTATAAATTTCCTTGATTTTATTATCTCTGAAATTTCAGTGTATCAAAACGTTTATCTGCACCTAGGCTATTACCAGCCAACCTGTATTTTCTGTGAAATTGTTCTGAATACTTAAAAAAAATAATGTTATAATTAATGGTGTTTTGTCATCATTTTAATTAAGAAAACTAAACTCTGCATAGCTCTTCTGTATGTATTTTTCCTTCCTCGTCTGTGCAGAGAATTGCTAATTGCGTAAAATCTTTCTGCGTGTTTTTCAGTGTTGTTCCTCTTAGGTTTTGGCTGCTCTTGTCCTGTTTGTCCCACCATTTTTGCACTCCTTGACCTTCTCATGTGAGTTATCATACCAGCCTCCCACTCCATACTGTGCTCAAGGTGTGGAGTCTTTACCAGCCAATTACTGAAAAGGAGAGCTCAGATAGCAGATGTAGTCTTTGAAGACATCAGTGAGGAGCAATTTAGCAGATCTCTCTGCAATAAAATTAAGATGTGATTGTATGTCGATCCAAACTTTAATTTAGATACTGCGGGTAATGGCAGTAATGAAAATGTGATAAGCATGGTCTAGCAACTAGGGCATATCCCTAGTAGATTTGTACTCTTGTTTACATGTTAGTATTGTTTGGAGAAGTTCTGTAGACCTGAAGCTGAACTCATGCTGCCCTCAGGCTGTCGATTTACAAATACTTTTAGTTCTGCAAGTTTTTTTGAAACCATAGATGTGTGGGAGTTTTTTTTGTTTCGTTTTGGGTTGGGATTTTTTTAAGTGAAGAATTGTTTTGTAACATTTGGTGGTAGTTAGCCTGAGTCAGTCTTTTGAGCTGTGGGGGAAATCCTGCCCTGCTGAGAATTACAGAAGTCCGGTGGTTGATTTTTGGGGACCCTAGAGTCTCATTCCATTTTTCAGTGAAGCTTTTGTATAGGTACACAAGATGCCTTCAGAGGTTATGGATGTGTGTGTATTAGTATGATGGCTCGTTCTTTAATTTGATGTCATAAATTTGACTGAATAGCATGTGCCAAGAACTGTTTAAAGCTGGAGTTTATGTGGGATTACTTACTCTTCTGCTTGCCAGCATAACTCCTCTTCAAGGAGCAGGCCCAGGCAGTCATCCTGCCTCAGCTCTGGGGAGAGCATTGGCAGGAAAGAAGAAGGTTTTTTGCTTGTGGGTATATTAAAAGGATGGAAGAAGAAACAGTATCACCCTTCTTTCAGGTGATCCTTCCTTCAGGAATCTGAAGCTTTATTAAATGGAGGTGTTATTTCTCTGTGACAGCTTTGAGTTTGGTTCTGAGAACCAGGGTGCTCATTTGAAGCTCCCACCAGGTTGTGTGCTGTAGGAAAAGAGGAGTCATGTTTCTGTGGTGAAGCTGGCCGGCTTTTTTAGGTGGCAAAGCTAAAACTGGCTTCAGAAATATAACTTATGCAAAGCATGTAACACTTATCTTTACAGTTTATAAATGTAGCACTGTCTTCTTCAAAGCTTCATTACTGATCAGTAATTGGCATAAAAACCCATACTAGGGAATTTTGGTGGGTATGTGCTCTGAAGGGTTGCTTTTTTCCCCTGTCCTCTGTTTCCTTTGCGTCTCATCAAGTTGAGGTAGTACTGTAATAAAACCAAGTAGGTCTGAGTTGCTTTGTCCATCTATATGTTGAAATGCTAAATATTGATTGACCCTTCTTGAGATCCTTACTGCCTGTCATGAGCAGGAAGGACAAGGTGATTTTAGTTGAAAAAATAAGTTTGCACATGTAAAGTTACTACAAGTTAGTAAAACGTAAGGTGAAAATGGTTTTTTGGCAAAAGAATGAATTAATGGTGTACCCCATAAGGAGGCGGAACCAGTACTAGATGATGCATCATGCTTTTCATCCTTGGTATTGCTTCACTGTGGTATGTTTATTTCTGACTGTTGGACCATCACCAGGATTTTGAATCCTGTTTGCACAGGATGTCTGTTCCTGGACTGATTTTTTTTTTTTTTAAACATAATTTTTTTGCTACCATATGTCAAATGTGCTAAGAACTTGAAGCTTGTTGTACTGCTTTCTTAAGGTACCTAGTGCTTCTAAAAATACAGTAGCTATAATTTAAGTACTTGATATGTTCATAGTCTGTATTTAGGCTCTAGCTTTGAAAATTCTTGGGTTTTACTGGGAACTGTTACCTTATATTTGTCAAGAAGAAAGCACTTGTGGCATCTGTGATACAGCTTGTTTAAATGGAAGGTTGTTACAGCATTTTTCAAAGAAAAATTGTGTGTATGCTTTAGCAATTGACAGTGGGTTTCTGAGACTGTTACTTTCAGGTTTCATGTCAGTAGGGTTTCTGTTCTGAAGCATGTGGAATGTTTGTGCTCTTTTGCAGCTCAAGAGGTGTAACTTCCCAAGAGAATAAGTTCTTGTTACAGGATCTGTATTTGCTGTCCTAGCCTGCTGAAAGGAATGGTAAAATACAATGAAAGCAAATATAATTAAAGTCATGTAGAAAGGAGGGGAGATTGTTCTGTCTCCTTCAAAGTAAACCAGAGTTTTCAAAGTTTTTTAAGTATAGAAGTACAATTTAGTATTTTCAGTTCTTTATTAGATTTAAAAACTAAGAGATGATACTCTTAGTATCTTACTCATTTTCAGGCAAAGACACTTGGGTCAAGCTGGCATCTTCATGTTTTTGTAAGTGAAGCTTCTCTTCCTTAAAGGTCTATTATATTGCTTAAAGTTGCAGATGGAGTTAATTCAGGGTCTGTGGTCTTTGGCTCCTGTTGTTCCTTAATGTGGTCTGCCCATAGTTTTAGATGAAGGTAAATTAAATCGAAGCAAAACCTAGGCAAAGCAGAGGGGAAGGCATTTTAAAAAGCACGTAGAAAAAAACCAAGGAAATACACTAGGAAAGACCATGTGATTGAGTAATATGCATGGTAAAAGGCTTCCGGCTTTTGTTTCCTTTTCTGGCAAAAAGGGAAGAAAATCAATAATGTTACTGTCTTTATAAATCTCCTCCATGAAGAGAAAGCTCTGGCCCAAATCTTCTGTTCTAATTGCAGAATTGGAGCACAAACCTTGAAATGATTTAATTACCCTCCCTCCCATCAGCATCCTCTCTCCCTCAGCCTGGAACTTACCTGTATCTCATAGTTTTACTGGCTATTGGTGTTAGGCATGTAAAGAACAAAAATTATAACTAAAATTGTTTAATGGAATGATTGAAATAGTCTTTTCTTGAAACTTTGAACCTTTCTGTCCTAGCAACAAAGTATCTGGGGGATATGTTTGAAAGTGGACAGCATATGTTTTCCTGACTTCTGTTTTTTAACAACAAATCATGTGTTTAAATGTCAGCATGACATTTTGATTTCTAGCCTGCTTGAGGAAGAGGATTTAGTCAGGTCAGCTATTAAGAAGCAGCTCTTCAACAAGGCTCTTCTGCATCCTTCAGAGAGAGTTTTGACTTTGGTGACAACTTACTACAAATGAGAGAAATTTTTTGTTTGCTTTCTTTGGGGTCTTTGAATTCCTAAAGGAAAGGGCGGACCTGGACATCTATAAACAGTGGTTGCTGGATAGTGAGACACGCTTGGGAAATACTGTAATGAAGGTAGAGGGGCACATATTTATAATATATCCATAAATTAACTGCGCTGAAGTGATGAAGTATTCAGAGCTTTTGAAAATTGTGCAAATTTACATTCCTGTGTTTCACAGTGATATTTTTTTACATCCAGATAGGATAAGAACTGTTGTCTTTTCAGTACCCTTCAGAATGATGTGGGTTTCTTTTGCTCTCCCCTCCCTGCTTCCCAACCTGATATTGTCTTATGTCAAAGGGTTCCTTACCCAGGGAATCTTTAAAAAAGAAACTGTGACACCTTTGGATAAAAGTTGAATTCACTAGGTGGTGGTTGGTAGGATTCGCCTGTATTTTAAGCATTGAGCTTAACTCTGTGCCACAAGCAGAAGGCCTCAGGTGTTTGAGAAGCGTGAAATAGCGATGAGAAACTGGCTTCTTCAAGGGAGAAAGGGAAGAAGCAAGTGGCATTTCCCAAGTCACCCTGAAATGACTGGCAGAGAATGAGAAAATTCAGAGCTACCTTCCTTGTAAATGAAATTTTATTAAGCTGTGATTGCCACCTATGTCATACTGTAAAGATGGGTGAAAAACGTGCTCATGCTCATTTCGTTCAGTTTATTGTCACACCGTATGGGATTTAAATGAGACCTAATAGAGTAGTAATTGGATTTGCAGTGCCTGTGTGACATAAAGGAGGATTCATGGTACTGTGCTTGGCGTGTTC
Source organism: Tringa solitaria (assembly GCA_026413425.1). Classification (NCBI taxonomy): domain Eukaryota; kingdom Metazoa; phylum Chordata; class Aves; order Charadriiformes; family Scolopacidae; genus Tringa; species Tringa solitaria. The sequence goes on from JAOXJM010000001.1 coordinate 144,508,985, forward strand.
TAGAGAGCAAATGCAAAAATGAAATCTCTTGTAATAAAGAACTGGCAACAAATGGATTCCTTGAATATATTCTTAAAATAATAAAAAAAAAAAATACAAAGCTGAAGGGATTTGTTCTAGGCTTTGCCAAAATGTTTCTGACAACCTCTTTGACTGCATGGTTCAGTTGGAAGCTATTTTAAATAAACTGTATTTTTTCATTGTAAGAAAATACACACAGTAAAGTATATTATTAACAAGTTTAGTTAAAATTACTATGTCTGATATTTGAAGTGATGCTTTAACATCAGAAACTGTGGTGGGTTACTGGTCTGGTATTAGGAAGAAATTCTTTCCTATGAGGGTGGTGAGGCACTGGAACAGGTTGCCTAGGGAAGCTGTGGATGCCCCATCCCTGGAAGTGTTCAAGGCCAGGCTGGATGGGG
>JAOXJM010000001.1:144509509-144534150 GCA_026413425.1 Tringa solitaria
TTCAAGGCCAGGCTGGATGGGGCTTTGAGCAACCTGCTCTGGTGGGAGGTGTCCCATGGCAGGGGGGTTGGAACTAGATGATCTTTAAGGTCCCTTCTGACCTAAACCATTCTATGACTGTGTTCAGGGCAAATCACCTTATCCAACAGCAACAACCCCCCTGCTTCTAACTGTGTGAGTCTTGGTGTAAGAAGCACAGCCTGGAGTGTGCAATCCTAAATGTAGGCTTTTTCATAATGAATACTTTACTCTCTCTTGAATTTGATACCGTGTTGATGGCAGAAGCACTTGAAATATACATACACTGTGTTCTAGCCTTACCTTTGAAAGTGTTCTCTCTTGGATGAATCAGGGTTAGAAACTGTCTAGATCAGAGTCTGCTGTATTTCATCATCATTCAATTATATTTATTTAAATGTTTACTTGTCTATTCATAGTAGAGTTAAAGGTTTCTCATTAGAACATATTTACTAACCAATATATATTGTTTTAGGTATTTGGCACATGCAGTTTTTTCTTTAGTTTAGTAGCAGTCCCTTGAATAGTTTCATGTAAAAAACAGATACATTTGTATTTATCTGTAGTTTCAAAAGCAATTATTTTAATATGCCTGCAAAGAAAGAAAACAGAAATTCTTGCATTTTTTTTCTTTGTTGAATTTGTCCCCCCACCTTAATCATTGTTTGTTTTAAAACTCCAAATAAACAGAATCCTGTGGCAAGGTTCAGCAAACTGAAATTGCCACATAATTAACTGGTAACAGGCACTTTCAAGGCAAAAGGGAAATCAGCGGTTACAATGGTTTAAGGAAAGCAGCAAAAGCAGCGAGAAATCAAACTCTTGAAATAAAAACCCTGAATACCATTTGTTACTGCTGCCTAATATTTAAGTGAGGGAGAATATTACCTTCTTTTATATAGGTTTCAGATAAATTTAGTTTGTCTCTATGGGAAGTTGGCATGTTCTTCTACTGCTGTTAATATTTTGTTGGGAAAAAGTAGTTTTGGAAAACCCGAAGTGGGAGGGAGGGTATAGAGGTAAGCAGAAATCTTTCTAATTACTAGGGTCAGTACATCTTATTTCGAAGACGTGAACCTGGAAGCTATTATCCTGGGGGCAAATTTGGACAAGGTAATTGGCTTTGACCTTTTGCCAGATGTCTAACAGTTCTTTTTCCCTGCTCCCTTGTGCCCAGATAAATGTCATGCCTTTAGGTTTTTGTTCCCTTGTTCTGGTTTTGAGTGTGGAACTGCTTATGTAGCTAATCTGCGCTTAAAATTATTTTCCATTTCTAACCCCAGTAGGACTCTCTTTTGGGGTATTCAGACAGAATTGACATAATTGGATTTCTGCCCAGATACTGTATTTAGATAGCTTTGGAGATGTCATTAATTTGACAGCTGCCATAGGAAATCTTTGTTTTGACTATTGTTACAGGGCCTGCAATGTTTCTATTGCATTTTCATTTGTAGTCTGCCACTGAATTGGCGTGATTAAAATGAGTACAATAAGACACCATCAAATGTGTACAAGACATGAAAGGGAGAAAATCAGTGCTGAAAACCTCAGAAGGTAGGCTGTTGCCAAATTTTATTTGGGTATTATGAGATTTTGGAATATCTAGTTATCTTTCAAATAGCAATAATAGCAGCGCCTGCGGCTAGGGCTGCTATACGCTGCGGTGGAACCAAAGCTATGTTAATGTTTCTCTTCTCGTTGTCAACCTAAAGCAAAGTTTCTGGGGCAGTTCAGCCAAAAACTGCTTCAGCAGTTTCTGATGATTAACTTGGAAGAAAAAGCAGGTGTTCTGGGGGGACTCTGTGTTCTTGGGAAGCAGCGATCCTAGCAACTCGGGAGTTTGTTCCTTTTTGTGGATCTGAGGAACCCAGTGGTGGTTTTTTTTGATCTGCACATTGAAGGTGCTGACTTTGGGGGCTGCCATTGGACATGTCCCCAAAGGGAACAGTCATGGTACCACACATCATTGACTAGTATGTACCACCTACCAAAGCCACTTCTAAGTTCCAAGTGTTTGTCTTACTTTTGGCTCTTAGTTGTGAACCCCTACTTATGATAGTTTTACACTTGAACCACATGAAATTTGTTGGTTGTCTTCAGTTGGGCCATTAGAAGAGACTCCAAAAAACCCTTTAAATCTGAAATGCCAGTTTTTCCCATCCTTTGATATACTAATGTATTGGGACAAAAATGTCTTGTTTCTCCCAAGGAAGATCATTTTCATCAGTGCATTACTGAACTCTAGCACCAGGTGCTATTTGAGCGTATTCCAGTTTCAGTAAGGGATTTTGTGTGGTGGTCTTTGAGTTTTTTCCCCTCCCTCAATTTTACTAATGGGTTCCAGTTTTTTATGTGAGTTCTGTAGCCTTGTACTTTTCAACATTCAACTGGGTTTGAGTAAACAGGAAATATTTCTACTCTTTCTGCAGTTGGTGGTTGAGAGAGATTTCTTCGGCTTGCTTGCTCAGATGAAGTCATTATAGATTTCTTCACCTGAGGGCCACTGGGTGGCCACTTTCTGCCATCCATTCAAAGGGAAACGGGTCTCCTTTATGCTGACCATACTTCAGATGCAGTTTGCCTGAACAGATCAAGGCAGAGCTTGCATACTCTTCAGAATAAGATACTCTACTTGGACAATAATGCCTCCAGCATCCTTATATACCTGGTGGCTGTGCACCTGGACGAAAGATAAAACCCAAACATCCTCAGCAAATGGGCTGAGGTGCAGGGAGTGATTGCTGCAGCTGCTGGTGGTGACTGCTCTTACAACAGATGGGAAGTGCTCAGACCAGATTTCCTTCCATCAGCATCGTGTACCAAGTTGCCGCTTTGCTGTTTGAGAGTTCTCAAGTTGTTTCTGACGTTTTCCTTGATCAGGCAGGATCTGCTCTGTGCATTTCCTCCAATTCTGTATCTGCCTGCTGATTCCAAAGACAACCAGTGACCTTGACCTATCCCTCTTAACATCACTTTATCCATATATTTTACCACTGAGAAGGAGTGGCACTGTTATTTTGAATTCAGACAGTGCTATTCTGGCACAGACAAGCTACGTCGTTGAATGTACATACAGAAGAGTTTTCCTTTGGACTACGAAAGAATGAATAATTTACGAAAATAGGAGCTCTAATAAGGGTTGCAGTCAGCCTTTAACTTTGAATTGCCAGTGGGCTAAGTCTGCCTTACTTGACTCAATCTCTAGTCTTTCTGTAGCTCCTGTTACAGTCAATTTTCTGCTACATCTCACCCCAAAGCTCTGACTGTGTAGATGGGAGATTTATTTTTTTCTCTACCCAAGAGTGGTAACCAGGTGTCCCTGCTTAGTGTTCCTTCTGTGGTAGCTAATTCATCGGAATCTGTGATTTTCATGTCTACTAAAGGTATCTGTGAATGCATTTTTCCAGTGGAGGTGGGTGTTTTCAGTAATTTACACGTGCAGATTACTATATTACTGTACAGTGTATATTAACATGCTGTTTGTAGTCATCTTTCACAGCCCTGAAATCCACAAGTATTGAATTAAAAACTCTGACTCTAGTAGAGAGGTTTGGAAGAACTTGTATGATTTGCTGGGTCTTGTGTGTCTTCATGTTATTTATTTTAAAGGCAAAGATACAGTAATAAAAATAGATTTGTGAAGGAGCTGCTTGGGCTGATGAGTTGTTAACCATTCGAGTTCTCAAATATTCTGAGCTGATTTTACCTAATGGAGAAGACTGTCATTGTGCAGTTTTTACCAAAAATTCAAGTATCAGTCAGAAAAGGGCTGAAGTTCCAGTGGAATAAATTTTTAAATTATATTACAAAATACTAATTTTAAAGTGCTGAAGAAAGTTATATAGCTACAAATGCTAAGATGTTTCTAAAAATCAAATCTGCAATTTGAATAATAAGGTATCCTATTACAGAAACCAAAATAATCATCTCGTTTTCAAACTATGGCCTGAGAAGCTTGCTTAGTTAAGCAGTACTTACGGTTGAAGCTGCAGCCTTCTTTTCCTTAAAGATACTGTGCGACTAGTTTAAGAACAGCCTCTGTACATATAGTTCCATTTCTGCTTGTCTATCTGCAATTATAATTGGTAATTCAGGTTTTTCAGCATACATTTGAAGGGATCTTGAGGTGTTTAGAGCTGTCCTAAGCATAAATCAAGACCTTTGCTTTTCTGTGGGCCTTAAGGATATTTATACATGTGCTTGCGTAGCCAGCTTGTAAACCCTTAAAAAAAGAAAATTAGAAAGATTGTGAATTCCTATTCCTTACTGTAAATAGAAAAATAAAAATAAGGGAATTGAGGTAAAATGGAGTTTTGAATACTTCATCTTTAACAGATGGCTCTTGAATCGGATTGCTTAGAAAAACTGGGGCTATTTTGGTGGCAGAGTACCTTTGAGTGAGCCTTCTTCGGCTTGCAGGGTGTGACTGGACACGTCTTGCATTTATTTTGATGCTTGATTGTCAGTCTAAAGGAGAGTTGTGTGTAGGTTTTTGTTGGTTGTGGGTTTTTTGTTTGTTTTGAGGCTGCAATATTACATGTCCTCTCAAAGAGGTTTTCAGCCTTTCTGGGAAAAGGCTTCCTGGCCTCTCATTCATGGCTTCTCTGCTCTGCTTTGTGGTTGTTTGTTTTTTTTTCATGCAGGGCCTGCCCTGGAAGTTTGCAGCTCAGCATAATCAATTTTGAATTAGGTCAATATCAGTAGGTATCAAGATGGAAACTCCTGCTTAAGCCAGGAATTAAAAAATTTGCATATTGCAGTGAGTTTAGGTAGTAATTTGGTATCAGTATCAGGTTTTTAAATAGCTCAGACTTTGGAGGAAACTTCTATCTGAACGTAAGAAGCATGTGATTCCTCTTAAAAAAATAACATGCATCTGTACAGTATATATTGTAGAATTCCTGGCAGATGCAGTCACTAATGGATATAATCCTCATTTCTTTCCCATTTAAAAATACGCTGGTATTTGGATTGCAACTACAGAGGAAGCTGGCACTGGAAGTTGGTTTTTGAAATACAGTATTTATTTTAATTGTTGATACTACTTAGAAAATACTTGTGCTTCATGAGCAGACGGAGAGGTGGTGGTTGTGCAAATAAATGTAAAAAATCCTCTTGTTTTTTGAAAACCTGTCATGTATACACCAGAATCTGTGGAGGATGTGCATTTGACTGCAGGATTTAAATGAGAATATAGGTCAGCGTAGCCTCTTTGATTGCATGTGGTTCAAGTGTGAACCGTTGCAGGCTTTCTCTAGCTGCGTTTCTCTCCTTACCCACCCCTCAAAGTATATGTGTTTTTTTTTAAAAAAAAAAAAAGAAAAAGTTGTTTGAGCAACCAATGGTACATGTCTAATGGCTTCATCTTTGATATAAACAGCATGGCTGGGAGGTGTACTGCAGCTCTTGCGTGCCAGTTAGAAGCAGAGAGAAGATACACAACCTCCTGCCCGTGCACTGTTCAGAAGAGATCCGAATTTCTTAGGCTAACCCTTACAGCCGCTGGTGACAGCTCCAAACCTGGACTGCTTAAAAAAGCCCATTTAAACACAGATGTTTGCCTTTGCTTCAAGGGCTAGGCTCATTTTCACAGCTGGCATACAGGCTTAAATCTTCTCCAGCGTTTTAAGTATCTGGCAGGCTTTTCTGCATGCAAGGCAGTGAACCTGTTCTCGTGCCCCGTTTCACTTGCTTCCTTGCTGTTAAGGAACTACAATCTTAAGAGAAGAAAATCTTAGTTGTGTAGAATATATAGCATGAAAGGATTTAAGTTTTTTGGTTTGTTTTCAGAATGTTACACACATTGTAATGCGACATTGCAATTTGCTGCCTTTTTGAAACCTTAAACACAATGTGAATCCAATCCTGCTTTCTGTTTTCTCACCGTGTTGTGTACTTAGTTTTAAAATGTAGTGTTAATGCCTTAACTTATCCAAATTAAATAATAGTTGCATATTTTAACATTACCATTTTCTTAGCTTTAGAAGAAGGTAATATTGAGTGAATTTTTGTGAGAAATATATGTGACTAGGAGGTTAAAATACTTACGATATACTAGAGTCTTGAATAAACTTGGGTTTCTTTTCCCTTTAAGCAAATTCAGGCACTGAGCTTTTGAGTGCTTAGGCTGATCTCTCGGCTGCTCTGTGGAACTGGATTGTGCTTGCCCAATTGTCTGCATAGTTAAAATATTTTGAACATAGCCTATTTTGATGTAACTTCATTTGAAATATCTGCCTAATGGAGAAGTCTTAATGGAATACTTTAATAGCCCAAAGTGGTTACCTGCAATTGCTCCGGAGCATTTCAGTCAATTACAAAGGAAGACAATATTTAATGTTGGAGTGGAGCTAGATGGTGTAATGAACTGGCAGATTGCCAGTTTGATCTTCTCCACAGGACAATTTGTATTAATGTGATGCTTTTCATTTGTTCTCCAGAAGGTCACCAGTAATATGTCAATTGTTGAATTTTATCATAGTTATCAGAGTCACTTGAATGCCTTACCATTGGAGTTAAAATTCCCACTCTGTGCAGTACAGGTTTATGGTCAGGTCATTCTTGTGTATTAGCATATTAAGTATCAAAGAGATTATTTTAGCTATTTCATGTCAGAATTTAAATAGGAGGTGGTTGGGTATTGGGAAGAGAGCCTGAGAGAACTGTCATTGAAATAGTCATTGTAAGGCTGAATCTGGATTTTAGCCATGGGGAAATAGAAAATGGGGCACATCAGAGCTATTAGTGAAGGGAAAGGTGGTTAATAACTTTGGACGTTACTTGTAATATAATCATTACAAGAGCACTAATTTATTCTTAAGGTTGTAATCTTTAAAGATTACACAGTTAAGCAGAAGGTGCTTATTTTATTAGATGTTACTGGCATTTATCTTCTGGTGCTTGTTCACAAGCATCAAATTCAAACTTATTTCTGACTATTCAAAAGTGCTTTTTACTGTGGGATTTATATGCAGGACATGCAGGACAAATTTGTGTTTGCAGGACCGTTGGTCTCGAAAACAAATGAAAGTGACTGAGGTTGCTGTTCAAACAGGCAAATTTGTCTTTCTACCTTTCATATTTGTAATCGTGTGTCCATCCATTTCCTATGCTCCTCTGTCTGTGTTCCTTGTTGTCATCTTCTGTTCCTCTGCTCTGGACCTCACAGTAACCGTAGGATAGGAAGGCAGTAATGAGTGGTAAGGAAGCGTGGCATTTTGCATGCAGCAGGGCTGACATTAGTGCAGTACTACTGGTATTAGGATTAAGATATGACAAATGGACGTCACGCTAGATGGTACAGAAGTGATGGGCACTGGTGATACCATAGGACATGACTACCCAGCTCTGTGCCTCCATTTGCTTTGCTGCCTTTCAAAGAAGTTGTTGACTTCATTTCCCAAGTTTTCTAACATTGCACCAGTTTGTCTTTTGGGTGGGCAGTAAGCGTTTGCCATGTGCTCCAAAGGTTTTGAACGTTGATGGAGTTTACTTTGTTATTCCTCATCCTGGCTTTACTATCAAATACAGCTATGTCCAGTGCTGGATGCTAGGACACAGCAGAGGAACCAGAAAACTGTTTGCACCTATGGTGCAAACCCTCTGCCAGATGCAGATGCTCCCAAACCTTATCCACTTCTTGCATTTACTGCCCTTTGAGAAGAGAGATCTTGAAGTTCTATAACTGAAAGATTGTTTTAAAGAACATATTTAAAGTATAAGCGAATTATTTGTGGTTCAGGTTTCCATCCTGAGTTTGAGTCACTCTGCAAGTCACAACAGTGCAGGCAAAGCTTTGGGCTGTGGGGGTGTGCAATGGAAACTGGTTACTCTTTTGTGACTCTTGGTGTGACTTGTAGCAGAAAACTTCCTCTGGCTCTTCCATAGCAAAGATTTTTTAAAACAGAAACAGAGGTCGCAATGCAATGGAATTGAACCTGGAGAGGACAGAGACCAGCCTGCATCTTGTGCTTATGTGTCTGTTAGATTAACAGAGTTTTATTTCAATCAAAGCATTGGTAGGAATGAGCTTTTCTTGTGCATCTTCTTCCTTCAACTCTTGGTGCTATCACCATTAACATTCTGAGCTACTTTTAATGTATGTTAATTGAGCTGTGAAAATAAAACCATTCTTGCTGTACAGAAGGAAGTTAGCATTGTTATATTGAGATAAGAGAAGAATGAGTCATGTGTTTATGTGTTTAGATGGAATCTGGACTCTTATTTTCCCCAACTGTACCTCCTCTGCAGCTGACTAATAAATACAAGGTTAGTTTTTCAGGTATTGATGATTAACAGTACTGTTTTTCAGCTCACTTTCAAATGCAAGTTCTATTCGTGAATGTGCATTTGTGAAGGTGGGAGTAATAATTAAGAGAGGTGTTGGGTATATATTTAAAGAACAAAACTGAAAAAAAAAACCCACCAAAAGAAGTCAGAAGCTCGGTACCATACCTCAGTGGTGGATGGTAGTAGACAGGAGATGATTTGTGAGGTAGGAAGGGGAAGGATAGTGATCTTCATAAGATCTTTTAACAAAAAAAAAATTACTTTTGTTTTCTCACTTGTTCCCCTTAATATTAAAAACTTTTTCTTTATTTACAGGAGAAAAACATCTACAAAATATTCAGCCGATAGGAAAATAGATCTGCCCTGCCTCAGGGTTTTAGTGTTGCTTCTTTTATTAAAATGTCTTTCCCATTTACTGGAGATCTGTCTTGTAATTTCAAATATAGAGCAGTTTTCAGTGAGAACACGGTTAAGTTCTGTAACTGGCTAGAAAACTGATAAAGTGTGTGTCCTGGTGTGGGGCAGAGCAAAACCAACTTTCTGTTCAGTGGGAGAGGCTCTTCCTTACGCTTGTTGCTGTGGAACCAGGGTCAGTTGAGTTGGTTGGTTACCCCATGGAGGGGTTGCACCTGTGGGGAGGGGGGGGCAGGTCAGGTGATCTTAAAGGTCCCTTCCAACCTAGACAATTCTATGATTCTGTGATTCTATGGGGTCTTCCCATTCCATCATGGATGTCATGATCAGTATAAAAGCTGAGGGATCAAGGGGGTCAGGTTGGGGTCAAGCTCTTCTTCAATGAGGAGGACCCTGTCAGTTTGTCTGTTTTTGATCCCCATCAGTGAGTTCCTGAATCTGGTTCCCATTTGTCACTGAGACCAGTCTGGAACTTTCCCAGTGCCTACCAGTGACATCTCCCTGGGAGCTTGATATGGTTTTGTATATACTGTATCTGTTTCATTATTTCTTTTTTATTTTATTATTAATATTTCATTAAAGTAATTTAGTTTTTTCTAAACTCGTATATCTCTTTATCTCTCCTCTTCCTATCCTTGGAGCGAGAGGTGGGGTAGAGCATCTGTCATCTTGTCATTGTGCAACTCGGCACAAATCACAACAGTGTGGTTGACCATGGTCTGTGTCTGTGGAAACCTGAAACCCCAAGTTGGGCAGTGGGGCAGCGAGTGTTCCAACCAGCATCCGGGCAGAAGAGAAAGGGGGTAGATCACTCTTCAGTCTCATCTGCTCTCTGCTGTCACAGGCGTACCTTCATCCAGGCACTGAACTGGATGAGGAGTCTCTTCTGTTTGAGTAATGCTTCCTCATAATTTGCTCTCCTCCATTTTTTTTTAACCTTCTATGTTTTCTGGGAGCAATGCTCTGGCTCCCCTTGCAGCTGCCGAGCAGGTGGGGAGCTGAGGGGCAGGGACACTCTTACGCTTTATCCCATAACAATACATTTATGCTTAAAAAGTTTAACAAAGTATGGTTTTAGTAGTTCTGTTACTCCAGTTGTTATGGGTAGGAGTCTAAATCCCGCTTTTAAACATCTGTGTAAGATATTTTTAATAAACTTGTCAATACTTTTTTTTTTTTCCCCTTCATGACAATGTATGGGATCACTGGATGAATTGCTCTTTTTAATAGAATTTCTTTGTAGGATGCTTTTGTGGAGTGGCAACTGGTTGGAATCTGTTCAGAGAAGACTTCAAACAGAAACATTTGTGCATGAGTGGCCTCAGGTTGAGTAGGAGTTGTAATCTGTTGTCCTTATGAGCTAGGGGCTGCAGTGAAGGAAGATGTTCAGAATTTTTTCCTTCATTTTGAATTGCATCATAGTGGGTTTACACTGCCTGAATTTGTCAGATATCCTATGGAGTTAGAGGCATCATTAAATAACAGAAATAAATTTTTAAACATTTTCAAGCCTCCTCTGAAAGGTTACTCTTGTGGCTAGAAATAATTAACCGGACAATGGAGGGACCACTGGAGGCTGGTGCCATCCAGCTTCCAGTAGAGCAAAGGCCACAGCTGCGGCCATATCTAGAAGAATTTGAGAATCCCTCAAGAAGAAGGTCCATCTTGTTTCAGGGGGCATGTGGCCATGCTTAGCCACCCTTGTGGTGAAACCTTTCTTCTTTACATCTAGCCAGAATTTCCATTAATGGAGTTTTTCGGCCCTCTGACCAACTTCATTGTCTCCTTGGGTCAGTAATCTCTTGTGCCAGAGGACCCCAAACCACAGGCATTAGTAATCCAGCTGGATTCCACATCCAAATGTGTGCGAGCGCCTCCTGGGTGGAAATAGTCATGTCCTACAAAACTGCGGGCTATGCCTTTACTGATGTACCTCAGTTTTCTACATGTAACAGCATTTCTCTTTTAGGAATTATGGACATCTTAAACTGACCAATGAAAAAGTGAAGGAAACAGTACATAACAGGCCTTTTTCAAATGTAATCTTTCTAAAACTAGGCTGGATTTTTAATTCTGCTTATTGACTGATTTTTCTCTGTGTTGTGATGGTTGGGTTGGTAGTTGCTTTCTTTCCTAGATGGCTGGGGTGGTCTGTAGATAAATTGACCTTGTATTCATTGAGAAAAGTTAAATATGAAGAAGGATTCTATTTTTGCTAAACAGGTAGATCAAGTTAGAATCATGCTGCCTGCTCTTCGGCCTCTTTTAGGAGGTTTTGATAGAATGAAAAACTACTAAAGTTCTACTAAGTTTAGTGCTTAAACTAAAATATGTGTTATCTGTTGTTTCAGACAGTGGTGTACTTAATTTGTTGGAGAGTCCTGCCTTTCACTGCCTGGATCCTTTTAACAGTGTGCCAAAGGTAAGTGGTTCAAGTTCAGTGGTTATTTTGGTAACTAAAGATAATGAGGGAACTGGATGTATTGCTTGGGTTTGCTTTCATATAGTGTATTACTTGTAATTTTCTAATTTTTATTTTTAAACTGCTGGATGGATGATTAAATAGCAAGTCTTTTGCCTTCAGTGATCTAAGACAAGTTAATTTTAGTTCTTACTTTCAAAAAAAGACAGGAAAAAAAGATAGGCTCGGATTATTCATTAAGCAATAGATATTCCTACCATAGTTTTTTGTCTCCTACCTCCTGTTACCTACTGCTTTGACTTGAGATGTTTTCTCCTGAATGCGCTGTAGGCAGGATGTGGTAGTGTGGGGGGTATGGAGGAGTAGCGACCATCCATAGCCTGTGGTAGAGCAGGCTTTGATATTATTCTTTGATTGAATTCTAAAAACTAAGTAATAGCTTATGAAGTATTGAGAGGAAAAAAGGTTTGTGAGTTTTCTGTGAGAGCAGAATAGAATTGCATTCAGTATGTATGGAGTATCTTCCTGGGGTGGCTCAGAATACCTGAGGTAACTGAAAGAAGTCGATCTTTTCCGTAGGATTCATATTGTGGTAGAGTCTGAGTATCTTCTTTTGGTTAATTCATGTACCCTGTTGTCTGTTTTTAGTAACTGTAGTTGATCTCCGTGGTTTAGCATAGATTTATTAACAGAAACTTTTAATAAAATGAAACCTCATTACAACTGTACTAAAAAAAAAAAAAAGGCAAAAAAGCAGAACACTGAATGAACCTTTGGCATTGTAGTGGCTGCAGCATGGAGCAGAAAACTAGGAGTCTTAGTTTCATTCATTACTTTACCAGGTGGATATATGATTTGTTACTCAAATTCTCTGTTTATAAAATAAAAATATTACCTTCTTCAGAAGGAAGTTATGAAGGCTAATTATTGATGATTTGGAGCCTTCAAATAAAAAGCAATGTATGAAGTCCTCAGGTACCTTGATTTTTGCCATGAGTTCTCTTAAATGCTTGTTCAATTAAGTGTTATCAGATGTTGAAATTAGACTTAATTTGTTTAATAAAGTGCAGGTGAACCAGTTAAAAATGCAATCCAGTCTTAAGTTTAACACCTACATATGTTTTTGCAAATGATTCATTTTCCTTTAAACTGAAAAGGAAATTCAGAAGCACTAGGATAGAAGCTCTGAGGTGCTACAATGGGATTTTGCACTACACTTTCAGATTATCTGATATATGTCTTCAAAAGTAATGGACAAAGTTATAATCCTGGCCTTTCCAACAGATCAGAATACAGCCTTGAACACTTTGTGTTTAAAGGCTAAGAGTGAGAAGTCTTTTGTAATAATTTTTTTGAGTAGAAACTCCAGTAAGTTTTCTGTATACTTTTTGTGTGTCCTGTAGGTAGCAAAATTAAAATGTTTGTGAAATGGCTGTTAATGTAAAAACAAAACAAATATACAATCCTAAAGCAAATGATTCATCAAACTGTAGACTTAATCATACCATAATGATTCTAATTTTCCTACTACAATTTCTACTCAAAATTAAGGTTGTATTTTACCACGGCCCAAATTTTCCATTTATTTCAAAGGTGTAATATAAGACTCTTTAGAGTTTTATCTTCGGAATCTCTTTCTTGTCCCATTTTATAATAGTTTTCATTTAAATGTTCTATGAAATAATTAAAAAAAATAATCCACTGCTTTGTTCAAGGAGATAGATATTTGGAATTAGGGTTACGGATTTAGAGTCATCTTTATTTGTTGAACTTGTTTCTGTGATATTTGGCACTATTGAGTAATTTTTTCTTCTACCCTTTAAAACAAGATGGGGGGAGGGGAGTCAAGCATGCCCAAACTGAAGGTGTTTACAGCAGGCAAAGGTTTTATATACTTCCCAGAAAGGCAATGAATAGATACTGGCTCACAGGAAAGAGAAGAGGAAGAACTACTTGGAAATCTCAGTTGGCAGAGGGTGTAGGGATGTATGTGTGTCTCTGGTTTTTTGTTGTTGGTTTTTTTTTTTTTTCGTCTTTTTTCAGAATGTACGGGTACCCAAAATACTTGCTGTGTCTCATTAGACAACACTTAATTTCAGTAACAAAATTAAATCCAACTTCTATATTGATACTTTATGTCTTTTTCCATCCTTTGTGTGCATATTTCTGATGGACTGTATTTACCTAGGTAAAGATGTGATTCTGCAAAACATGGAGCATTCTAATGCCTTTCCTGAAAGGAAATGAATGCATAGGTGTAGGTCCAGTAAAGCTTACACTTAAAACGCTTTGTTGAACCAGAACATTGTAAAACTTCTGCCTTTTCAAAAGGAAATGCAGTTGGCAGCAGAGTAAATATTCACAAATAACACTCAAAATGCTCTTAAACTTCACTGAACCATGGACAATAATGTGTCCTTATAGGATCTTGTTGAGTCAGAACTGCAGTGTAATTAGTATTTGGTTGTAAAGATCTGCCAACACATCTTTTAGCTAGCTGGGCAAGCTGGCTTTATTCAGTTGTTTGTTTCCTTTTTTTTTTTTCTTCATTCTTTCTTTTTTTTTTTTTTTTTTTTTTTTAAGGAAGAGAACTGTATGGAAAGGCAGTGTTTATTTAAACAAAAATTCTGTCATTTCTGCAATCAGATTAGTATGAATTTACAGCTGAAGTCTAATGTTCTGGCAATTTATTGCAGTCATTCAGTTGTTGCAAATCTGAAACTATCCTAAAAGCATTTGAACTGTTTTGGAATATTATATTGCATGTAGTGGCATTCTGCATTTTTTAACTTGTTCCTCAGTCACTTGCAGTCTTGGAATCAAAAAATAAATTACATCATGTATTTTCATTATAGAGTATTTTGAAAAGGGATTACAGTACTAGTATGTGCCTTTAGCAGTTCTTTTTTGTATTTTAGCAGTAATGTTTAGATAAAATCTTCTGAGAAATGTTCTTTAATAGTATAATTTTTTTGAGACTTCATACACCTTTCTGGAATGTACTGTTCGATTCTTCAGGGATACCTCTGTACGCAGGAGGGAGATTGTTTGATGAGATCAGAAGCAAACAGGTACAAGCGAAGTTACCAGTTTCTTAGTACTCAGCAGATTTGTGAAATTGCAATCGGATGTCAGTAGCTACAGTACCACAACATGCGGTGGAAAGCCCAGTCTGTAAAGTTATCCAGAACAACTGTGACACAAGTGTGTTCCTTGTGTTGTGAGACTGGGGACCTACTCGTAGCTTCTGAGAGACTGATCCTATTCCTCATTTAAAGAGGTAAAAGCACCGCAGACATTCCAACTTGATGAAGCTGTCTGTGGTGTATCAAATATCAATATTTTTTTTTTGGTATTTTTCTGTGGATCGGCACATTTGTAGTTGTTGATTTTTGAGGAGTTTAAACTCAAGGAAAACAAAGCCTATTCTTAACATTTTGTATGAGCGAGTTATGGGAAGTTTTGGTTCTGACAGTAGCTAAGAGAATGCAAGGTATGTACTGAGTGGATGTCTGGATTCCTTTCCCTGAAAAAAAAAAAGTTTTCTGTAATTACGTCAATTTTCCCAGGTGCCTAAAGTATTGATTTTAAGCCTTTGAATGCGACTTCAGCATTACTTAAATATATTTACAGACATTTAGTATAATAAGTGAATTTATAGAATACTGCCCATTATGTTATGCTAATGGCATAATACTTTCTAACCTGTAATTGTGGACAGTAAGGAAGAACACTTTGATCCCACTCCTATACCCCCATAACCACAGGTTATAAATTTGTCTTCCCTGAATTATGTAATTTTAGTACTTTTAAAGATTTTTTTTTACTAAGTTTTTTCTTTTTTTCTTTGTAGTAATAGTAGTTCTTTGCATGCAAATATGGGCATGCTTTTATTTACTAATGATATCAAAGTAGATTATTAATAATCACTTGTCTCTATTTTTCCAGCTTTGGTAGCTTCAGGTGCAACTCAAGCTTGTAGAAATCAAAAGAACTTGTTATGGCCCATAAATGGTCTTTGCAGTGTACTTTAACTGCAATCCATATGGATTTCTCGTCAGAGAACACTGTACAGCTTCCATCAATACATGAAAACTCAGTTCAGTAAAAATAAAACAATGACCACGTTTTTCCTGGTGGAAGTAGTTTTGTGGATTGATAGCCAGTATGGACTTTGGCTGTCTTCTCATCCAGCGTGTCAGTTTTTCTGAGCCAAAAGAAAGCTTTGCCTGCTGAAAAGAATCCACAGTGTTGCTTGTGAATATAGCAATGAGTTAAGCTATAGATATGAAATAGATATATGTGAGTAAGCTAAGGTTGAGCTTGTCCCAGAATATAATTGTGAACTGAGCACAAAACACGTGGTGACCCACCTTACTGCCCTGACCAGTGTTCAGAGGAATGCCACTGGTAGAACTGGTTACAGAGCCCCTATTTCTGTGGTTTCTAAATAAACATATCCCTGCATTACACCAGTTTCAGTTAAAAGATTTGAATGTGGACTGCACTTTTGAGGGACAACTCATGGCTTACAATACGATCCTGAGAAGCTCTTCAAGATAGCTTTATGCAGTTAAGAAACATCACAGGGAGGGTATCCTGACACACTGAAAGCGTTTGTCATTTAGGAGAGTGTTGCACGTAAAGGCATAGGTTGGGGAAAGTCATCTTGAGTCTTTTGGGATGCGGGGCATGGGAGCAGTCCTTGTGCCAGCTCTGTGTAGTGCGATAGGGCTGTATCAGCGCAGGGATGGGTCAGTAATCCCAAGACCTCCTGAAGGAGGAAGCAGATTAGCAGTTATTCCAAGGTCCAACTGCCCCGTAAAAGAGCTGTTGCCATCTGCTTGCAGACATCTCCTGGAGATGCCCTCCCCTCGGGTTTCTGAGGGGTTCCGTGCCTGTTGGGTAGCTCTGTGGGGCTGGCTGCTCGAGGTGGTGCTTTGCAGAAGCAGGCACACAGCCGGCGTTGGCGTAGGGCACTTATAAAATCAGCCAAAGGCTTGTGTCTCCATTTGAGAATGGCTGGAAGGCAGTTCTTCTGGGTGTGGAGGCTTTGAGGGGACTTCAAATGATTCATTGTTCGCATTGGGATTGGTGTGCAGTAAAAATACAGCTAAACCTGTAAACACGTGTATTTTCAGTAGCGCTCTTCACATGTTCCATGTAGCATCGTATTCAAATGGTATGTGTTGCATCAAATGTATTATGATATTAAAAATCAGTTCACTTTGTTGAAATGCTGCCTTTTAATGAATGGGAAGGAATTGTACGCATAGTTCATCTCATTTGTATCTGGCAAATGGTTTTATGTGCATTACCCAGAGGCGCTCTGGCTAACTGCTGGAATTGGTGGGTTTCACAGAACACAAAATATTTAAAGGTTGGCGTGGTATATTTGCTGTGGAATTCTGTTTCTAATAACTCGGTTAATTAATCTTGGATTACAATTACTGTTTGCGCTGTAGTAACAAAGCTCAAATTGTACTAAGCGGAGAGGACTGAGAAAATGAGCTTGTCGTGTTGTTTATTTTTTAAGCCAGTAGTAATGCAAAGCATAGAATACCACACATACAGACACAAGCCTTTTACCGTCTTTTTTTCTTTCCCTGATTTGAAGTTTGAGAGTCTCATTTTAAGACATCATAGGCTCCTTGCAGTCTCCTGGGTTTAACCCCCACTTTCCTTTGTGCTCTCTCTTCACACCCTTTTGTTTCAGGGATCCCCTGCAGCTTCTCATCTTCTCCCTTCTTATTTTGTAGCCTGTTGTCTGAGCCAGTTGCTCTTAGTTGTTCCCCATAACAGACCCTCTGAGCAGCTTATTTTCTACCTGCTCTGTCACCCTCTTCCCCCCTCCTATTCTTTTAAATAAATGTCCTCTGGCTTTTTGATTCGGCAGCTGTATGTGCAATCCTTCCAACAAATCCCTTGCTGCTGTCATTGCTACTAACATGGGTTTTTTCCTCACTAGTCTGAGTCCTTGCATTTCCTTTTAGCACTTCTCTCTGTGACGACTGGTTCCACCTCTTCCCGCTGTCCTATAAAATTTACATGTAGCCTGATTTTTTTTTTTTCTAATGTGAAATACTGACATCTTAACAGACATGTTTCCTATATGCAAGTTAAGTATCTGCTCTGGTGCAAGCAAGCTATTGCTCTTGTTAAAGAGATCCTTTGCCTGAAGCAGCAGGTAGTTTGGGGGAGCCGGATTTTCCCAAGAGGCTGACTTTGAATTATCTTGCACCAAAATCAGTAGGTTTTTGTCTTTCTGGGCTTAGCACATTCCCTGATAAGCTGGGTTGTCTCATACCATTAGTTCTCAAGTTATCACATACCAGCTCAAAAAATGCTGCTGAATGAGGGTTAGACCTCTCTTTATATTTGATCTCTGAATTTGTTTTTCAAGATTAAACAGTCAGAGTATTAGTTTTCCATTCTTAGTTCTCCCTCGAGATTACTGAATAGCATTTTCTACCAGCTCTGGATTTGTATAGGATCTGGAAAGGTCTGTTCCATTATTGCTAGAGAAAGTGCTGGTTTATAACGATGAAGATCAAGGTGTTTGGTAAGTTAAAGCATTTATCTCAAAATAAAAGGGTGTGACATCCTTGGGTTTACTTTAATGTTTTGACTAGAACTACAAACCTGATGTGTGTGTCTGTGTATATGTTTATAAAACTGGTTTTTAAACTAGCCGGTAAGTAAGTTTTGACAGTTGTGCTCTTTAGAAATTGAATTTGTCGTCAGATAATGGAATCTTGCATTCTCAACTGCTGACCTGTGCGTCAGGCACGGCTGCTGTAACATACTTTTAGGATACAATAAGCTGCTGAAATTTCAGGAAGTCTTGAGCTGTGAGCTGGAACCATGTAACTGGTGGCCAAAATGGGAGTGTCCCATATGTATGCTGAGTTGATGTCCGATTGCGTGAGGAGCGGCTGCCGCTGTGTATTCTGCAGGAAAAAAGGTAGTGGCAGAGAGATCAGTAGGTTGCTGTGACCTGCTCCCTGCCTGTGGTTCAGGAGAAGCAGAAGAAAATGACGGTACACAGCAGGCTGCTAGTCAGACCAAGGATTCTGGCCTGTAGGTGGTGGCTGGGCATCTCTGCGTCCTGAGCCAGTACCCTGACTAATTCTGTAGAATCATTAAAAATAAGAGTAACAAAATATATATAACAAAAGAGTAAGAAAATCAAAGGGCAGCATTGAATGCACTGCCACAGTACTGCTTACCTTTTTGGAATGAAAGCTTTGTTTCACAGAATCACAGAGCATCACAGAATGGTAAGGGTAGGAAGAGATCATCTAGTCCAACCCCCCTGCCAAAGCAGGTTCACCTAGAGCAGGTTGGACAGGAACACATCCAGGTGGGTTTTGAATATCTGCAGAGGCAGAGATTCTACCACCTCTCTGGGCAGCCTGTTCCAGTGCTCTGTCACCCTCAAAGTAAAGAAGTTCCTCCTCGTGTTGAGATGGAATTTCCTGTGTTCCAGCTTGTGTCCGTTGCCCCTTGTCCTGTCACCAGGCGCCACTGAGAAGTGTCTGGCCCCATCCTCTTGACACCCGCCCTTTAGATATTTATAAGCATTGATGACATCCCCTCTCAGTTTTCTCTTCTCTAGGCTAAACAGACTCAGGTCTCTCAGCTTTTCCTCCTAAGAGAGGTGCTCTAGTCCCTTGATCATCTTTGCAGCTCTCTGCTGGACTCTCTCCAGTAGTTTCTTGTCTTTCTTGAGCTGGGGGGCCCAGAAGTGGACACAGTACTCTAGATGTGGCCCCACCAGGGCAGAGTACAGGAGGAAGATAACCTCTCTCAACCTGCTGGCCATGTTTTTTTAGTACACCCCAAGAGACTGTTGGCCTTTTTGGCCACCAGGGCACACTGCTGCCTCATGGTCAACTTGCTGTCCCCCAGGACTCCCAGGTCGCTCTCTAGAGAACTGCTTTCAGTCAGGTCAGCCCCTAACCAGTACTGGTGTATGGGGTTATTCCTCCCTAGGTGCAGGACCCTACGCTTGCCCTTGTTGAATTTCACTAAGTTCCTCAATGTTTTGTCAGGTTTCAGGTCTGAGGTTTCAAACCTAAATATATAACACACTAGAGGAGCAGGAATGAGGCATCAAATACCACTTCAGTCTGAGACCTGTTCCTCAGACCTTAATTTTCAACAAGGAGCTTAAGAACAAGAACAAATAAAATAAAAATGCTTGGTATTAGTCACTTGAAGCATTTGGAGGTTCTGTGATGCAGGAAGGGAAAAGGGATATCTCTTCTGTAAGTTCTCCCAGAGGTCCAGTGGGTGAAAGGGATGCACGCATCTTCCCCTTTCTCCCTATTCTCTTCCCCACCTTGAGGTAACTTCTGAATTTTTATATACCTGCTCCTACTTCTGATGAGCCAAGGGATTGTAATTTGCCGCTCCTTTCATACACTGCTTCACAACTCTCAATATTTATCTATGAGTTTTCTTTCAAAACGCTTTTTCACTGAGGCCTGATGCAGATTTGGTAACACTATTGGCTGCTCTAAGATCTAATTTAGATAATAAAGAAATTGTCTACTTCTGTTGTAATATGACTTAAAACAGAGTTGTGGTGTGTTGCCCTTGAATTTTGACTACAATTAGTAGTGAAGTACTACAAGAAGCTGTCAAGTACTAAATATTTTGTGTGGTTCTCAACTTAACTTGTATATGAAACAGTGATGACATAATCACTTTTATTGAAACTCAGTAGCAATATAAATTTTTTAATTTGTATTGATCTACAGGTAACGACAACTCTGTGGCTAAACTTCCAAATTTCAGATCTGTGGGTTTGAACCTATTTTTCCTTTATTTAATCTTGGCTCTGGTACAGATATTAATCCCCACAGTGTGTCTCCATCTTTGGCAATTATTTGGCTACTATTATTCCTTTTCACATTTGTTGATGCGTTTTATTGTTATCGGGGGGGGGAGAAAATGTGTCCACGAGCATGTGAGAATAGAATGTCTCATCAGTGTAAGAGTACATAACATTTGTGGATTAAAGGGAACGTCATGTAGCAGCCAAAGCCAAATGTTCAGTTTTGAATGGATTTATTTATTGCAGGGAGATTTTATTCAGAAAAGTGAGACATTTCTGGCAGAAGATAAAACAGTACAAGGAGATTTAGAGGAGTTTGGAAAGATTAAGTTTTGTTGAAGCACTGGAACTGAGAGTGAGAAATAAAGAAGGACAAGAGTCTGGTGTCACCAGGCAATTTTTGTCTCTATTGAATGTATATTTTACTTGTAGGAATGTAGGCTTTTCTAATTGCTTATTCTTGGGTTTGGGGTAACTGTTTCTATGAAAAAAGCTAGATATTCTTAGTCTGGTAAAATTTTGCTTTCAGAAGCTTATCTTTGTCGGCAGCAGTTCTGGTGCAGTGGAAAATTATGTTGGGGGAATAGTAGCGGAACAATTTTTTAGGTTGTCTGTATATGCTGTGTTAAAGCAGCTGACACTTGAACTGCAACACGAGAGTTCAGAATATGGAGCATCTTCCTAATGTGCTTACAGCAGCCTGTGTTCTCTGGAACACACCTGGCAGAAGGGTTTCAGTCAATCCCCTTTCATCTTTTTTCCCCTTCGGTGAATGGTGTTTCTCTCTCGGTTTTGTGTCCCTCCCCTTCGACTGAAGAATTAATAATAGCTTGCTGCTGTAATTGTGTGGCAGAGCACTCACAAGTACTATTTTTTTGGAAGAGGGCCTCATTTGAACTGGACTATGTAAGAAATAATTTGATTGAAATAAATGAGTGCTGTCAGCATTCCAGATCAAAAATTTAGCCTGGACTTTGAAGTTAAAGCATATAGGACAAGTTGTTTTGAAACTTGTTGTATTTTGAAAAGTGTGAGGGATAGACTTTCCTCTGCACTTGTGTTTTGGGAGTGGTAAGAGAGGATTCGTGTCTGGACTCTGAAGAGCTGTTGGGTGGAAAGAGGACACATAACTTCAGGAGGAGACTGGGATGACCCTTTCTTGCCTGGGCTGATCCTTTCCTGCATGTGTAGTTTTAGCATAGCAGTCAGTCTGACCAACAAGAGATTTGTAAAACTGCAGCATTCGCTCATGTCTCATACAAGATCCAAGAGTGTCTTTATTTAAATTGTGCTTTCTCTTGATACATGTCTGATCAGGAAATTAAAAGGGGAGCTTTCCAAGTAACTGTCTTGTGGTCCAATCTTCTTCAGGAAGATGTACAAATTTATACAGGAATAAATATAATGGTGTTAGCTGTTTCTTAATGAAATCTAACGCTGTATCTTTCAAGCTGCCTCCTTGGTTACATACATAAGCCCAGAATCAAGAATGATATCTTGCATCCGGTGATTATTTTTAACTGTAATATTCAAAGATACTGCTTCTAGAATGTAGCTTTTTGCCTGAGAAACTCTCCTAGGTAGAAGAAATAGATATTCAGTAACTGCAAATTCAGGTAAAAATCTGTGGAACTTTGCCTTGAGAGTTAAACTGAGAAGTATCTTGATTTTATTTTTTATTTTCACTCCCACGTGCAACTTTTTATATTGGACAAAAATTCTGGTCCAGGTGACCTGGTAAAAAAAATCCAGAAGTCTAAGAATTTATTCAGTATTTGAAATGACAGTAAACTGCAAAGTTCATGGAAACAGAGACAGAGTCTGAACAGGGCCCTTAACTTTCTAGGTCATAGAACACTAAGTATTGTAAAAATTGTTTTAATATACATATTTTTCACATTTTCCTACTCTCATGAGATAGATTGAATGGGTTTTTTTGTAAAGCAATTGATAAATTGCTTAAGACTATAAAGTGAACATTGTCTAGAAATGGACAATGTACTCTTTTTTTTTCCTTAAACAGCTTTGGTTGGGAATAAATGCGGTTTTGAACTGAACAAACATCTCTTCCTCTTTCTAGTTAAAAAGTGAATATATGATATTTCTATTGGGGAACAGAAGGTCAGCAGTTCAATTTTATTTTCAGCATTTTATAGACAGTTTAAAGTGAAATCTCTTGAAAAGTAGGTAACAGTGTTTCAAGGGATTAGCAGTAAAATGTAGCAATCCACAGTGATTCTGAGCTTTGTCCTTCTGAGCAAGATCAAGGTTAAACTTCTTATGTCTGAGGTCTGTTCTTTGTTTATATAATACATAAATGTACTAACACTTCTACTGAAGCATAATTCCTGCAGACCATTGAATGTTTGAGCTAGGGGAAAAGAAGCAGCAATGGAAGCAAATAATTCAAATGCTTTTTTTTTTTTTTTTAATCTTGAAAGAAATTCAAGGATGTCTCTTTCATAAAATTTCACGATGTTCACCTTATCCTGAGTGGCTGGCTGTTTAAATTAAAAGGCAAGAAAGAAGGCTTATTTATACTGAGGATGAAAGTGCATGAACAGTGATACACTTAATTTGTTCTTCTGCAGAGCATGTTTCATCAGTCTATCATATAGATAAAATTACCTAAATGTCCTCTCAGTTTGGTGTTTTGTTTTGGGTTTTTTGGTATGCTCTCCTTTGCTTGGCTTCCTTCTGCCCCCCTTTTTGTAAGGGAAATATGGAGAGGTTGGTTGGTGTGAAGTGATTTGTAATTTTGTCTTGTCTAGACACCTAATGTATGTTTTGTATTTTTCTTGGACATTCCCCTCCTTCCATTTTGTTTTTTGTTTGTTTATTTTTCCCCATGTATTTTCAAATGTATAGGTAAGCTTAAACATTGTCTGCTGGGAAGAATGGAGAGATAACAGTCCAGAGCAGCAACAACAAACATTAAGCTTATCCCTGTCTCTGACTTAGTAGAAACACACACAAACCAACATGGAGATGTCGCCATTCATCATTGCTGCTCTTTTAGAGGCAAGATGAGGTCTCTTTTTCTCAAAAGTTTCCTTTAGTGCAGTTGAGCTGTTTATTATCTGTGTGGCTTTTCTGAAGCTGCTTTTAAAAGAATTCAGGAAAAGGTGAGTCGATGCTCTTCGCTGACCCTCTTGCTGTATTTATTTAACTGTGAGGCAGTGTTTGGGGTTCTGTTGTGTTTACTCTGCAGCCAAGAAACACAGGCCATCTGCAGTAGTTGCATCTACGTAGGCTGCTGATGGAATCGGAATGGGAAGCTGTCTGCTGGTGGAGCTTGCAGCAACTGATGCAGGAAAAGGAGGTTAAGGACAGATGGCACCAGCATGTGGGGGCTAAAAGCTGGAGGAAGGGGTTTTAGCTGGCTTTGTCTGGTTGGAGTTGCCTTATACTCACTTTCTTTTTTTCCCCTCTTTCAATGGACTAAGCCCAGTGACGATAACTTAGTAATTCACACTCCTTATGTTTTCTGATAAATATATAATAAGAGGGCATGAAAAGATGCAAGTTTGTATAGTTTTCAAGATATGGGGAAATACCTTCTTCCAAAAATACCATCTGGGTTGGATGAAGCACTGATAAAATCATCTAACTACAAAAATCCTCACTCTGTGTTTTTTGCCTGGTCTCTAGAAGATTGCCAGTACTGTCTGTAAATCTTTGTCCTGCTTTCCAAATGAAATAGAAACACAAATTTCTTAAAACCACCCCCCTATCCACTCTCTCTCCCTGCCCACCCCACACCAAGCAAGCTGAAATATATTTGGTTGGGTTTTTTTAATCCCTTACAGTTGTCCTTAGTCAATTTCCTAATAGTCATCCGGAAAGGTTTAAGCCAGGTTTTTATTATAAGCCCTTTGTCCTGTGTGTTCGTGACTATAATCAATTTTGGCTTAGCTAAAGGTCTATTAAAGTGTGTTCTCTGTAACTTCTATTATTATTATCATTATCTCTCTTTTAAGCATATACCAGTACAGGTTGGGGGTTGACCTGCTGGAGAGAAGCTCTGAGGAAAGAGACCTGGGAGTCCTGGTGGACAACATGATGACCACGAGCCAGCAATGTGACCTTGTGGCACAGAAGGCCAATGGCATCCTGGGGTGCATCAAGAAGAGTGTGGTCAGCAGGTCGAGGGAGGTCATTCTCCCCCTTTGCTCTGCCCTGGTGAGGCCCCATCTGGAATAGTGTCCAGTTTTGGGCTCCCTAGTTCAAGAAGGACAGGGAACTGCTGGAAAGGGTACAGCAAAGGGCTACAAAGATGATTAGGGGCCTAGAATATCTCTCTTATGAGGAAAGGCTGAGGGACTTGTGTCTTTTTAGTCTGGAGAAGAGAAGACTGAAAGGGGATCTCATCAATGCTTATAAATTTCTAAAGGGCGAGTGTCAAAAGGATAGGGCCAGACTCTTCTCAGTGGTGCCTGGTGACAGGACAAGGGGCAACAGACACGCTGGAACAGAGGAAATTCCATCTCAACATGAGGAGGAACTTTACTTTGTGGGTGACAGAGCACTGGAACAGGCTGCCCAGAGAGGTGGTGGAATCTCTGCCTCTGCAGATACTCAAAACCCACCTGGATGTGTTTCTGTCCAACCTGCTCTAGGTGAACCTGCTTTGGCAGGGGGGTTGGACTAGATGAT
>JAOXJM010000001.1:144560310-144582859 GCA_026413425.1 Tringa solitaria
AGTACATAATATAAACCATAATTAGCAAATGAAATATGAATATTTACTAGTGGCAAAAAATGTCCCTTTCTGTATAAGTGTTATGTATGTATTTGATAAAGTATGTGTTAGGATAAAGTTTTAAAGATGAAGTTGTTTATCCTAAGTACCAGTTTTCATAAAGATTGTAGCTATGCAGCCTTGTTTCAATGCCCTCTCTGAAGGCAGAAGAAGGAGAGAGAAATCCTCCTTTTGGTTTTAGCAGGAGAAGGCTGGGCAGTTGGGCATCTGTGCTGTCTGACAGGTGGCCAAGCTGGCCAGGAGCGTGGCCAGCATGGCAGAAGACATAGATGAGGGTAGGGGAACTGGCACTATCACAGCGTCGGACCAGAAGGAAATTCCACCAATTGAGGTTTGGGATTGGTGGGGAGCTAAAGACATTTATT
Organism: Tringa solitaria; assembly: GCA_026413425.1. Taxonomy (NCBI): domain Eukaryota; kingdom Metazoa; phylum Chordata; class Aves; order Charadriiformes; family Scolopacidae; genus Tringa; species Tringa solitaria. Next base: position 144,560,736 of record JAOXJM010000001.1, read on the forward strand.
TCCTGGGGGAGCTTAAAGAGCACAAGGTGGGAAGGCTGGAATTGCTGCAGGGAGAGAGCACTGGAGGACCTATGGGTACCATGGGAAGGCCATCACAGGGACAAGCTGGTAGCGAAAGGGTGCAAAGCTGGGGTTTGCACAATAGGGGCTTAAGAGACAGGAAGCGAATTCATAGGAAACTGGTCTTCCTTCATCTTGCAAAACAAGCTATTCTTTAGAGCCACAGAGCAAGGAAGCAAGGAAAGGAAGAGGGCACGAAGTAATGCAGCAGGCACGTTTCTGAGTCTCCGTAGGACTAACCTTGGGGCCAGAGGGTTTCTTTCACTGCAGAGAGAAGGAGGATTTGCAGTGGATCCCTTCTCTGGAAATGACGCTGACCAGTTTGGGTTTTTAATCTCAGCAATATGTCCACCTAAAAATTAAACCTGTTCGCATCAGTTGGCGACTTGTTTTCAAGAATGAAAATGAACTAGTTGAGTGTGGGTCAGCTATAGATTGTGAACAGTGTTTTTTCCTTCGAGACACCATAACATAAACCAGGCTTTCCGCTGCTTTGCAATGCTTTTGCTCCCACTCTTTTTCCCTCACTTGAAAGCTAATCCATAGCTTTAGGTTTCTTCTTCTGACAGCTAGTTGTATTACAAAGGATTATGGCTTCAGGTGAACTGTAACCAATGAGTCAGAATGGGAAAATAGAGTTTTATTTCACAAGTTGATAAGTTTTCATTAAAATAAAGATAATAAAAATGACAAAATTATGACTGCAATTACAAGTATATTTGACTCTTCCAAATGTGACTGCCAAAGTACTTGAATGCTTTGTTTTCCGTGAAATTCCTTATATGGGTTTCATTCAGTTTGGACATAAGAACAGGTATACCCTTACAAATAGTAATAAGTGAACATTTCTGTTAGTAGCAAGTTATGGCAGTGTTTACTCTTCCAGAGATGACTCATGTAGATTGCACCTTTTTTTTAATGGAGTTGTGATTTTTGTTATAGTTGCATACAAAGTTTATAATCATCCTAACTTTATTCTTGCTTAGGTACGACTAGCCACCCTGCTAAATTGTATTTTTAGACTTGTTTCCTAAGGAAATGAAGCTTACACTAGTCATGCTGTCACAGTCAGCTGTCATTGTCCGTCCATCTGTCCACCCTTGATAACTCAGCCAACTTTAAAGAAACTTGACAGACTGGCAGAGATAAACTAACTGGTTTTCTCCAACTCATTGCCTGGGAGGGTCATTGCTGGTGTCCCCCACTGGAGGAGAAACCAGAGCGATCTCAGCTCTTTGCTCAGTCCAAGCAAGCCTGAAAGGCAGCGGAGAGCTGAGCACAGGGCTTGGCTGCCCAGCCCAACGAAGGTAGGGAGGGCAACACCAGGAGAGATGGGGTACATTTTGAGGGCATTCCGGAGATTGCAGTGGGGGAGCTGAACGTATGAGAAAGACCTGGGGGTACGAAGGCAGCCCTATAGTAAGGGGGCATATTGTAGATCCTGCAGGAGATGGGGGTGGCAGAGGAGGAGCAGTGCAGCAGGAGGTGTAAGGAGAAAAACAGGAACAGATTTACTCCATTCTGCTCGTGGAACAACTTGTTTCCTCTTCTGTCATAGGCGCAGTTATGAATGTTGTAAGCTCTCAGAAAAAATGAGTGTTAGATAATGTTGTGTATGCCTTTTGCTGTGCTTAGCTGCAGACAGATCTCTGCGTAGTTACTTTGGTCAAACTAGCTGGAAACACAATCTTTGGTACACATCACTGCTATTGCAAAAATCTAATCATTACCATGCTATCAGCCTTAAAAAGTTTAGCTACGTTAAATGTTAAGTTTAAAGAGCTCTGACTGCCTTTATTGATAAAGAAAAAAAAAGGGAAGGGTCTGATCTTTTATTTTTATTGCCCTATGTTGTTACAATTTATGTTGAATGGGGAGGATAGAAAGGAACGTCATTTAAAACGTCAGATGCAGCATTGGAAAGTTTGTAGAAAAAGATGCAACTTATGAAACTCAAAGTGAAAGAAAGTGTTTGGATGATAACCTTTTGGTAAACGTCTAGACACCTTTATCAGATATCAGAAACGTTTTTGAGAAATTTCTTTCACCTGTTTGTCAATAATTTTTTCTCTAGATACTTCAGTTTATGGCATTCTCTTATCACATCCCCATATCTCACAGTTATCTCTGTGCTCTGATTTTCAGCTGGTTTTCTCTTGGCCAGCTACTTTATCCTTTGCTCATTTTTGGTTGTGGTTTTTTTTTTTTTATTGTATTAGTTCTCCTGCTGTAATTCCAAGAAGTGGTACTGCATATCTCCATTAAAAAGCACATCAAAATTTAAGATTTTAATCTGGAAGGTTCAGTCTCAGTGTAGGGCTTTATGTAGAGATAATCTATTGAAATACACTTGCTCATTTTCCATGAAGTTATAACAAGTAACTTCCCCCCTTTCCTAACACCATGACCCTTAAGCTGTGTTTGTTTATATCACCCTAACTTAATGCTCCTTAGTTCTGATACATCCTTGCCTTTTGATTGAAAATTATCTGTAAACTGATGAAAATTTCCAGTCTTGGCAGACATGGGAGCCTAGGCAGCTTCCTATTAGCGCTTGCTTGGACACTCTTTTCCTGCCATTGTCTCCCCATGTACAATAAGCCGCTCTCCCTCAGTTTGCCTGAAAGTGCAGCCACCGGCTCTCAGCTGAAATGATGTAGTAAGAATGACATTAGGATGTAAGCAGGCTCCAGCAGGAAGCAAGGAGCCGCTGGGGAAGGTCAGGAAACACTTTAGGGTCATCAGAATTTTCTGCAGTCTTCTGAGACCTTAAGACTCTATTAATTAATGTATTTAACCCTTCTAGTTTGCAATCCCTGTGTGGTCATGTGTGTGCTGTTTGTCTGTGCTGTACAGCTAACCCCATGAAATAGCTTTACCCTGAACAAGCATCTTTGAAGATATTCATCATATATGCATGTACATTTATATGTGTATATATATATTTTTAAAAGGCCTACATTTTTCAGCAGGGGAGTGGCCAGATTAAATAGTCCTGAATTATTAAAAATTAAACAGCATGCATCTCCTTCTATCAGATTATTTGAAGAAACAAAAGCAAAGTCATATTTATTTTTTTTCCCCATTCAGTCTGCCATAATCAGCATGTACTCATTGTGTCTCAAGTGAATGTCTTGCATGCCAGCTGCCAAGAAGGCTCTAGAAGCATGCCGATAAGTAGAAGAGCTCCTATTTATGTGATGGTTTTTGCTTTCGGTCCCCTGCATGACATTTTGGGTGTTGCTTGGTTTGTGCTATATTGAGGCTTCATCTTTTGTTTCCTCTTCAGAACTTTTATAAGTGAATTTCACAGGAGAGGACTACTTGTTCACTTTATCTTTCTGTTTATGTATAAGCTTAAGCAGTCCTTGCTGCAAAAGTTTGAAAAGTACACAAAGTGTACTGTGTAATTTTTCTTCTATATTTTCTTCCACAGGCATTAGCATGGTTCCTCTAATTAAGAATAAAAAGAAGTTATGTATTTAATGTTGTTGTTTCTTCTCTATGTTGTATTTCATGCTATAATTAAAGCCACACAGCACGTAAGAATTTATAGATTATAGGGGAACATATGCAAATGGTCTTCCTCACTGTCAGGTTTATGGTTTTATAGCACATGACGAAATGTAGATGAAAGGGGTGTGGATTTTAAAAAGGGGGCTTGCAGTTGGAAGGAGTTGTAGCTGTAGCTGCCTGCGGACAGAAGAATGGAGAGAGCAAAATGTAATCTGCAGAGAAACTTAAGCTTTTATTGCTGTGCTAGTTTGTTTTTGTAGATTTTTCTTTCATGCTTTGCTCGAACCAAATTAAAGTCATCACTAGAATTAAAAGGCACGATCATTTGGCTGGAGTTTTAAGAGACATAACAGCAAGCTATGCAACCATTCCAGTGATTAGCTGTTCTATCGAAGAAACCAATGCTTTTAAGTGTGTTAAAACTCCGGTGCTTCTGGGAAGGAAAGAGAGCTGTTATAATGCAAATTGCTCCTTACTTAATGGTGCATCAGCTGGATGGAAAAGATAATTTCTTAAAGGTGTTACTGTTTCCTGACTATGTAGTCTCCATTTAGCAGTGTTGGTAGTGACAGGGGAGTGTGTCATCAAATCCAGCGTTTGCAGTCTGGGGACAAACATTCCAAGTGACCACTTTGCTTTTCTCTCTTTGACAGGTCTGGGAAAAACCAAGAGAAAGACGAGCGCGCGAGACGCCTCACCCACTCCTAGCACGGACGCAGAATACCCATCCAACGGCAGCAGCGCCGACCGGATTTATGATCTTAACATTCCAGCCTATGTGAAATTTGCCTATATGGCAGAGAGGGAGGATGAACTGTCCCTCGTTAAAGGATCCCGAGTAATTGTCATGGAGAAGTGCAGCGACGGCTGGTGGAGAGGTAGCTACAATGGACAGATTGGCTGGTTTCCTTCGAACTACGTGGTAGAGGAGGTCGAGGAGGCAACTGCAGATTCACCCAGCTTCCTCAGCTTAAGGAAAGGCGCTTCCATGAGTAACGGCCAGGGCACCAAAGTACTCCACGTTGTTCAGACACTGTATCCATTCAGCTCCGTCACAGAAGAAGAGCTCAATTTTGAAAAAGGGGAAACGATGGAAGTCATTGAAAAGCCAGAAAATGACCCAGAATGGTGGAAATGTAAAAATTCCAGAGGGCAAATTGGTCTTGTTCCTAAAAACTATGTAGTAATCATTAGCGATGGTCCTACCATTAACACTTCCCATCCACCTCAGATAAGCTACACGGGACCATCTTCTACCGGACGGTTTGCTGGAAGAGAGTGGTATTACGGGAACGTTACCCGACACCAAGCAGAATGTGCCCTGAACGAAAGGGGAGTGGAAGGAGATTTCCTTGTTAGAGATAGTGAATCTTCGGTAAGTGGTACTTGGCCCAGCAGGCTTTGTAATTGCTTTGCTTGGGTTAGCCATCTTGGGTTAGCCAGCGGGACAGTGAATAGCTTCCCTATCTGTAGTAAAGGGCTTTTCGCCCTTAAAGAAGCAGCAGCGCTTTGGCGTTACCAACCCATGCGCTTACTGCTTGTGAGATTTGGTATGTTACTGGAATGCACTGACATTTACACTGAAATTTAACAGCTGTGCTCTGTGTTATCCAGGGTTTCTTAATTAGCGGGCAAGCAACTAAATATTTCAGGCTTCAGTTTGACTTTTCATGTGTTCCTCGTATGCAGTCGTCCTCAAATTTGCAGCGCTATGAGATAAAATAATTCTAGTGAGTTGCAAATTTGGTCATTAATTTGATTTTTAAGGCCATTTTCCAATGGGATTTTTGCATTGGTCAGTTTCATTCTGACTAATTGAATAATGGCATAGGTTCTTTAAACTGTTGGTTAAAATCCCATTTTAATATATTTCTGCTCTACTTAGATTACTTAGGTTGTAATAAGGTAAAGTTACTATTCTATCTAATTGTTAAGATTATGATACACAACAGAGAGGGTCGAGTCAGCAGCTCATATGCTTTGTAAATTGAGCCTTGATGACATCAGAGGGGTATGAGTAGGGCTGCGTAGGGATCATTGTAATTCTGAAAGTTCAACTTTAAAATTACACTGAAAACTCTTTCATGTATGCTGAGGCCAGAGAATTCATAGTTAAGGCATTCAAAATTTAATTATCCCTTGACTGCGATTTTTAAAAGGCGACAGATTTTAATAATTCCCTAATACATCTTTCAAAAGCTACCAAAAAAAAAAAAAGAAGGAATAAAATCTAAATTTCTGATTAGGGCTTTTCTGCATTTATTGATTTAATTGTGAGGCCATTCTATGACTGTTGTTTAGTAGATGTCACCGTCTAAGTATTTTGCTGCTTCACATATAAAAATTCAAAATAATATAGTTATATTAGCCAAGTCTTCTAATTTAACTGTACGATACTACTAAAATAAGTATATCTTATACAGCTATAGACATCTATCTCTGTGCTATATTTGTATCAGGTTTCACTGTGCCTGTATTGTGGACTATCCCGGTCTACAACGTAGATTGCAAATAAAAACTAAAGCAGTGTCAACTGCATATATATTTTGAGCTATAACACGCTTTTAAAAAGACTTATTGACTCTAACCAAGTCAGAAGGCCATATTGATTGCATATATCACTTCTGGATAGAACTTGTGATATTCTTTACCATAATTGTCTATAAATTGCGTGAAAACTGTTCCCATATACTATTCCTCATGTAAATTACTTCATTAAGTAATCAGTAGTCAGTGTTGGCATGACTGCATGCTGGAAAACAAAGAAATTTACTTTAAGTAAGGGGGAGAATTAAGCACGAGCTCATATCTGGAAGTGAAGGTCCTTTTAGCTCTCCTTACTGTTTTGGAAGCCTGTTTCACATTTTCATTTGCTGATTCTGTTTTTGCTAAGTTACATTTTCAGCTACTCGGAAGAGGTCTCAGAATGAAGTGAAAACCTGAGGTAGTAGTGAGGTAGATTCATTACGTAGTGAATACTTTATGCCTTTTAAATAAAATTTCTTTCCTAACACAACTCTTTAATAAACTGAACGGCAGCTTTCTAGATGAGCAGAATCCCACTATTGAATTAATAGAGCCTGCATTTTTAATATAATGGTACTAAAAATTTTGGATTGGCTGGCATGTTGGCTCTGGGCAAGTGAGAGGAACAGTGGCAGCAGAACAGCTGAAAGACAAGGCAATTGTTAATTCTGTAGGGTTTTCTAAATCCAAATAAAACTTTGCATTATAATTTTTGGAAAACATTGCTAGTTTATTAAAGTTACGACTCTTGCTATTTCCTGAAATTTTTATATCATATGTAACATTATTGACAGAATATGATTCTGTAGTGGTCCCGAATATATATATATATATATATTATTTATTTTTTTTCTGGATACAGTATTGTCTGGTGAAATTTTGGACATCTTTCCTTGATGAATTTGCTCTGCAGAAGACATGGTAGCTGTCAAGCTACCCTTTCTTTAAAGCTCTGTGTCAATGAGTTCCTATTGCTGATATTAGTCAACTGTAATCACTAAATGAAGGCAAATGGAAATAAACCAGAGGAGAACAGGAAGTAAAATAGAGATTAAATAAACATAAACCAAAGCAGAACAGGAAGAAAAATAGAAATTTAGAAAACGAGACTGATTTATAGAGGCTGAGAGGAATCAAGTTTGTTTAGTCAACAGAAGGAAACTCTGAGGTGGGACAAACAGTCTTCTAAAATGTAGAAAGCCACTAGAGGATTATGGTAATCATTAAATTACAGTAGTTCAGCTGTCTCTTCAAGGTGGCATCCTGTCTGACAGGGGCAGGCAGGTATAACTGGATGCGGTTACCCTTGGTGTGTCCGTCCAGCAGGTAGAAGCTCACTTTCAGATCTGGATGCTGCATTTTGGGTTACCCTTAGACAGTAGCTATCAATTTTCTTCTGTCTTTTGGGAAAGTGCCAGAAAGACAGTTTGCAAATTAATACATTACTTAAAATACAAAAATGCGCAGCCATTTCTCAGCGCAGGCCATGTCACAGTGACCCCCGTGCTACAGCTCGTTTCTTTGCTCCTAAGAGTCTACTTCTTGAGTAAACAAATTTCCCTGAAAGGACACAGTAACCTTTTCATTAAATATGACATCGTAACACTAAACATACATGTATTCAAAGCAATTTCAAATTTGCTGCCTCCATTGTTGCTGGGGAAATTGTTGCTTATGGAGCATTCATTCAGAATGTGGTCTTTTAACAGCATCTAACACTTACTGGAGTCCCTGAAAATTTACTCAATTCATATTGCAGCAAGTTTTTTGCACGCACATAAAGAAAAATGTGCTGAATTGAGGAACTTACCTCTTTTTCTTCTTCTAATCTTGATCTGATCTTGCAAATCCTGTATTTGAGGTTTTTTTGAGCAGTGAGAAAGACTGTAGTTATGCACGTAAATGCTTCCTTTGTCTTAGCGCTACTAGAGAGTTTTATTTTTTATTTGGTTTAAAGAAATATTTTACTACATCTCAGAGTTTTGTCTGCTCTCATCTTTATATATCATACCATCATATAACTTGTTTATGCATTTGAACTATAAAAGCATTGGTGATTGCTAGATGGGGTGTTGGTTTTTTTTTTTTTTCCTGAAGTGCCAGGAGTGATATAATAAGCAAATGGGCATATTTGATAGCATTAGGAAAAAGATCACAAAAAAATCTATTTCAAGCTTATTATGTATGGAACAATGAAAGATTTTAGAAATAGCTCTTAAATGCTTGATGGTTGACATATTTTATATGTGTGACTACAAAGGCTGTGGCTAAATATCACCAGGAGTGTTTACGGGATCAGAGCGAAAGATGTTGATTAGAGAGACCAGGTTGAAGAGAGTGAAGTTGTCAGCTCTCCCGTTTGCTCATCTTTCCCCCAGACCAGCACTTCCCATTACACTGTGTTATGAACCCACCTATTAAAGCCATGGATGCAGGGTTTATTCCTATCTAAACAGGCCTCATAGATAAAACTGTGAGTCATCCTGCTAATCTCGTGCCTGATTTTTGACCTCTTTTAGGGTTTTCTATAGCCTTCCATCACCATAGTTACAAAAAGTCATCTGCATATAAGTTTTCCTTAGATTACATTGAGTTTGCTCGTGCTACTGATCTATGAAAAGCTGTCCTTGGATAGATGAAGGTTTGTATTATTCTGTATTTGCTTGATGAGACTGTCATGTTTTTCCATTTCAAATTTTAGTAGATGCAAGATTTTACAATATTTCTCTAGATTTAATTTACCAGATGTTTGTCTCACAGCAAGATTTCTTTAGCCAAAAATATTCTCCACAGTTACATTTAGATCTAAGGGATGTTGCTGTCATGGAGAATATCCTGCGATGAACTCTGTGAGGTAGCTAGGAGCCTGATTATCTTCATTAATTACGAAATACTATTATTAGAACCATAAACTTGTTTGAACCATTTAAGCCCATAGTTTATGTAACAGGCATAACATTTTTGCCAACTCTGTTGTACCTAGGTAATGTCACCTTAAGTTTTGGAGATGTAAAGGAGGAGACTGAAGTGGAATATGCCTAATTAGAAATACTGCTTGATTTGTTCTTTCTGTTGCAGGCTGCACAGTTGATTAAAAACTGAAGTTTATTGTGCCATTTAAGTAGTACTCCTGAACAAATAATGTAGATTTAATATATGCGGTCTCTGTACAGCCACTTCTTACCCTTTTTGAGTTGCAGGCTCTTTAGCAGTCAGATTTTTGTTCTCTCTGTAGCACCTAACACAAGACAAGCCAGTCTTGGCTGACACTGTTGGCCTGGGTTGGGTAGGTGATCATCATGCTTTGGAGATCTAAGATTCTGCTGGAGAGAGAAGAAAATTTGGAAGGAAGAGGGGTTTTTGTTCAGATGCACCCTGGGAGACGAGTGTGCTTGCTGGTGCTGTAGCTAACAGGAAGGACTAATAGGCTGTGGCTGGCGATGAGGGAGAGCAAGCACACCACACCTCCAGCTTCTGACCACACTGCAGACACCCGTAGACTTCAATAAAAGCTTCTGTCAGGGTGTGCAGTCCCCTTGCACTCCATTACAAGTGGGTTCGAAACTGGTGATTAGACAAACACCACTGCTTCGTAGCTCTATGATGTCTTCCTGTGAAGCAGAGATGTTATTTTTCTCAAACCACTTTTGTGTGTTAGCAGGAATGAGCTTTGGAATTTTTTGACCGTTCTAGGAGGAATTATTCGGTAGGAAGTAATAGCTACCTTCTGCCAATAGCATCACAGCTGTCAAATTATAGTAACTGATCCTAAATGGGATTGCAGAGTATTGTGTTAAGATGCTACCAAGGATTGTGGGTACTACTGAATTTGTGTCAGTCCTCTGAGATCACTTTTGGCTTCTGTGCTATTTGTCCAGCAGTAGTGAAGGCAGAGGGAGGAGGCACAGGTTGAGAGCTTTTATGCTTTTTGAGGAGCAAATTCTGTAGCATTCAGAGCGTCCCATATTTTCCTGGGGTTTTGATCCTGCAAGTGTTGGTTAGAAGCAATGAAATGTGGCAAATGTTCAAACACTGAAGCATTTGTCATGTTCTGTGACATGCTATGATTGATAAGCGTAGCGAAGACAGGGAGAAAGTTTATCTTTAAAAACAGGCTTAAAGAAATATTCTAGTGGTTTATTTTAAATGGAAGAACAGAAATCTTATTAGAGCTGTATTTGAAGATCAATGGAACTAATTCCTGTTTCTGGCCTCTGTAACCTTGATTTTGGAACATGGTGAACCATTACATAGAGAGAAAGGGTATTTGTTTATATCAAAATGAGATGGGAAGAGGTAGAAAAAGGAATTTTTAACCCTCCCATGTGGTTCTTTCCAGCCTATGACTGTGGGTTTTTTGGATGGGTGATTGAGTAGGAGAAGTCAGGGAAGACCTGGGTATGGAAATGGAAGGAGCCGAAGAGCTCCAGGGCAGGCTCACAGATTGGAGCTCAAAGGGTCTAGAATAATCTGAAGAATGAGAGTATCTTCCATGAAGGAAGGGTATTGCCAGGTGGAACTGGAAAAGGACGAGGGGTGTGGGGGGGAAGTAGTTATAGGATCAGTAAAAGTCTTTCCGAGGAAGTTATTTTCCCCAACGACACCATTTATGATTAAATTGTGTTGTTTCATTCTCAAATGAAGGTTGTAAAGAGGGAACGTTCTTTCACTTGTTTTCCCTTTTATAGCTTTATAACTTGTCTTCATGATAAAGTTTTCCAATTTTTTTTAATAGACAGTGAAGTTTCTGACCAAAAAAGTAACGTTAAAGGAACATCTTCCTGCTTGTTGCCTTCCACATTTTGTAGGCATAACCTTGCCTATAGTCACCTTAGTCATAAGCAGGAGTTAAAATAAAGGAATCTGAAACAATTCCTTCACACCTGGAGTGAAGAGCTGCAGATGCATAATAACTAATCTTCAATTTTCTGATTTAGAAATTGATTTAATGTTGGGTTTAGGTCTTCCTAATTATGACAGTACAGAAATATTCGCAGGTTCCCTGCCATGAAGCTATGTTCTGTAATTCTGTTGCAGAATCATCAACTCCTCTATAGATATCAGGGATTAAAATTTACTTCTTATGTGCCTTTATTTGGTGTATATGAGGCTTTTATTCCTGAAGAAGTTAGTGTGCAAACATCTAAATGTAGCAATTAATTTAAGAGGGAGAAGGGAGAAAAATTGGTCAGCATTTGAAACAAAATAGCTGAAACAGTAAATAAAATAAACAGACTTGGAGCAAATCCAAGGAGGACAGCAGGGAACCAATTCAAGCTGCATTGACATTGAACAAACATACTTTGAAATAGTAATGTTAAGAGCAGTAGTTTATCTAGAGGTGTTTTTTTTAATAGTCTTTTTAACCATATTGCATGTTTGGTAGAGTAGGAAAAAAAAACCAAACAAAAAACAAACAAACAAAAAAAGCAAAACACAAATGCAAGTCCCGTTGCTTTTGCTGTTTGTTCTTGTGTCCTGCAGAAGTTACTACACTGAGGCCAGTAAAGGGTTTCAGGATTCTTGCAACAGCTGTTCGAGCTCTTCCATCTCTTTGCACCGGATGATGGCTCTCAAAAGAGTTAGATCAGCCTTTCCGTTATTTTTTTTTTTTTAATTAAATAGGATCACGAAAAGAATAAACTTTGTAACATATATTCTGGAGAAAATAACCAATTGCAATGCCTTCTATTTATGCATCAATCTAATTAGCAGCTCCAGGGCTGGGAAGAATGGGCAGTAGTTCAGGAAAGTGTTCGTTCATTAAAGGTATAATTAAAATGGCAGGAAGAGTATTTAATGTATTGTGTAGACCACCTCACAATGATCTAAGTCTGGCGGTGCCTGGGACATAGGACAGTAGATCAGAGGTCTAAGACCTATTCTAGCACTTCTCTGTGTCATTAGCGCATCCTTTCTGGTCTAAAGATAATGATTCTTAGCAGGTATAAGGAGCTTTGAAAACGCATAGTTTTTACATGCTGAAAACAATTGGGCTTTGTCAGAAAACATTAAAAGTTTGTGGTGTGCAAAGTGATTATTTCACTTATTTTTAAACCTTTGTTATAGCATCTTTTCCTGTTGCTATTAGTTCAGATTATGAACTTTCCTTTTGTAAGCTCTTTTATTGTAAAAGAGGGCCCTTTGATTACTGGTTTTTGCTTGGCATAGGCATCGCCCATGGAAGCACCAGAACTTAATCAGCAAGACTCGGTCTTGCTTTTCAAATCCCAAGCAGCCAGTCTGTACGTGCTCCCCTCAGTGCGGTCCTCCTTGAAGATACCTTATGGACCTGCCTGGTAGCCTGTGTTTAGAGCCCAGCAATCAGCTTCCTAGAGCCCATTCCCTAAATTTCTCTTCCGTGAGCTCAGAGTCTCAGCGCTTGGCTTGTGCCAGCCTGCGCTTTGTTACCATTTCATTGCTGCTGTGCAAGGCTATGGAGATGCCCGTGCTGGAGGGTTTGTCTACACAACAGTCAGGGTCTTGGCCACAGCACAACATTGGTACAACCGGGTTAGCTTTAGCCCAGCAGGATAGGTGTTGAAAACACGACAGTCTTGGTGTGAGCTCTGTGCCGGTCTGCTTGAGATGCTCCCGAGGCTGGGGTTTAATACCACAGCTAGCTGGTTTCACATAGCCGTTTTCAAACTTGGACCTAGGGATAGATGACAGGGCATGAATCCAGTCTTGGGTGGAGCGTTGGGAACCCCAAAGATATGCTATTAAACATTTCTTTCCATCCCTCTCCTCTTGGCAGTCATGGGGGGATGTTGCGTGTATTTTGAGCCAGTGGATTTGGAACAACTCAATGCCTGAAGCTGCCTTCCTGCCGGATCTTCTACTGACCCATCCAAGGCCCTGTGGCACCAGGTGGAAGAAGTACTTCTCCTGGATGGATGTTATGTAAAATAATTTTTAAGGAAGTGGTGCTTGTGGATCTGGAATGTAGTGTCTTGAGGTGGGCAAGTGTTAGTTCAGAGGTACAGGAAGCTAGCTGCTGGCTTGAGCAGCACAGGGAGGGAAGAGCTGCTGCCCAAAGCTGAGGTGCAAGCCTGGGGAGCTGGGCCAGAGCCAGAGCAACAGGCACGGCAGGAGCTTTTCTTGCTCTGGGCAGGGGAGATGGAAGGGAAGGCAGAGAGAGCATCAGTGCTAAAACATGTGACGGGCAGATACAAGGGATGAGATTTTGGGACAGGTAGAACATGGGAGATGTGTGGGGCAGAGACTCACATCATTGCAGGAAAAAAAGACAGCATGCCTGAGAAAATGCTGTCCATCAGCTTACTTACGTACATACTCAAGTGTATACCTGACCCTCAAAAGCAGTGTAGAGGACTCCGGAAGCTGTGGTTTCATGAACCAAAGTCTGGTGACAGCAGTAACGTCCGAGGGCTCCTGCTCCCCCCTGCTTGGTCCTCTGCTGTGCTGCAGCTGACTTGGGGTTGTTCATAAGGCAATGCTGTGAACCAGATAGTCCCTTGTGGGTTTTGTTTAGCCCGGACAAATTCAGGTTCTCAGTGCTGGTCTGACCAAAGCAGCAACGCGGTGTGGGGGAGGACCGTGGGACTGCAGGAAGGCCGTGTCTGAAATTGGAACGTGCCTTCAATGCTTTTTTCTTAAGGTGGACAGACACCCTGCAGCAGGACTTCCAGAGTCACATCAGGTGTTACTCATCTCCATTAAGTACTTGCTATAAACTCTGGTGTGTGCTTTTTATTTTTTATTTTCCCCATTGTCGCCTGCTGGCAGGCGACACCCACCTCCAGCTACCACTCACAGGGCAAAGCCCGTGCTCCTATCTCTAGGGCCCAGGCAGCAGCAGTCAATGGCTAGAGATGGAGTTCAGCCAGAAGCAAGGGACAGTGTGTCCTTTTTACCCTTCTACGGTGGCCTGTGATGCAGAAAGCTGAATGGTCTCATCCTGGCTGTTTGGATGACAGCACTGTCTTCGTTAAAGCAACCAAATGCCGAGACGAAGAGATTTCTCATGTGAAATTGTTCTGTCCTGAATAACTTAATTAGTGCTTAAATTTTGCCTTTTGTGGATGGTGGTTTGGTGGTGAGATTTGGACTGTGTTTTCATTCTATAGCTTTATCTTTTTTTACAAAAAAAGGTGTACTCAATAGGTGAAATAATTCCCCATACATGTGGTAATGAAGATAAAAGGTGAATGTGTTTTTGTCTTTTGCAATGCAAAGCAAGAACGGCCCTCTAGTGGTCACGGCTCTAAAAAAAAAAAGCGATATTGCATCTCACACAAGCAATGGTGCAATGATTTCTTTCTCCAGGACTCTCTAGCAAGGTAACCATACATGATGAAGTTTTTCCCTTCTTGACATTCTTGTGCTTCGAGATTGAGTAACTAAGATAATATTTGCAATTTAGTCATGTAATTGGCAACTTCAGACTGTGCATCTGGGGAGCTTTCACTTAACTGACTTAACTGTGCACGTTAATAATGATGGCAATTATTTATTGAATAATAGACTATTGGGTTTCTTAAGTAGCTAAAGCAGCGAGCTGTGGAACAAAGACTAGCATAAATTACCATCAACTGTATGACACAGTTTGTTCCTGAAACCACAAAATTACGCCTTCATTTTGTTCACTTTTATGTAATTCTTTTTTTTTTTCTTTTTGAATTCTTCTCAACAGCCCAGTGACTTCTCGGTATCTCTAAAGGCATCGGGGAAGAACAAACATTTCAAGGTGCAGCTCGTGGACAATGTCTATTGTATTGGGCAGCGTCGCTTTAATACTATGGATGAGTTGGTGGAACACTACAAAAAGGCTCCCATCTTCACCAGTGAACACGGGGAAAAGCTATATCTTGTGAAAGCACTTCAGTGACGTTGAAGATGGACTTGGCCACCTGGGCCTCTTATAACTTACAAGCCTTAGGTCCTAAATTCACTTTTATAGAGCAGAGCAATATCTGAAGCAGGCTTAAGGAATAGGCTCTTTCTAAAGTGTTTGCTCTGTCGGTTGCTGTTTGTCTTTTTTTTTTTCTCTCTTTTTTTTTTTTTTTCCTGTTTGACTATTTTTGTGTTCCAGTTCTGTTAATCTCCGACCACCTCTCTTCAGGTTGAGAGTTTCCCTTGGGTGGCCGTGGCGAGCACTCACCTTCCCGGCTGAGTTCAAAACTCCCCTCTCTTGCGTACGTTTACATAGTTAGCTCAGATGAAGGAGGGGCGTTTTCAATTCAAAGCAGTGTTAATCTGTTCAGATTGCTCATGCAGGCAGAACTCTCCGTTCAGAGACATCATTGGGCACAGTTTGAATGCACTGAAGCTGCAGCTACTTTGAAGTGAGAGAGAGTAGACATAACAGTTGTGGCTGTGAGTTCTGTAGCTATATCGCTTACCGAGTAGTATATTACAAAAACCTCCTAGTTCCTAGAAGCACTCTTTACACTGTACTCTGCTATTACATTGCCTCTCTGACTCTTTGTAAAGAGTACACTAATTAAAAGCATTTTGTAATAGTACTTCTTCAACTACTATGGTAAGATTGTAGTAAAAGAAAACTATCTAGTGTATTTTGGTCTGTAATTGCAACAAAGAGAAATTTTATTTGAAAGTTGATTACTAGAGAAAGAATCATTGAATTGTAAAGGCTGAATGTTTTGGTAATCTACAACCAAATGTGCCATCCACATAATGCTTTTTCCTCTTGCCCTTCTGCTTGTTTGAATTAAACGATTATGTATTTAATTCTCAAAGTAATATGTATCTGTAGCTGATTGTTGACACTAATACAGAAGATTAATAAAAACTGATCTTGGGATGGGGTGGGGCGGGCTACCAACACTATATATATATTTGCTTTACGGAAAGAAGTCTTCGGGTTTTACAGAGGATGGCGTGGTTGGTAGGAAGAGACACACAGAATGTTTATGAAGAAAATGCATTTTTCTCTTTTCTTTACATTTAAACTCCTTTATGGTTTAAATATACAGTCTTTAGATGGCACATTCCTGAGATTGAAGAAGGGATCATGAGATCTCAAAATCTTGCATACTCAGTTTTTTGGATATTGTAATAAAAAAGGTATTATGTCATGATGGAGTACTGGATTTATCCTTGGGTGGTAGTCCTGGTGTTCCTTTAGCAAGGTGAAATAGAGTGAATAACGAATTTGTTTGTCTTGGAATTTGTGTGGCCTAAAAAGAAAACTTCTGTGACTGCAGAGAACAGTTTGATATGAGGCAGTGTCTAATGAGCTCTGTGTTTCTTCTTTCTGTGATAAGTAAATCTGTTCGTAGCTTTAATGAAAACTTCAAGATGGAGCTGTTTCCTGGTACCTTTTGGCAATTAAAACATGTTCCTTACCTATTCTGTATTTCAGCTGGTGGTAGTGCAACCACCTCTGTGCATAACTCCAGTGTAGGTTAAGCAGTGGTGTCTGACTTGCTTTGCTGTAAATCATACTACTGCCAGGGAGACTGCACTAGTACATCCCTCAATGAATTGCAGATCCTGCTCAGACCTGAAAGACAAGTAAAATTTTTTTGGAGTTCTACACACGTACTAGTTTCCCACCACTCTTGAAATCTTATTTCTATAAGGTTATCTAAATTGACAACTGTATTGGAATTCACAGCTGTGTTTTATTTCTGTACATGCATAACTGAAAATTGGGCAGTGAGACTTCGCTTGATCCAGCTTAATGAAGGAAAGCAGTGATTCACAGCAATGGTCATGCGTTATCCTGAAGAACACCCACCTATGACTATCTTCTAAGAATATAGAAGCTTTCCTTAGGAAGTTGGTGAGGAGTACCAGTTGTTTGTAATCTACCTATAGAAGGACTCCACAATGGGCTGCTTCTTAAACATCATAAGTGAATTCTGCAGAGAATGTAGGTTTTTGCCTTTTAATACTTAGGTTTTTTTCTTTAGGTGAATCTAAGCATGTACCAAATATGGCAATGAGGTTAAGAAAGTCAGCTATATGTTGTATAAGCATTTTCAGGTTTGAATGAATTGCTTTTTGGTCCCATTGACTCTTTGTAATATTTGGAAAAATGATATATGGGAATGGTTTTCCTTTTCAGTAAACTGATTACCGCAATTACTCTTTCCTGCCCCTTGCTCATTTTTCTGAAATGTTCCCCATGTTTCCTGTTCCAGGAGCCTTTGTATGCCTCTTGCAATCCTTTTTTTCACTTTTTTTTTTTTTTTGTAGTCCCTTTTTACAAGCTCTGTTAGTTCCTAATCCCTTTCTAGTCTTTACATCTTAGAACTAAATCAAGTAGACATACAAGTGAAGTTTTTACCATATGCTTTATATTTCAATGGATTTATCAAATCCTTTTTTTTTTGTTACCTCGTCCTCTGTAAACAGCTTCTGTGTATTGAGGTGTGAATTGTTAAAGTATTTTGTTTTGGAAGCAGTTAGTTAATTTATGAGCCAGCAGTGTGGATGACTAGCTCAAGTTATTTTTTTTTTGAAACAAGCCTCATCTTGTTTTTGCCCATGCTGTATTTAATCAACATACTCTCCATTCAACAGACTCATTAACAGTTCTTCAGTTGTTCCCATCTTTACTAATTGAGATAAGTTTCTGCAAGTTTTGCTGCCTTTTTGACCTCCTTTGATGGATTGGGCTGAAGTATTAACGACCTTCAGTACTAACTGCTTAATAAAGGGGCAATAGACTTAGATTTTATTTTTATTTTCCTATTTTATAGGTACCTTTCTATTATTTGCCAAAACCTCACCCTTATTTTTTGACTCCTTAAAGGCTCCCTGTTAAAGCTTGGGGTTGGGGATGTGTGGATTTTTTTTAAGATGAGAAAAATTGTGGTGACCCGAGTTTCTTCCCTACAGTTTTCATTAAAGGTTCAAATAACTTCTGATGGAGTAGAAGTGGTGATTTTTCATTATGGTGTTCAGTCTGGCTTTTCTCATCATACCTGATTCATATAGATGCATAAGTTGTACTTTTAAGTATTGTTCTTGTACAGCTCTTAATGTTTTCTTGCCTTGCTGGTGTTTACATAGGAATGTGAATGAGTTGTCTGAATCTGTAGCAGTTGCTGTACTTTCTGTGCAGTGACAGAAATTTGAAATCCATGTTTTTACTTTTAGCTCTGTGAGCTTGTTGACGAGCTCCCTCTTCCAGTTATCTTGACCATTTGTGGTATCGCTGAATAGCCCTACCTTGATTAGACACAAAAAGATGGTCAAAATCATGTCACTTCTGATCTTACACATCATAGCCCATCTGTTCTGTAGCACTCCTCTTCTGAGGATGTTTTATTTACAGGATGCCGTGGTAGCTGTTCTTTGTAAATATCTACAGTGTAATCCTTGGTCCCAGCTTTTATGCTCTTCAGTCTTATGAAAGTAAGCATGTATGAGACATTTTCCAAGGGGTGGGGAGACTGGACTTAGGCCAGCCACTCTGGAGTGGTGTATAGCCCCGTGCCAACTGGGAGCTGCTGCTCTTTGCACAAGTGCCTACAGTGCCACGTTACTGTTACTGATGGTGGTATTTGGCCAAAAACATTGGAGACCTTCATGGTTTACATGCTGGTTTGCAGATAAATGCATGCAAGCCTCTGCACAGCTCCCAAGCCAGGCAGCTGCTAGCCAGATCCAAATTGGAAGAAGCATGAACACATGGCATGGTGCCGAGTCTCAGCCTGAGAGCCTTGTGGAGAAGTACAGGAGAAACGCTTAATACAGCTGTGCAGCGTTCCCCTGGCTTGGAATGACTGTCAGCAAAATACTGCACAGCTGGGCACCAGGTAGCCACGGCTGACCTGATTTAATATTGAGGGTAGTCAGGTAGTAGGTGGGGACAAATTATTAAGGAACTGCCAAACCAAGAACACGCCAGGTAAACTTACTGTATTATAAAAGCCAAAGGGTCTGCTTAGTCTTTGCTTTTGGGGAGAGAAGAGGCAATAAAGACATACATTCGGGTAATTAACATGAATATGGATTATATGAGTGGACTGTAAAGTCCCACTCTTGAATGATTCTGTTTAGTTTTCTCTATTCAGATATTTTTGTCTCATAAATTTCTCTGAAATCCTTAAAGTTTACAGCTGTTCTTCCAACCTCTATTGTAGCTTTCCTATACTGTAAAGTTTGCTGCCTGTTTTAATAGTTTCACTAAAGGGAAATAGAGATTGTCCACTCTTGGAACGATAACTTTTGTTATAACACAAAGTGGAAGTACTTTTAAAATACCACTATGCAATTTTACTTATTTTTATAAGTCATATTTTGCCTAAATTATAAATAAAAAACTAGAAAAGGGATCACACTTCTTTTGGATTAGGTCTGGCAATTTACTTGGCAAAAGCTACTTTCATTCCACACGGACTTTCATTCCATCTTGATCTTAAACTAGTTTAATTCAGTGATTTAGAGGTAAATGAAACCTGTACAATCTCCAGAACCTGAATCTGATGACTTCTGTTTTCTTACTCCAGTGGGATGGGATGACTCATTTTTAAATGGGAACTTGTTAACATATTTATACTGATAAGCTGTGAAAGGTGCATTACTAAAGTAACTCTCAGCTCTTAAAACACCCTAGGAACCCTGAATCTTTCTGTTCCTTTCTCTTCAGTACATCCATAATTCAGTGCCTTTTTTAAGAAGCGAAAAGTGTAAACTATCAAGAGTACAGGATGCACAGTCTTGAATAGTGTTATGGATCACCTGGACCATGTGAATGAGACCTTTAAGGGTAAAAGGAGGATGCAGATAAATACTGCTGATCATTCACTGGTTGCTCCTCAGTGGAACAGGCTTTTAAGTAACAAATCAGTTGTGCATTACTATTCTAGGAAGTATACTGCAATTACAATCCAAATGTGCACCAGCTTCAATATATGATGACAGTGCCCAATATGTGTATGTTCTTGTGCTGGTGTCTTGCAAAAGCAATACCTTGTTGTCTTATTTTTCTATTTTAGGTGAGTATTTGTATCTATAGCTGTTGGATATAGTTATAGTTTATTGGAAAATCCAACACACAATGGTTTTTGAATTAAATTGACTTAACGTGAAATATAACCTGTATATAATATACTTTATAATATTTTCTGGTCCTTTGCACGCCTTTGGAACCCTATGCTACTTTTGTATTTTAAAATGCCAAGTTTTTCTGGCATATTCTTGGTGTTTCTTTTCTTGTTATAAAATAGATTGTCTCCCCTGTTGTTTGAAATACCTAGCCAAGCTCATCTGGAAGCTGACTAACATAAGTGGCATGTAACCATTGACATATTAGACAAGTTTTTCATTGCCGTTTCTTTCATATGTGGCAATATTAAATGTTTTAAGGAGTGGGAGGTTAAAAAGAAAAAAAGGAAAGAAAAAATGACTCTTTAACTTGACAGACTATCTTCAGCAGTGGGAGTCCACAGTTATGAGGAAAAAGTAACAGGTAAGAAATGTTCTTTTCTGTTTTCTTAAGTGAATTTAGTTTGGAATTTAGCTTGACATCATATGGCACTAGTGCCTGAAGTATTACAAAGGTTAACAAATAAATGCTGACTTAGTCCAGCTTAATGAAGGAATGGAGGGATAAAATCATTAATCTCAATGTACTACTCTAAAAAATGGTGGTAATCTTCAAAAGGGGAGAACTGTGATTTTGACACAACTTTTTTGCTGTTGGTGGGGTTTTTTGTTTTGATTTTTGAGGGAAGACTTCAAAAGAGGTGTCTTGCTTCAGTTTTCAAGCCAAATTTTGCTTCTGAGCTTCTTCCCGAGAAGCATCTCCTTGGGTGTGAGCCAGGCCACAGAGAATACGTTAACTGGAATTATTCTCCCAGCTGTAATTGAAACTGTGGTGGTGAATAATGGGTTACTTTTTTTTTTTTTTAATTTTGATCTCCATTAGATTGGATACATACATCTATATGGTAATTAATTAGTGGATTCTGTGGGTTACTGACTTAGTTTTTCAGCTGGGTTCAACTCTGTCAAGTTAAAATAAGCTTGATGATTTTTTTTTTTTTGGTTCCTTTTTATGTCACAGAACCAGTAGTGCATTCAGTGCAATTATAATTTGTAATGCAAAGGAGCCTTTCAGTTGTGGGCGGCTGGTATGTTTGGAATACTAAGTCCATAGATGATGATGATGATAATACAGCCATAAAGAATGGCGGGTAAGGGCACCAGCAGACAGGCAGAGAGAAACAGGCTCCTGGGATCATGGAACAAGTATCTGATGTTTTTTTCTTTGGAGAATTAGGATGTTTATTTTCATTTGAATATGCATAGCTAATTTGTAAAAGTGAAACTTAACCTTTGTTTGGTGTACAGTCTGTTTATTCAGAAGTAAATTCCAGCAATTAGCACTGCAGGAGGGAAAGTGGATGTTGAGGCCTTGAGAAAAGTGAAGGGTACTGCTGTTTGTGCTGGCTTTCCTACTGAAAATCCCATCAGGTTATATCCCAGCGATAAGTGGGATATTCCTGTTACTTGGTTTTACACCAGTGTTGGCCCAACTTTGTGCTGGTGTAACTTGTCTCCACTAAAGACAGGGTAACTGTGTTAGAACTGAGATTTCCATAATGTAGTCAAGGCTCTTGTGCAACTGGCTTGGGCTAAGCACAGACTTCAAGGTGAAGAAAAGAGGAAGTGTTGAATTTCACCAGGAATGGATGGGTGCCATCGAGAACTCTCTAATCCAGTTATTTTTGTCCTTTGCCATTACTAATTCAGCAGTGGGTGCTGACATTATCAGTGTTTGATGTTCTGTGTTAATAAGGCACAGAGCTGTTTCTTGTACTAACAGGTAACTTTGATCTGATGTGCCGCGTCTCTGGCTTGTCCCTGTGAAATCATTCTGCTATGAAATTCAGGGTGGTTTAAGAGAAATTATGTAATTTCAATTTAGCTGGCATTTCTGATGCAGTATATATAGCACATCTGCATTGTCAGCCTTTTGAGGCTCTTTGGTGCAACCTCTTTAGTATATGTGATCAACTGAGGAACCTGAAGATATACAAGTCCATGGGACCTGATGAAATACAACCCAGAGTCCTGAA
>JAOXJM010000001.1:144597952-144610145 GCA_026413425.1 Tringa solitaria
AGACTAGATGACCTTTGAAGGTCCCTTCCAGCCCAGATGATTCTATGATTCTATAAGACAGCAGTGACAGAAAATGAAGGTAGAATGTGTTCCCAACCCTGCATAATCAATGGCTTCAACATTCTGTCTGGGTTCAGAAAAAGCAGCTCTTTCGGGAGGCTCTTTGCCAACAGCTCGGCCAGGAAGAAACTTGACAGTTCAGAGCAGTAGCTCAAACTAACAAGTGTCTGTGTCCTCCCTCTGTAGGAGAGGCAGCAAGCAAGCAGTGAATTTATGCGCTAGTGAAAATCACCTTATTATTTTGAGCAGTAAATTAAGCTCTGCAGGCTGAGAAGCACTCACACACCTTGGCTCACAAGCATCAGTGCACACTTGTACGTAAGAGCGCACGCATACCAATATTGAAATGTTTTCAGAAGAACACATATCAGACCCAAGAAATGCATTCACAAGGTCATGGTAAGGAGCCAAGGTAAGGATAAATCCCTGGATAAGGATGTAAATCGGTAATGCAAAATCTTGGACAACTGCATGGCTGTGGGGAAAGATCTTTTTCTAATATTAATCACCAAGACAATGACTTCCTCAAAAGAGGGGACTCATTCAATCATGGGGGAGCTTCTTCCAAGAAAGTTTTTATTTATTTATTCTAATAACTGGTCAGACTCATTCCTTCAGATGTCTATTCATTACAGACCTGCCAGGCTAGAAACAAGCCAATGCTCATCCATGGATAACACCCTCTAAGATAACTGCTTCAACCCATGCAATTAAGATAACTGTTTGGGTTTGTTTTGTTTTGTTTTTTTTTTTTTTTAAGAAACATAAGGCTCAGATCTGTGGTCCTTGCAGTATGCTCCCACCCATCAGCTGGGCTGTGGTAACTATCAGTCTATATGCTTTCCGCATCCACTGCGGCTCGAGCTAAATCAAAGCAAATCCCAGCGGTATCGGGCTAAGAACGCACTCCAAACCAGTTACTGCAGCTGAGCTCACAGGCTGACTGCTCCCCTGGGGTCTCAGGACCAGCCCTTCTCAGGGACCTCTGCTATCTCTGCGGATACATACTCATCCGGAGTTGCAGGAGATGATAAAATGTGACTCAGTAAAGGAATAGGCAATTCCTAAGTGTACTGGGTGCGTTATCTTCACCAGCATCCATTTCGTTCAACAACGTCAGCTAAAATGAGTTGGTAGCTGCAGAAGGGCATCAACATCCTGGCTTTAACAGCATTTTTTTTGTGTGTTTTGCACCATAATAGCTTGCCTACATATGGTAGAAATCATCCCAATGATTTATCTGTCTCATCAACTTCCCGGTTCCACAGCTGATGAAGAAGATTTGGGGAGGAAGTTCATGTAAGCATCAGAAAAAGGCAAATTGGGTTTTCATGGCCCCATGCTACTTTATCCAATTACGCTTTCCCATGTGAGGGCATCCCACTGGGGCCTCACCCTTGGATTCACTCTTCTTAATGACATTCAATCATTTTGTGCTGAAGACAGTCATTTTCATAGCTGCTTGCATAATAAATTCACAGAGTTACATGCTCACTGGTTCTCTAATTATACCCCATTCCTGCAAAACAAAATGATTAAACTGAGTTTCTACTGAAAAAAAATTGTGAGTCAGCAGTTTTGTTTTACTGACAAAGTTTGAACGTTCTTGGTTTTGTTTGATATTTTCGTTTGCAAATTGGAAGCTCACTGTATTTAAAGGTTAAACCATAGAAAATTATTGGGCCAGTGGATAATTGTCCATTGAGTTGGTGGGATATTCCGTATTCCAATCCTGGCTTAAAATTATCTCAGTGACCTTGGGAAAGTTAATCTGCATTGAGTTTGAACTTTGTGGTACCGCAGCACCTGTGGTAGCACACTTGGACTAAATAAGTTTCAGACCTGGAGGCCACATAGCTCCTGCAGCACAAAAAAAAAAAATAAAAAATTTAGGAGACATTTGGAGATACAGAACATATGAACCATCTATACTTAGTTTAGTCCAATCACACACCTCAACATAATCTAAACCCGGTGAATTTTCACATTTTTGAAGTTACTAGAGAAGTAACTCTGGGAAGCTCCAGAGGAGGTGGGGGAAACCATCAGACCTATGATCACAGTGATCAGGGCTCCTACCATTTTAGGTGTCTTGTGTTGAGTATTGCAACTGGCTGTTGGCTCAGAGTCTTTCTGGGTATCTATGGTTATCACACATCACTGAAAATGTCCTTACTTTGTTTTTGCAGTGGGTGATACAGGTTGAGGATGTAATTCTGAGTGTAAAGGCAGTGGAATTAGTCAGTCCAGGTGCTAGTTGTGCCAACTAAGTGCAAGACAATATAAACATGATTCAGAGCCTAAATCCAGTTGAACATAGAAAAAAAAAAAAACCAAAACAAAACACAAAGGACAGGCACAAGCAATAAAGCTTCATTACAGGGGGGAGTCTCACAGCCTCCCTAATACATTCCCCAATGTCATACCACTCTTCTGTAAATGGCCCAAAGGCCTTCCAGTGCTGTTGGTGACTGGAGCTTCCAGGTCTAGGACAGCATTACCACACCAGGTCACCCAGAGAAATTGTGGATGCCCCATCCCTGAAGGTGTTCAAGATCAGGTTGGATGGGGCTTTGAGCAACCTACTCTAGTGGGAGGTGTCCCTGCCCATGGCAGAGTGATTGGAACTCAATGGTTTTTAAGGTCCCTTCCACCCGAACCATTCTGTGATTCTATCAGTCCAAGTTTGTGAAGTTGGACTTGATACTATGTTTTCCCTTCCAGCTCAGCTGAAAGGCTGACTTGGAAAGTTTAGTAAAACATGTTAAGTGGGCACCCAGCACCTGCCAGGGATGAGATTGGTTCATTGTCTCCTATGTGTTCGGCTGAAAAAGCAAATACATGTAGTTTCCATGTCTAATGCAACTAGAAGAGCCAGAAAAATGACCAAAAAACGGTGTCTTTCTGTTTCATTTCTGGAGTAATTCAATTCTGTGTAAAATCAGCATTGTGATTGCAGCATTCTTACTATAATTTTTCAGATACGTGTTTGTAATGTGAGGCATTGCCATGTGGCATTTTTACACTCTTTTTTTCCCCTCTTCTTTATAGAATTTTATGCTGAGTTCTGAAGTAAATGAAAGGTTTCGAATTGACAGTTCCAGGTGTAGATGCTGCCTGTTCATAAAGCAGGCGCTGCACAGTAGCAGAATTAAACTGTCAGTTTAATTGCACTTCAGCACCTCTTATCTGATCCATAGAAACCTTCGTGCCAGTAAAGAAAGTAAGCAACTGTGTTTTCAGTACCAGCATGAACTTTTATGCTGCAGACATTACGCAGCTGACTGAAATAGCTTGTTGGTGTTGCTGCTCTTCCACCACTGTCCTCACTCGCTGGTTATAAAAACTTGCTGCTTTACCCCTGTTCAGAGCCAGTTTCCTGCTTTCTGGATCTGCTGGGCTTCGGTAACATGTTTGCTGGGAAAAATTCCTGCTGGCTAATTCTTAAGTCTTGTGCATTTTATGCATTATTTTACCATTTGTATTTAAAAAAGAAAAAAAGTTGGATCCTAACAGAGAGGCTATTTAAGCAGTGACTGCAACTTGGAGGCTAAACCAAAATTTTTCCTTTTGAATCACTCCATGCTGGAGTGCTTTGAATCACTCCATGGTGGTGCTGCACAAGCACAAGGTGCCCTTGGTACGTTTGTAGTTCAAAATAATATCCAGCAATATGGGTGCAGATGGAGCCAATAATCAGTGCTTATTTCTAGACTCATTCTGCCTTCTCATGGAGGAAAAAAGTCTTTCTGTTTGAAGCTGAGCATGATGCCTGTTTGAAGCTGAGCATGATGCAAAAATCCGGCAGACTTTTCATCTCCTTCTATCCTGATGCTCACCGTCTTCTCTGTTGAAATGTGGGGACAGTGGTATGTGTCTAGCATATGGATTAAGACGTCTATGCACAGGGCCAGAGACAGACCACGGCCATCTCTTCTGTGCAGGACCCTGAGAAATGGCTCATTCCAGCCCCAGCCTGTGGGACGAGCCATTTTCGTGCGGGTCTGTTCCCAGCCCTGTAGTGTGAGATGGGCTGGATCCTCATCTCATACCATTCCCAGGCAGGAACTGTTGGAGGCTGCCCCTCACACGGGGACCACATGCATTAGGCTTTTTCCAGAAGCCTAATGGGAGATGTTTCAACCTATTCTAATTGAGTATTACTCCAAAACAAAATGCCATCTAAAAATCAATGTTCCTCTGTAGGCAGCTCTTCTCTCTCACCTCTTTCTCAGTGATCGAGGCGTGGAGCTGCGTTACAAGCCCTGCAACACCTGGGTAATGACTGGCAACAGGGCACATTCACAAGGGGCCAAAACTTGGTCTACACCCGGGCGGGTAGGGAAAACCATTTCCTTTAAGGAAATCTGGCAGCTCAAACAGGTTTCTCTGTTTCTCTGCCCCCCATCCAGACCGTGGTTAGCCACCGGGCCAGCACACTGGTGGGACGCTCTCCACACCCATCCTCCCTCTGCCAGGCACAATCTGTCCCTCTGTGCCGGCTGCTGGACATGCGCGTAGGGGTATTGAACAAAGGTTTGCCTGTGCAGCTGGGGAAGTGAGAAGTGCTTGCTCTTGGATGGAAATGACAACAGCTTTTTTTTTTTTTTTTTTTTTTTAAACCAAATCATTTATTTAAGTAGATTAGACGGTAGCTGCACGCTGTCTTCAGAGTCATTTAAAACCAAATTAATGGAGCGCACTCGTAAGCCGAGGCATAGGGAGGCAAGTAAATCCTTCTTCCCAAGTCTCAGAGGGCTTGCTTTTTCCCTGCAGCATGTGAGAAGGACTCACACGTGCTTAAAATGTCATGTATCAGTTACAGAGCCCACGCTGCTGTTCAGATGACACCAATGATAAGCACACAGTTTTCTTCCCTCTTGACATAGTAATCTGTGTGCCCTCTCATCATCATCCCCCATTTTGTTTTAATAGGGACTGGGCTACACCAGCAGCATAACAGTTTGTTTCACAGGGGTTTCTCCTCATTTAAGGATGATCTCTAGAAAAAGGCTGGGGTTGGATTGACACATGGGAAATCACTAGACTAAGGCTGATGTGCATTGAGAGTCTGGCCTAGCCCATCTGCATTCAGAGCTAATGCTGCTCTTGCTTTTTAAGACGAATATGTGGCAGAAATTCAGTCTGGGTGCAGCACTGCTGCTGTTTGTGGGAGAGATGGCTGCTCCGTTGTGCACCATCGGTGGCTTTTGGGTCACTAGAGAAGCCAGCAAGTTGCTTCAGATATTTTTGAGTAAATGCTGCTGGGATTGCCAGGGGTAGTCTGCTGAACAGTGGTTTCTGCTCATTGGCATAAAGTCTAAAATGACCTGAGAGAAAGGCTATGTGTTTCCAGTTCTCCTTGAGCAGATGTTTCTGCCCAGGATAACTTCCCTCTAGGGGTGGGGACGAATGGAAATTAGTTATAGAGAGTTCCAAGGGAAGGCAAAAATAAAAGCAATTTCATTATAAGTAATAAAATTACATTACCAACCTGCTTTGGCAGGGGGGTTGGGCTAGATAATCTCCGAAGGTCTCTTCCAACCCTTGTGATTCTGTGATTCCGTAAGTGGTTATGTTGTAGAAATAACTGATGGGGTTTGAGCAATAATTATTTTAGGACACAAAACAGAGAAATGAAATATATTATGCATGGAAAAGATTTTTGGTAGGTTCTGAATACTAGATTTTATGCTGGAGTAAATTTGTACTATCAGTCCAGAAAAATTAGATTTTTTTAATGGAAACATTAGCAGGACATTGTCTCATAGAGAGATGTGATGAAAAAGAGACTTTCTCTCACCCTGCACTTACACCCAGAAAACTTCGTTTTTACCTGTTAGTATCTTGAGCAAAACCCCAAACATTTTTAATGCATACTCTGAGTGCTGCTTTGCACTGTACTGCAGAGTAGGGGCAGCTGACTGAAATAGACTGACGGGGAAAGCATAAAAATTATTGTACAAAGAGAGATTGTTTAGATATCTTTATTTAGCAAGTGAAGTATGTTGCCAATAGGAAGGAGAAAAACGGAGATTCAGCTGTGTTTACAAAGGCAACAGACATTTTCCTGAAGTGAGGCCAACTCTGATATAAGCTATTAAGTTTGCTTGATTTGTGCAGGGCTAGTTCTGAATAGGATTTCAACGTCGTGTTTTTGAGTGAGGGCATGAACAGCTTACTTTCAGTTCATGTTAGCTTTGCATCCGTGCTTCTAAAAACCGACGCTTGGTCTGGTGCTTGCAGACCTGTAACACGACTGAGATTGGAGCGCGACCTGAAGCAGGTTGTGCTCTGAGCCCTGTACGCTTTGGGGAAGAGCTGGAGTCCTTGTGGCACCAAAACAGGTCCCTGATACTAGTGCCAAGTGCATTGTTTTGGTCTTGTATTTTTTGTCCTTCTCTTCTTCTGTCCCAGCAAGTGTTTTCCTTGTGGCCTTGATCCAACAAGCCGTTTAACTGCATGCAGGTGCAAGCATGTGATGGGACCGGCTAGCACGTCTCACTGTGTGCTAAACTGTATTTTCAATGAAAAACAAACTACAAGAAAACCTCTGCACCCCCCTGCCAGCCCCAGCCTTTGTTAGTGCTGAATACAAACATCTTTCTAAAACACCAAGCTCGGGGTGGCAAACCAGGAAATATCAAATTCAGGTTACAACTCCCTAAATTGCTCTCTCTGACCTCCAAAGATGGCTATAGCTGCTGGGAATTAACTGCAACAGTTTGTCTTTGTCCACGAGAGCAGTTTTGCTGGGTGCTTGACACGGCAGCTGGGCAGCACAGCAGGCCGTTCCTGGGTCTCCTTGCTCCATGAACGCAGCTGACTGAGCACAGGTTGGCCGGTCACGCAAGGCCACCCCCAACGCTTGCACCATCAATGATCCATGTTGTGCAAGTTGTCGGTGGCAGGCGCAGGTGGCGGTGGTGTCTCCAGGAAATTGCAATCCATGAAACGCTAGAGGAGGGTGAACATTTTTCCACAGGGTTTCCTATGAATCACATTTTTTCCTGTGGCAAATAGACATGTCTATTAGCTGGCGGCTTCGATACCTGTAAACATATGTGGGATATCAAGTATATTTCTGTCTCTATCCTGCCTCAGAGAAGTGCCAGCACGTGAACATCCTTCCTCACCCCAGTAGGCTATCCACACTCCTAACTCATTGAGCGTTAGCTCCTTGGCCCCTTTGCTGCTGCAGATGTAGGTGACAAGTAGCTCTGAAGGGTCTCCTGTATCTCACACCCACTCTTAATCACTACCCTTTCCCCTTAACAGGAACCCTTGGCCTTCTCTTTTCCCACCGATTACTTTCCTCATAATTTCACCTTTCCTATTATTCTTCTATTTCTCCTTAATTCAAACTTTTTCTGCCAGGAAGAATTTATTTTGCTTCAAGCGTTTTTTTGATTTCTTGTTGTATTCAAATTGCGGTTCCTCCAAGTGAGCTCTGCCCTTCCCCAGGGCAGAGCCAGGTTGTAAAGGTATACCATTACTTTACTTCCTTCCACTCCCTGGTTGAAGAACACATTTAGTAGGTATTCTTCAGGCTTTGGGGTGAGTTGAACCCTCCTGCTGATTCTGTTGGGTAAAAGAGAAAAACTGAAGAATATAAATTTTCTTGATCTGCCCAAGCATGCGTACTGTTTAGTTGAACCTCTTGCATGTATGACTGCCCACTGAGGAGCTCAGTTGTTGTGGCAATACAGTGTGAATTGCCTATGTCACAGGAGGGACTTACATGGTGCTACTTAAGTGAAAACGTCAACAGACTTGTAAGTATAAAGTCATGACCAGAATCTGTTCATGACTAAGTTTTGGGACACTTCTATCCATCTTAAGAAAATGATGGATTTTTCTGAAGATCATATCCTCTGGTTTGCACATCCAAGAAGCATCAGTCTTATGGAGTTATTTATGGTGTCTACCTCACATCAGTGCCCCTTTGGAGCACTGTGAGCAGTCACTTGGTACAGCCAAGTTTGTGAGATTTGGTTGGAAGTTTTATTTCAAAGGACTGCTACATAACATCTAAATAAGGTTTGATTTGAGCTCTGTGAAGGAAAATGCAACAAGTGGGCCTGATTCAACTCCTGCTGGCTTAGAGCATCCCTTGACAAATGAACTTGACTGAGGATTAACTAAGGACACTAAGATGAAGAAGTTCCTAGAAAAGTCTTTTTGTGGTCTGTCCTTTCCTTTGATAGCCCCAAGCTGATGGAAGCTCTAAGCTTTGTTCCCAAAACCTAAGCATGGACTAAGCCCTTTTCCAAGGACCACAAGCTATAACAGAAATCACGAAGCTGTCAGGGGAGAAATATTTTTGTAGCCTCCCTTTTCAGCCACAACAAAAGTGGAGTTTGAGGATTTTTCCCTCTCCTAACCCTAGCCCTAAACACTGACCTTGTGTGGACTGTCACCATGTAGCAGAAGCCACATCAGTGATGAAGTTTTCAGAGGCAAAATTCTAAGGAAGCCAGTCCCTCCCTCTGAGGCACGGAGCTCTAGGTTTTGATGTTCTCCCTAACCTAACCCTAAACCCTGTGTGTGAGCTGAGCATTTGCCAAAGAGACCAACCCACAGCCAAGAAAAAGAAGTTGTGAAGGGAGAAAGCTCTTTGCAGCCTCTCCTTTCCCTTGGCAGCACACTAACAACCCCATGCCAGCTGGAGCTACAGGACAAGAAAGTGTCCTCACTGGAACCCTAAGCCGAGGTGTGGGCTGCTCTGAAGATAAAAACACTCAGCCATGGCTGAGATGAAAAATTTAGCAGTGGGGTAAGATTTTCACTGTTCATTCTAGCCTTTTTCATACCAGTTGACTTCTGCCAGCTGGAGCTCTAGGCTTTGTCCCTCTTCTTCCATCCCTAGCCCTAAGGGATGTTGACAATCTCTAGCCTTCCTTCTAGGTACAGTGACTCACTTTGACTCTTTAAGGCCTGTGTTCCTTTTGACTCTTTTTTCAGTGCCACAGCTAGGCACAGCTGTGCTGGTTTTGGCTGGGACGGGGTTAATTTTCTTCCTAGTAGCTAGTACAGGACTATGTTTTGGATTTGTGCTGAAAACAGAGTTGATAATATAGGATTGTTTTTGTTATTTCTGAGCAGTGCTTACACAGAGTCAAGGCTGTTTCTGCTCCTCACCCCACCAGTGAGCAGGCTGGGGGTGCACAAGAAGTCGGGAGGGGGACACAGCCAGGACAGCTGACCCCAACTGAGCAGTGGGATATTCCACACCATTTGACATCATGTAAATGACGTCAGTATATAAAGCCAGGAGAAGAAGAAAGAAGGGGAGAATGTTCGGAGTTATGGTGTTTGTCTTCCTAAGTAACGGTTATATGTGCTGGAGCCTGGATTTCCTGGAGATGGCTGAACACCTGCCTGTCCATGGGAAGAAGTCAATGAATTCCTTGTTTTGCCTTCCTTGTGTGCATGGCTTTTGCTCTACCTATTAAACTGTCTTTATCTCAACCTATGAGTTTTCTCACTTTTACCCTTCCCGTTCTCTCACTTTTACCTTTCCCGTTCTCTCCCTATCCACAGCAAGTGGCTGTGTGTTGCCTAGTTGCCAGCTGGGGTTAAGCTATGACAACAGTACAATTAAAGATTATTAACAGAGCTGTGTGTTGCTAGTTTGCTTCTGAGTACTATTTAGGGTTCTTCCTCTCTAATGGAAAAAAAAATAAAAATCCTCTGCCAGGTAGCACTGTTGTAGCTGTGATTTATTATGGGGAGGATGGAAGACAAGACGGCACCCCTGTGAAATGGGTGCATTTGTCCATTAACCGGTGGGGACTGGTACGGCTGTGTGATGAAGTGGTGATAACGTGGACTCCAGACACCAAGTATCTTCCTGCCTGTTCTGGTACAGGCCAAGCACCATTTTCCCCCTCCTGAAGACTCCCCCCTGGCACCCAGCTGGGCACAACAGAAGGATCGAACCAGCTCCCTGTTCTTTTGCATCCGGCTCTTGCTGTTCCTGCCAACAGAGCTGAGAGGAAGAGCGTGTTTATTTTCACGTAGTGTCTCCCACCCATCAGCTGGAATCCTGCAAGCAATTTCCCTTTCCCCTTCTTCAACTCTCTGCACCCATGCTGGAAAGTAACTTAATAATGATAATAATAAAATAAAAGGCTTCCCATATAAGGAGAGATTATTTTCTGTAGCTCCTGGTACAATATGTTCCCATATGCTCGAGTCACAGGAGTCCAGCTCGGGACATCTAGATCTCCTCTATTGTGCTTTATTTCTGGGAAGGCTGGGGACATCCACCCCTGGGGCATGTACAGAAACCTCAGCACCCATCTGCCCAAGAGCTATAGCACCATGTCCGCATGGGAGGGCTTATAGCACATGACACTAGTGGGTCATTTTTAAACACATACCAAAATCAACCCTGTGCCCATAGATAACTGGGCTGTGGAGGAGTTTGGGCCTTTTTGAGGTGGAGCACTGGTAGGCAGGAGCTGTCAGCCCCAGTGAGTCTACTTCTGAGTAGTCTTCCCTGCCAGCTCTACTGCTTTCCTCCATGCTGTCTCCCACAACTAGAGAACTCCTCTCCTGCGCAAGCAAATCACAAAATCTTATGCATCTCTGCAAGCGATGTCATGTATTCTCAGGCTCAGACTCTGGGGTTCAGACTCTGGGTATTCTCAGGTTATCATCCTCAATAAAGAGACCCAGGGAGATGGCGTTGAGTAGCCAGAAGAAGAAAACAAGCAGTAAGAGAAATATTTTCCATCAGGAAAAAGAATGAACTGTGTGTCTGGAAAATGGAACAATGACTGTTAACAGATCCTCTCCCTGTGGTGTGCCCTCTGATGATTAGTATTTCAGGTAGCCCCAGAGGAGGGTTATCACCTGTATCTTCTCAGATCCTTAGCAAAACAAAAAAGCTTGCTTCTCGAGATCAGCCCAGTTGCATCTAAGGCTGTGAGTCCCTAATCTGAACCACAACTCAAAGCTTTAGGATCAAACTTAGACTAGTGCAAACTTAGACATGCTGCAACCTGCAGCATGTGCAGTTGCTTTTTCAGAAAGCTTGGGGGTGTGAGGCCAGGAAGGGAGGATGACTCTGAAAGCCGGAGCAAGAGGTGGAAAGAGTCATTGATAGTAAAGAAAATTGCTGTATTAAGGATTTCTATAGGCAAATACCAGGTCAAGTGCTTATGAATGATAACTGCCCAAGCCTGACTCATGGGTTATTGCGGGGTGGAAAGTAATAGACTACATTGAGCATCCTCTTTTAGCAAGGAGAGCCCTGCTGTACTTTCATGTGATGCACAAAGGCTTACCTAAATGGTTTTGGTGGTGCTTTAACTCCACCTGTAACAATTAAATCAGGACAGCCCTCTGGCATGGATGCTGTTACACCACAGGACCTGATTCCCACACATCCAGCAGAGAAGGCTACACAGATGTGAACAGCCCCAAGCTGATACAGCCACGACCTGCACAAAAGTTTGTGCTATTGTCACAACTCTGTACCCGAAAGAAGAGTAAATTGTTAAAAAAACTAAAACCAACCCATGTGTCATAATTTAAAAAAAGAAAAGACAAGTTTTATTTTGCTGCATGGTCATCTTTCCAGCTCCTTCAAGCCAAGAGCCAGAGGGATCTGCAGGCAGCAGAAGAGGGGCAAGGCAGAAGAGCTGCCCTTGGCACAGCTCACCAAAGCCACGCCGTGCCCACCATGGGGCTGTTGTCTCACAGTTTAACAGGCAGCACAGGATCTAAAGAAGGGTTTGATGAGGCTGGAGTTGCTGAAGGGCTGTCCAGCTGTGGGAGATGGTGACAGGGAAGGTGTCAAGGGAAGGAATGAACGCTGGAGCAGGCACAGGGGTAAAAGCAGTTGGCAGGGTGTTGGAAATCTGTAAATCTTCAACCCTAGTGCATTTCTAACCATTTCATTTGCTTGCTAGGTCAATGACAGAATGCTTATTGTATCCTAAAATGTGCTGCATTTTAGTAGAAATAACACTTTGGAGCAAGAGTCATTATTTATTCTCAATCCTTTTGCCAAAGCCAGAACACTTTTTCATGTGATTTAAGCGAATTAACAGGTAGGCCGTGATCATAGAATCATAGAATCCTTCAGGTTGGAAAAGACCCTTGGGATCATCGAGTCCAACCA
>JAOXJM010000001.1:144616733-144630730 GCA_026413425.1 Tringa solitaria
ATTCTATGATTCTATGCTCCCAAGGGGCAGCCTGAGGAAGCGCCACTCTTCTCCACTTCATCTGCAGCATAGGGCTTCTGGGGAACCTCTTTACTTCAGCAGGGGTAAGTTCCACAGCAAATTGCATTTATTCAATAATATGCTTATGTTACAATATATGTGTTCAGCTCCTCTTACACAGTTCAATGTGATTTTCTTTCTGCTGGCTCCATTGCAGCACCTTTGGAAAATACACTTCATCACTTCAGCAGTCCTGTTGTTCTCCAAGTTGTCTGCAATCATCTTTTGCAAGCTGGAAATGAAACTGTACTTTCTATCTCTCCTTTTATCTCACGGAAGCCAATAATGGCGTGTATGTGCCTGGATGAGTGTGGTTTTTTCAAATGTGTTGCCTGTTTGGTTGCTGTGTACTCAGCAGCTGAGCAAGAAAACCAGCACTGCAGTTGTCCTCCCCCTGCTCCTCTAACTGGGCCCTGCCACGGTAGTGCTAAAATATCCTCCCAGTGGGGGTCTGAAAGCAATGGTGGGAAGGTGCTCTGGGTTCAACCTGAGGTACTCAGTCTGGGCTGCAAAAAGTGTCTGAATTATGTACTGCAATGGGGTTGTTATCTGCAGTGGTTAGATGTGCACTAGCAGATGTAAGCAAGTGGATGCATCCAACTTTGCGAAAGATTTTAAATAGGCAGCTTAGGCAGCCCTCTCGATTTCTCTCAACATGAGGATTTTCTCCTTTACTGATCTATTTTTGGAAACATAGACTGCAGAAAAAAGGAATTTTGTTGATAGAGGCATGCAGTCGCATTTGTGAAAGTAACTTTCCTTTTTGGAAGTATGAGAGAACGTTGTGCTGCTGTACTTAAATCTATACATGTTTTGCTGACTTGGAATTTGGTGGCACATTTCAAAGACTAACTTGCTAAGCCTGATTGGTGTCCTTTATCTTTTGATGTTTAAGAAGCTTTTCTTTCCAAAGTCTCTTTTTCTTTCAAGGCACTTCAATGAAAGTCTTCTCTTGACCACCTTCAGAACTGCACGTAGCATCCTTCTATTCTCCCTGATTTATCTTATGCATTTTCTTGACTAGAGGCAGATCATAAATTTGCCCTAATTTCATAGCCAAGGTTTTTCTTTTTCATTTTCTTTTAATTCTGGCATTTTCCAAGACATTTATTTCACACTAATAAAAT
Organism: Tringa solitaria; assembly: GCA_026413425.1. NCBI lineage: Eukaryota > Metazoa > Chordata > Aves > Charadriiformes > Scolopacidae > Tringa > Tringa solitaria. The sequence goes on from JAOXJM010000001.1 coordinate 144,617,921, forward strand.
AATGTATGCACTGGAGTGTGCTCATCCCTCTGAAAGTAAACTTTGGGGGTCCACTACTGCAGTAAGGACTTTAAATACATCGACTGGAAGCAGAATGAACTGATTCCTTGCTGACATTTCATCAAGCATCTGGACCTTTTATTTTTTTCTTAAACTACCACTACTTACATGTTCAAATGCAAAAAAGTATGTTTAAAAATAAAACAAAGGGTCAAACTCTGACCTTGTCTTCTGTGGGAACTGCACTGATGTGATTCTTAAGACTGTGTTCTAGTCAGCATTCCACAGCAGAAAGAGGGGTTTTTTTATTTTGTTTTGGCTTTTTTGGGCAGCAATAGCTACAGGGTAAAAGACCCACTTATGTCTTGTTTGGACGCTTTAAAACAAACCATAGTCTTCAGTGACAGTTCTGGGACTTGTATATCACTTCATTTTTGTATTTCTTTCCTTCTAGCTTTTTGTCACCGAAGGTATGTGCAAAAAAAGAGATTATATTTATTATTATTAATTTTAAAGAGGTCATCTGCTCCTGTTTTACATCTCTCTCTCTCCTGGAATCATTATTTTCTGTTTGTGACATCAAAATTGTTGCTGTGGAAATGTTTACCATCTCAAAAATAGAAGAACATGACATCATGCCAGAAAGTAACAGCAGAAGCTGAGGAACTTTTAAAGGTGCACTGATTTTTATTTTCTTAAACTCTGATTCAAACTGCATTGCCCTGAATAAATTAATTCAGCAGGCAATAGGCCTCCTACCTACCACGTCCCTTGCTAGCATATATGACTTCCCAGAGCTTTTAAGTTTCAATATGAGATGATCAGAAATTACTTAAGACTTAAACTTCGAAATTGGGGTAAATCATGAAAACACAATTACATCCTCAGCCACAGATTCCCTGGCAAAATGCTCCATTGCTTATGACTCCTGCCAAATTGGGATAAAGATTATTTAATTCCGTGCTCCTGATGGTCCTTTGTAGGATCCAGGGAGGGTCTTCCTGTGATGTTCAGTTTAGCTGTGGGGTATAAGGAAGGTTTGGACAAGATGCCATGTTTGGTGTTTCTTCTCCTTCTGGAGATCAGAGACTGGCTACAGCAGGGGGGGAGAAGGTGGACAAGAGGCAAAACTTCTCTGTGTTGGACCTCGTGAGGTCCAACAACCTCGTGAGTGACTGGATCATCTCTCTGGTTGGGAGTAGGACTGTTGTAATGAGCTCTGAATGTCACAAGTCACCCAGAGGAAGGGGCCAAGGGTGGCTTTTTGACTTCAGATCCTGTACTCTTCTTCTGAATTTGCTTTTTACTGAAAGGCTTTCTCAGTCTCTGTGCTGCGATGGCAGCCCTTTGCATATCACAGTCCTAAACTTGCCTGAGGCCTCTGGCTGCTTTAGTCATGAAACAATAGTTCAAGAACCAACAGGAAAGACTTTTGGAAGCCACCGCAATCCTGCAGGTGGAGTCCCCTCCTTATTCGGTGTACTGGTTTGCTGCAGAATTTGGCTGAGCTTGTTGTGGGACAACTTCTTCACACCCATTTTTTTCTAGGGCTTGGGAGGCCTCTGCACAGTTCTTTCTTATCTTCACTGCCTCACACCTACTCATACGTTTGTCACGTCTCTTTCATCAGGTGGGATCACACAGTCTCTCAGGCAGTGGACGTGTAGATGCTATGTGAGTAGCATCCTCAGCCCACAGATATTTAACGAATCTGCATGGCTGTCTTAGTGTCCTGGCCAGGAGGCATTACCTTGGCACCCACGTTCCCCCAACTGGGGAGCAAACAATCAGGGTACATGCAGGGAGTGAGGCTGAGGTACCCAAACAGCTCTTCAGGGTTTCATCATGGCTTCACATAGTCAAAGGGTCTGAATGTGGCATTGACCGTGACAGACCAGATGTACCTCCCGCGCCGCACCCCCAGCGTATCTGAGCATCCCAGTGGCTTTTCTGAAACTGGGAGCACAGGGGACCATGGTGCAGGCTTCTCAAGGTAGGTCCAAGGATGATCTAGAGGAGATGGAAAGAGCCACACTGGTCCCATGGCCATCAGTCCTGCTTGGCTTCTGGAATGCGTTATAAGCAATGAAGCCACCCCTGCCTACCAAAAAAGAGAAGAAAAGATGAGGAAAAATGTTGCCACAGTGATTCTAGAGTCTTGCCTTAGAGAAATCTTGATTGAAAAAGCAGCAACTATATTCACACGGGATAATGGGAAATAGGAGATTTAGAAAATAACAATTGTTATGTGGAGATAAGGAGATGCCGGTAGACATGGTTTAACAATTGGAAATTTATCCGCAGCTTTTTATTTAATAGAAAATCTGATTACATTCTCTTTCATATGAAAAATAAAACAAACAACTGAAAAGGAGGGAATGGTAAATTGTTAACTGCCTATTTAAAAACACAGAAGCTGCAAAGAGTTATTCCAAAGGCATTTTCTTTGTCTTGCTCACTAGCTCATAACTCAAGTGGAATAGCTAATGAATCTGAGACATTCTGAAACGTGCAAGTGCATTTCCCAGCATCTCCTGTATTTGATCACTCTACAGAGAGACGATTAATTTATCAAAATTAGGAATTCTTGATGGGGCTGTTGCACAGTTCCTCTGCCGTTAGAGAGGAAAACAAAGTAATGAAGTAAACAAAAGGTAGAATTTCTCCAAAAAAGATGGCTCCCCAGCCAAATAAGATTGAACCAAATGTGATAATGGATTTATTTTGCCCTTAGTGAGGAAATTAGTGAGGTCAGAAGGTACGCACCATACATAGACACCCCTGCCCAGAAAATGTATGAGCTCTCAATCAAGTTAGCATTGCTAAATTATCTGTGCCAGGTCTCAGCACTTCCTCCTAAGCTGTTCAGCAACACTTTGAAGCACTGGTTTAATTTTAAACTTGTTGGCTCACTGGTTAACTGCTGAGGTGCAGTTTCACCAAGCATGTGGCTGCAGATACCAAACATCTGACCAGCTACTCCCTCTGCAGGTTGATGTCACCTTCAGGAGGTGGTCATGGTCCCTGCAGTAGTCCCTGCTGGGAGATGTGACTTTTCTCCTCAGCTCCAGCAGAGTGGAAGCCACCAGGCCTGACGCTGCGGGCTCTGACATTTCACAAGCTCCAGCAGCTTGTGAACCATTAGGTGCAGACTCACTTACAAAACCTGATATCTTCATGGATGCTTATCTGGAGCTCAACATGATGGACCCCTGAGTTTGGGGCTTTTGAGTGCTCCTACAATGCAAATATTAGATAATAATTCCTAAAGGTAAGAATAGAAAAATAAACTAAGCAAACTCTTGGTTCAAACTCTTGTTGAAATCAGCAAGGTCTTTCCTTTGAGCCCATTAGGGCTTTGTTTTGGCTCTTGAGAAAAATTGTTCTTTTGCATAAAAGAAACACCAAAAGCATACTTGTTCTTCCTGTGTTCAAGTATGGAACTCTTCCACGTTTTCTCTGTATAATGAATTATAGACTTATTCCCAACCACTTAACAGCAAGGAGCGAATAACAGATCCTACACACTAGGCGTTATCGGAGAGATAATGAAACCCAGATGACATTTCAGGAAGAACTTTGAAATCCCTTTTCCTTAGATAAGCTATCATCTGCTCTGTAAACAAAATTGTTGTGACTATGGGTTTTTTTTCCCCTTGGTTTTCATTAACACAACCATCTGCATAAAAACCAAGATTCTTGTTTCTGAAAAGTTCATATTCTCCTGCTGCTTGTTCCCCCCCCCGAAGTTTTCATTCTCTGTTAGCAGCCTGATAAATCACTTCCACTAAACTCAATTATGGTATCACCAACATGGCTTTATCGCTTCGGGTGATAAGGAATAAGCAGCAAGCACAGCCACAAAACCTGTAGGAATACAGATTATGTTTCCATGTCATTTGCTCCATTAACAGCTTGTATGGCATGTTTGAAAAAAAGGAACAAAAAGAAGACATGATAGAAAGAGATTATATTCTTTATGTACCTCAGATGCTTACTGCTGAGGTAATGCATAGATTATGAGCCTCAGGTAGGTCCTTCTGAGACCAATGGAAGGACTTTCATCAGCTTCAGTGAATTTCAGATAGAACTACACATTTGGAGTGAAACAGAGTACCACTATGTAATCAACACTGACAAAAATTGGAAAGGAAAAAAAAAAAGCAAGTGAGAGTAGAAAAAAGGCTGCAGGCACTTTTGCTGACTTGGATATGAAGGTTCACAGCAGACTCCATTGAAGCTGAAACAGATCCATATCTAAATGGAAATAAGGAAACCACTACATCTGAATGAGATTTTGCTGATCCTGTCTAATTAACCTGGTACCTGGTTCAGGTACTTTAGTAATTAAACTTTAACTTTAGAAGCAAAATCGCTTCTAAATAAGCTGCTGGGATTTACCTTGGGCATGGAGATCAACAGCATTCTACATTACAAGAGCCTGGAGCATCATTGTGACAGCCAGCATTACAGTCCAAGCCACCACCAGAAACAGATCTGAAGAGGAAGAGACTCATATTTAACTATAGTCAAGAAGACCTGTGGTGGGGAAAAAAACAAAAACAAAAACACACAAGAATTTTAACTGGCAAAATTTCATCTATATTTAAATCATTAAGTATTACAATCAACCTGTGCTGTAAAATAAAATGCATTGTGAGAAAGTTAGTGGACAAAACTACAGTGAAGATGACAGATTGCTGAGAAAGGATAATGTCTCATGAATAATCACCATCCAAAACATGTTTAAATACTTCTAAAACAGAGGCAAATTGCAGCTTGGAAAATACAAGGAATACCTGTAAGACAAGAGATCCTGTCTCAGGAAGGCTGAGAGTGGTTGTGAGTAACCTCCTTGACACGACTGCCCAGGGCAACGCTGCGCAAGAAGAGGAGCATCAGACAGAAGCAGGCACATTGCCGTGTCTCTGTGCAGCATGGGCAAAACCACTTCTGGAGTGAGATTCCCAGTTATGGGGTCCAGGCTGCATGGAGTATGGGAGTATGAGGAAACATTGGGGAGAGTCCACATAAGGACAGCCAGGATGACCCCTCAGTAAGGGAGACCAAGCATTCCCGGGTGTGACTTCAGGTAGACAGGCTGGCTTTCTTACCAAGGAGGAAGCTGAGCGGTGACTTATGTTCTTACACACAGAAAATTCTGTCTGATAAGGGAATGTTGGGTGGTATAAAGTTGCAGACACAGGGATAACAAGTTCCGGCGGGCAGAAAATGAAGTCAGAATGAATTCAACCTTAACAACGAGATGTAATTTCCTAATGCTGAAGTTAATGGGATGTCAGAGTGCCTGAATGGGGGAGGAGGTGGGCTCCGTTCATCACTACACTGGGCACCTCTGTCAGTTTGTGATAACACACCCCCTTCACAAAACGCCTCTCTCTTAAAATCAGCTGCACATAGTCTGCACAAAGCCACGGAGGGGCCAGTAGGCAAGAGGGAGCACGCTACAGGGGATCCGGTGCAAAGGAGGTTCTGGCATGGACACATGCCTATTATTTGCACTGCTGGGGATTGCTGTAAGATGAAAATGGGATGATCCCCCAGTGTGTTGTCTCCTTGCTCTGCGGGGAGGTTGGGGAGCACGCTGTGGCTGGGTAGTGCTAGCACATGCTGCTAAGGCCATTAGCACAATGGACCTCCCCGCATCCAGGCTTTGTGCAGTTGCCCGAGGGTCTCTGGGGGGGATATTTTGGTCCTGTCAATTTATGGCTACTAGATATGTGTCTCAGATGAAGGCAGAAAGAAGAAGTTTAACTCCAACTGGGCGCAATAAATCCTAACAGGACAGATCACAGCACACCAAGGCAATCATTTGGTTCTGGGAGATGGTATCAGGACCTCTTTTACGTTTTATTAGCCCATTACCAGATATGGAATTAGACCAAAAGAAACGCTTGGGTAACATCTGTTGGCGTCCACCATGCCGAGCACAGATCACCTGCCAGTGTGGTGTCCTGCAGGCCCCAGGATGAGCTGCCTCCTGCTGCCCACCCCCGCCCGGCAGCAGAGCAGCCTCCTGGGCTGCTGGAGTCCAGGCTTTGCTCCTGTCCCCAAAGATGGGACGGCCAAGGCACTGTGATGCCCTGGAGGGGGTCAGGATGGGCTTCCTGGCCTTCATCTGCCTGAACACTAAGCAGAAACGCAAAGCTGTTGGTTGAGGACTGAGCTCCTCCGGCTCCCTGCTGAGCCTGGCTGCAGCCCTTTAATTAGGGGAAGCTAATTACATTTGACAGAGGAAAAGAGGCTGTCAAGTAGTATGGGAGGAATTCTTTTTGATTCAGCAGAAAACATTTTAACCTGAGGTGTCCTGTAGGCAGTCGACGCAGAGAGGAAGACGGCGTGTCTGAGAGCGGGGTGCCTTGTCTTTTCAGCAGCATTTCCCCTTCGCTGGGGATGTGTCCTATTTGGACAGTGGCCGAAAGACAGGAGATGAAAGGCTGCTGAGGCTGAGGTTTCAGACCAGCCAGCAGCACTCCACCTTCCTGCTGCACCGGGGCTTAGGACGTGCAGAACCTCATGACTTATCTGCTTATCAAAGGATTAGGCTGAGCTTTCTCAAAGAAGCTGGCACGTCCCAGCCCCACTGACATCCAGGAGGAACTGGGTTCCTTAGTTCCTGGACCTCTTTGAAAACCCCAAACTTCCTCTCCCCCTCCTGGCCCTGGGGGGCTGGCACCAGCTCAGGGTGCTTGCTGGTGACTTATTTCATAACCTAGTTAAATAAACTTAAACTTGCTAAACTCCAACGACTAGCATAATGTGGAGTTCGAAGAGCTGGCGATCGCAAATGGTTAACTAAGAAGCGTTTACAGCGCCTCATGATAGTTGCTGGCACTAAGACAAGGGCAGTAAAAAGTGGATTAGATGAAGATAAATGTGAGACACAGGCAGAAACAAGTACTCCAGCAGATGTGTGTGGAAATTAATGGGGTGGTGATAATAACAAATTCTGATTCGCCACACAGTAAATGTGTCTCTTGATAATCGGTTTCCAGTAGGATACCAACCGGGCATGCCAGAGACAGAAACCTAAATAGGGTGAGATCTCCGCATTGCCGATGCATTGGATAGACACTGAATTGCTCAAAAAAGATGGCTGGAAAAGTTGAGTTTGCTTTGTCCCCTGCGGTTACCCCCCTTCAAGATTTTATTTGCTGGATCTGTGACCTAGTCTCTTGATGAATAAATCTGCAGGGCTACCAGGGAAAGATAACTCCCAACTCAAGCGTAAGGCTGGTGGTCAGGAGATCTTGGTCACGTTCCAAACGCTGCCACAGATATCCTGTCTGAGGCAGGGCAGGGGGTCACTACCGACCCCACATGTCTGCTCATCTAACGAACCGGGATGTGAAAGCTCCCACACAGCACAATACTTCACCAGATGTGTTGTTGAACTTCATGTGTTTATGTTTGTAAAGAGAACATAGGATGAAAGACGTTACAGAAATGCAAGATATGATTTGTTATGATTTAAAAGCCATTCTGGTTTAGCAGTGCTACTTTCAAATATTTGCACCCTGCAGACATTTCCAGATAAGGACTGAAGCCCAGATTTTGTCTTCCGGTCCCATTTTTTAAAGAAGCAGAGTGGTTTCCAAACCCTTTGGAAATAGGTCTTTGAGCTTGCCCACTGCAGCCCGTGTGACTGGGGGGCCAGGCTGTGGCTCCACAGACATGAAAAGCAGTCACTGTGCTCACTTCTCTCTCCAGTACCTACAGACACGCTTCCTCCCCTGGCTTCATCCCACACATCCATCCTTGCAGATACATGCAGTGAGGGTGGCCCAAACCAACCCAGGACTTCGGCTGCATTTATCCCCTAGTGCCTGGAGAAACCAAAAGAAAGGGAATGAGAGACAGTGGAAGTCGAGGGGAGGGGGCTGTTTTGTGGTTCCCATGCTAGAAGCATAAGCTGCATGCCTGGACTGCGGTGTTGGGGTGTAGACCTTCAGTGCAATTTTCATGGCAAATGTTCAAGACCAGGCTGGATGGAGCTTTGAGCAACCTGGTCTAGTGGGAGATGTCCCTGTCTGTGGCAGGGGGTTTGGAACTAGGTGATCTTTAAGGTCCCTTCCAACCCAAACCGTTCTATGATTCTATGATATAATTCAGAAGAGTCCCATTTCTCCATCCTCCACATCACAGTTTGCTGCTGCCTGAAATGGGTGGGTAAAACTGGGTGGCAGCTCTGCCCACCGAGGCCTTGGGAAGCGCCAGCTTAACAATAGCAAATGGAGGTTTTTCTTTGCTTGCTTTGCTTTGAGAAAGGGTTTTGGTGGTTTTTTAGCTGGCTTCATTTTGGTGAAGCTGTTCACAGAGCAGTGCTGTAAACACATTTCCCAGCACAGTGGAGGTTGGGCAGATGAAGTTCAGCTTGCAAAGGACCTGACTGGCCAAGCCGGGACTTCCCTGATGCCCATGTTGCCAATGTGTGTGTAGCAGGGGAGGAGGATGGGAAGCCCTGAGACTGGAATCACCACAGGGGTAACTGTAAAAAGGACCCACCTCATCACTGGTACTTGGTATTTCTGCCCAGGTGCCTGCACTGAGGTTGGGGGAGGCTGAGAATAAATCCTGTGGGACCTCTCTGAGCACCTGCTAAAATCCAGTCATTTGAAAAAGCACTACTGACAGAGAAAATGGAATTTATAGATTTCCGTGTTACATCCTAAAATAAAAATGACATTTTTGACTCCCAGAGAAGGCAGCAAGTGCCTCCCTGCTCAAAGGAGGGTTTTCCCTGCTGAGCCCTCTGGGGCCGTGTGTGACAGCACGGCTCAGATACTCTGTCCCCTGACCCCTCTTTCCCGGCCCCCTCCTGTTCAGCCTCACTGGTCCTGGGCTCTCTTGCCTCAGGCTCGGGCAGCAAGGGGTCGGCAGCTGAGTGTGGTGGCTAAAGCCCTCCGAAAGTAGCGAGCAGGGACCTGCCAGCTCCAGATTACTGACTGTTTAGCCCGACTGAATGCATCTAATTTCTCAGTCACCGCTTCTTGTGCACATGACCTGTTAAAAGGATTAAATTAAAAGAATTCCCAGAGCTAATCTAGTGATGATATGATGAGAGACAGGAGCTCAAGCATATCCCAGAGGTGGCTGATCGGGTTTCCTAGGATGTATTATTTATGGGGCCATCTGCTTGAGACAAGTATTGAAGTCTGAAGGGGAGGGGGATTATGATGGAATTCACTCATTTAACTGGGATAGGGGGTACTGCGGGTTTCCCTGACCCCCCAACCCCCCCCAGAAAAAATGCTGCTGTAGTTATTTATGGAATAAAGCTGGCAGCAGAGTACCTGTGTATCGATGCCTTCAACAAAATGCTACTCAGCTCTGAGAGCTTGCCCATGTCCTCACAGAAGGGGCCATTCATAGTGTGGTCCATTAGCGTCCAGGAGAGAGGCATAAATGCGTTCCAGTCTGAGTTAGTGGTACTGTGAAATACAGCCGTGTAAACAGTCGTGGCTGGAATGTGAGGAGGCAGCGGCAGCCGCCAAAAGAGGCAGAGTCCGCAGGAGAACAGGAAGAATTTCCCCAAAATAGCTGCTTTAGTTACTATATAGCTCAGTAACTGCAGGATTTGTTTACCGCTATTATAGGCAACATGAAACAAAATCACAGATGTCAAAATAGAAACTGTCTCTCTTTCTAATTTGGGCTGGCGTGCTATTTAAATCATATGGGTCAAGAAATCTGAAATAAAATATCTTCATGAACAGGATTTGTGTTCTTTTCTTTCTTGTCTGTCTCCCCTGGTGCTAAAAGCATCCACCTTCTGCTGACATTTCCCCATAGCAGTTGCATCATCAGCTTTCTAAATATTGAAGCTTCCTCGGGCTAACATCTAAGCCTTTCTTAGTGATCGGGAATGAAATTCCTCTCAGAGCTTTAGCTGGGAAGGTTCTGTTAAACCTTTAAGTAAAAATTTGCTGGAAGCTACCTGTCAGTTTGCTGCCCATTTTCCAGTAATTCAGACTAATGACTCGTCAGCCCCCCTTTGTTGGTTTTTTTTCCTTCCCCTTGCATCTGTCTAGAAGTAGCTTTCTGCTCCAGTTACCAGTTTAATAGCACAAGGCTATCTACCGAGGCAAAATTCTCACCCAGTCTTACTTGATTTGTCTTATGACTGTTTTCATAGTCCTTATTTTGTTAGTTGATACCAAAAAAAATATATATATCTGGGCAACTGGTTGTAGTGCTCAAAGACTTGTGCCTCCCAATTGGGGTATTGCTTAAGAGCTGTTCTTCCAGGCACCGAACTCTGCAGGAAAGTTTCAATTAAGAAAAATGCCGAACCTGGTCATGGACTATAAGAAAGGCGAATATGTATAAAATCAGAAATTCTTTTATGCAAAGTTTTTGCTTGGCTGAAATTTCAGTTTCTGTGTTGTGGAAGGTTCCTTCCAGTGTTGCTGCCTGTCTGTGTTTTATCCGGACAGGCAGGGAATTAAGTTTCCATCTGATATGCGACTTGCAATAATGATCCACGTGCCAAATGTTCAGGCAGGGAAAGGCAGCCCGCGGAAGAAGCCTGGATCAGGCCATATGCCAGGATTGTTCTCATGAGCTTTGCTGCTGTGTCACCGATGTAGTTGACCCCCCACAAGCCATCCCAATGCCCCCCTGGCACGCCTTTCTGGCTGGGGGACAATTCCATGGGATGCTTTGGTGGGGAGGAGGGAGCAGAGAAGCTCCCTTGCGAGTGGCCTTCAGGCACATCGGCATAAACAGTTATCTGTGAGGGCCTTACAGCGAAGTGCTGGGTTTCCTCAGCAAACCCTGCTCTGTGACACCTGGACAGTAAGGGTCAGGGAGCTACGAGTTGGATGCATACAGCAGAAGAGAACTGCATGAAGCCTGAGCTGTGGGGGCCACACAGGAGCATCTCTGTGCATCCTACCGTAAGGTACCATGAGGACGATCCCTTGGAACGTGCTTCAGACTCTAAAGACCCAGCAAGATGCATGCAGTGTAGACCAGACACAAACGTGCATGAAGATTAACACTTGGGAACATGCATTATCTTCTTGTTGCAAAAGTCTGAGCTAGCAGGATGATAAAAATCCACCAAGCCACTGAAGTCCCTTTTTGTTCCCATTGTTGTAAGACTGATACCAGGGGCAGATATGTCTCTCCTTCTCCCAGCCCAAAAAGCCTTGGGAGTACTTGATTTCTGTCCTGAAACTGCTTTTGTTGGCAGCTCTTTGCCTGCTGCAGCGAAATGACTCACTTAAAAGGGACAACACCTTTGGGCAGGGCAGAGGGCCAAGGATTTTAAAGCCCTTGTAGGACGAAATACTGGAGGGGCTGGCATCAAGTGGCTTTTGAGCAGGTGTCTCTGCAGAGGCTTCTTCATTTTCCAGCAAACCAGGCAGAAGAGACATGAGAGCTTCTTAAGGAATACCTACGAGCAAGTGGCATCGTGCCTCACTGTTTGTACAGCCATTATCACAAAGCGTTTGGCTGCTGCCACCCCACAATTAAATCAGGGATGAAATCCAGTCTGCCTGATTTTACCATTGTTAGCTACCGCCATGGCTACACCACCACGTTGGGTGGCAATGCTTCCCAAATCACCTCTTTTCCTCAGGATAATGTTCTCCAGGTGGCTGGAACAATCTCACCCCTCACTGCTGTTCAAAGGAGAGCCCCGTTGCTTGAGTTCAACTGCCCATTTCCATGCCCTCCCTGGCCCCATGTCATACACTGGTTGGGTGCATCACTGCTCTGGGCTCATGAAGCCAGCTATGAGAGCAGCCCATCTCCATTGTTGCTGTTCGTCTTCTGCTGGATTATTCTTCTGCTGGTTTAGTGATCTAAACTGCCTTTGTGAAGGGATACAACGTTGGACCCAAGGTCGCATAAGCAGGGAGAGCAGAAGCTGGAAAAGATGAAAGGAGAAGAAAGGTGGTCATGGTGGTGAGCCATCAGGGTGGCTCAGTGTCACCTAACTTGGTCCTCACCCTTGCCTGGTGCCCTCCTGTCCACTGTGCTGCGGCTCATTGAGTCAGTGACACGGTGGGTCAGGAGATCAGGTGAGCGATGGGGAGGTTGTTTCTCTTTTTCCCTTTGGGGTTCTTGCAGCCAAAGCCACTTTCCTGATCTGGATCACTGCATGGCTGTATGAAGAGTGGTATGAGCAGACATAACAGTGCAGGAAGAGGCAGAGCAGGCATAGCTTAACCCATCTCTGCTGTTAAAAATTGTCCACTGTATAGGAGTCTCAGGGATCAGACTAAATTTTAGTCTTCTAAGAGGGTAGAACTCTTCAAGTAAGCCCTGATGTTTCCTGTGGGGTCAATGGAGAACAAAAAACGCTTTTGGAGGCTTCCAGGTCCTGTTCCTTTAAATTTAGATGCCTGCATTAGGTGGATTGGGTTTTGCAGAACGCCACAGTAGTGGTATTTTTGAGGTTATGTTACTTCCAAGTGGTGGCAGTAAATATAGCCTTGCTTCTCAGGGCTCCTACATGAATGTGGATGTGTGGCTGATTGGCTTTAGGTGAGCCCCATATGGAGTATCCAAGCACTTATGGACTGCATGCAGCTGCTTCATGACTGTAGGTTCTGATACATGCTGTGACCACGAATATTCACTCCCTTGTGGCCAGACATCCTGAGGTATGATCCAATGGGTACATTTATTTCCACTGAGTGCCTGGATACACATCTTGCCTTAGCTGTTGGGTGCTAAAAATACATAATGTGCCTCCAAAATACAGCTGTAATTGGATCAGAATCACAGAATTGTCAGAGTTGGAAGGGACCTTCTAGAGATCATCTAGTCCAACTC
>JAOXJM010000001.1:144643785-144666543 GCA_026413425.1 Tringa solitaria
TCAACCTAACTCTGACAAAAAAATAAATAAGAAATAGGAATAAAAATTACTAAACTATATTCCTGAGGACCACGTCTACCCGTCTTTTGAACACCTCCAGGGATGGTGCGGTGTTTCTGGCATTTGCAGGGGAAGGAGCTAAGAGGAGCTGTATTCACTGAGGGGACCTTGAAGCTGAATTAGGAAAAGGCAGCGTAAGTTTAGGCACCATTGCAGTTACGATCCTGCTGAGCAAGGATTTTTAATTTGTGAGTTTGCCTTTTGGTTCCTGTGCTCTTACTATAAGCTAAACCTGTCTAAATGTAGAAAAAGTAATCCGAATTATTCTTTTAACGTTGATCAGTTTAAATGCATTACGTTTTCCTGTGGACTCGGGGGGTGGGAGGGAGGGAGAGAGAAAAAAACCCTGAACTAAGTCGTCTTTAGTTGGTTCTGATTTGTTTTTTCCACCAAGACAATCTCTCAGTTTCCATCTGCCATTACAGGCAACAGAGAAACTGGCTTTATACGTAGAGAAATCTTAAATGACACTCTACAGCTATTTATTTTTGTAATTGCCCTGTAAGAAAAGCCCGTCTGAGCTGCTGAAAGGTCTTTGCCTGTTGCATTCGATGATGTGGAACCACTAGGAAAAAAAAAAAAAAAAAAGAAGAAAAAAATAAAAGAGCTGGGACCTGCCACACCGTGCCACGCCAAACACGAGGGTGGACGGGACGTCTCGTCCTGCCAACAGGCGCAAAGGGCACAAGCCCACGGAAGCCCACGGCTGCTCCCAGACCTGCCCTCGCTCCCCGGGCGCCTCCCCGCCCCTCACCGCGGCATCGGGCCGGACCGGGGCGCGGCGCGGGGCGGGCGTTCGCTCCCTTTCCCTCCGCTCCGGCTCCGTCTTTATCTCCATCCTCTCCGTCTCCTCCTGCCCAGGTGGGTCTCCGCGCCGCCGCCCCGCCATGCCGCCGCCGTGCCCCCGCGGGGCCCTGCCCGGGGCCGCCTTCCTCCTCCTCCTCCTCCTCCTCCCGCTGCTCTGCGCGGCCCCCGGTGAGTGAGCGACCGCGACCGGGACAGGGTACAGAGTGCGGGGAGGGGGAAAGCCTGACCCCGAGGAGCGGGAAAAAGCCTTCCCCTGGCATCACGCATGGCCGCGGACAGACCTTTCCCTTGGCATCCCGCGGGGGGGAAGGTTTTTGGTCACTTGCGCAAGTCGAGCATCTTTCTTAAAAAGCTTGCTTTCCAGCAAATGAAGCCTTTTGGAACAGCCAAGCACTCGCAGGTCTCCTGTTGTGCTGCTCAGCCGTGGGCTGAAGCCTTGGATCCCTTCTGGGAACGGGCTTCAGCAGGAGGACGGCCTCGACGGGCTTTGGGATAAGCTGCAAGGATAAAAATGGAAGCAGTCCGGTTGTTAACGTGCCCCTCACTCAGGGTTTTCCAGGGTTATCGTGCCACCCCGGATGCTGTGCCACAGTACTGGCACCAGCTGCAGTCTTCTGCTGCAAAACGTTATAATTTAATTAGCAAAGAAGGCCAGTTTTGGGGTTCCCTCGCCAAGGAGGGCTGGGGAGAGGATGCCGGAGTGTCAAAAGCTTCCCTGCAGTGTGTGTTGCACCAGAGCGTGGAAACAGGAGCAAAGGGAGAGGGAGGCACTGGTAGAAAACTGCTGCAGAGTTTGGCCTGGTGTTCTGGAGCTCTGACAAAAATACTTTCAGTATTTTTCAAGATACAATGGGTTTTTCTTGTTGTTAGTTTCTTCTTAGTAAATGTATATTTTATACATTATATATTTTTTTTATATATTTTGTTTTTGCTTGTCTAGATGTCTCAAGGGGAAATAATAAGCTTAAACTCATGCTTCAGAAACGAGAAGGTAAGTGGAGAGACAGCAAAGTGCCTTCCCTTATTTGTCCTTTGAGTCAGCCAAAGCCGCCGGTGGGTTGTCGCCGTACCTCCGGCCCAGCAGTGCACAAGCACCCCCTTCAAAGCCGGCAGCACAAGCCGCTTGGGGCTTGGTAGTGGCGAGGCTGGAGGCTCTGCTTTGTCACAGCCCCCCTCCAAAAGCCGGGGTTCCCAGCCTCAGGCCGTACCCCGCGTTTTGCTGCGAGCAGCGTGTAGCCCCTACCTTTCCCGGTGCACGCAGGGCTAGACGTGGCATTGACCTGGCTCATTCTGGGAAGTCACAAGCTTTTCCAAGGAGTTATAATGCACGGAAATACTGCTGGCTCAGGTGCAGAGGAGAAAATGTGCAAACTGGGCTTGCTCGCAGTGCCTTGACTTGTTCCTTTTGTCCTCTTGGCCCTGTACGTGCTTCCTTCTTGGAAGGCTGCTCGCTCTCTACGGGAGAGATGATGGCTGAGGGCCCAGCAGGCAGATGCACAGAGCTGCTCGCTGGTTGAGGGAAGGGGATGGAAATGGAGCTGGCCAGGGACAAGCAGCACCGCGGCAGATGGGGGGCAGGCTGAAACACCCCAGAAGTTTTGGTTGCCTCTCCTCAGCCTGCTCTGTGGCTGAGGGAAAGAATTTTACACCCCTCCTAGAGGGGACTCCCTCTTTCTGCAAGGCTGACCGATTTCTCACTGGGTTTTTTCCTGCCATCACCTCTCGCCTGCCCTGAAATGCGGGCTCCGTTCACAGCTGTTTGCCTTGTGAATGGGTTCCCTACCTCACTGCTCTGCAGTGCTTGTGTGCGGGGCTGACAGCCGCCCTCCCGGGGCCACAGCAGCGGTTGGCTGGTTTGTTGAGGTCCCCTGATGAGAGGGACCACCCCAGGGGAGGCTCCTTAGGCGTGCAGACAAGACGGCTGAGCCCGGGAAGAACTGTAGAGCCTTGAATCGATGATGCAGGGAATAGGGAGCCCCTTAATTCCAGCCTCGATCCTCTTTTCCAGTTGGGCACTAAAGTGGGCAGGCTGAGCACACAGCACTGATTCCCTTGCGGGCAGTGTCCCTTGTGCGAGGCTCATTCACGTGACACTTGCTCAGCTGTCCCACTTCCCAGTAATGACACCCATCTCAAGCACACAGTGAGTTATCACCTTCCAGCTCATCCCCACAGGGCACCCTGCTGTTTCCCCACTCTTCCTGTGACAACTCAGCTTTCGTTTTTACCTCTCGAATCTCCTTCCCACCGCAGTCCTTTGCCTCCTCCTGAGAGTCTGCCCAGCTCCTGCTTCGACGGCTTTCATATCTCCACCTGACTTCCTCTTCTGCCCCGGCCCCTTTCCTCGCAGCCTCCGAAAATCCCCATCCACACCCACATTCCTGGTCTCTCCCTCATTGCTATGAACCCTCTGAAGCCAAGACTTTCCTCCTGCTCCTACACCCGCTTCTTGTTTCACGGGAAGACCAAACATCATACCAGGCTTCACCGTTTCTGTGTGTGACACGGGGCCAGCCCTCACCCTTTGGGAGGGACGTCAGTTCCTGCAGCAGCCACAGCAAACTGCCTGCCCTGTAGGCACGGGGCAAGCCAGGTGGTGTGTCTGGGCCTGGGGCATTCCCACGCATCCACCAAGGAGCCTGCTATCAAAGCCTTATTTGCAGGCATACAGGGCATTTAGTAGCACTCATTATTTAAAAGTTACCGTTTTACACAGCAGATTTAAAAAAAAAAAAAATCTCTTTTTATGTCTGCCCCCATTCACCCTAATAAGTTCACAGTGTTTCTCCAGCTTCTTGAGGCTTTTTAACTTCACCTCTCATCTTCTTTCTCATTACTGTAACAGCAACACGCAGAGGCCAGTCTCCTGCTCTCTCCTCAATGCGCATCACAGCGTATGCTCTTTCAGTTTGGGTTTATTTATTTAAATTCCTTACTTAACTCACGTCTTTGAGCTCAGAACAGCTTTTATCAAAGCCAAGAGAATGAGGGTGGCTGAGAAATCCTATTACATTGATGATTTCTGGGTTTATTACTGTTACTGCTGCGACAGGCATCGCGCCGCCGCGCAAAAAGGTGATGGCACGATGCAAGAAGCCTTTTCTTACGTGCTGCAAGCAGCACGCTTTCAGGCTGACTAAAAATTTCCTGGCATGCCTTTTGTGGGGGGGTGTGGGGGGAATTAATTTCAGCCCCTGTTGCCACGAAGCCTGAGGTGTCAGTGAAAGAAGCGGCGGCCAAGGAGTTCCTAAGCAGCCTGAGACGCCAGCGGCGCCAGCTGTGGGACCGAAGCCAGCCCGACGTGCAGCAGTGGTACCAGCAGTTCCTCTACCTGGGATTCGACGAGGCGGTGAGTGCCAGGCTTTCGGGGGGATGCACACCCACAGGGGCACCCAGGGGGGAAGCTGCCCCCGTTTCTGTCCGCAGACGCTGTGATTTTATTTATTTATTTATTTTTAAATTAGCGAATATTGCACAGAAACACAAGCTCCGTATTTGTTAGAGATTGCCACGTTATTTTGTTAGTGGAGAAAAATGGCATTAAAATCTTGCGTGGAGTTCTCGCCTGCTACTGAACTTACAGCTGAACAAATTGCAACCGGACAAAGTTTGCTTTGAGGAAAAAGGTGCCCGGACCCAAAGGAATCGATTGTGTTTTCAGGAAATTGATTTGGCAGCCTCAGCCTAATCAATTTGCTTTTTATCACGCTGAGAAATCCACACCACGCTGGCCGTGACTCAGTGAAATCTCTCTAACATTAGGCACCTAACGCCTGCGTGTGCCGCCCTGGCGCGGGCAGCTCCTGACCATTGCCAGCACCCGCAGCTGTGCCTCAACTCCAAGTGTAAAAGGAAAACTGTTTGATAATGAGCAGCCAACATCCCCCCTTCAAATACATTTTTTTTTGTATAAATGGATACATAAAGTGTACGTTAGTTTTTAAAAAACAGGTAATTTGCAGAAACACTGGAGCGGAATCAAGAGTTCTGATTCCACAGTCAGAATTGTGGCTCCGCACAAAGCTCTGTATCTATAGGTGCTGAGAGAGGGTGAAATATGTGCATTTAGTTGCAGTCCCACATGTAGAATAATTTCTACTTTAATAAGAGGTAAAAATAGTTATAGATGTTGAATTCTTGGCTTCTGTCAGCTGCATGAATACGTTTAATGAGACTGTATTGGCACCGGCAAGCTGGAGCACATTTTGGACCCTCATGCTATGTGAATTGCTTAGAAGATGAATGCCCTCATTTTCAAAGCTGGAACAATTAGAAAAATAATCCTTTGCTTGGACTGAAATAACGAAGGATAGATACTGGTTATTTTTTATCCTCCTGGACATTATGCAGATAAAAGTGATTTTTTAACAGCATGGCTATATCCTCCCACCCCAATAGGAACAGGAAAAATAGGGTTTATGCATCAGAAACTGAAGACTGGGGTAAATACCAAGAAGTAAGTAATAAGGACAAACCACGCAGATAAGAAGAATTCGCATCTGAGTTCCTGTGTGCATTTCAAAAACTGAAATGAGGCCTGGTGTGGGATACAATGCATCCACTAAGTAGGTTTTCTTGAGTATTAAGACACAGTTTTAACAATGAAATAACTGTTTGCTCCAGCAAAGGACTTGGGCCATACTTACCCATTGTGTATTTTGCAAAACTTTTTTTTCAAATCTCAGCCAAAAATATTTCCAAAGAGTCATTCAGATGGAAAGGCTTTGGCTTGGCAAGTATTTGATATCCTTGCACACTGTTTTTCCCCTGCTGCTGCGAGCAGAATTGAACTGCTTATTGCATTTCCATAGCTAGAAGGCTGCACTCTACATTCGTTTTCACGCAGGCAAAATGGGAGCGAAAGATCACAGGCATAAAGCGAAAGCCTGTTGCACCCACTTTGCAGTCAGGAACATTGTGACTAAAGGCACAAGAGAACCAAACCTTCAGATTTTTAAGTAGAAAACATTAAAATGTTTTTACAGTCCACCACTGAAGAGGTAATATAAATACGAAAGGTGCTTGGTGCAGATTGGAGTTGAAGGTGCCCTCAGTTAAAGCCTTTACAGTGGGCAGAGGGTGTGGGAGTCAGTCTCAGGTGGGGCTGGGCAGGACAATTCCTGCACGTGGGACCCTGGCTGATCCCATAGAGAAGGTAGGTGCAAGTCACAAAAGATCTAGGGATTTAGTTTTTATAAATATGCAAAGGATCTGAATTTCTGAAAGAGACAAAAAGGAACCTCTTGCATCACTTCTGTTTCACTCCCTTCATTGTAAAGTTTCAGGCTTAGAAAGCAAGTAGTTTCTTTTTCTTTTTTTGCAGAAATTTGAAGATGACATGTCCTACTGGACAAACTTAGGGCGTGCTCGAAATGAATACTACGGTGGATACTACCAACACCACTATGATGAAGATTCACCAATTGGCCCACGAAATCCACACACCTTTAGGCACGGAGCAAGTGTCAACTACGATGATTACTAAATGCCATTTATCCTACTGGAGCTGACGCCTATAGGGCTGCACCGGGTGAGGCTGAGTCCTCCCTCAGTCAGAATGACCCCGCTTTCCTCCTATTCATGTATAACAGGAAGAGTAAAGTAACTGCCAGACTTCAAAGAAAGCAACGTGACTTTTTTTTTTTTAGTTATCATTACTTAGTAGTACATTACATATAAAGTGTTATAGAAATAAAGCTTTTTTGATAAAATAAACAGGTTGCCATTATTTAGTAACGCAACAGCAAGCTTCATTCCAATTGTATTACTCCAGATTCCTTTTTAAAAGGGCTTTTTCATTTGCTTTCCTGCAGTCAATTGCAAAATTACATTGTATCATCTAGCTTGGCACATAGAATACATACTATAAGCCAATGCATTTCAGATGCGCCTGCTCATTCAGATTTGTGTCAACAAATAACTCCAGTTATTCTTGAGGGAGAAGAAAAAAAAACCAAAACATTCTTCTCAACCGAAGTGTTCCCTTGTTGCCTCCTCTGCTGTTTCCATACCTACCGTGCACAGCCCTCCGAACCCGTGTGACACGGCACTTCAACAGTTGCTTCTGGGGCAAGGACACAGATGATTCACAAAAGCTACATTCAGCCCAGAGGAGCTCGCCTACCTGTGAAAGGAAAGGATTCTCCAGGGAAAGGGCTCAAAGCTGGAACCTGCCTTCAGAAGTAATTGCTGAGACGCAGAACATCTAACCTGAGCGGCCCCAGCCTCTCCCAGGCACAATAACCTAAAGGTTACCTTTGATGAACACTCTTTCTTTGAGTCCTTTCCACTTAGCTGCACTGCACTTCGGTCTAGCTTGAAACAGGGAAGAAAATAACAAAATAAGCTGTTTAGAAGGAAATTAGCATCTGATAGCAATGCAACACAGTCCCCAGACATCATTTCCTACCACGAAGCTGCCTCTATCCCCAATTCAAACTGGCATCTATACGCTTTAGGCTGAGCATCAAAACATATTGGAGACTGGGAATTTGTTAACGAAGCATAATGGATTAAAGGGGGGTTGGTTGGTGGGGTTGTGTGTGTTAAGAACCTAGAAATACGACCAACATTTCTACCAGAACAACATCAGCTATGTAGCTGCTTCTCTCTCGTTACTGTAGAGAAAGTCCTGATGCAGACGGAAGCCTAGCAGGGAGATTTCAGTTGTCAGGGGCTTCCAGGAGGCGCTTGGTCAGGGGAAAGCGCTGCTGGAGCTTGACAAGCGTAGAGGATTGGGAAGGGGCAGGTGAGGAAGGCTGGCTGACTCCATGACTTCGAGAACTGAAGAATCAGGATAAAGAGAGATGAAACATGTACAGTCAGAGAAGACAGCACGGATGCTTTAGCTGTCTGTCACCTACAGCTTACAAGAAATTTCCAAAGCATGGATCGCAGTAACACCATTTTTTACACTTCACTCACATGCAGAGTTAAGAAAGAAGTATTTCCTAATCTCTCACTTAAAGCCCCCTGTTGCATGACGGACTGCTGTCCAGGAGAGGCAGCCCAGTGCTATCCCGCTCCCTGCAGGAATGCTTCCAGGGAGACAGCTTTATGCTGAGGGAGCCAAATTGAGCAAATATCTCAGTCACTTCTCCTCTGCACGCACAGCTACACGCTGGCCTAATAGGCTCCAAAAACTCAGCTTTCCCCTAGGCTTTGGAGGGCTTGCTCTTAGAATCCTTGCCAGTTTAATTGGTTTTAACTGGTGTGTTTCCTCATTAGAAGACCCTTTATTCCCCAAGCGGAATAATCACATTCTGAGTCAAGCACACACTCTTTGCACAGTTGGAAAACACCTATTCCTAGAAGAATACTTCCATTTTGCATCCTATCAAAAACATGCTCAGAATTTGGCAACATTTGAACCATGCTGGTAATTTCCATCATTTCCCAGAATTTACAACAACTGGGAATTCAGACCTGCTGAATAAGGAAGAATTTAAAAAAAAAAAGTGCTGTAAATAAATACCATCCCTCCCTAGGCCTTTGTAAGCCGTGTCCATTCCTGCAGGCTGACTCAGTCCAGCAGCAATCTGTGCCTTGCAGGCTCACAACAAAGTCTATGATCTCTCTCTTGTGGATTCTCTAAGACAAAAATAAAAAAAATAAATTAAATCTTTTCCATTATCTTGTCCTGCATGCTGAAGTTTTCCGTCATGTACTGGGGGCTGGCTGGGATAGAGTTAACTTTCTTCATAACAACAGGTATGGTGCTGTGCTTTAGATTTGTGACTAAAACAGTGTCGATAACATCCCCACGTGTTCACTGTTGCAGAACAGAGCTTGCACATCATCAAGGTCTTCTCTGTTGTTGCCCACGCTACCCCAACAGCAGGTAGGCTGGGGGCAGGCAAGAGGTTGGGAGGGGACACACAGGTGGGACAGCTCACCCCAACTTACCAATATTCCATACCATATAACGTCTGGCTCAGCAATAAAAGCTGGGAAGAGGAACAAGGGGGTGAGGGTTTTGTCTTCCAGGGTAGCCATTGCTCAGCAACTGTCTTGCTTAGGGGAGACAGCGAGTGGCCTTTGCATCTCCTGGGGCTTTTCCCTTCGCTTATTAAAGTGCTCTTACCTCAGCCCTCAAGGTTTCTCATTTTTACTTCTCTTATTCTCTGCCCTGTATTGCTGGGGCAGGGGGAGTGAATGGCTGTGAGGGTGCTTAGCTGCCGGATGGGGTCAACCCACCACAAGGCATTGGAATGGGATGCCCAAGGAAGTGGTGGAATTGCCATCCCTGTATACATTTAAAAGACAGGTAGACGTGGGTGCTAAGGTACATGTTTTGGTGGTGGTTTTGGCAGTGTTGGGTTAATGGTTGGACTCGATGATCTTAAAGTTGCCTTCAAACCTAGATGATTCTAAAGCAATCACTCTAAGGGGAGGGCACCCTCCTTCTCACAGATGGGTCCCCCTGACTTGAAGTGCAACAGTTGCAAGAATGCAAAAGTACTTGCAAGAAGGTACAAACAAAGCAAGCAGACATGAGCCATCCCAAGTTTGGACAAAAGGAAGAAAACTTAGAAAAAACAGTTGGTCAAATATGCACAGAGTTAGCTAAACTTCAAAGCTAACTACATTAACAAAGCTAATTCCCTTTGACTACTTCTGTCCCAAAACAGACAAAACTGTGCACACACCCCACCCCCCGCAAGCTTTTCCATTCTGCTGCGCAGACAGCACAGAGCGCTTCACATCATCATCATCATCCCCAGCCACCCCGGCATTGACATCATGTAACCTCTCCACCAAGAGAGAAGAGCAGCCATTGTTCATTGTGGCTCCCTGCAGAACAGCAACAGCTTGGCCGTGGTCCAGCACTTCATCTTTCGAGACCCGATGCTGCCACAGCCAGCCCCTGGTTTGCGGGTGTCAGCCAGGCCGGTCCGTCAGTCGGGCTGACAGGGCAGTCCTGCCTCCGTTGCTGAGAATACCTCTAAGGTGGCCCTTCCATGTCAAAGCATGGAAGAACGCTTGCCGTGCCTCCACATCCGCTCTCATATACTCCCCCAATTCAAGACAGAGATGTTTCTCTCCAGATTAAGCATCTTCATCAGCAGTCTTAAACATATATTTATTTTCTTCTTTATTTTTGGGCCTTCGTTCCCTTTAGATTCCTACTTGTAACACAAACACTTTGGGGATGGGTGGTCGGGCATTTTCACCCTAGGGCTGTTTCTCAGACAGAAGATGTAGGCTTCCTTGCTCAGAACAGCTTTCTCTACAGTGGGGTGGATGAAGCCCAGATTGCGGTACTTAAGGCCACCGCACAGTTCCCTGTGGCTTCACGTTTTGGACCTTCCAGCTACTTCAGCCACTGCATTGAGAGGATCCCCCATCCTTGCTGAAGAGTGTGTCAGAAACTAGGCAAAATATTGCAAGAATGAACCAGTTGCTGTTTGTTTCAGGCTGTAAATGGCAACAAGGTGGACAAAAAAGTTGTTGCCACATTCACTATCAAAGAGTAAGCAAGTGAGTGAAGGAAAGGGATTGGGAAAAGGAATAGAGAACCAGAGTCTGGTTTTTGCAAGAAATATAAATTGCTGGTTTAGAAAAACACCTCCCTGTTGATACAGAATCGTGTTCAGGAACATCCTGCCATATAGAAGGAGCCCTGCTTTTCTCCAGAACTATCACTGCTGTTCCTGGCAGCTCTAGGGAGTCAGAGCTGCAAATAAGGCATTCCCTTCTCCTACCCCTTGTGATCCAAGCACAGGGAAACATTCACAACAACAGATTTGTGGTGGCCATGTTGCCACCGATTTCAGGGGGAGGACGTATGGATGTTAGGGCTAGCAATGTTGAGTACAGACTTCCCTTGCTATCAACAAAAGCATTTTCTTCCTGTGGACAGGTCCTCTCTGATGAACCTCTAGCAGCCTTCAAGGACTCCTTGGCCTCAAGTAGCATTAAACTCAATACTAATAAAAGCCTGGGGACTGGCTCAATCCATCACACTAATCAAAGCTCTGTTTTGCCCTCTGTAGCCTGTTCTCCAAGGCTAATGAATTTATGCAATTGTATTTGTCTTCCTCCTCCTCCCTTGCCTCTTTCTCTCAACTTTGAAACTCAATTCCAGCCCCACCTGACAGAAGCGAAAGCTTTTTTTCAAATATATTACATTTCTAAAAGTTTCTTGAAAAAAAACAGATGACAAAGACATTCACAAATGCCTGGAGGGTGAAGAGCTCACTGGCTACTGAATCTGCCAGAGTCTATATAGGTTAAGAAAAGCTGCAAACACTCTAGACACAGGAGGACTGTCAGATCATGATTGCCCCACATCACAAAAAACCTAACCTAAAGATAGACATGAGGCTTCTCTAGACTATACATTCATGGAACTTACTTAAAATAAATCAGGTCTGTGAGTTTCACTGTAGCTCGTCTGTAGATCAGCAATGTGGTTTACAAAGCTTCTGAACAGCCTACATACAGAAATAAAGCAAAAGTACATAATGTTTTAAAAATAGTAATAAATGCAACTGTGGACCTCACACTGTGATAACCTCCAGCAGCAAGAGTGGTCCTCCTTGTGAGGTTCAAGGAATCCACAGCAACGGATGTCCCGCACACCTCTCCTTCTAGAAAGCTGACCTCACTCTCCAGCACCAAGATGACCAGTTCACCACAGCCCTCTGCCACGTTGCATATTCCCTACTGAGAGAGGAGGACTTGCATCTAGTGCTGGCTGAGCTGCCCATTTGTGCAGATCACTGTGACTAAACAGCCAAGGTCAAGTCAGTTTTACCTTGTCTGCCTGAACAGGAGACGGGAGAAAATCCCAATTCTTAAATTTCCTAAAAAAAAAATAAAAATACAGTATGTTGTGTTTGGGCATAGAAAGGAGAACAAGGCTTGGATTCATTTACTCCAGAGCCCTACATTTCCAAGCTTTAAGTGATGTATTCCACCACCCTCCGTCAAAAGTGGCTCTCCTGGAGAGGCAGCACCTGTTTCTTACCTGTGGCTCCCCGCAAACTTGATGCCTTCTTTCACCTTCTGAGATGTGTAACCCCAGATGGAAGCAGAGAGCACCAACACACAAACCCTCATATGGTCTCCTGAAGACTCAGTTCAGTCCAGACCAAACTGGAAATTATCCTTGATTTTCAGTCTTAAACACCAGCAGACTCCGTTTTAACACCCATGATCCATGCCTTTCCAATCAGCTAGAAGGCCATTCAGCGGCTTCAAACACAAAGGGCACAATAGCTGCCTCAGCTGCTGTTTCTGGAAGACACTATTTAGAAAGAATATGGGGACTGAACGAGGAACCTCTGAAACAAAAACAGTCCAAGGAAAGCAGCAAATCAATACGGTCTGTCACTCAGGCCCAGCGGGAGGCCTGCCACACACTCGCAGATGGGTTGTATTGGTACCAGGCTTTTGCCCTCTCTCCCGTTTGCTCCTTTTATGAAGGAGGTCAGGCTGTGAAGTCACCTGAAAAGCTTTTAAATTCACATCTGTAGTACCCAAACGTTCAGACTTCCTGAGGGATTTTTCTTTTTTGGAAAATGCACTTTTTAATGCCTGTCTCCAAAAGCGTGCTTCTTCCAGTACAGTTTACGTATTTTGCACTGAAGTAATTGGAATAAATGAAAACCAGCCCTGGAAGTAACAGCTGGTACCCACAGCTCCCATTTATTCTCAATGGCCGCTGTAAAAGCTGAACTGGGGTCGCATCCTCATGTGCCACCTCTTCATACACGCTTTGGCATCCAATAAGCACAATTTGAATGAGGAGGAAATACAAGGAGAAAGAGCACCTTCCCCCAAATATAATCTAGAACTTCAGGGTTAAGAACACCCTGCTGGGAGCTGATTAGCAGTTCTTGCCACAAGACTATTGAAGAAGTGGGCACTACCTTCACGTACATCCAGCTATGCTTTTGAGTATGGGGAGAGGGGGAGAGGCTGTGCTTTGTGAGTGTATAGGTGATGACAGGTTACAGGCACGTTTGCAGCACGCACAGCACGGTGTACTGTTCAGGAAGCTTAACAGGGAATAAATGTCCAGATCAAGTACCTAGAAAAAGGCTTCAAACAAAAAGCAGACCTCGAGATGCTCAGCTGTGAAAAGATGGAGGCAACGTGCGATACCCCTGAGTCCAGACAGGAAAATCATAGAATCATTGAATCACAGAATGCTCCCTGGCTCAGTTGTGTGGTGGATTTCCACTGGAAGAAAATCTGCGCACGTAAGCAGAAAAGAAACCGTTTTGTTTTAAAAGGTTTATGCAGACCTGGTCCAGACTGGCCATGCAAAGGAACACAGCAGCCCCATCACTGCTGGAGTCCTAGAGTTCTTGACCAGA
This sequence comes from Tringa solitaria, assembly GCA_026413425.1. Taxonomy (NCBI): domain Eukaryota; kingdom Metazoa; phylum Chordata; class Aves; order Charadriiformes; family Scolopacidae; genus Tringa; species Tringa solitaria. The sequence continues at coordinate 144,656,979 of JAOXJM010000001.1, forward strand.
GTGGATGGGACCCCAAGCCTCCCAGGCACTGGGAGGCTCTGGTGGATGGGGAGCTAGGACAAGGGGGACTAAAAACCACACTGCTCCCAGAGTCCTCCCTGGATCCGGGTGTCAAGTCATGGCTACAGATAACTTCCACTTTGACCATCAACCTAAAGATACTCGAAAGCTAATGAAACTTCAAGCTATAATGAGATAAAGTCAATTCACTTTGCTTGTGGAGACAGGATTTTCAATTTTGAGTGGCACTAGGCCAAACATACCTTTTAAAAACTCTCTGCCAATCTTCCCTCCCCAGGTATCCAGTCTTAGGTATTGAAAATAAAGGTGAACTATTAAAAATAAGGGGAATTGGATTTTTTTTTTTATTTGCTTGGTTGGTTTTTATTTGTTAAGGTGACAGGCATAGTTATCGAAGTTGAAAGCATTTACTGGCAATTCAATAACTGCTTAAAATAGAAACATTTCCTCAGTTAGGGAGGCTAAAGTTAGACTCCACAGTTCAAAGAAAATCTTATACTCCTGCATCACTATTAACTACCTGGAAAAAACCATGATGTTTTTGTCTGATCTATTTCAACAGGCAACCTGCAGCCCTTCCTGTATATCTGTTAAGAGATAACCAATGAAAAAACAATGTTATTAAATTTGAGCTAATTATTTACAGACTGTTACTTTCTAATTAATATACAATAAATGCACAGATGTCTAATGCCAGCGAAGCGCCCACAGTGAAACCCTGAAACTAGTCAATCGAAGTTTCAATATTTTATTAAAATAGCATATTCAACCACTGTAACCAATAATACATTAACTTTATTCCCAGAGTACGCACAACACAGTAGTGATTCAAAATATCCTTATCCATGGTAATCAATGAAAATATCTCAAATTCAAGTGTACAACTAAAACTAAACCTTTGAAAAAATCTCTCCTTTAAAGAATACATAAAGCTCTCATACAGAATTCTTTAAAACTCCTTTAGACTTGATGTCAGTGTCTCACCTGACAATACCACTAGCTTTTTTCTTATGCATAGTAGAACATCTCATATTTTATAGTACCCATTTTATAAATAAATTGGCATTTTCCATCCCATTTGTGTTTATCGTCAGCTTCACAAAGAAACCAGTAAATAAAACTGTCAAGGACAGTCACAACAAAATGATCTCACAGCAAGATATAAAACTTGAAGATACTAAAAGATGCTTCTACTCTATTTTACATAAAAAGACAGATTTAAAAAGTGCAAGGCAAGATTTGCAGGGGAAGGGGAATATTTGTTTGTTATTTTTTAGGCACATCCACTTCTTTAAAGCAAGCTTCAGAATGAAATTCCAGTTTGTTCTTCATGATACCTGTTTCAAAGTCTCTCTCTCAAAAAAAAAAAAAACCAAGAAGAAAAAAATTACATCCGCCAAACGTCAAGCAGGGAATTTCCTGTCCAACCAACAGTCTTCAGTTATGTCTTGTTCTTCCTTTTTTCATCCTTGCAGGTTTTGGCTTGGGAATATACTGATTGTTCGCCTGATACTCAAGTTCTTTACGGAAGTAATGAATTGCTTTATTCAAACCTTCTTCCAATGGGACCTGTTCCCAAAAGTGAGGAAAGAACCGTATCACTCTGAGTTCACATCAGCTCTTTTCACAATGGTACCTTTTTCAATACGGCTATCAAAAGACTGCTAGGAAGTCTCATTCTCAGTCAATATAAGCATTAACAGCACCACATGCTGGTTACATCTCTGCACTGCTACTGCATGTTAGCTTTTAAACATCAGATATATTTTCTGATGTAGTAAGTCAAAAAACCCAACAAATTTAAATTGTATCAGATGGTTACAATTGGTCTGTTTAGTGTCAGAACAGACTTACATAATTCTACTTTCAATTCATAATACATGGAAAGAGATAAGCACACAAAAATTTAAGCCCCTTCTGGTTTTAGTGATTAAAAGATCCTCTTTCGCAGATTCTCACAGAATGGTATACCCTACAGAAAGGTAGAGGCTTTTTTTCTTAGTTTTTATTTCTTCAGTGCTCCATTGATATACAGAAAAAGGGATACCAATGATGATCCAGTACCCCATTTGATAGTCTCAGATCCCATAGAAATAATTGTAATTCTTCATATTCTAGGCTTGCATTTAAACACTATGAATTGTAGACAAGAACAATAGCAATACTACCCACTTTTCTCAGGAGCCATATGCTCTGGCATACTTGCTGATACTATCATCAATACAGGAGGACAAAATAGTGGCACAAAACCTACTTGCTTTGATGTACCAACACTGTACTGCTACTTCAGAGTAAGGTTTGGTACTGACTGTGCCAAATGCAGACGGTTAGAAGTATAAAAGTTAACTGTTTTAAACCTTTTGTGATTGTAACGCTTGCCATCGTCCTTGTGCTTTCAGGCATAGTCTATTAATATCTGGTACCTTTGTGAATCCTTTCAGAAGGTTTGGAGATTTTTGACTGCAAATCTACAAAAGCCTACAAACCACTGTGCTAGCTAGAATGGGAAGCTGGCTAAGAAAGTCACACCCTTTCTGGGGATTAAGCAGACCTTACCTCCCCAAACAAGCCAGCTCTTACCATCATCTATGCCTGGTTATACACTTGCACAGTTAACTTCACCAAAAAGGTTGAGAAAGGATAAAAAGCAGCAACCACGGGCATTTTGAGTTTCTTGCATGTTAGCTGTGCAACCACACAACCACAGCCTCAGACGCTGGTAACTAAGCTTTAGAGGTGGACAGGCATTACTGTGGGTGGTGAGATGTTTTACTAACCCTGAGCATGTTTCAAACTTATGAACACACAAAACAAGTCCAACATCTCATAGTCTAAAATAAGAGCTTCTTATTCTGCCTTACTTCAGTCTACCAGAATAAAATAAAATAATAAAAAAAAAAAACAAACAAATGCCTCACATCTCGCCGGCTAGCTTCTGTTTTGTACAAGTTTCACATATTTCCCTTTAAACAAACTAAAATCCAGAATGTTTTTCTGGTGCTCACATTTCTCCCTATTAATCTAACCAAACTTTTTGGTTACAATGATGTTACAGATAATATTAAAAATAGCATTACTGCAAAGATTTTATAAAAATATTTTAATTACATAAAAGCAATTTTTGTTGTTCCGTAATGCATGTTACCACAGCAAAACAGGAATGAGGATTGCAAACTGATTAGCTCCCTTAACTACGTACTACATATTTCAAAGGACTCATCAGGCTTACAGATAGGTAGACACTTCATAATATGCATGTGAAAAAAGTTAAAATGCCTATCCTAAAAATTTTTTTTCTTTTTCTTTTCCTACTTAAGTCTATTACAAATGCTAATGCTAATGTGCTCTTCTGCATGGCACAGGCCATACAGTCTTACTCAGAAGTTCTTGAATCATGAGCTAGGGCAACGTAGAAGACACCCTTTTAAACAACTCTCCTGGAGGTTGTGTTAAGCAGATATCCTGGTAACTGAAATGTATGGTTATCGTGTGGTCCTCTCCCACCCACCTCTGCCTCCCTGTGTTTTTGCACACAACCACCATAACAAGGCTGTACATACCACGGGTTCCCAGCCAAGCAATAACTTGGCTTTTCTGATGTCAGGTTTTCGTTTCTGAGGGTCATCCTGTGCTTCTGAAAGAAACTGGATTTCACTCCCGCTGCCTATTAAACAAGAGACCGTGCATTATCATCTGCAATTCACTATACTTTGCATTTACATCTTTCCTACCTATTGAAGCATCAGGTCTTTCCGCAGTTTTCTGCTTCATAATTCTACCATTGAAACACTTTACGCAGACACAGCTGCACTGCACGCAACAGCTGGGTGAACCAGCTGTGCCACAGCAACATGGATTCGCAAAGCACTTCACAAAGCTTTCAGCGTGGATTCACAAAAAGGAAGTTATGCTTGACCAGCCTAACAACCTTCTACAATGAAATGACTGCTTCAGTAGCCAAGGTCAGAGCTCTTGATGTCATCTACCTTTACTTCAGTGAGGCTTTTGACACTGTCTCCCGTAACATCCTTATTGAGGGCTGAATGAACAGTAAGGTAGATTAAAAAAATCAGCTGCATTGCTGGGCCCGAGGTTGGTGATCAGTGGCACAAAGTCTAGTTGGAGACCAGTAACTAATGGTGTAACCCCGAGGGTCAATACTGATACATCAGAAAGTTGTGCTGCCATCCAGAGAGACCTCAAGAAAGGAGACTGGAGAAAAGGGCTGACGAGAACCTCATGAAGTTCAACAAGGAGAAGTGCAAAGTCCTGCACCTGAGGAGGAACAACCCCAAGGCACCAGTACAGGCTTGGGGCCAACCAGCTGTAAAGGTGCTTGGCAGGAAAGGATCTGGGGATCCTGGTGGACACCAAGTTGAATATGAACCAACAATGTGCCCTTGCCACAAAGAAGGCAAATGGTATCCTGGGCTGCAGTAGGAGGAGTGCTGACAGCAGGTCAAAGGAGATGATCTTCCCCCTCTACTCAGCACTGATGAGACACATCTGGAGGGCTGGGTCCAGTTCTGGACTCCCCAGTAAAAGTGAGGCATGGACATACTGGAGACAGTACAGTGAGTAGCTACTAAGACGATGGAGGGACTGGAGCATCTCTCCTATGAGGACACGCTGAAAAAGCTGGGACTGTTGAGCCTGGAGAAGAGAAGGCTCAGGTGGATTTTATCCATGTGTATAATATACCTGACGGGGGAAGTAAAGAAGATGGAACTGGGCTCTTTTCCAACAGAGCCCAGAGGCAGTGGGCACAAACTGAAACACAGGAGGTTCCCTCTGAACATCAGGAAATGCTATTTTACTGTGAAGGTGACCCAGCACTGACACAGGTTGCCCAGTGAGGCTGTGGAGTCCTCCATTCTTGGAGATACTCAAAAGCTGTCTGGGCATGTTCCTGAGCCACTGCCAGCTGTAGGTGGCTCTACCCGAGCAGAAGGATTGGACCAAAAGGCCTCCAGAGGTGCTTGCCAACCTTGACTATTCTGTGATTCTCTTCGTGCTTTTGCATTGCAAAAGGACTTCAATTCCTCCTCGCCCATACTCTCTAGTCTGATTTAAATAGTCAACACAGCATTTGCCTTTCCTCATGCCAACAGACAGAAACAGGACAATTTCTCAAACCAAATGTAGCAAATAGTTTACATGCCACTTTACTGTGGCATTTTATGGATATAGAACTAAACCACCTCTCTAGACAGAATGAAACAGATCAAGTTGTTTGTGATCACACAGAAAAATGGAAGTAACAATTATTCTATGTGCCTGATGGGTTTGGTGCTCTGATTTTCAGTTTCCTTCCCTAATCTGTGGATTCATAGATGTTTTCCAGAGGGGAGAGTCCTCCGTTAGATACCGCACAAGCATTGGCTTCTGTACTGTATATTTGAACTTGTCTTTTTCAGATCCCTCAGAAGCACTGCTGGAATCTACAGACTACAAACCCTTGGCTAATGGCATCAGTATGTTTCATCTCATTAGGAAGCCATACTACAAGCCTATGTGCAGCTCTTCGCTTCCATTCTCGAGAGCTCTGATTTGCTACAGGTACCAGAAGAGGAATGCAGAGAAAGCCACAGTGTTTTCTTCCCAGCCACACACAAGGGAGGCACTGACAGCCCTCACAAGAGTCACTGGTAGATAAGTGAAAAGCTGAGAGACTGTCACCACAGCATGACGTTTTTAATGGCAGTTGAAGAAGAATAGCCCGCATAATTGTGAAGAACCACCCTGCTGAAGTATCTGTGTTTCAGCTAAGCTGTTATGCTAGACATTTTCATTCATGTGTTTTCCATTTCATTTATGAATTGTCCTGGTGCCAGAACAAAACTAAACAAATGCAAAACATTATACAAAATAATTGGTACAGATCACACACATAAATAATGCATTCATTCTACTGTTCGTGCAATATTTTACATAGAATTGAGAAGGTCTGGATTATCTTATTAATATTTAATTATATGATCAGGATACAATTAAATTCTTTGATAAAGTTGTTAAGAAATTCAAAGACCAATTAAATTATCCATATATTACACACACTAATCAAGTAATAATCATCTAACAACAATAAGTACTTCATTAGCTTTTCTAAGAATTACTTATCATACTCACCAACAAGTTTTTTAATTAACTGGGCAAATTCTAAGATAGTGTGCTCTTCTGGGTTTCCCTAGAAATAGAAGGGATATTCATTACAATAACAATTAAACACATTACAACATGCTAGGTTTCTGACATGAGACGATTCTAACAGGGTCATGTTAAACTCTGAAAAAGCTAAACATTATGCCTTACTCCTACTCTGATGAAAAAGATGTAACTTGACAAGCTCCATACTCATTAGAAAAGCTGCCCTCCATTACCTTTGCCTTGGTAATTCAATGTATGTAGGGGGTCACCCAAAAAAAATCAGTCTGTAAAGAATGGGCAAATGCACCTAAATCACAGTAAAGGCATGTGCTACTAAGCAGCCCACGCAACCGCATCACCAGTCTGAAATGTGGATTCAAGGACTTGGCTGAGTTGAGGACACATGATACAACGAAGTAGTATGCTAAATTCTCAGTTCATCCAAGGTTAGTAATCAAACTAATTTAGCTGCAAACAATTGCTTCCACATTTACTACAACTTACGTATCAACACGTATAAGGGCTGCTTCCTTTCCTACACAATATTCCTTTTAACTATTTTTTTTCCCCAACTTGCATGTGGACCCGATCAAGATTTCAGAAAAAAATGCTGAAAGCTTCCTGTTAGCATTAGCTCACTTTCACCAGCCTCAATTCCCTCCATCCCTAGCTTTCCTTGTTGCAAAATTCTTCTCCAATACATCTTGTTTGACCTAAAGCTGAATGTTTAGGTACATATAGATTTAAACACTGAGTTTTTCTGGAGACAAAACATGTGATGTGGGTTTAAAAACACCAGCATTTGGATAGAAACATAGACATGAATTCACAGCCACAGTAAAAAAGGAAAACCTAGTGAACAACTGCCCTCCAGAGTTGAATGCATGATTTGGCAAAAGTTGCCATACACAGAAATGACCTGGCATATGGATTCTTTTTCTATTTTTACAGCCACTGCTGAGAATAAAGTGACAGCAACTGGCACAGAATAAAAATCTTATTAGAAAAGTTAAGTTCTAAGCAGCTTTAATCAATATCAGAAAATTACACAATCAAATAGTATCCAATTTCCCTCTAATCAAGGCTAGTATGAAGTGATTTCTAATTTTTTAGGGCTAAGTATTCCTTCAGTGCTTTTTTTTTTTTTTTTCATTAAAACCAGACTGCAATCATGTCCTTGATGTATTTTGCACTCACCACTCATATTTTGTTAGGGCTTTTTTTTCATATTCTAATTACATAAATCTTTTTACTAAAACAAATGAAAAACTCCAGCAAATTTATCCTGTTCTTAGAAGTGTAAGACCTCAACACCTATGGGCTTAATCTTCTTATTTATGAAGAGAATACATGGATGAATATATTACTCATAATGGAAATCGCTTTTTTGAAATTGAAAGAGCTCCATTTATTTCTACTAGAAATCAGCATCAGTGACAAGTAGAGAAACGGAAGTGATGTGGGGCACTGGACATTAAACACAGTAGAGTGGAGCTCTTATACTCACCAAGTTGACAGGACTGCTGACATTGCTGTTCATCAACGCCACCAACCCGTTCACAAGATCACTATAACAAGGGAAGAACAGATTGAGGTAATTTTCACTTCCCTATAAATAATATTAATGTCTAAAAAGAGAGCTGCACCCTCAGTAAAGCAGATCAGCAGCTGAGTGAGGAATGCTGAATTCAGATTTACAGTGTACACTTCAACGGCTGCATGTTTTCTTGGCTGTTTGTTCCAGAATCCCTCTTGTAACAAATACTGAACTGGAGATTAGTTTGAAAGGGTGATTATCTTTGAGATACACTGGCTATGGTTCACCTGAGCATATGAAAGAATACATAAAAATATCAAGTTACTCAAAAACAATTAATACTCCCTCTTCTTTCCAGTACTCAAGCATATTTAGAGGCCCATTTCCAACACATTTTAAACAGAGTAGAGTAAGTTATAAGACAGAGGCACATGACACCACCACCTGCTTTGCAGTTTGTTGTTTGAATTGTCTTCTGTCTTTCAGAAATTCTTAAACCAAGTTTGCTAAAAACCAGTATTTTGGTGTTACCTTCCCACAGCAAAATAACCCAAAGTTATTTTGGGTTATCAGCAGCAAACTTATCCACTCATCCCTGAACATACAAATCCAGATCTCTTTCATTATGACTTATAATCAGGAAAGGAGTGGCTACTTTGAACTGATGGGGTTTTCTTAATGTCTGTTGCCGCTACTATTACTTTTAGCAGAGGGAAAGAACATTTCCAAGTGGAGAATGATTAATACAACTCAGAAGCCTGGCACGGAAGTTCAGCTAGCACGACAGAACAAAAGATTCTGAGGAACAGATTCACTTTTTCATAATGAAAACACATTTTGGCCTTCCTTACACTGCAAATATTAGCTACACTAATACCCCCTCAACTGGTTCCTTTCCCCAGAAGGGGACATCTCCATGTGCAGTACACACTGACCACAGCACCCTTGAGGACACAAGGTGGCACTATTGCATTACAACGGAAGGAGTGACAAATTACTCAACTTTAAAGCAGCACTGAAAACTTTCCTACTGGTTACTTGCTGTCCCTTGAAGGGAGGAACACGTTAATATTTTAATTCAAATTTCTAACCCACTAACGTTTTGTTTCTTGGTATTTTAAAAACTTCATTGGCTCCCTTCTGAAAGTAAAGCTGGCCTAAGAACGAACATAATTTTTTTGACTAAAATGCATATGCATACAAAGCTGACCAAACTCAAAGAACCACTAAGGAAAGTAAATATCAGAAAGCACAAACAAGGCTTACCTGACATACTGAAAAGCTCTCGTCTGAGTTCCAGGTCCATAGACCTAAAACCACATGAAAATTAGAAAAGTTACATAAATATGGAAGTCCTCCCTAGCCCAATTATTGTTTCCTCACCATTCTAGAAAAACATCGCAAGGAGAAACACCTAGAACACAAGCTCAGTGTTGCAGGAATGGAAAAAAGATGTGCTTGCAGAACCTTTGGCAAAGAATCAGTTCTTTGAAGGCCTTTTTCCTCCTGGATGTGTCTCCATTAAACATATCCTTGAGCATTTTGTTAACCAGAACTCTGGATGTAGGAAATGTTCTCGGGGATATAGGACAGAGTGATGCTTTGTCCTCTCTTGGATCACTCAAAGAGGCTTCAGCATGCACCCAGTCAGAAAAGAGCACCAAATATTTAAAGCAAGCCTCAGAACACCAAGATGTGGTTATGACATGCAATTTTTATTTGCTCATTAACAATAGATAACGTCAAAGAGACCACCAAACGTTAATGGTCTCTAAAGAAAATTGTCAGGAATAATAGCACTGTAAAATGTTTAAAGGAATCAGAACCAAAAAAAAAAAAATCATATGACTCTCTAAATAT
>JAOXJM010000001.1:144673201-144696266 GCA_026413425.1 Tringa solitaria
ATATTTAAATAATGAAACTCTCCACTTACAGAGAGGCTCCTATTACTAATGTCTCAGTGAAACAACAGGTTGTGTTTTCATAATGCTGCCTCAGTTACTGCAGTGCTCTCCTCCCCTTTTCACCTCACTTCCTCTAACTGAATGTCAGCAACAGAGAGCTTTGGAGCTATGCCACTTCTGCATTTCTACAAGACCAAACACAATGTTTTGGTGCATATGCAGAGCTCCTACACAGAAAAAAAATAATGACTACAGACAGCTCTAACAAGACACTAGAAAATGTGCAGATCCATTAATCCAATAGAACAGAGAATACATACCAGCAGGTTTTAGAAAATGGCAGGACTATCAAGACTGTATGAGGGTACCTGGAACAAGCCAGTTTCTAAAACTTAGCATTATTTAATCTCTAAATTATTACAGTTTGCAGGACTTAACTTTATTGAACTATGGGGAAGGATCTTTATCTGTGGTTTCTCTTTTCCCAAGTATAAAAGCCTGTTTGTGAACCACATAGTTACAGCGGTTGAAAGCAGCACTGTTTCTTCTTTCAGAGTAGAGCTAGTAAACCAAGAAGATAAAAGCGACTGACAACAAACAGTACTTGAACTTTTCAACCCAACTGACACATTATTGAGAATGTTAATATAATTGTGAATGTGTGACCTCTCAGACTTTGCAGAAGAAAGGAATTGCAGATGATTTTTTTCTTTTCTTTCTGAATTTCACTGACTTGGTATGTAATAACTCAGATGGGACACCAGCTACTGTGTTGACACCTGCACTTCAGGGGTGCCCTTTTAGTCAGCAGGGAGAGGGCCTGTAGCATCTCAACTACTTTACAGCCAGTGCCCAGGATGGCTGTAGCATCTTACAACTGCCCCCTCCAACCTTTGCCTCACTCCTATTCCTGAATGTAAAACTTCTCTGCATGCATGGCTTCTAAGAAGCTAAAGAGATCCACGATGGCTCTTATCACTACAATTTAGCCGTGGCCTAGTATACATCCAACCATCTGTGTCCATTAAAGGACTGTTGTTTGGGCATTTTGACTATTGCCCTGAAAAGGTGCAGGACTTCTCTTCTACCCCTGTGCTGTCAGAACCACAAATAATTCAATCCCATTCTTCCATAAAAAGCATAAACTCTGCTTCTTTTCTTCAGAAACTGCTAGCAAACTTCATGTGACAACACCAAAAAAGAATGCTGCATGCTTAAAAATAATCTATATTGAATATCAAGGAAAAAAAAAAAAGAGGAATAATTAGAGAACACAGGATAAATTCCCAAAAGACATTAAAGCAAACTGATTTAATTCAACATAGCAATTTGGTTTTTATCTAATTATTCAATAACCTGGTTGTTCACTATTCAATGCCTTTTCAGTTGCAATTCAATCAACAGTTTTCATTAGCCCTACATTTTGCATCAAGACTTTTTATGATTACTGAAGCCAACTTAATTTGTGAATTAAAGATCAGGGGAAAAGTACAGTTCATCATAAAACAGAAAATCAGCCTTGTGTTGCAATTGCAATGCAATTCTATATTTAACCGATTTCAACATCAGTTTGCACGTTATTCTTTCACATTAATGTAATAAAATTCACCTTTAACATGTCTTTCCTCCTTCTGTTACCTATTAAATTTTTTTGGTACCTTGAGTCTTCACAGTTCTGGTTACAGAATATTCTGTATTGCATAGCATAACACTTGTCTACTTAAGGTTATACTTAATATTTTATTAAGATAACTCAGTTCACTCCCATATGCTTAGAAAGGCATCCAATGGAATTCTTAAGTGGAAGATCTAAGCTATTCGATGGCAACTTGAAAACTATCACATCACATCATGTAGAATTAAAGCCCATTTGCTACCACTAAAGCTTGCAGAGTCACACAGCTGGTAGGAAAAAAAGGATAAAGAATGTGGAAGGAGATGTAAAATTTCCCTGCAACGTTCTACGGTGACCTGAAGTGAAGTGTTGCTTCAGCTCTGGAGAATTTCCTTACAGATCAATGGTACAAGAGGAGAAATTAAATCTAGTTCACAAAATACCCTGAATATGCAAAGCATTTAAAATGCTGTGTACTTGTATTTACAACATGCCTATGCAAACATAACAGACTCCTGCCATGAAGGTAGTGTCAGATTCTGACTAGTACTTAAATTCAGCCATATATATATATGAATATTTGGATTTCCAGGTAGCTCCATAATTCCAACTGAAATTTTTTAAAAAGTTAGAAAGGCAACTCCTGAACAAAGCAAAAAATTCAATTGCAGTACTATGTGCTGAATTTCTCCTCCCACCTCTTTATATCCCCCCCCATTTGTATGTTTTCTCTGCCTATGTACGTCCAGGAAGACACTACTTGCATTTGGAAAATGCGTTCACTTTGGAAAATGGTGGTATTACCTTACCTCGTAAAACAGAAGTTCTGTGGAGGAGAAAAATTACTAGCTGTGTAATTGTATCGCGGCTATAGCAAGTCCCATACCTGTATATGAAGTTTACGCAAAAAAGCACTGAGGAAGGACAGGAAGGATAGGCAGAATAGTAAGAAAGAAAAAGAGTACAAAATGGAGAAAGCAAACAGATCAACAAACGGTTACTATAATAGAGTTTCAAAACTCTGTCTTTCTTCTTGTTAAGGCAGTTGAGTGAACTGAAAAAGGATTTCCAGGAGGGAGCAAGCACTGAGAAAGAGCTGAAGAGAAGGCAATTCTGAAGAGGTCTGAATCAGAGGATGCAACTTAGTTCCCAGACGACCAAGGCAAGGAACTCATAATTTATGGAGGGAGAGCTGCTCCCAGAAGCCTATAGCAAATACCCTCTCAAACCACACATTCAGGTGCCTCACATGGAATGAGATGAATTTGCGTGTGTGCTTTGAATTTGTGAGCCCTGCATTTCTCCGGCAAATATTTCACTCCTCACCTCTCCTTTCAAGCAGATGCTTATATATTATGGAATGCTGGTACTGCCCTTGGACCAGGACAGTAGTTGTAAAGAGGAGATAAAGTCAAGAAATGCTTAATTCATAAGATCAAAATAAGTGAACAAAACTTATACACTTATAAGTGAACAAAACAAATGCTGCCAGCAGAATAGACAGCACCAAAAAGGTCTTGGTTCAGGGACAGGCTGCTGAGGAACTCTGACAACTGTGAATGAAGTCATCTTTGACTAGATTCAAGAATTGTTCTGATTCAGACAGCTTACCTGAAAGAATAATGTAATGTTTATATTTTTTGGAAACATGATTAGGTATTTAAGGTACCTAACGATGTGCATAATTATGGAAATGACAGAAAAAATGCAGAAATAAGTTTGCCTGTTTCTTCTTTTTATTGCAGCTGAGAAGATTCTGGAAATACTTTAGCCTGAAATCCTGTAAATCCTAATGTTCTGGGCTAGGTCATTCCCATCTGAAAACCCTCTTAAAAGCACAATACTTCTTTTCAGAACAGAAGCCAGACCTTTCCACTAACAAAAGATAATGTTTCTTCCACTAATAACAGCTTATCATCTCAACTCTGAAAAAAACCCACAGCTCAACAGTGTTTCAGAATATACGTCAACATGGGACAAGCTGGGGCAGACTTCACTAGCCCATAATAAAGTACAATGAATATCTCACAGAGCTGCCCCTAGGACAGAGAACTCATTAGCATCATGAGTTTTCACTTAACGTATGTGTGCACCACAGTTCCACCTTACAAACCTTTACTATCCTTTGTAAATCTTGCATAAAATTTATGGGATAGTATCACGACTCATCCTGTAGCTCTAACATACAGCCCATGATTTTCAAAATTATCTACATTCTTGCCCTTCTAAAAGAGTACTGCAGTGTGTACCACAAACTTGCAAAAAATTCAATACCCTACAGCACAAGAGCTTCTCATCAAACCCACAATTTTCAACTGTGAATGGATTTCTAGACCCACAAGGAATATTTTGCTACAATGAAGTATAGAAGACATTATCCTGAACAAGAGCACTATGACCATATTGGATCTTAAATGACTTAAAAGAGAACAAAGACGACACAAACCTCTGCCTTCTCTGTCTGGCAGAAGAGATAAGAGAAAATTACCACAATTTCTGTAGTAAGTTTAATTCTGTTTTCAAGGTTTTTAAAATCACTTAGTATTTTATCACTCCAAGGTTTAAAATTCTACAGAATATATATCTGATTTGTATCTTTGTATATTAAGGCTGCAAACACCAACAAACAGTGATAGGTTTTTCTTTAGTGTGCCATATTTTCGAACTGAATGGTTTCCCAGAGACTAGCTGAACAGCAATTAAGTAAGATAAGATCCGCACACAGGTACAGAGTCGATAATGGGTTGGTTAATGATGAGTTTCTACTTGTTGATTATAAAATCCACAGAAACTGGCGTGTATCATTTCACAAACATATTTTAAATTGCATTTTTGTCCTCCAGTTATTGTATTTGTCTGAAAAAGTGCATTACATAGCTGAGTCTTCATATCTTTCAATAAGGGCTGCATTTAAGAAGTGATTTAAAATATATTGCTCATATATGGGTACTCATTAAACAACTTCCTCATTTTTACCTGTATATTCTGATTTCAATTATGATCATTAAACTTTCCACGTTTATCAGTAATGGCTCTATCCAGAAAAGCACTTCTCAGCACAAGACCAACTTTAAACAACTCTTATCTGGCTCTCAAATTATTAAGGTCATCAGGTTTAATTTGTATAGAAAACCTATTTACACGAAAGACACAATATGTCTATCAAGAAGAATAAAGGACATTTTCTTGAAGAACACTCCTCATCTGAAAATCTAAATTGATGAGAGCAATAAAACCTTTGCATTAAGAGATTTTCTTTTGCCCTCCTACCCCAAAATTCACGTATTCCAGTTTTGACATACATTTGGCCTTCATAATAACAGAAAATCCATTAAATCTGATACAAGTTTAATACCTGTTTCATGTATGCATAGCACATGGTCTCTGCAACCCGTTTTCCTTCATCATAGCAGGCTCTTGGACCTATTGGATTGACATGGCCCCAGTAATCCTCATTTTGAGGGTGAACTTCAGGATCTATGGGGAAAAAAAATAAATCTTAAATTATATTCTATCAAAAAGGTGAGTGTATATAGCAAATCTTTCAGTAGACCACTGGTTTAACAGCTTCTCTCTGAACTATACATTTACAAAATATTAAGTTTCAACACCTTTCCTTATATTCGACAGAGCCATGAAAATGACAGGTACGGAAAATATGAGACCCCAGTAAGATGAGTACAAGCAAAAACCAGCCATCATCTGCCTTCACCTAAAAGAGTGTGCAAACTGGGGGCTAAATTCAACTCTTCTCTGCAAAGAGAGGCTACCTCAAGAGCACAAATAAGACTCTTACCTGAAGTAATTCAGAGGAAATATTATAGGTTGTGTAGGCAGCACTTTTTAGTGTATTTGGGAAAAAAAGGAAAGCAAAGCATCTTTAAGTTTTATAAAGTAAGAAACCAGGAAAGAATAATGGACAAAATGGAGAAGTACTGCATTTCTTAAGAGTACCACAATGTACTTGCTATGTTTCTTCTCTTTTGTTCTAAGCATTTTTCCTAGCTATCACTAGGCACAGACAATCAGGTAAGACAAACCTTCGATTTAATCCAGTACAGAAGTTCCTGATTACAGAAAAAACAACCAGTGCAAAATCTCCTGGGAAGCTCCATGTGAGTGTGCTTTATATGCTTGAAACAATACTTTGTTAATCACTTGGTTACATTTCCCCAATTTGCTATCTCTGCTGCCCTACTGAGTTTGAAGTCTGCATAAGTTACTACTAAACGTTCAAGTGTGTTACAGGCTAATTTTTGAAACAACTTTTGCAGTCAGATCTGATTAACCCTTTCAGTTTTTACGCTGCTCAGGTATGATTACAGATTAATTCCTGCCATACGAGAGCCACAGAGCAATGGTAAATGCAGAGAGGCTTTACATTATTATAAAAGCCTGTAGTATTCTTAAAAGCGGCCCAGAAGGTGCTGTGATCTGGAAGGTCACTCAGTTTCTGTCTCCTTTCTGGCAGAGGAAGCCCTATGAAGCATTTGAAAACTCTCGATACAACACTGCTTTGAGAACTCCTATGGAAACAGCTAACAGATATTTTCTGTCCTCTATTTTTCAGCAAAATGACTTTGTTTAGTCAGAGTATGATGTGAATAAATTCTCTCCACTGGCTTTAGTGATACAGCAAAGCCTGATAATCGGAGTTTGAAGTTTTCCACTTCAGCAGGCAGGCTGCAGCAGACCAAGGAGGCTCCCAAACTTGGGGGTTTTTTTGCCTGTTCCAGAAGGGAGGGTTTTTCTAATGCAGAAGAGTCCTTGGGACTACCATTTTTTCTCTGTGGAGCCTGTACATGGATAATCAAAGAGAAGGGACACTCAAGTTGCTTATTTTGTTGCCTGGTCATCTTAGTGGATGTCCGTCTTGGGTATTTGTTTTAAGTCTTAACTGAAGTTACTCCACCAAAAGTGTACTCCTTGAGGTATGTTCTTTGTCCTTCCTCACTTTTCCTTCACAAAGCTTCGTATCTTATTATGGAGATGAGTATTTTTTGTTTGTTTTTTAAAGCCTAGACTCTCACAACTACTAATGGTGAGCAGGTGACTGTGCCTGCATAACTCCATTAACTTTGCAACACTGCTATTATCAATTAAGCAAGAGTTTGCAACAGCAGGAAGTTTCTCTAGCAGGCACACGGTCTGTCACACATCCCAAGGAAGTACTAAAGATTCTTGTTCTATCAGTTGTTCTCTCACTATCTCACTTCTCCCCCATAAGCCCCTTTGAAAAAAAAGCCATAAACTAAGAAACAGGAAAGTTGTAGAGCCTCCTTCCACCATTCTGACTAGAGATTTAAAGCAACTACTAATGCCCACATTTTAAGCTATGAGAAGTACATTTGATAAAGAAATCAAGCTATGACAGCAATGAAAATCTATCAATCTTCCAACAAAAAGTTTGTAAATACCCTTTTACACAGTCATATCTCAAGAGCTCTAAACACTGTTTTATTCTTCTTACCTCCATATACCTCTGATGTAGAGGCCAGCAGCAGCCGTGCTCCAACGCGTTTGGCTAACCCTAAATTTTGGGCAGGGAAAGAACATCATAATTAGATCAAGTTCAAGGATCTTTCAGCCACATTAACTGCTTTAGAATAATCCCATTTTACATGTTTTTATGGAGAATTTTATTTCTCTCACTAGATAAACCTAGCTGTAAATCACATTCATAGCTCCCACTCTGAAACTAGAAGACTTGAGAAACGGCAGAGCAGCACCTACATGTATGATGTTTGCTTCTGCAATTAAAAGTTAAATTGAACCAAGAACTTAATATGTTACCCCCTAAATAAAGGTCAAGTAACCATAAACCATTCCATTCCAGTTATGAAACTGGGATACTGAAGCAACACACTATATTATGATTACCAAAAGTTAAAGTTAAGCTACATAAAGAAACTGATACAGAATAACATGTTATAGGACAAAATCAATTGTTTTCCCTTTATTATTCCCCTTTAAGCAGCCTGGACTATCCTATCCATCACTCAAGATTATTCTGCAAGCTATTTCAATGACTTTCTGGCATTCAAGTCAGCATCGCCAATCAAACAAATCTCTGTCCTGTACAACTGTCTGGTACCTCAATAGCTTCTGAATAACTTAATTCTCCGAATTGTACTCACTAGAGCATCACTCAAATGAGAAACTCAGCTGAACTAATGCCCAGTGGGGCTTTTTTTGCCTCTTGATAACGCTTAGGATCACTGACACCCAGTTCAAGCTGCAGCGCATGCCAAACTGATCAAAGATGGGAGGAAAAAGCAGTGAAGGCTTGAGGCCTTCTTTTCATAGGCTCAATCCCAGCATCAAAACCAATAGACAAAGCTGAAAATGTTGCATTGTAATTATCTACCATGAAGCTAGACAATAAACGTTGTTGCAGAATTTGCTAGCCAAGGCACGCACAAGAGGGTGCAGTTCTCTTGATATTCGGGGTTTGTAAACCAATGCAGTTCCACCCAGTTCAATGCTTGCTGTGGTGGAAAAGAAGAATCACTCAGGCAAATGTGGGAACGTCCCACACAGTCACCAAGGTGAGAAGTGCAGTCATGGACACAACGTTGCTATAAAAATTCCATGCTCTTAATTGTTCCTATGACTTCTACAATTACTGCTCTGTTATTACTCCATAGCTAAGTTACAGACATGGAGTTCTTGTGCTCTGATAGCTGAGCTTGCATGTTGTCAGCATTCATCTGCAAACATATTTAAAGCAAAAGTACAAAAATCTTTATAGAGGGGAAAAAAACCCCCTTCTTTTTCTTAAAGAACCAACTTTTTAAAATGTTCAACTCATCTGTTCCATCCTCTTCTCCCTCCACTAACTCTGTCCAGGTTATAATGTGTCTAACAGTCAAGTAAGAAAAAAAATTCCACTTACCCAGCATGTTTAATGTCCCAATAGTGTTGGTCTTTAATGTCTTTATAGGATTGTACATGTAATTTGGAGGAGAAGCCGGAGATGCTAGATGATAGATCTGGTCCACTACAGAAAACCAGAAGGGAGGGGAAAGACAGCATTATTATTTTCTTATGTAACATTAGTGTCAATAAACAAGTATTTCTTTCTGCATTTCCTCACTCTGGAACTTAGCACTTCCTGTGTTGCTACCTACAGATAATATATATGTATGCAAACCTGTTGTAACCCAAAGCAAGACTTTTTAGTAAAACAACAACTAAAACACAGTATTTATTAACACTATTGACACAGATACAGAAGTCTGTCTGGGTGTTGACATTTTTCACTTGTAAAAATTTTAATTATGAGTACTTCAGATATGTTTAGAAGCTGCAAAAGTATATGCATCATTCTATTATCCTCAAGTTTTAAAGTGACTACCAGCTTCAGAATATTTTTCTCAAATGGGATCCCAAGCAAAGACAGCAGAAACCTTTTTTTACTACCTGGAGGAACATTTTTTGAAAATGTTTTATTTGTAAGACACTTGTCAATGAAATATTATTAATAGGATTAGTATCATATTTACATTTTAAGTATATATGCCAAGACATGGGCATGCAACTTTTGCCCTTCTTCCTTTCTATTGCCTTTGCTACACTGGTGTTCTATGCTGCACTTCGGATAATGCAGCACTTTACCTTTATAAAACAAACAAACTAAACCTCCCCAGTACAGAGATTCCAGTCTCCCCAGCTATGAAATATAATTAACCAACACACTAGACCATAACTTGCAATCAGTGAAGGTATACTGATGCCTAACCTAATTTAAAATAAGGTAGTTTGGATACTGGCAACAGATTGTCCATGTAGTGCAAGTCCGAATTCTAATTAATTAAATTTACTGTATTTCTGTGATTGCAGTGTAAACAAACCTAAATGTATTGTGCTTTGCTGTCTATTCATCCAGTAGTTGGGCATTTATTTATTTTCAGCTTTTTACCCATTTTCATAAAATGCTCTACTTATAGAACAAGCATAGCAATCATTTCTATCAAGGTAGTTCAGGAGACATGTATAGGTATCATAAATGGTATTTGATACAAAGAAAACAAGCTCAACTTTGATTTTGTAACAGTCTATCAAGAAAATTGCTGTCTCAGTACTTCAAAACTTCACAGAGCTGAGCTCACCACAGCAAATGTAAGGAATTGAAAAAAAAAACCACTCAATAAGCTGTGCAGAACACCAAAATCAGTCTTAAATATGAACCCTCAAAGAATCCCAAGATATTATTTGTTTAACAATGGTAATCATTAAAATCTTAGGCAAATTTTAATTTGAGACCAGCTTCAGCATATCAGGGAAAAAAGATTTTTGTTAAATTAGAATTAAAAAAAAACACAATAAAAACTGGACTCATTTTCACAAGCAGTATCAAATATTCAACAAAGCTCAACCTGCAAGTCTTTCATAACACATCTACTGTAAATATAAAAAGTCCTTCTGTCTTCTATGTAACACAGTTAGCTAGAATTACTTAAAAGAACATGGATAAGCTGATGCCAAAACAAATTTAAACTAAGATCAAATGAGAGCTAGAGGTGCTGAAGAAAGAAGAAAGAAAAATCGGCTACTAAGGTCATCCAAGGAAAGTTAGAATGGCAGGATGGAAGAAGGAAAAGTAATTTCTTCATTGTATTTAAAAAGGAAAGTTTTAGAAAGACTCAGCACTGAAACCTGAAAGAACCGGGAAAAGTCAAGGCTAGCTGCTATTCTGGCAGAAGACAATATCATTGCATGGTATAAGGCCATCTTGCCCTAGAACAGAACACTATTAGTCAAATGGTACACTCAAACATTTTTAACTGCTTTCTCAGATGTTTTATAATTAACAAGCAGCAGCAAATAACAGCAATATAAAATAAAGCTGTATTTGGACAATGGATTGATTACTGTTAGCCCTCTGTTGGGTTTAATCTGTGACAATTTTTTTTCTCCAGTTTTAAATTAATTCTTCTATCAAAACCAGGGCAGGAGCATCTTTGATTTTCAAATGAAAAAAAACCCCAAAACAGGAAGCCCAAACTTGCCCCAGTTTTCCTTTTTCTCCATTTGAATATAACTATCTTTGCTGAAACAGCACAAGCTATATATAAGGTACAACTAGTAGGAAAAAAATATGAAATATGAAGTTATCACCTACTCTCAACTAGCTGAGAACACTCAAATGTTAGAGGAATGTGTTTCCTGTTGAAGACTTCCGCTCTTCCCTGATTCCCAAACTTCATTTGATAAAGAAAGCACACAATCCTTTGCTTCCTGACCTCCCTCTAACACAGAAAAGCAGAGTGGCTAGGGTGACAGTGTATGTTAATTGGCTTGATTTATTATTTTCAACAATCCTTCTAGCAATGAAAAAATTAAAAGTAGTTAAAAGTCTCCAGAACACAAGCATGTCTTCATATTAAAACATTACATCCTCTTTAAGGTAAGCTCATATTCTGATAATAAAGCTTTAAAAATATTGGCAAAATTGTCAAGGTTAAATATTCAACCTGCTTTCTTTCCTCCGTGAAATTTACATGAAATTGCACGTAAATTCTATATTAACTGTTGTTTTAAAGTTTACTGGTCAAGCTCATAACTCCTGTGAGTGCTTACTGGCTCATCTGTAGGAGGCATGTCAAAGTTTACCCTGTACTACATCTTGGCATTATAGCCCCAACACAAGAAAGCCTGCAAAACAATTCATGATTAAATTTTATTCTCTGCTTAAGCTTGCAATGTCAATAGTGACCAAAATAAGGAGAAAATTATTTCACGTCAAACCTCATCACACAGAATAATTAACCATCAGCATAAATGCAAGATCAGCTTCTAAGGCAATCTGCATGACTCCATCAGCTTCAAGTTTTACCGTCTTGACAGGTAATGATATTTGACAGTTAGTATGCTCAAGCACATGCCACAATCCTCTTCTTACACCTTGCCATGGTTTCTTTGGTCTACAGCTCTTAATCTCTAGAGCAGAGACGTCCAGCTGCCTACATGTCAAAACAACCCAGAAAGCTAGAGAGATACAATTTAGGCAGATGTGTCGCATTGGTAAGGATTTATTCTCACATGAAAAAAGTGCAGAGAAATACAGTTTCACGTAGCACACTGCTCTGCTATTTGCTCTCTTATCAACAGAAATTGGTATTTCCATTCACTGCCTCCTCAAGCGCAGAGTCAAAAGAGAGCCTTTCACAGATTGCAACCTATAGATCCTAAGACAGCCTGACACAGAGAGTGCTGGAAGAAACGAGTTCCCAGCTCAGGCTTGATTCAAAGCCCTGCCTGCATTGCTAACGCAACTGAAAACTTTTAGGACTCTGTCTGCAACATGAAAATAGTTAATTGTTCCGTGTGATGAAGCACAATGTGGAATAATTACTCCTTATTTTGGTCACTGTTGACATTGTATGCTTCGGCAGTGAATAAAATCTAATCAAATTTCTTGCACTGGGGCACTAATGCAAAGAAGTAGCATGAGGTAAGGTTTAATTGGTCTGTTGAACTTTGACATGCCTCCTACAGACGTAGCCATGAATATCAATTAAATACATGACTGCCTCAAGTTATGCCTCTGAACGAAAGCACCCCCCCTTCTCACAGCATGGGGCTGTGGTGAAACCAAAGAGAAGGAGCAGACTGGAAGATGGTGAAAGAAACGCTCAAGAGAAGCCGCCGGCTGCTGCTTGCAGGCAGCAGGGAATTCAAGCACAGTGGCTCAGAAAAATGAACAAAGCAATAGCTAAAGCCACCTGCAGCCAATGCAGACTTGAACTCTGACCCGAGCTCCGTGCTGTTTCTCTCTACCTATTCTATCAAAACCCTTTCTAAATCTAGTTTTCAACTGGCTGCGGTGGAATTTTTGCAGAGCGAAAACGTCACTTCAAAAGCATTGTGGTCAGTCAGTAACTTACTGCCCAATCCCAGTCTGTCCAAGCAGAACTGACTAAGCTTTCCTGCCTCCCTACCTCCAGACACTTCATTTTTGTTATTTTTTAAATACCTGCTGAATTTCTGACACACAGCAGCTCCTATAGGAATGGTTCCTTCGAAAGCATGCGGCAATTCAGATGAACAGGGCCAAAGACAACCTTTCCTTTTGCTGCACCAGGGTACAGCTAACTCTGTGATTATCAAAGTGGCCATATAATTGTTAGGTATATACAAATGCAAACCAAATACAAGATCCTAAAGGTTCCTTATAATCTTCACATTTATTTATTTTTTAAACACTAAGCTAAGTATAATGGACAGTGATCAAATAAAAAAAAAAAGAGAAAGCACTCTTCTTCTTCTGGTCCTTCTTCCCCTCATTTTTTTTTCCCCCAGGTGGCACTTGCTTTAAGTGTGACAAAGAGAAGGAGCTGGGAGACAAACAAGGTTTTCCTTTCCAGAGACATGGTCTTGCCTGTCTGAGCAGTTTTTGGCTCAGCAGAGTATTGCCTCAGCATACTTTCTCCCATATGCATAAAGGCAAAATATTACCCCTGCGATGAAAAGGTTCAGCAAGAGCAGAAGTAGCAGATGGACAGAAGATGGGGCATTGGGCAAGTGTCACATCTTCTAGATCAAAGGAACAGGCAATCAGGCAGCTCCAGGACCTTCCTCCC
Source organism: Tringa solitaria (assembly GCA_026413425.1). Taxonomy (NCBI): domain Eukaryota; kingdom Metazoa; phylum Chordata; class Aves; order Charadriiformes; family Scolopacidae; genus Tringa; species Tringa solitaria. The sequence goes on from JAOXJM010000001.1 coordinate 144,686,402, forward strand.
TTTCCTGGAAAGAAATCTTCAGAGTACTGAGCTTTAGACCAAGTCAAAACATCACTTGTTTTCCTAAATATTTAGAGAGCGTTGGACATTTCAGAAAAGTGGAAAGGCAAGTTTCCTCCCCAAACTGGTCACATTTGAGACATCAAGCTGAGGATCTTGAGACAAGTACAGCTGTTTATCTTTTCACCTTCTCTCTTTTAACCTGTCAGGTCTAAAAAACACATACATTTTTGTCTTGGAAATCCATCAGGCCAGCCAGATATGCCAGACAAAGAATCTACCTGGTTTGGCTGACAACCTCATGTTCTCCAGCATAAAGCTGGCAGTTATTTAACACAGCAGGCAACTTAAAATCTCCTCAAGCAAGAACTGTGGAAAGCCATCCTATAGGACTAACTGTTTGGGTGACTGGGACAACATCTACTGGAAGACAGGAACAAATGTATCTTGCAATTGACCTCCATGCCTCTTCCTTTTGTATGATGTAAAGAATAAAAGTTTTACACTTAATTTTGCCTGGCATGAAACCTTCAGCTAGCTTTGCAATTAGGCCATAGCACAATTAATTAAAACTGTGTGAAAGATTGCGCAAAGCTTTATGTAGGTAGGTAAAGATGATAAAAGAAGAACAAATGATAATAATAAAATTCTTTAAGTTTTGTATGTAACTCATACCAGGGGATAGAACTCCGTAAGCCACTGTGAATACAGGAACAAAAAGTAGTCTACCAAGCACAGTATGGTAGACCATTGATAAAACAAAGAAGCATTAAACAAATTTCTCACGTTACAATTTTGCTGAAAGAAAAAAAATAATCCCTTTCAAAATAGCATGGACATAGAAGCTGGCATAAACATTCAAGCCATCAGGTATCAGTGACAAATACAGAAATCTATGATCAACATAAATAAAGTTTTAGTGACATATTGCAAGGTCAACAGCAACTAAAATTTGTCAGTTGTGCCCTTTTCGATGTGAAAAGCTCAAAAAAAAAACCAACCCTCTAGCGCACATGGACTCTGTAATACCTAAATCCAGGCACAAACGTTCAGTCTTGTTCTCCTTAATGCTAAACAAATATGATCAATATACCCACTCACTTTTACAAAATACTGCAATAAAACTACCTTCCTTCATATTCATATTCTCTTTATTTTCCAGCTGTATCACTGCATGCGTTCTCCACGCTTCCTATGTGAATAGTAAGGGTGGAATCTACTACCTTTCCTACAATAGGAAATGACATTTCTTCCTTTACTTCAATTTCTGCCTTCAACATGTGTCATGGTGCTAGAAAGGACCTAATGGGTCACTAACTCCACTAAGCACCTGCATTCATCACTGTACTTGCTAATCAGGAAGTACTAAGCAGAAAAGCTTTGATCAGAGGCATACAAACAAGTTCCTACAGCTTAAACCTATGGGCTGTTCTTGTAAAGAACAGCTATGCCAATTCCATTACTGTAGGTCAGGCCAGAGAAGCTGACACAGTGAAGTAAGACACTTCTATTGCTTTGAACTAAAAAGGACTACAAATACAAATTTGTCTTCCTAATGTTAAAAATGTTGCTTGTAACTTAAGGCAAATTAGAATAATCTTTTAAAGGTTATTGCTTGTACTGGAGGAATTTTGGCAAGCTTCACCAGAGACCCAGGCACCACTGCACTTGGCTCTTGACAAACAAAGTTAGAGTAGCGTGTTATCTTCTGCCTTGTCATTACTTTCCATAATAGTACAATTTAAAACCATCAAGTTGAATGTATTAAGTATCTGGCAGAGAGAATGAAGACTAAGGGAAGAAAAACGTGGAATGGAAGTACTGAAGCAAAAAAGAAAAAAAAAAAAAAAAAGCAAGGTATTGAAGGCACTCACATAAAAAAATTAGAAGCTGTACTTGCTGTACTTTATGTGCCTTAAATTACCTGTGAAATGATTTTGAGATGGAACAATTCTGGGAATCCACAGGACAGCATTTAGTAAAATCTTATCATCTTAACTTCTAGAAGGCCATTAATCACAAGAAGGCTACAGCTTATTCTTTTGGCCATCTTCTGACATCACCTTGAAATTGGCCTATATTTTTTTTGTGTATGTTTTAGCGGGGTTTTAGTAGGGGTGTGTGGTTTGGGGTTTTTTTAGGGTTTCTTTTAGGGAGTTGTTTTTTTGGTGCCTTTTTTTGGTTATTTTTTATTTTCCTTAACACACGTTCAAGTATAATAATAATTCACAGCACAAATACAGACTTTGTTAGCTTAAAAGTGTTTAAACACTTTTCTTTTTTTCCCCCTACAACCACACAGTCAACTCCTACATTTATTTAATCTAAAATTTCATTTGGTAGTTTTTAATGCAATTCTATTACAATGAACTGGGGTAGGTTCTGGTAACACCAGATCAAGCATGCATTCTCATTTGTTCTCCAACTAGTAACTGTGTGTCTTAACACTAAGGTTTGCAGAAACATGAGCCACAGTGCTCTCAAGTGACCACCTTAGAGGGCTTGCAATCTTGAAGAATGTAGAGAATGAGAGGCAGAAAATAAGCAAAGGTGGATTTCTATACTTTTTTGCTGATAATACAGAAAAGAACAATAATAGATTCTTTTCTTTATTCACCACCACAGAAAACTGTTTTCCTGTACCAAGAAAAAAACCCATTTAATAGTGGATTAAAACTCAGCATAAACATTAGGCTGAAATGAAAATATATTTTAAAAATTCCAAGTACATTAAGAACACAGAACTCAATCACAATTAAAAAAAAAGTATGCAAAGTTAGGAAAAATTTCTTTTCAGACTATTTTCTGTCTTTCAAGATTCCTAAACTACTTTTGTTTCATTAAAGAATTCAGGGCCTTTGCTTTTCTGCTTGAAAAAAAGCAAAGGAAATCCTAGTGGAAGAGAAGAAAGTCACTCAGCACTATAATTAACTATAGATATACCAGGGCTGAGAAATAAAATGTGTGTTTAGGTGATGTACTGCTGTTTCTGGCCAATCCAGATCAAGATGGAAGAATGCTGAGTACCACTTTACGTTATGGATCAAAGATAATGACTCAGACAAGGCAGATTTTAACTTCACAGTGATGCGTACGCACGCGCACACACACACACACAAAAGGCATCAAGAAATTTAGTGAAAGCTACACATCTTGAGATTAAACTCCCTCCATATCAAAAGCACAAACATTGTTCTTTCCAGATGAGAAATGAGGTCATCTTCAGAAATAAAGTACTGATTACTCTCTCTGGAATTTGAGCATCAAACGTCCTTATACGACCTCGTTTAAACAGGACAGCAAATAAACAGGTATTCTTTAGATACAAACCTTCTTTTGTCATGACTTCACAGTCATTCCAATTTCTATTTACAGGTAAAAAGGAGAAACTGGGACTAAGAAAGGAAATACTGATCCTTATGCCAACTTGTTAATCCACTACAATAGCTATCGTTCATTGCCTCATCTTCCCCCCACCCCTTTCCTATGTTGAAATATAAACTCTGCACTGAAATGGAATTTTCATGGTCCTATACCAGTATATCAAAATTAATTTTATTTTAGCATTTTGCCATAACAGCTTTAATTTATGCTGTTGGAGGATGAGAAGACAGTCAATGAACAGCCCCCCTAACGCTACAAGCAATATATACCCCAAGGTCAAGGCAACCGGCTTCCCAAGGTCAATCCGTTCACTCTGCCCTTGTGCTCGAGAAAGGAAAGCATTAAAAGCCTCCTGGGCTGATCCCAAGGAGCGGGGGCCGTGCCAGTCCACATCGTTAAAAAAAGAAAAAGCGGAGCAGCAGCACGGTTTTTGTTGGCACCGCTTTGTGTAACTCACTCCTCGGGGGGGGCAGAGCACAGGCGTTGTGGGCAGGCTGCTGGGGACCACTGCTCCTGTGGGGAGCCCTGCCAGCCCGTGTCCAACACCCATGAGGGATGGTGTTATCGGCGTAACCTCCATCCGTGCCCTTGTCCCCTCCGGTTGGGATGGGACGGCTGCCTTGCCCTCCCCCGAGCCCGCAGCCCTGGTGCAGCGGGGGCAGAAGCCGGTGGAGGGTGAATCCCATTCCTGCTCCGGGTGCAGGGAGAGGGGAGCAGAGCCCAGGGATCCCCTCCCTGCCGGCTGGTTTCCCGGGAGCAGCGTGGTCCCCGTCCGGCGGCTCCCGCCAGCACCGCTGTTCTCTCTCCGGGCTGCTCTTGGCTTCCTCCCGTGCAGCTGCACTCTCCACATCAGAAGGGACTTTTCAGAGAAAAAGTGAAATTAGTGAAAATTAAGGTAATTGAACACATTCTGTTTTACCAGGGAGACTGTTTGTGGTTAGCAAATAGACATGAAATCTTATAAAATATTTTCTAACAGTACCCTATAGAGATGACTTGTCTGTAAAACATGAAATAAAACTGGCAGGAAACCACCACATTGACTTCATAAAGCATAACATTAACTGACAGCAAAAAACAACCTAGTTAAGAAGCAGAAAACTTTACAACCTCAGTTATTTGAAAAATACAGAGGTAGCTCAGCTATTAAAGCAAAAGGGATCATTAGGGTAATTTGCACTATTTGGTTCACTGCTATTAACTGGGATGCCACAAATGCGTCGGGTTGGAATTCCTTTGACTCAGTTATTCTCCTGGCTGTTCCTGCTCAAAAAATATTTAAAGACTAGCTGCCATTTTAAAACCATACAATGTTTTGCAGCGCTCATTTAGAAATATTTCTAGCTGAGCCAATCAAGGCTTCAGAGTTTATGGAGCATATACCATCCCGGTGCATAAGGGTATGTAGGTTGTTGACATGCTCCATGGCTCCAACAGAGTGACTAGAGGTACTGCCTGGGTCTAACTAAGGCTCTGGAAGGAGGCATTGATTACCCTTTCTGTCTTTTAACTGGGGTTTTGCAAGAACATCTGCACACAGAAAAGGTGAAAACAATAGTAGGGTGCTAACCTAGAAGACAGCTATTTGTTCTCACCCCTATTTTTGTGCTGACGCAGCCCTGGTGCAGGAACTCTGCTAATGAGCCAGGACCCCAGCACAGCTGGCACTGCACAGGAGGAGACAAATGCAAAGCCTGGGAAGGGTCTCCTTGGCGTGCTGCTCTCAGCACCTGCATCAGATGCACGAAAAAAGAAGGGAAACACAGCTGAAGAATTTCTTTTTTAACTACTGGGGACTTCTGGGCAATAGCTCTCAAGAGGCAACCCTAAAGCACCCAAAGGGCAAAAACATTCATGTTCACCCTACTCCTGGCTTAACCCCTCGTGCTACGGGGCCCAGAAAAGCATCACAGTCTCTGCTGTTCTGCCTGTCATGAGCAGTTTTCTGGAAAAAGCACTGGGTGTTCAAGCCACCACCACAGGGTGAGGCGGGAAATCACAGAGCGAGGTGAACATCACTGCTGGTGCTGCAAGCAAGCTCTTGTGATGCTGCAGCTGTTATCATTTTACTTGCAACGCTGCAGTCCCAGCTCCTGAGTCTTTGGCTTGGGAACCCAAGGTACCAGATCATCTTGATATGAGTGTCAGCAAAAGGCTCATTGTAACCTCACTTGAGGTGGTGCACAATCCCTAAGTCTTCCTGAATGGCCTATCCCATGATTGGATGGGTCCTGGCCTTATTCCTCTCTATTCTCCTCTCTGTCTAAGGTGTTTCTGTTTTATCACATCTCCTTTAGTAGCACAGTTAATCGTTTGTTCCCCTTTAGATGTACAACTCCTCTGGGAGTGTCAGCAATTGCCCCATCTCTTTCTAAAGACAAGCACAGCACACGTCGGGGTGTCAGGGATGCTTCCAGCTGTCCCTTCACCAGGTAGACTCCCTGCTTTAGACACACCTCCTGTGCAACAACAAAACCAGCTACCATCATTTTTTCACCATTACCTAGACAGCCTCAGAAAGAGAGAAAGGTGGGGGATTTTGCTGGTGGTGTGTGTTTAAAGAGTGTCTAGTACCATGGATTATAGCAAGTAACTAAGTCTCCCGAGTGGTAAAATAATATAAAGAAATTAATGAGAAGAACAAAGTAATCATATGGAGTACATGTATAAGAGCAATTGATTTGGCCATCCCCTTTAAATTCTAAAGTGGTGTGCCATTGTTCTAAAAAGAGAAGACTCCAATGCCAACACAAAGATTTTATATGCTTTTTCCTTTAGGCTAAAGAAAAATTGGCTACACTTTCCTGGAGTTAACAACAAACAGGTCACATTTATCATTCGGCCACTTAGGTTCAAGAACTAGCAATTTAACTGCTCCGAAATGGGTTGGTTTGGTGTTCCTGAAACTGCAGATGGCTTGTGGTTCATATGCAATCTTATCTGCTAGAAATAACTAATATTAGAATAACATGGCACTGCAATCTTGGCATTCTGGAAAGCTGGTGAGATCCCAGCCCCAAGTTCTCCTGCTTAAAAGCCTCTGGTAATTTCAGCAGTGTTTGTGTTATTACCATGATTTATGTGTATAGGTCCCAGATAAGTTACCCACCGAGGAAAAAATAGTTGACAAATTCTCCACTAGCCTTCTGAGTTGTTTTTTCCCCTCTGGGGATCAAAATTTCTTTAGAAAAAAAGCTTATTATTCTCTCCCCACAGCTATAAATTCCTCAGCCAGCTCCTCTGTTACCATGCAGTCTTCTGGGCATAGTCCAGAATTATTTTCTGAAGTTTTCTCAGACTTCCATATAAGTCCAAAAATTCCTCAGTCCTGCTCTGTGCCAGCGTGACAGCCGACCCTTACCGCTTGGTATAAATTTTTGAAACACCCGGTTCCGCTGATGCTGATCAGCCATTTCCACTGGTCGGTAAACTAAGGACAAAATCCATGTGGGGCTGCCACAATCATCACACCCGTCTCTCCAGCAGCAAACCAACCTGCCCCAGAAACCACGGGGACAGGAAGCATCAGGGTGGAAAAAGCCCACTATCTGTGCAAAAACACATGAATGGTACAAAACCAAATAACAGTTATAACAGTTCTTCCATTGGAGGCAAATAAATTACTCCCAGGCTCCAAGTCAAGCATGACTTGTAGCACTTTGTGAAAACAGATGCAGCATCCTCAGCGTGGTGGTGTTCATGGTGAGGGCTTCCTACCGAGACCTGGTGTCCCAGGTGTGGTGTGGTGTGGTGTGGTGTGGTGTGGCTCCCACACCTGCCATGGGCTGGAGGTCCAAGGCCAGCGTCTGCTCACGGCCTGTGCATCCCTGCTCCCTACTAAAAGAGAGAATTAGCCAACAATAACAGTGTTTGTTTTGTTGCCATCTCAGTAGACGCTCTAATAGAGCTAATAGGAAAAAGAAACCTCACCAGAGAAGGGAAAGGTCAGAAGGCTAATAAAATAAATGCAGCTATTGTGCGTTCACTTGGCAATTCATAAGGGAGTGTGATTTTCTTTTCTTTTCTTTTTTTTTTTCTGGTAGTGAGAGAGTCCACTGATGAATCCAAAATGAAATTTCCACTCTCATACACGATTTCTTACTGACAGTCACGTCACTGCAGAGTCAGGAACTTTACACAGGCTGCAGATTTAGATTTACATTTCCTAGATTCCCTCCTCGTTTAATTTCTTTGGATTTTGAGTTTTTCTTCCTTTCAGTTCTTGCTACCAAAGAGAAACAGTGTCATCCATGAGAAAATGCTGGCCAAAAAGGTAACTTTATGCCAAGAGTCCTGTATTGTTCTTGAAGGGTACAGCTGGCCAGCTGCTGCACTTTCTAGTGTTGCCCAGATAGGTAATTCATGGTTGTTTTTTATCTTTTAAGCTTGTGAGTGTTTCTCTGCTTGTAATCAAACACCTGCTGAAATGTTTGGTGGGACTGGGGCTCTGAGACAACAAAACTCGGTTGGATAAATGGTTTACTTCTGAGCATACTCTTCTCCAGAGCTGTACCAACACTGTGGCACTGCTGGCCTCTTCTCCACAGAGTTAGCGGGATGCTGTGGTCAGTTAACAAGGGATTAAGCCTCACAAGCAGGTTCTCTCACTCTCTGCATGCAGCACTGGTGATGGCAGGACAGGGAGAGCTGTACGTACCAGGCTGCTGACCACACACACAAAAGGATGTTGGAAAACGGGGGCAGGTCCATAGCTCAGCTACAAGAAAACCCTCACCCTTTGGTTGGTGTCCGTGTACACGCAATCAGTGACAGACCACATAGGATATGCCTTTTGGCAGCCCAGTTAAATAAAACAAAGCATGGGAACACGAAACATCCTAATTAAGTTTTGTGAACATCTTAATTAAGTTTTTACTCTACAGAAAACCCCGTTGCTCGCCATGTATAATTTATCTTCTTGGCAACCTGAGTCTCCAGCCTACATTAGTACTACAGCTCCTTCGTTTTCCCCTGAGACTTTCCTATCCAAACCCTTTATTCTACTGGAAAAAAATAAATGATATTACATCAGTGTGATTCAGATGGGGATTAGTTATTGCTGTTTCTAAAACAGAGATCACCTCTTCGTTTTGAGGCTCTCTTTTATCATATGGGATTAGGTGGCCTTTGGAAAATCTAGCTGTTCCATACACTTCAGTGCAGAGGCTCAGACTAGCCACAGGCATCCTACTAATCTTATGGATCACAGAAATTAATAACAGGGAGGCTAAGATTTGATCAAAGCCCTCAGCTTCAGGAGGGAGAACTCAGCTTCTCATCAGGGAGAAAGACAGGAAGAGTAACGCAAACGATGTGGGAATTGAGAAAGGAAAGGAAAGGAAAATATATTAAATTTACTGGCTTTAAAATACAAAGAGACATTGTGATCATCCATTTCATATAAATTCCTGCATAAGCCAGGCCATGACATGATTGATTACCTCCCAACAAATACATGGTTATCTATCTCCTCTATAACTATAATTACAGGTATCTTCAGAATAGAAGCATTTACTTGCATGGCAGTATAGCGGTATTTTACAAGCAGCACGCGTTCCCCTTTTGGGAAAACCTTCATATACCCCTCTCCAGAGGTTGGATGTGAATTCTTGTACAAACGTACCTCAGATGTGGCCAACAGATTTACTAGGGGACCTCAAAAGAATACAGGATGTCCCAGACCTCTTTATTAGCGAACACATGCTGCTATTCAAACTTCTTCTAAGTCAACATCCCTCAGAGGAAGAACTGTCTCAGACTTTTCTAGGAGCTCTCATTACCACAGTGATATTTATGGCCATGCCTTAGGGGGAGCAAGCAGACGGGCCAGCCCGTCCCACGCACAGCCAGCGGTCCCCGAGCCCTACTTATAGTCTTCCTTTCATACACATTTCATCTCAGGCCAAGGGTTCAGGCAATGACCTTCTCAACACCGCCACAGCCCCAGCAGTAATTGCTGGGGCAGAATTTTATGCCAAGTTAAATTTCTTAACCTCAGTCTGTTAAATAGTCCTGAAAGAAGAGCACGCAGCCCATTTGCTCGTAGCTGTTCTAACCCAGCGTTATCGATCAGACACAGACCCTCATCACGCTGGGTGGGGGGCTCTTTCACTTCCTAACGAAAAAGCACAAAACACTTTTCGAGACACTCAAGCTTTCTCCAAACACATACACCTCTGATGTGTTTTCAGAAAGTAGCAAGAGCAGCAGTGTTTTTCTGGTCTCTGCTGCTTGTGTTCCTTCTGAAGTGTATTGATACCCTGTCTCTTAAGGAAATTTCCCAGAGGACTTGCAAAAGAATGAAAGATTTACACACAGAATCACACACACACACAGAATCTTCATGGTTGGAAAGGACCTCTGAGATCACCGAGTCCAACCATAGACACACAAAAGACCCCTACAATCTCAGTCCAGAAGTGCCACGTCTACATGTTTCTTAAATACCTCCAGGGATGGCAACTCCACCACCTCCCTGGGC
>JAOXJM010000001.1:144696366-144722304 GCA_026413425.1 Tringa solitaria
TTCTCATTCATTAGTGCCTAGTAACTGGGCAACAGTATTAGCAATGATGATAATTCTCTTAGAAGGTCTCAAGTGTAACCAGTCAGAAATAAGGTAATGCAGGGGAAAGATTAGGAAAGCTGAAAAACTGAACTGGGTGTCGTATAAGCTACCAGCATCTGGAATCAATGAATAAGATCCTGGTCACATTATCCTGCCAGTGGAAGCAGAATTTTGAAGTAAAATAACAGGCAGTAACTGAACCAGTGTACTGTCAGAGCAGAGAAGCAGAATATATTTGCAGGACAGTTTCAGTAGCATTGTCAGGAATTAAATCACAAGCAATAATACAAGAGATGCAATTGCTAGAAATTTTCCCTGAGAAATTCCATCCATTAGAATTCAGCAAGAATAAAAAAATACAACTTCACATTCATTTTTTTTGTTTAAAAAAATTAAACAACTACATTGTTACAAAGTTTTAAAGGGATGGAGCAAACCCACCAGAACTGCAGTGTAATTTGAGCAACATTTTTATTGATTCACTGTATGCTTACACTCTCTCAGAGAAATTCCACTTTGAAGTAGAATAGTTGTTTGTTTCTTTCTTTGCTTCAGGGTGTGTGTTTTTTTTACAAAAAAACTTGGGAAATTTGGTGCTGCCATTTTCCTATTCTATGGGCCATGGAATGCTTGTACCTAAAGTAGGAGGAATGTTTTTCCACAGATGACACATAAGGCAGTTAAGGAAAGTGAGCTGACGTGCCCTCTGAAAGAACTTATTCTCCTCTCAGCTGACCATACACAGTTGCAGGATGTATGCCGTCTAGTATAACTGCAGCCCTGAATTAAACTTCTCAGCTCATGGCATATCAAGTCCTCTGAACTTCTCAGTTCACGTCGGTCACAGAAATCAGGCTAATAATAAACAAAGCATATGGGTATTAGACCAATCCAGAATTCAGTGCATAAATTTCATTTCTTTACAGACATACATACTTCAGAGGGTAAAGCCCTACCAAATACAGATGCCAAAGCAGAGACTACTCACCTTCAATGTACAGGGGCTCAACGACATCATGATTTATCAGTTCGAAGTTCTCATGACCAATCCAGTGCTCCACATTTCTTTTCCTGCCCGTAAAGAAGTTGTCCACAACTGTAACCTCATGGCCATCCATCATTAGTTTGTCAGTAAGATGAGAACCCACAAACCCTGCTCCTCCAGTTATCTGCGTTAGGACAGTTGGTATAAATTTCTTTTTCTTTTTACAGAAACACCAGACAAAGTCTACAAACATGAAGACAGAAGAACAGTAGCTTTCAGGTCTTTGCTTACCCCAGGGGAAACAACTCCATTTCCATGCTTAATTTTTTTTATCCAATATTTACAGCATTTAAAAATTCAAGAGAGGTGCTTGACACGTTTCATCACGGTTAGGCTAGAAGTTCACCTAACCATCCTCATCAACAAAATCTCATATCAGAATTTTTTTCCTCTTTTCCTTCAAATTGGATTGTGCCCTTTTATGCGACAGCAAAGCCTAAAAAAACCCAAAAAGGTAAGAGGAGAATTCTCTGTGATTCTCATTTCTCAAAAAAGAGATGACAGAATGCCAGGTTATATTTGTGGAAGACTTATAATATCAGAAATGTCAAATCCAGCTTTTGTCTGATTTAAATGGAAGACATGTTAGGTGTTCCGAGTAAGCACTACAAATTCTTTCATCCCTTCACAGAAGAAGGAAGGAAGCATATTCTCAGACGAAAGCAAGCCTTTGAGGATCTCTCATTTGAAATATCTGCTAAACCCAAGATTATTCCTTTTGTGTTTTAATGCATCCCTAGCCCACATCCTATCGTTCTGTTTTCAGCCTCTCATACCATTAGCTCCGACATCCAGCATTTGCCTGTCTTGGAACTTTATGTTGTTTTACTGCAAAGAAATAAGCAGAAATAAAATATTTAAAAACTTGTACTGTTGTTCCATTGCAGATGTAGAAGCAAGGAAGTTCTTCATTTTTTTCCCTTTCTGCACCTCAGTCTTTTAACAGTAAACAAACAAACAAATAAAAAAATCACTAACTCAGTATTGAAGCAGTTGACACAGAAAGTAGTAGAACTGCAAGTTGTATGACACCTCCAGAGACATATCTACAGAAGCCATTATTTTCTCTGCGCTTCATAAGCTGTTTTCAAGAATACACAAAAACATGACAGATCATCACTCTCAAAGAACGAAAGGACTTGTAAAATCCCCATGTAGAAACAGTAATATTACATGACTGCATGATCAAATTCACATTTTGAAAGTGATTTAGCTGTTGATCTTAATTCTTCAGCTGCAGTGACAACTAACAAAACAACAAAAGGATGTGGTGAAATTGTCAAGCAGGAATCTAATGAATGGGTGATGTGCTCCAATGACAAAGTGCTGTGTGGAGAATGATGTAGATACCTGACGTTCTTTCCCTTTGCGCTATTCAAAGCCTAAACTTTTATTCTGCCCACTCCATCCTCATTCACTATTGAAACAAGCCATACTAGCAGAAATATCTTCTTTTTTTAAAAAAAACAAAACAAAACAAAACAACAAAGCCAAACAAAAAACCCCTCGAAACCAGGAAAGACACAAAGGCAAACATAAAGCTATCAAAAACTGAAAAGGAAAGAAGATAACTACATCTGTTCTCTTCTGTAGAAACTTGAATGTCCACCTCTTGTAGTCTCACACTTGTTTCTCTTCTTAAAAATTCACGGCCATCAGCGTGTCAAAGACACTGTTAAGTACCAGTTAATAAAATAATCATTTAGTTGGTCTATTTAGTATTCTTTTGAATTTATCAGGGCTTCCTCGTAGCAGATTCAATATGTGATTCAGTTCCTTGACAAACTTGAAGAAGAAAGAGGATTTAGGAGAAGCCCTCTTTCCTAGAACAGACAGGAGGGAAGAACAGGTTTCTGGCAGAATGCTGTGAACTAGGAAAGAATGGTAGTAACTGAGGAAGAACAGTGCAGTACCAGGTGCCACCACTTACCAAGGGAAAAATAATATGCACAGAAAACCTACTGTCATAAGTTTTTAATTTGGAAGTGAGCTGCAGCCCTGCTGAATGTTCCAACTGTTCTGCTTTTTGTGGTGACCAGGACAGAGGTTTTCTGTAATGACCTGAACCTATTCATTCAACTGAGGCCCACGGAAATCCCCTGCTGCTACTTCTATTTTCAGGATTCCAGAGAAGACAAACTTGATGCTCGCAATGTGTCTTTGGTGCAGTAAAAGAAGGTGTCATCTTCCCCATCTTCCTTTTGGAAAAAAACTGTGAACCAAACCAAGCACTGCTTACAGCACTCTTCTATGCTATATGCAAGCAAAAAAAAAAAAAAAAGGAAAAAAAAAAAGCACAAACCAATTTTGTCTGGAAAGAAGTCTCCAATTACTTTAAATCGGTAAGTAGTTTTTATGACAAAACTATGTTAGCTTTATTAACGTATCACTTCCACAACTATTAGATAAAGAACTACTTGGAAAAGGAGCTGAATTTCCCCTGGAAAAGTAAACAACTGTATAAGTTTTTATCATTACTTGAAGCTACATAAAAAAAAGAAAAGAGGATTTATCACTGAAGCTCTCTGTATAACCTTCCTGTGATCACTCATAAAAGCAAGGTCAATATACTTCATTTCTAAATATGACTTCCTGCAAATCACAATGACATATTAATCTACAAAATTATACACTGTATGTGAATAATTTCCATATCAGAAATGAAGCACCAGCCCCATGGGCTTAAATAGGCATTCTTTAATAAGACATCATTAATAAAAACATTTAATTACTGAGTAGTGCCAATATGCTCAGTAACTTCAGCATCTACTAGAAGGCACAAATATTACTGATAACTTCTTCTACTAGAGGCACTTAAGTTTTGTGTATTTGCTAGATAGGTTCATTTCTGCTGTCTGCAGTCAGATTCAAAACATCTAATGTCCAACATGGAAACTACCCTTTTTTTTCTTTTTTCCAGTTTTATGCTTTAATTGGTCTACCACATTTAATTGAGAAAAGAAACCACACAACAGACTGAACCGATGTCAACACTATCATCCATAATATTAACAGAATTCCTTCTCTTGCATACAAAAGCCTGTGGCTAGTCACTTCAGAGAACTGAGCAAGCAGATAAATCATGTACAACAGGATGAAGACTTGAGCTCTTTTGAATGGAAATGCCAGAGTATCTAGTCTCAGCTGAAATACTGCCCCTACTAGCAATCATCTCCAAATAGATGCAGTATAATAAAAAAGTAACTGCTAGAACTCTTGTCTGATCAGGTAAACACTGTGGAGACTGCATTCAGAGAAAAATCATAATTTAGAATGGATTCCAGGAAAAGATGCAGCATCAACAAAAAAGGAATCAAATCATCTACCAAAGTTCACTTGGCTCTCCGATTTTTATGTTTACTCCTAAGAAACTTCCAAGTGTCATGCAAAGTCTACGTGAGTCCCCAGTAAGCTGACTTCAACTACTCAAAAGAACTTCTCCCTGTAGGAATACGACAGCAACATTCTAACAGAATGAAACTGCCCACATGGGCAGGAGGCTTGTGAAATCCCTTCTGAGTTGCCACTGAACTAGTTCCTAATCATGAGAGAGAAGAAATGACTGAAAAAGTCCCTGATCCTTTCAGCCAGCTTTCTCTTTATTAATTTAAACTCTACAAAATAGGTAGACACCAAAAAAACTATTCACCTCTGACCCACCAGAAAACACTCCTATTCCAACTAGTTGCCATCACCAGACTTCATCAAAATATCCAGTATCTTTAAGAGGCAAAGTTTAAAAGTTAATGTTAAGAGCTCCATAGCCTAACAGCTTGCACTAATATTTTTCTTCAAGTACCTTCTTGCTTACACAAAAAACCCATGTCGTTAAGTAACTTTATTATACTTGGGCACAAATTTAGGAATTTTCAGCATTAAGCTCCTCAATGTGTTTCCTCCTCAATGTACCTCATTAAGCTCCTCAATTGTTCTCCTCAATGTACCTTCCATATTCAACAATGGAACAAGGAGCCTAAAGATCTATCTCCTTCAGACTGTCATAAAAATGACAGAGTAACACTGAAGAACTAAACTAATTTGGTAACACTTATTCTTTATGAAGTTTTGCAATACCAGTGAGGACTGTAAAGCAGTAAAAACAAAAATTGTTTTTATTTATATCTTAGTGTTCAAAACTTTGAAGCATCAAGGCAAAGAAGAACACCAGAAAAGTCAGGCACCTTACCAGGGATCTGTCCCCGACACTACTCTACTACAGAGGCAGACATTCATATTTCTATATTTATACATCTTAAGTAACTATAATTTCTCTGACTTTCTGTGGGGACAATTTTTTCCCCAGGACAGACAGAAACAAGGAAAAAAAAACAGGATCCAGTTAACTTCAAAAGTGTTTGTAGACAGAACAGGAAAGCTGATGTTGCAGCACATTTTGTTAAATTTAAGAATGCCTTGGATGACTACTTGTCCTGACTTAACCTACCTTCCTCTTCCACCCTAAAGCACCTGTGATGCTTCAAAATATCAGAAATAACACAGAAGGTAACACAGATGAGTATTCCCTCAGTCTAATGAACTGATCCTTCTTAACAGTGCTGCAGTGCAGCTACTTCTCTAGCCTTAAGACTAGAATTTGTCCAATTCCGTCACACAAGCTTTCTGTCAACATGTGCCTAAGAAGTTTCCCAGTCTCTGCAAGTTTAAGGCATCTGGGAGCACAAGATGAAAGACCCTTTGGCAATGCAGTCCTGAGATGTTACAAGCAGAAAACAATAGCTTAATTGGCAAGTCAAATCTCCAAACCAGAGCCCAAGTGTATTATCCGTATGCTGAGTTTGAGAACATCAACACAGAGTACATGAAGTACTACTCTAAACCCTGTACATATGACATGAGGCAATTTACTTTATCCTTGCTCATATCTTTACATTCCACAGATTTATTTATTTCCCCAAAACAACCCTTGAGTAAATTACAACTTACCAGGATTCTTTTACGATCCTTTTCTGATAAAAATTTCACCGGAGGGTATTTCTGGGTGAAACTACAGAACATTTCAAAATAAAGAAGAAAAACTATGTAAGTTTCAGCCTTGCTTATTCTTTCACATATCAGTCTTTGAAATATGAAAAATGGCTCTGACAACCTCCCATTCTTAAAGTTCTGCTATGGATACGTTTAGTCCTTTTTTCTAAAGAAGGATCTAGGCCCAAAAGAGAAAATGCCTATGCTTTGTAAAAGTACTGCAAGAAACATCAAAATTGAACTGCAAAAAGTCCTCTTAATATTTCTGCTTAATTGATTTTCTAGAATGAATCACTTCTACCTTTTGAGAGCAGAACTGGTGCCAGGCATGACATCACAAGAGAATAAAACAATAAAACAAGAGTAGCAACAGGACTTCTTTTTCCTTTTAGTTTTAAAAAGCAAACAACCTTCTTAAAAGTTCCAGAAAAACAAGCAAGCTGTTTTGACTTACCACAGTGACTACAAACATTTCTTCCTCGAGTTTCAATGTGAAGTTTATAATATAAAGTTTTAATTCTCCCCTAAAGTTTCACAGTAATCAATGTAAAGTTTACCATCAGTACATCAATGAAACTCTGTTTCAGATACTTCAAAATAACTTTTGCCAGAAGACTTATTCAGTATGAAAGCTAATCCTAAGTTTCTTCTCAGAAATTGCTAGACCACCATTGCTTTGATGATCTTCAAGCTACTTTTTTATGCACAACTTCCTTTACAGGAACTTAATCAAAACTAAAATATCCTAAAAATAAAACTATGTAATGTATGACTCTTAGATGCTCTCTCAAGCTTAAAACTGATGGTCAGAACCTTGGACAACTTCATGGACATGCAACTGTATCACTTCTTTCTCCCCCCATTGGCATGCGTTCTGCATACAGCAACAAACTCCTCCAAAGGAAGGTGTGAGTTTTATTTTATTTATTTCAGTAATTAGCACTGTAGTCACGGCAGTATTTTAATAGCCCAGGGTTTTCTTAACTGAATATCAGTGTGATACTGAAAACAAATCAAATTATGGTAACTCTTCTCCTCCGGTAAGTCCACATGCTAGAGAGGTAACTGGATGTGGCATGCAGGAGGTGTATAGACACAAATAGACTCTGACTGAACTGACCCTACACCTCTGCTCTTGAAACACCTCCTTTGCTTCTAACCTGCAGTACTGGCTCAACGGGAATTCTTCAGCAGCAAAGCACAGATGCTTCTGTACTTCCATCAACTTTTCATCCCAGCGTGAGAGCGATTTTCAGCTTCCTGGATAAGGGGAACATGGCAGTGGAATCTTCCAATATTACTCATACAGAAAGACTGAAATGAGAAGCTACCTACACTTGCCTTATATCACCACATGGGTCACTAACAATAACCTTATTTCTTTGATTTAAGCCGAGAAGCAATGAGAAACAGCAATGCATAAGTACAATGCGGACTTGTAAAACACAGCCCTTCTGTGACAGAAAGGCAAATGCACCAATAACAAGAAGTGGCTTATGGAGTTTAAAAAAAAGCATAGTGCCAAATAACTTGATGCAAGGTAAAAGTCTCTGCCATTTTTAAGGCTACTATTTTAAGGTCACAATAATCTAGCATGGAATAATACTGCTGCCAAAGGGACCCTTCCCCACCATTGTTGCTCCTTCCATTACACCAGTACTGGGCTTACAGGAAGTTGGCAGGAATCTGAAACTGATCCAGTTGAATGTTTAACTTCTGGCAACAATGTTCAGTTTATCTTGACCTAATACTTGCTTTGATGACTAGACAGCAATGCTTTTGCTGTGCAAATTATTAATAAAAACGCTCCAACTTTAGCACCAGTTAAACAATCTCTTGTCATGAGACTAGCATTAACGAATTCTTGTCTTTCCTGTTTCCCAAAAGCATGACGATGGTTTGACTTCAGGCTTTATCAGCTTATGAGGTAAAAAAACATTTACACTAGAGAGTAAGCTTTGCAAACAGGATCAGCCTGTAAGCACCTGACAGTGATTAGTTATTTACTGTCACTTTACATAGATATAAAATTAAAAAATTAATTGCAACAACCCACATGCAGTTAAACCAGTAGGGGTAAATGGCTACACTATTTGAAGAACCCCAAAATAAGAACCCATATTTTGATATGGGCCATAAAAGACCCCAAGCCCACACTTTGTGAAAGTATAATTCCCAGATTGGCTTATACAAACAGGATACGCTCCCACAAAGGTCCTCCATGAATAGCAGAAGGAAATACCCGAATTGCCAACCGCTGAAAGATATACTGGGTTACCAATAAAGATTAAGTAAGTCAATTGAACAGAGGCAGGACATCAAAAATTTCTTCTGAACATAAAATCTCTACTATTCGACCGTTATAATTAGTATGGTAGTATCACAGGCAACTACTACAGGTGACGCAGTCTGCTATTTGTTTCATGTTGCCAATTCATCACCTAGTTCAACCCATGAAGTTCACATGTATATTAAGAGATGAGCAATCAGATCAGTATTCTCACTGAGATAAATCGCACATGGCAGGTCACTGAATCTTTCAAATCCATTGTAAAAAACGGAACTGACAATTTTTTTTTTAAACAGACTAGGAGGGGTGAGAGGAGGAGGTGTAACTGCTCATTGGCAAGACAAAACTCAAAACACTGCGAGTGCCAAGCATACCACTGGCCAAAAGCAATGGGATTCTGCCCCCCTCTCCAGAGGAACAGCACACAACCACTGGTATGCCACACAACCATCCAGGCTTACTGGCACTGCTTGGATAAATCCAGACTCGGCCCTTTCTAACACAGAATTCTCAGCTAGCTGTTTGCTTGGGACATCAACAGTGCCACCTATGAAACAGTATCACTATCAAAAGCAGCAGTGTCTTTGTTAGCACTGACAATTCCCAACCCTGTTCCAGACTCTAGTTTGTGAGCCCTGCTCCGAGTTTGAAAAGCACCTGCCCATAAGGATACCCAGGTGGAAGAACTGATCTGGCAGAAAGGCAATCAGGCTGGGGAGCGAGAGAGTTATTTGCAAAGGGAGACTGAAATGCCTGGTTTCTCCATCCAGCTTACTATCAGCACCCGAGTGGTTCTGCTGGCATAGAAGCGAGGAAATGGTGTTGCAGGGTGGACACCAGCAGCCAGGGAGAAATGGATCAGGCTTGGATTATTTTATTTTTTTTAAACAGCCATGTCAATTTAAGGTGCTTGCAGAACTGCAGCACATATTTAATATCTGCAGCTCATCAAAAAGCTTGTCTGTTTTTCCTCAATCGCATGATGCAGTTTAATCCAAGATACCAAATTCCCTTACAAATCCTGAGACAAGTGAGTCAGTTGGGCTCACCCAAAGCATGTGCACAGGCTAAGATTCACAAGCAAATCACTGTACATTAGTCGAACCATGGCAACTGATCACAAGTGTGAGAAATGCGAGGTAAAACCTACTTTCATGTTTCCTGAAGTTGAAACCAATATGCTTTAGCACACACCTAGGCTGGACTTACTAAACCATGGTAATCCATTCACCAGCTGGACTCAAACTAGCAAATTCCTCCACAGGATTTGGCCTTCAAAGAAATCCAGCACTTCCAGTTTCCTTTAGAGGAATTCATTAAAAACTTAAATATCTTAATCATTAATGTCTTCCAGCATCCTCACTTATATATGATAAAAATCCAAAGATACTGAGGGTATATGCAAAATATTTCTCAAGCCTGCAACTACAGAATTGACTGCTACAGAACAGAAACTGTGCTTTCTAACTGCTTCCCAAATTTAGCAGACAAGGCTTACCTTTTTTCCAGATCTTTGATTTTCTCCCGTAGAGGTGCAATAGCCTAAAACAAAGGAATATTTAATCTTTGAAGAATAGAACAAGATTCATATCACAAAACATAACATATAGGACATTACTTTAAAAATGATGGCAAATACTCTCCTATGAAGACACTCCAAGAAATTTGCATCTTAAAGCATCCTTCATATCAAAAAATCCTTGACTCTCTTTCACCAAAAATCAAATCACTGAGTACAATGTGAAAACCCTTAGCTCACCGCTGAAAACAAAACACCTCAAGGCTAGGAGTGCCATAGCCTTGTTGATATCAATGTCCAATGTTATGATTCCTATTTGGCAAAGTGAAGTCACAAGTGACTTGTCTGAGGTTGTTAAAGGCAATCTGTATTGAGCAACAGCACAACAGAACAGCCAGTAAAACCTCAACTATTTAAATGGTCAGCAGATACACATACTTAAGAGTACACAGATACAGAAACAAGAGCATTGGCTCCAGTGCAAAGGCTACATACAATTCTCTCAGAAGACAGCATGTGGATTCAAAGAAACTTAATGTTTAAATACCTAAGACAGGTTTGACATTATGATTTAAAGGTATATCTAGGCTTTTAAAAAATATTAAAAGGAAATTTGTCAGAAAATACAGTTCACCTATCAAGACTTCTGTTTGCATTTTCACTGCTTTGAAAGAGAGAATCAATTTAAAGTCAGGATTAGTTTCAGGTTCTTTATCATGACTCAAATTTCTACCAGTCTTGCCAAATTACCAGAAGTCCCTGAACTCATTTTTAAGTTTACTAAAACCTTGTCAAAAAAATTTACCGTCTAGGGCCACACATAAATTGAAAGCTCTCAGAGGCTTATCACTTGAAATGGTCCCATATAGCAATGGCATATATATAGGCACCAATCACTATAAATTAGGTTTATACAAATATTGATGGTTAGAGCTAGACAATTCAGGAACTTCATAAACTGAAATAAGCTGCATATTCATGTTAAGAGAAAATACAATATTGTCATTTACATTCATTAAATATCTAGCTCCATGGAGCAACAAATAGTTCTTGAAACAGATGTACTTATTTTGATGGTTCAAGATACTGTATAATTAAAGCTTTAAAAACACGATCCAGAAATGCTCAACTTATCAGACCTTAGCGTAACTCTGATTTACCCATTGCATTTCAATCATTTAAACATTGTTAAACAACTGAGATTTTTAGAATCCTTCTTGTAATGTTTACCAGAATTAAAAAAAAAAAAAGAGAGAGGAATGCAAAAGACAAACAAAGAACACTATTTTTCCACTGATTATAAGCAATTTTAATGGGCTTCTCAGTGTGTCAAGAGGAACAACAGCTATATAAACCTGTTGGAACACAAGGCACCAGACAGGCCAGACTACACCAGCATGGTCATATAGACCCACACAAGGGGTAGGGGATACTGACTTCAAAGAGTTTTGTATTTATGAAATTATTTACTTTATTGTTATTAGATTGGAAGTCAAAAAACATCTGGAGAAAGATCTGTTGCATGCATCCTTAACATTTCACAACAGAGGTTGAAATGGAAATTCAGAGGTATTGGTACAGCAGGTCAGAACCACCGATGTGTTCAATACCCACATCTACACCAGAAATTGCCAGGACTTGTGCTTAAAGTATTGGTACCACACACCATCCCTGGCCACAAACAATGCTCCCTTCATTTACTAGTTAAGAACAAAACAAAGCATTTTTGGAAGAGTTTGAATCTCTAATCAAACTTTTATACGTATATATATTTAAAATTTTGCAGGGGTGACAGAGGAAAGACTTTGTGTTTATCCTTCATTCAATAACAAAAAACAATTCTCAGGAGCACTCTACCACAGTCTCTGCAGCAAATGAGACATAGAGCTATTACTTCAAGAAAGGTTTAGAGGGCAAGAAAAAAAACAACAACCAAACAGAGATGAGCATCACGGATCTATGTTAGAAACTCCACTACAGTGAAGAACAGTTCAAAAACTTTCATACAGACACAAATCCAATGGTTTAAATGGTTTTAGTGGAATGAAGAGTAATGAGATAGAGTTAAATACACCCTTTCAATATGAAATGAGTGAAATGAACAAAACAGACTACAACTATTAGCAAACTAACCTCCTCTATTTTACTTTCCACCCTTTGATCCCCATTTTCTTGAAGAGACCTGTTGGTAAGAAAAGAAAAAAAACCATAATCCATATCTAAAGCCATAGTTGTTCCACTGCACCTGCATCATGCTTTTCCTGTTAAAACAGCATCTTCAAAGTATCCCCTTCAAAGTTAGTATTATTTTACAGACATACTCATAGCAAATAAAAGCAGATGGTCCAATTCCCACTGAAATCAGCCAGTCTTGCCACCAAGTTTGGAAGAAACCGAACCAACACCACAGAAAAGCATAACAATAGATTACATTAATTTTACATACATAGTTAACTTCATTGTAGAAAAGTGTCTAATCACTGCACTAAGGTAGGGTCAGCAAAAATATTTTTGAGTGTAGCTTTACTATGCCAAAGACTAAGATGTTTTTTGAGGGCCTGTTTACTGTATGCTACAAGTATGCTAACAAAAGATTTTCCTTTAAAGCCACAACTATAACTGTAATTTCAATCAAAAAGAGAGAAAGGCAAATGTGTCTAGCCTTGACTTTGAACTTCTACAAAAAACAGGAAAAAAACCCCCACACTATACCAAAACTAAAGTGACTATATAACGGTCAATACAGACTTAGCACACAAATGTTACTTGTTCAAAATTAAGCCAAGCTTATATACTAAAGGAAGTCAAGGTAACTTGTGAAAACAAGAGTACTGTCTATGAAGTTGCTGTCTTGCACAAATACGTGTGGTCTTTTTTAGCATCTAATTGTGTAAAGTATCTCAATTAGTTGTGTTCATTCTTTGAGTAAACTTCTACAACGGTAGAATACATATTTTTAAATTTTACCTCTTGCATCTAGTCTATGTGATTTTCCTTATGTTTGCAAATTATTTTTTTTTCAATTAAACCTTCTGAAAGGGGAATTATTTATCTTATAGTAGTAAGTTTTTGCATACTAGAGGATTCATGGGTATCCAACATAAAATGGAGTTCTTTCAAATAAAACAGAGCTCCTTTACTTGGGACCTGAAGTCATTACACCTACAGAAACAGAAGATCCTTTGTTAAGCAGATGTACGTATGCCACACTCTTAGAGCAATGATTCCCTTCATATCTCTCTGTAAAACTCTGTTACTAAAAAGTCTACTCAGTCTATTAATGAAGCAAAAACCTTATTGACCAGATTGGTTGTGTCATATCAGTAAAGAGTGCAGTAAATTCTTAGACTGAGACACACAGACCCTGAACCACCTTTTGAAAACAAATTGCAATTTATTGTAATAGTGGCAAATAAAAATTCTCCAGTTAACATAATATGAATTTACTATAAGGAAGCAATATTAAGTAATTCCTGTGATTTTTTCAATCGTTTTCCCAAATTACATTAATCTACAAAAAGCTATATGAACAATCTTTGAAATACATAGCCTTTCCTCTCTGCTAAGTGAGCAAGGAAAATTTGGGAAACCTCTCAGGTAGTAAAAAAAAATAATTCCCTCAAAAATAGTTCCTACTATTGTTTATTCACAAATCCTGGAACTCAAGGACTGGCACTCTGCAGTTTAGTTTTTAACAAGCTCTTCCTCCTAAGAAAGCTAATCTTATCGGCTGAGGACCAACATCAAACCCTCAGAAATAACATTTCCCCCTTGATAGCTCCATAATGGACACCTCAAGTAAGAAGTCAGACACAGCTAATGGCAGAATTCATTAAGGACAGCTTATCAGGGAACGAACATCCTGGATCCCACGCCCACATGCCTTCCTCAAACTCCTCTCCGAGGTTCTTGTCCTTCCTTTGGAAATGCTCAGCTGGCGGTATAACAGCTGCTAAGCTGCCATAGTTTGCTGGTCACGATAACACTGTAATCTAAATGCCATCTCCATCTGCAAGCTGCAGCAGCTCAGCAGCTGTTTGCCTAACAGCTGAACACTTTATAGCAAGGGTGGGAAACTCTCAGAAAAGTAAAGTGCATGGCTTCAGACAGGAACAGATCCCACGGTAAGCTGTCCTGGGTGAATCAAAGCTCACAGAAAATTTATTAATTTTCTTACTCTGCCTCAAACTTTCTTTACTCTGTACTGCTAAGCATGGCAACAGGGTACCAAAACACTTTACTGGCAAAACAACATGGTGAAATAGTTTTGTCCTCCAAGCACAAAGGCTTTGTTTTCCCCATATTCTCTTCACCTTCTTTTTCAGTTGTGTCTTCCTGGTGAATTTTCCCAGAGGACAAAGACGCACAGGCAAGCAAAAACACTGTGAAAATCTGTGTGTTTTGCAGGCGTATGCTATGCTTTTCTTTTTCTAAGGGCAAAGATTCCTTCAAAACCACATTTCTAATTCTAGGTATAGAAACATAATTATGGCAAGCCATGGAGGATCTGCTGATCTTCAATGTTTAAGCCTGCACTGTCACTGAGATACGGCCAGACAAGCATTGAGGAAAAGCAGAATCCAAGCCTAAGTGTCCAGCATAGCTATGCCAACCAACTTGCCTGAAAATGTGTCCAAAACAGAAGACGAATTTGTGTAAAGAAAGGCAGATGATGAAGTAAGAGTATGATCCTAAGCGAGGTTTGCAGCAGATATATAACCCTTTCTGAGACTGAACACCTTGTATTTAAAAAGTGGGATCAGCTGCTTAGCAACTATACAAACAAGCGTGAGCTACTGTTCTATTTTCTCCCTACTTGATACACAGGGATACACGTTGATGGGAAAGGTAAGTTAATTGTATTTCAGATAAGGACATTCAATACAAAAGATATATACATTACCTCATATTGACAAAGTTTCCCCATACAGCTGGAAAATAAGAAAAGAGTGAACATTAGTGTCATATAACTGTACTTGAGGTCATTTCATTTTTTCTTATTATCATGAGAAGGAATTTGAAACGATATTACATGTTGCACACAAATTACCTAAGTTACATACATGATATACACACACACCCCTCCCCAAGTGACTAGAACACAGTTTAAAAGTATAGGAAGAATTCAGATGAAATTACATAAGACTATAAAAAAGTAGAAAAATACAGTAATAAAAAAGACTAGACTTGGATTCCAGTGCACACCTAGAATTATCTGACCAGTAAATCGGCAGATAAACATATCACACTATATTACATAAACACAATGTACAAGAATTCTCTGGACTATAATTTG
The DNA here is from genome assembly GCA_026413425.1 of Tringa solitaria. Classification (NCBI taxonomy): domain Eukaryota; kingdom Metazoa; phylum Chordata; class Aves; order Charadriiformes; family Scolopacidae; genus Tringa; species Tringa solitaria. Next base: position 144,711,545 of record JAOXJM010000001.1, read on the forward strand.
ACACCACACACAAATTAAACAAACTAGGGCTCCGGGCTTGTTTATTAGGGATACTGAAAAAAATGGCAAGAGCAAAAAAGGAGTGCTGTAGACCTGAACGACACCAACTGGAAACTGCAGACTGACAAGGGTAAAAAGACTGGACACTACATGTGATAGTTATATGGGTTCAAAGAGATGCCACAACAGTCCTGCATTAAAGGTAGCAAGTGCTTGCGGACATGTGAATTCTCTAATTATGTGTATATTGTGATGGAGACACAAAAGATATCCAAGCAACCTAACCAAATGCCTCCCTAAGCAAGCAAAGGTCATTTATTAAAACTTTTCCATACAAAGAGTGTAAAGACAACAACTTGCAGTGTAAAATAGCACAGTAAACACTTATCAGCTGTTTCACTGTGTTCACAAAAGGATTCATCTGCCCAATTTATTTTCTACTGAAAAAAAAATTATCTTCTGAAACTGTTCAGGGTTTATGTGATTACACAAAGACAAGAACACTGATTTTCCTTTTAACTTTCAAGTAGGACACAGAATGAAGTTTAAAGTGAAATAATGAGAAGCCATAAACCAGGCTACACTAGAGCTGACAACTTCAGATTGTCAAGACAAACAAGGTTAATACGGAACAGTTACATAAGGGACTCTGCAACAATAAGCAACACAGGAATTGTACCCAGAATATCACCAGAAAATCATTCTGCAATTGCTCTTTAAGAGACAAGGCTCAACCTGAAGATCGAAATTACACTTAAGAAGGAGTAGCAGCTTATGTGCAGTATTAACATACATACAGAAAGCTTCTGAAGTGTCCTCAGTTTTTGTAAACTGTGCTTCAGGTCTCAAGTAGCAGCTAATGAAATATTTTTCTGAGATTGAGGCTTTGCACATACATTTTCATGATCATTACTTATTGAATTCAAGCAGATGATGAGGTGTTACAGAAACAAGAAAACAAAATGCTGCTACAGTCACAGGCAGCTTCCATCCAAGAGAAGAAACATAGCCAGGAAAGAGGAACAGGGAGGACATGGGTGAAGATACAGTAATGCAGTGGCTGTTCCACCCTTTAGGGGATGGCACAGCTACTGAACTGTTTTTACCTACTAAGTGCTGCTGATTAATTCAAAGAGTAACTCAAATGAACCCATGACTACCGTACAAACCGTAGGAGGGCACTACAGTTGTGATATATGTGGTGATATCATAAAACCTCTGTCCTCTTCTGGGAAAAGATAAAGAAGCTTTATATTAGAACAGACTACCAATAAAATTCAACTGAATTTAATAAATACTGTGGATTTTATGTTAATTAGATAAAGTAAATTATCTGGGGGGGAAAAGGAATACAGTGTTGAGCACTAAATTAAATACAAGTTATTTACCCTCTGTCTAGGATTTTAGAATTATTTATGATAACATTAATGGAAAAACGCCTTTTGGGCTTTTTTTTCCCAGTGAATGATAATCATCTGGCAACTCCAGGTACAGAATTCTCAAGTTATGCATTACTCAGTCATACTTGCAATCAGTTATTTTTCCAGGCTACAGAAATCCGTGCAAATAACGTATCGTATTGTTTACACGGTGTCAGGAAACATCTGAGCTTAGTTGGTGAAGCAGGAATTGATGAAAAAAAATGAGTCGCCAGCTGCACCACAAATACCACCCTGCCAGTTTTGTTGCAAAGACAGTGCAGATAAATTGCATACAAGAAACTGGCTTCCTAAAGAAAACATGTTAATTGTGTGTGCTCAGTATCCGCAGCAGAGAAGAGGAGCTCAGGAAGGCATTCATGTTCTTCTGGAAATACTACGTTTGATATCCCAGTTCTGTAGGAGTACATGACCTGCCATCAAGCTTCTAGGAAACAAATTTTTGTACCACTGCAAAAATGAAATGTCAAAATAAACCACATAGGAAATACCATACGGAGGGATGTGAAGAACTCCGAAGTCTCTCTCACAAGCAGAGAGGTACTGCAGAAACTCACTTGAAAATACCGCCCTCACAAAGGCTTCTGAATGCACAATTCTAACAAGAATCTCTTCAGGTACTGCATGTTCACATACAGCTTACATCAAGGGTGAAGGATGCAAGCTAAGGTTTTGCACTACAGTAAAATTAAGGTTTTTTTGGTTTTTTTCTCAATGCATACCACAATTGTTTATATAGCAGGCTTACACAGCTGCAGAACCAGCAGTATGACTACGGTGTCCAGATTTCCTTGACTCATCACTTCCTTGACCTAGAGGTTATGTCAAGGCCAGTTTGGCATTCAGGCAAGAATGATGGAAACATATTAAGGCAAGCGGGCCCAAATCCACAAGCAGAATGACCAAAAATTATACATCCAGGACAAAAACCCTCACAGGCACCATATAACCCCTTGACAGGCCCACCAAGTTCAGGCACCAAAAGCTGCAGATACGGACGGTTAAAAAAGCTTCCATACGAGCAAAGTCATAAATCTGGCACTCTACATAAATCCAGTTTTCAAGAGCATCAGGCTCCTCATGGACCCAATATGAGCAAACGCTAGCATAGCTGAGTGCCTTGATGTAAAAGTCAGTCTTAAAAAAAAAAAATCCAACTCTAAAACCAAATCATTTAGGCCAAGAGGTATTCATCCAGGACAACAGTCCTGTGCCAATTCTCAAACCTTAGAGATTTCATACCCTCACCCGCCCCAGCCACACACAGCATGTACTCTCTAAGAAGAGCTTCCTATTCATCCAATCAGAGAGCATTCATGGATAGAAAGTCTTCCTGCCATCTAGTGAAACTCTATTCAAGGGAAGAATTCATGATTAATTGGTCTAGACACACAGAAGCATGACTTGTAATCAAGCAAATAAGACACTCACCTACAAGAGAGAAGAAATAAAGGTTCTGCTTATTTGCTCAAAGACTATCTGTAAATCTCACCCAATGACTGATTAAGGTAATACTAAATTGTCATTAGGGAAGAGATCAGAATATCTGGATTGTTCAGAGACACATGGAAGTCTGGTTTAATGGCCTGTAGGAGAAAGATGTAGTCCTGTTTTGACTCTATCTGTTCTGAGATGCTTTCTACCCACTGCATCCCTTCCATAAAGTGATGAGAACAACCATTTTTATTGTAGCGTTTTTGCAAGGATTAATTGCAAGTACCATGAAGATTAAAAATACATCAGAGGCATTAATCACTCCCACAGACATTACACTTTAAAGTGACAGCTTCCAGAGAAAAAGAATGACATGCCTTAGATGAAGCAATAAAGAGCTGTTCTTTTAAAAAAGAGATTTATTGCTTAAAGCCTTAATCACAGTATTGTTATTAAAGAGGTATTTACATTTTGCAAACTAAACATTAATCACTCATGATTTTCAGAAACCCCCAATCTCTTCTTTGTTTGGTTTGTTGTTGTGTTTTTATTTCCCCTCCAGTCTCTGAGAGATAAAGCTATAACTATTTGCAAGCACAGCCTTATGGTAAAATGATTGCAGATTTGCAAGACTTCTCAAAACTACATTAAACAAAAGCCAGTTAGTCACAGATGAGTACAGAATGCTTTTCTTTCTACTGGATAAATTTATATTCCTGAAAATTTCAATGTTTGTTTAGTTTTTCTAGAGAAGACCCTTTCTGAAATTGTGTCAGATGCAAAGCAGTACAATGACTGGGCTACTGTCAGTAAAGGAATATTCTAAGAGGACTAAAGGACTATTCCTTTGGATAAAAGCCAACCCTGCCTGCATGAAGTTAAAAAAAAATAATAAAGACAAAACAAAACAAACCCCAAAACACAAAAAAACCCACAAACGAAAACAAAAAACACAGAATTTGTTAAGTCACACTTGAAAAAGTACAACAGAAATCCCAAGCAATTTGCTGTTAGGTAGCCACTATTAAATGGACAATTCCTTATCTGTCATCGTCAGACTTTTAGCTCTGCCCCGCTGAATTTCATAGCAGGCAAGTTATTCTTCTAGATCCTCAGAATATAGGAACAGGATATATGCTTTCACCTGAATGTCCTTTGAGCCTGTCATCTGCAATAATACTTACTGTATAGGTTTCTGTAAAACACAGATAACTGCTCTGGGAACCTTGTGTGCCTTAACTCATCCACAATAGGCTAGGGAACCAGAAAAATAACACTATCACAGCCTGAAGATGGGAAAAACCAGAATCTCTAAGGAAGCCTGTGCCTTTGCCCCAGGATGATCCCTCTTCTTTGGGTCTCTTTAAAATGACATTAAAATCAAGTCATAGACTATCACAAGGCACTGACCAAAATAAACACTCATAAACTGAAATCATTAGTGACAATATTAGTTCCAGCATCATACACATTTTAAAACAGCTTTTTTTAGAAAGCAAGACCATGATGCTCATAGAGATCCAACTGTACCAAAATCAGATGCAACCTCTCTTAACACCATTTTTTTTCCCAATGGCTTTGTTGTTTGCATTTTCAAGACACTCAAGTTAAAGAAACTTTTACACAAACTTTTGTCTAAGGTTTAGCTGAAAACAGAGGAATTTTCCCCTGTATTGTCTGCTGTACAACCTCTGCTCCTCAGAAAAAAAAAAAAGCACAAGATGATGTTCATTGTTAACAGATCTCACCACCAACAGAAACAGCATGCAGGAACAATATGAATTGATATATAGTCATAAGCTGAATTTCCTCTCCAGAGGAAAACTTGACAAAAAGGATAAGTAGGCAAAGGGAGCTCATAAAATGCTTGTTATTACAGATGCATTAAAGTCTTAATTTAATTCTTTTGCAGATCTCAATCAGGTATATCATAATGTAAAGAAAACGATTATTTTCTTTGGGAAACTATTATTTCTGAAACAACATCCTTGTTGGTAAATTGGAAAGATAAGGGTTTGATAGATGGACTCTCAATGGATAAGGAATTGGCTGTGTGACTGAACCCAAAGAGTTGCGGTCAATGGCTCAATGTCCAAAGGGACATCAGTAACAACTGGTGTCCCTCAGAGGTCTGTATTGTGTTCTGTGCTGTTCAGTACCTTTATTAACGACACAAACAGCAAGACTGAGCACAACCTTGGCACATTTGTAGATAATACCAGGCTGAGTATTGCCACTGGGGGAAAGGACACCATCCAGAAGGACCCTGACAGGCTTAAGGAGTGGGCAAATATAAACATCATGAAGGTCAACACGGCCAAGTGCAAGGTCCCATACTTGGGTCAGGGCAATCACCAGTATTAATACAGGCTGGGTTACGAATGGACTGAGAGCAGCCCTAAACTTGGGGATTCTGGTGGAGGAAAAGTTGGACATGAGCCAGCAATGTGCACTGGCAGTCCCGGCAGTCACCTGTATCCTGGGCTGTATCAAAAGAACTGTGGCCAGCAGGTCAAGGGAGGTAATTCTGCCCCCCTGCTCTACTCTTGTGAGAACCCACTCGAAGTACTGTGTCCAGCTCTGGGGTTCCCAGTACAAGAAAGACATGGACCTGTTGGAGTGAGTCCACAGGACAGCCACAAAGATGAGAGGGCTGGAGCACCTCTCCTATGAAGACAGGCTGAAGAGAGTTGGGGTTGTTCAGCCTGGAGAAGAGAAGGCTCCGAGGAGACCCTATAGCAGCCTTCCAGTACTTAAAGGGAGCTTATAAGAATGATGAAGAGAAACTTTTTACCGGGGAAGCAGTGATATGACAAGCGGCAACAGCATTAACGTGAAAGAGAGCAGGTTTAAATTAGGAATGAAGAAGTTCTTTATTCTGAGAGTGGTTAGACATTGAAGCAGGTTGCCCAGAGAATTTGTGGATGCCTGGAGGTGTTCAAGGTCAGGCTGGATGAGGCTCTGAGTAACCTAGTCTAGTGAAAGGTGTCCCTGCCCATGGCGAGGGGGCTGGATTAGACGATCTTTCAAGTTCCCTTCCAAGGGAAACCATTCTATGATTTGCATTTCAAACCGCATTTTATAGCCTAGATTCCATAATAATAATAAAAAAAAATCATCAGTTATATTCTATCTGTAATTCCAGTAGGTTGTTAATTTGCTTTAGAAAATTATTATACTGATGAGAGTACGTCACAATATTTGTGGAGGTAACAAAATACAATTACTAATCATAACTTTGCATTATAGAATGTCAACTTCCTGGGTGAAGTTTATGATTATGCCTTTGGGGAATGCACAACAACTTGAATATTCAATAAAAAAAAAAAATTCTACTCCTCTGAATATGTCTATACAGATGTCTATACAGCAAGTAGTTCTTCCTGTTATACTTCCTGAACTCATGCCTTGTTCAGCAGTAAAGTTCCTGCCCCAAATCAAACACAGCAGATAGGAACTGTGGCTTTTCCACATGGGAAGTACTCTAGACACCAGGATACAGGGTTTTCTGAAGGGGAAGATACTCTCTCCAACTTCGATAACATCACCTCTCTTTGTCAATCCCTCAACTAGTCATCACCTAGCAAAACAAAGGCAACATAGACACCAGGACAACGGTTCTGTACCTTAAGAATGAACTTTAGCAAACTGATATACTCCTACAGCTGTGAGATATAACATTATGCAAATTTTCTTTCTTTACAAGAGTTAATGGAGCTTCATACTAGATGAGAAGCTAACCATGAATACTTACTCTAGCTTTTCACTTAGCATCACCACTTTATGACTGAATGCTATTTTTCGTTTCCCAGATGGCAAACTCTTCTGTTAAGTCTTTTTCTCAGTTCTCTGTTCAGTGTTTCTGCTCCTTCTTATGTCATATCTTTAGCATACTATTCTTTACCACTACTCATCCATTTTTGTCTATCCTTTGTATTTTGCCACAAGTAAGGTAACGCACACCAATTGTTAGTCACTGTAAATAGAAAAATAATAATTCATTATTTACTACAACAACAACAAAAACAAAACAAACAATGCATATAACTCATCACCATTATGAAATTCCAAACAGGATCTTTGATTTCCATCACTACATATACTTGAGTGTGCCTGGACATTATAAAACTTTCTAGCTTTGAGCCTACTGGCTTGAAACAGCAAAGTGCTTTGCAAATATGTTGACTGCCTATAAAAAGTTTGAATTCCCAAGGGAGACAACAGAAGAACTTTGACCTATACCTAACTGGAGTACTATGTAATAATTACATTCTGATTTGGGTCAAAATTATTTTGGCAATGGGAAAGCTAAGCAATCTAAATTACAAACATCCCTGTGTCCCCTTTTCACTTAAAAACAGAGAAAGAACTGAAAACCCTAAGTGTACTTCCTTAAACAGCAGAAGATGATGAATAAAAACTATGAAATGACATCTATCTCCAGATAAATCTGATCTACATAATTCAAATGCACAAAGTTTATTGAGAAAAGCAATTTCCCCTTTGCTTTAAAGCAACATGGCAGGTTAAAGAAACCAAGAACAACTTTCTAAGCCAACACCTGTACACGCTGCTGTTACAGTCATACATCTCACTATTTCAAGTGAAGGAAAAATAAAGCAGCAGAACTGTTATCTCAACAACTGGACTGTATCATATGCAGTTTTACACAAATCATGCTTTCCCCAATCTAGCTGGCAGCCCTGATTTTTCAAATGTCTTTTACAACAAAGAAAAAAAAAGGGAAACTGTCATCTTTAACTTAGTCCTTGACCTTCCCTTAGTTTCCCTTGGTTTCCCAGACATGGTTAGCAGAACTGTGGGACATTTCTCAAGGAACTCAAAGAGGCAGAGAATATTCCACTTTCCCAAGATAACAATGACGCAGCAGCACGCATGTCAAACCCCAGAAACTGAGCAGGCACCCAAGGTAACATGACTCAAATTAGGGTGGCACTCAAATGAAGGGTCACGACTCATTATTTTCAGCACTTCAAGTTTGTTGACTGCAAGGATTGTTTTCAGTGGACTCGTGCCATGCTCCTATGGTCAGCAATGTAACTGAAACAAACTCACTTTTCCCACTTATCTTTCACAAACCCCTTCAGGTAACTTGGTGCAGTAATCCCCACCTCTCCCTCCCTAGGGTCCACAAACAAGAAGTTGAAAACTACCAGTTTCAACTAAACTCTGCTCTGGTCAACCAAACTCACAGAACAGAAACAACCAATGTAAATGACATGGAAACACTGCCCCTTTGCAAAAGCACAAAGGGGAAAGAAGATGAAAGCTCCTTAGAGTGTTTGTCCTTGAGTAGAATGATGGCAGCACCACCTCCTGCACATGCAACAGAACAGATAAATACTAGGTCCAGATAAAATATTAAAGACAGATACTAGAGACAATTATTAAATGGAGATAAGCTGGGAACCGTACAAGTTCATTTCTCCAGGATACCAAAAAACTGGCTTAAAACATCGTGGCTAGCAAAGCAGAGTTGGAGTCCGTTTATTCCTGACAATCTCAACTGAAGCATGAAAAAACTTTCATAAGCTACATGGCTACGGCTAGTTGGAAGGAAGCCTGGTGAGCAGGGAAGTGGAAGCTGCTGAAGGCAGTAAACTTATTTGCATAAACCCACAGATGAAAGGCAGCTCTGCAGGACATGAAGCCAGCAAGCAAATGTTTTTGGTTTGGGTTTTTTTGGTGGAGAATCCATGGCATGCTGACACAAAAAGCAGGCGAGCCTGATGTCACATCAGACCATTTCTAACTCTCCATGTCCAGTCAATCCTGCTGTCTAGTTGTAAAACAGCTGGAGAAGAAATATTTCTGGTATTCTCCACAGCAGTGCTGAATAACTAGCCTGAAGCAATAGGACAGGACCAAATTCGCAGCTACTTTTCTATTATGAAAAGTGAAAGTAAAAGCTTACCAGAACATAACATTAAGCAGCATTTAACCTCTGTTTTGAACACACGCAAGACAAGCAACATGCAAGGGGCTGGCAAGACTCAAACCACAAAGCTTAACTCACACCTTGATATTCTGAGAAAATCACACTATGTTCTTCCTAGCTGATGGAAATCTGACAAAACACAAATGGCTAACCTTGCAAAACAAAGAGTAACAACCACGGAAACTAAGATCACTGGGAGAAGTCAAGCCACTACACTGCAAGATGTACTTCCCTCACGTTAACATTATTTTGACATTTTGTTTGTAAGTTGTTTCAGTAGCTGTGCTGTAATTTATCTTATAAAGGTAACAAAGTCTTAAGCTTCGCTCTCATGACAGCACCCTACTATTCCTTCTTTTTTCCCTTGGAAATGAAACAAGGCTACTGACATACTTCCTGAGAACTATTTGATCTACAAATAAGCAAAGAGAACTGTTCTACTTTACCAGAAATAGAGCTCTTAACTGTATTTTCATTAAGACCATGCAACTCCCTTGTTATACCAAGACATCAGTAGATTATTTACAGTAGCATCAAGATTAAAGGAAACCATGCAGATTGACCAGCTCTGATCTTTAAATCCTGGCTACAAAATTTTACAGTGTATTTCCAACAACTTAAATAAGATCCTGATTCCACAAATACAGCCTCACTGAAGCACCTCAGTATGCCCATATAAAGCTGAAAAAACATTTAAAACTCTAAAGGGAACAAGTTTAAGATGTCTACATACTGACATATCAATCCAAAAGCAGGTGGGCTTTTCAAAAATAAAACTCTCAACCTCCATATAAGTTACTAATGTTGTCGTGACACTGGATTTTTTTTAACAATATCCATTTAATTTGTTGCTGGTTTATTATCTGTCATTTCTCATTACAGAAAACAAAAATGAATTAAATCCACTTCACTTGTGTTTATAATCACCTTGCGTTCTTATGCTGTGGTTTCACAACAGTTTCAAGATGATGCAAGTGCAACCCATGACTGAAAGGATTTGCTTCAGTTCACTTCCACATGCCTCCCCCTCCTTTGGCTGTCACTAGCACTCCTGCAGTATCTTGCTGGGGTTTAAATCAGAGAAAAGCTGTAGCAGGAAGGCTTTGTCCCTTTAAAAGGGCAATGAAAATTCAATCTTTGGGCAACACTTCCCATTAGCAGCACAGTATAGCCATGCAATGCTCACAGAAGAAGATAGCACTGCAAGTGAGTCAACTAAGCTAATTCTTAAAAATGCTTAAAAAAAAAAAGTGAGTAACATTCTACCAGATTACAGAGTGATTTTGACAGCTCACTAGCTACACCATCTCCAGATTAATCACTTGGGCAATCAGGAACAAAATCACCCCTTTCACCTAGGGCCTACAGGTAAGGTAAATGTAATTTGGTTAAATTCTGTTCTCTTCAGTTTTGCCAGGGAACAGTCACTTAAGTTACAACAGTTTTTAACTGCCTGCTGCATGGAAATGCTCCACCGGGGTTCTATTTTTATATACACAAACTACGTCTAGCAAACTGTTTCAAGTTAATAACTATTAATAGAGATTAGCTTTCATAGAGTCATAGAATGGTTTGGGTTGAAAGGGACCTTAAAGATCATCTTGTCTCATTTCTGTAAATGAGACATCAAATATTACTTTAATTCAAACCCAGATATAAAGTAAGGATCCTTCTCACTCTAAGTGCCACTAGGGAAATCAATCAAGTCCATAAAGAGTTCAGGATATCTTTAATGTGAGCCTGACAGAATCACAGAATGATACAGGGTTGGAAGGGACCTCTGGATATCATCTAGTCCAACCCCCCTGCCAAAGCAAGCCCACCTAGAGCAATTTGCACAGGAACCTGTCCAGACAGGTTTTGAATGTCTCCCGAGATGGAGACTCCACCACCTCTCTGGGCAGCCTGTTCCAGTGCTCTGCCACCCT
>JAOXJM010000001.1:144729172-144741729 GCA_026413425.1 Tringa solitaria
GGCAACCTGTTCCAGTGCCTCACCACCCTCACAGTAAAGAATTTCTTCCTAATATATAGTCTAAATCTCTCCTCTTTCAGTTTAAAACCATTACCCCTCGCCCTATTGCTTCACTCCCTGTCAAAGAGTCCCTCTTTATCTCTCCTGTAAGGCCCCCTTTAGGTTCTGGAAGGCTGCTATAAGGTCTCCCCAGAGCCTTCTCTAAGCTGTACCACCCCAACTCCCTCAGCCTGTCCTCATAGCAGAGGTGCTCCAGCCCTCTGATCATCTTTGTGGCCCTCGCCTGGACATAGATAGTGGGGAGGGGAACTCACACAAAAATGAGTTAAAACTAGCAGCATTTCTTTTCAGGGAAAGTTAAAAGTTTGAGGGTTTGTGTGTTTTTAAAAGACTAATGAAAAGAGAACATGCAGTTCTGGGAACAGAGTCAATTCTTTTAATATTCACATCTCAAAAGAAAAAGAAAACTGCTAAGTGCTTCAGACAGTTATTATTTATGATGCGGATGGTGATGGCAATAAACAGTTTCAAATACAACTGGATCACAACTGTCCTAAATATTACATGAGTGCAGAATTGAGACAATCCCAGACCATGAAAACATAGCAATTAAGAGACAGATCATCCAGTGAATGCAAACAAATAAACAAGGTGTCAAAGCCTAATTTGAAAATGACTACTTAGATACAGATCTGCCAAAATTAGGTGAATAATTTAGTGACTGAGACAGCTATTTGCAAAGAATAAATTATAAGATATAAGGAAATAACTGTATTTCAAACTACAGCACAGCCCATCTATTTTGTTAACCAGTTTTGGCAGGTATCATGTGAGAGTAATCCCAAGATTTCATTCTGTAGAAGCTGAGGCTCTTTTTTACATCAAGCACGTAGAAACCCATACACAATGCTACTCAGAAAAGTTGCGTCATGCTCCAGGCTTAAAACTGATATACTGACTAGCTTAAAAGAAAAAGTCAAACAACATTCTGAAATTGACTGGTAGCATTACCTACATAAAGTACTTGTTCTTCATGACACTTTTTCCCCCTGAAGACAGCCCTGTATATTTTCAAAGTTGGCAAAAGATTTTAAGGTGCTATGTCTGTTCTGAAAGTGCAGAAGGCCACATGCAAGATTTTCTGGTAATTGGGTCAGAATGAAATAGCAGAGATAGTGGCTAAATTACTGATTATAAAAAATTGTGAGCAGTTAAAACCACTGTTTCTCCAAGTTCTTTTATCATCCATCAAAGCAGCTAGTTTATTAGGCTAGGTCAGCAAGTAAGTTATTCGTTCACTGCTGTTTTACATTTCATAATTTCCCCAAGCCCTTTGGAGCTTCTTAATTGGCATCATTCTACCCTACAGCACTTGGGAAGTAGTGACTTTGAATTGGTCTATTTTGGGTTGGTTTCAGTCCAGATCATGCTGGAATTAGTACCAAAGGAGCCCCTGGCTTCTTTGTATGATGGTACAGAGAAGTCATAACTATATGCCTCTGTTCCCCAGTATATCGCTGCCCCAGAAAGTGAACAAGAATGAACCTGTCTTGGGATGGGCCAGGGGTATATATGTATGTAATATGCATGTGTTGCAGTGGCTGAGGACTGCTCGTTGTTAAGAAAACCTGCTTGGGGATTATCCTGGAAGTTTCTGATGGCCACTGCAGCACTAGGAACAGGGAAGCCATTTTTCTTCTGCATCTTTACTTGCAGTAATGCTAGCTGGATGTGACTTTAGCCGTTTTAGCAGTATGCTGTATATAAGGTCTACTTCTTTCCTCATGCAACCCTCAGGCAGATGGTTCACAAACAACCTCAGTGATAGTGTTTCTGTGTTACACCAACGTGAGGATTATCAGCTTAGTTGGAATAAGGGCCTGGTGCTCTGAGTAACCGGAGAAGCAGGACTGCGAGGTCCTGGAAAGCACATCTGCTTGGCAGATACATCTATTGGTGTTTTGTCCTCTGAGGCAGAAAAGACTTAGTGCTGTTCAACTACTCTAATGCTGTCAATAAAGCAGAAAGTAAACAAGGTCATTAAAGGTGTTAGAGAACTTGTGCAGTTGAATTTATAGAAAGACATTACTGAGAAGTGTCTGTACCACAGCCCAGTTCAAATGTATTTGGAGTGCACAAATTCCTACTCATATTTGATATTATTACTCTTCCACTAATTTCCCTAGCTATAGTGTCAGAGAAGTTAGGTGGATGACAGAGAGAACATGTACACTCACATATTTCTGGAAATGTAATACAAAAGCATTGTTAAGTTTTGTGGTCCATAGCTATGACAGTCCGTAGCCATATTAAGAAGGATATGAGACAGCTGCAAACAGAAGAACCTTGTGTAGCAGGCTCACCTGAATGATGGGGCAGAGTGTACTCTCAGCAGAATTGCAGATGGCACCAAACTGGGAGGAGTGGCTGATAATGCCAGAGGGTTGGGCTGCCATCCAGAGAGACCTCGACAGGCTGTAGAAATGGACTGACAGGAATCCCATCAAGTTCAACAAGAGGTGCAAAGTCTGCATCTGAGGAGGAACAACCTCCTGCATCAGTAAAGGCTGGGGCCCAACCAGTTGGAAAGGACTTGGAGGTTCTGGACACCAAGCTGAACAAAAAACAGCTGTCTGAACAGCTACTAAGATGATTAATGTACTGGAACATCTCTGCTATGAGGACAGGCTGAGAGACCTGGGACTGTCCTCCCTGGAGAAGAGAAGGCTCAGGAGGGATCTCATCCATGTATATAAATACTTGAAGGGAGGGTGTGGAGAAGATGGAGCCGGACTCTTTTCAGTGGTGTCCAGTGACAGGACCAGAGGCAGTGGGCACAAACTGAAACATAGGAGGTTGCCTCTGAATATCTGGAAACACATTTTTCCCTATGAGGGTGACCCAGAACTGGCACAGGTTGCTCAGTGAAGCTGTGGAGTTTCCACCCCTGGAGATATTCAAAGGCTGTCTGGACATGGTCCTGGGCAACTGGCTGCAGGTCATCCTGCTTGAGCAGGAGGATTGGACCAAATGACCTCCAGAGGTGCCTGCCAACCTCAAATATTTTGTGATTCTGTGTTTACAAAGCAAACAAAAGCACAGATCCACACATCCTAAGCTTTGTTCTTTTTCTGGATGCAGCCAAATAGATACAGACCAGGCAAGTGCAAGTACCTTTGTATAAATTGGCTTTAGTTATCTCAATAGAAATATTCATGTGAGTAAAGACACTAATGAGCAGCCTTCTGTGTAACCTTACTCTCTTTTGCAATTACAGGCTTTAGAATTATAGCCCATGGTCAAGTATCAAATTTCTGTTCTGAAGTAAGGAGGATTAGGAATTTTCAGATAAGTTTTCCAGTAGCTAATGAGATTTAACCAAATAAACTTTCATGCTGCCTTCCAAAGTTAAATTATGGTCTTATATAAACAGTAAATTCCCCCAGTGAATACCTGTTAAATGAATTTGGAAATTGTGTTACAGCCCAACAACCAACCAAACAAACCTAACAAAGGAACCCTTGAATTTTCTTGTTATACAGAGTATAAATTCACTGCCGGTGAAAGCAATTCCCTGCAGACTTCCAAATCATGTAAAAGCAGTGTGAACTTTTGAGTTTGAAATTTATTTGCAGGAAACATTGTGTCAGTTCTTATGGGCACTCTTTTACCTTGTGTCTCTCATTGGCACTGAAGATTTATTGCTGCAGTGCTTATTAAAAGCAACAAACAAAAGACAGTGAAGGTCTAATGTGTACAGCATTTGCATTATTATATCAAAAATAATTATCAAAAATTTATATTTTCATGTTATGCCAATGCTTCTCTGGGAAGATTTTATAAGTGAGCAAATTTACATTTTTCACGGGCTTCACACTAGGCAGTTAAATTAATTTGATCAGGCCAGGCCTGGACAATACCATATGACCTTACTGGCTCATGCAACCTCCTTTTTTTAGCTATGGAGATAATACTGCTGGATGGACGGTGAATTGAGGAAGGAATGATATGAAGATAAAGCTGGAACACACACATGAACTACATCTGGGAAGTATGCCTAGATCCCAAAGTTTCAACAGGTGGACTGCTTTTTGAAGCATTCAGCAAAAGGTTCTGGAAAAAAAAAAGTAATCATATTATCAGGAGACTTACATCTGAAGTCTGGGGAAGGCTCTAGATCAAAATGGTTTGGAAACCTTTCTTCTGTGTGCATGTGACAGGCTGACTAGGTAGGAACAGAGTCTCAAACTCTAGTGTCTGTTACAAGGAAAATCATTTTGTTGATTCAAGTTATTGGTAATTTCTACAGAAACATGGCTCAGGAGTTTGTCTACTGTACATTAAGAAGTATTTCTCAACCTAGTTGTTCTGGATTTGCTTCCAGGTAGTACAAATGTGCACACATAGATTATATTGGAAAAATTGGTTAGCTTCAACTAGTACCCTGAAAAGAATCAAGCAGTATCAGTAAGATGAGATTTTACTAGACATTTTGCCCTTGTGTCTGTGCTAGTGATGGCTGTGATTTTTTTTTGCCTGAGTACATACCTGTATAAATATATCTACATATTACCATGTCTCTTTATGTCTCTCTCCCCGCTCTCCTGTCTCTCTGATCCCTCAGAAATTTTTTAATCACCAGCTTGTTTCAACTGAAATTGAATAGGTCTCAGAGATGTTAATTTCCCTATGCATTTATTGGTGGTAGGCAGATGGAAAATATATAGGTTATGCTTAAGTCTTATTAAGCAGCACAGAGTCCATGCAGGAAAAAGACATGAATACTGTGACTATGAGAGTTTCAATCAGAGCTCACAATTTATTAGATATGAAACAATCCAACCACAAGACACAAATTTTTTGGAAACAAGGCTTAGTTAGCTCTTTTGTTCCTCAAGTTGCTAATTGTTGTAGCAAAACTTAAGAGCAAAGCCCGCAGTGCCAGCTTCCTGGAGAAAAGAATGGGGCCCCAAGAGCACAGAAATCTGCAGGAGAAGATGGAAAGCCGTATGGAAAGGAAAAAGGAAAAGAAAATAATCTGTTGAAATTAAGCAGCTGTGCCCAAATGTCTTGAAACACAAGCTTTAATTATCCATGTTGCTTTCAAGGAGTTTGAGAACAATGCCAGGTGATAACAACCTAAAGTAGATTTCCGATCCCTTTTTCTCTCCACACCCAGTACTCTATGGCATTTAAAAAAAGAAGAGGTTGTTTGTATGAGGAGAGAAGAAGAAAGGGTGTTATGCACATGAATGGCACTTGGGTAATGTACCTTGGCTCAGCCCACCCACTCTCACCCAAAATGAACTTGGCTGTAGAGACTCCAATTAGTTATGCATCTCACGCAGCCTTCATTTGCTAAATCCAGCCAACTGGAGAGCAAGTGCAAGTACAACCAGTTTTGTACTCCATCTGTCAGGACATTCATTGTTTTCTGTATGGTTTTGTCACATGTCAATGGACATTTCAAAAGAAAATGTGTTTGAAAGGCACTGTTTTCTATTTTCATTTTTTAAAGAAAATGACCATACTGAAAGACTACATCGGCAAGCTTTGTCTAGAGATTTGTGTGCTCTTCTACAGAAGTTCCAACAAGACATTCCTGACTACCTTTGTTATTTATTTCAGTGTTTACTACAACCATGCAGACTTATGGCTTATAACACCTAAATTAATCTTGTGAGACTATAAAATCTGTAATACTCTTACAGGTGGCACCCTTTGTATTCATCTAACTTTAGTAAAGGCTATACTGATACATTTATGGACATACTTTGTGTGGCCGCTGAATAGAAATAGCTATGCCTGAACAAAAACTGTATTAAAAACCCAGCTATTAAGGACCTCTGATGCCCTTCAACATAGTCATGCACTTTGGGAAATAGTTACAGTTTATTACCAGGGACAAAAAAACTTCTCTTTTTAGCAGTAGTTGCTATCTATATCTGTGGGATCACTGTCCTTCACTGGGAGCTGAAGGACATGCTAATACCAAGTTCCTCATGTTCCTCACTGTTTTGGTCTCAGACCACACATAAAAGCACCATTACAGTGCAACAGCTGCTACAAAAGTACAAAAGTCTTTGTATTTCCCAGCTTTCATGTGCCATCTAGTACATCCAACTGCCAGTCTTGATGTCTCCTATGGGAGTCACAGCTCCATCTCGGGGCTGCCAAGTGCAGATCCTGGGGACACCATAATCAAGCAGTAGGGAATGAGAATAGTCCACAGATGTGGACACCTGGCCTAAATTTTCATCTTCCCCACATACAGCCAAGCTAAGATGTTGGTCAGAGTGAGTAAAAAGGAAGGCTCTTTATGTAAGAGAGAGATACAGAGCAGGTGGTGGTGTGGGTTAACCCCAGCGGGCAGCTCAGCCCCATCCAGCCACTTGCTCACTCCCTCCTGGTGGGAAGGGGGAGAGATTCAGAAAGGTAAAAGTGGGAAAATGTGTAGATTGAGATAAAGACACTTTAATAGGCAAAGTAAAAGCTGCACATAAGCAAAGTGAAACAAGGAATTAATTCACTACTTCCCACGGGCGGGCAGGCAGGTGTTCAGTCATCTCCAGGAAAGCAGGGTTTCATCACATGTAATGGCTGCATGGGAAGATAAACACCATAACTCCGAATGTCCCCCGCTTCCTCCTTCTCCCCCCACTTTTATTGCTGAATATGGCATCGTATGGCATGGAATATCCATCCGGTCAGTTTGGATCAGCTGTTCTGGCTGTGACCCCCCCCCAGCTTTCTGTGCACCCCCAGCCTGCTTGCTGGTGGGATGGGATAAGGAGGAGAAAAGGCCTTGACTGTTAGAAGTATGGCTCAGCAGTACCTAAAACACGGGGTGTGTTATCAACATTGTTTTGGTCACAAATCCGAAACGCAGCACTGCATGAGCCACTATGAAGAAAATTAACTCTGTCCAAGCCAAAACCAGTACATGTGTGCAAACAAGTGAGAGGAGAAGGGCCCTGGAAAGGTATGAAATATTGATTTGTCTTGCAGTGCAGGTATCATGGCCCAGCACGTTCCATGCTGTGTGTAGATATGACTAGACCACCGAGAGAAGGGAGCTGCAAAAACACACTCTGTGGTCTTGAATGGGGCTTTCCAGCTGGGACTTGTACACAGACATGCACTGCAGACATGGGTACAATGTCTGGCTAGAGGCAGGGGTCTGGCTTTCCCTACGCTTAATTGAAATGGCACACTGTTCTCGCAAATGCTTCCTTCCCATCTGTTGGTCCACTTGGCTTGGAAACTCAGAATGCCACTGATAGTCATTAATCAAATAGGAAAAAAGCAGGTTGAAAGGAGAGGGAAAGGGTGCTAGGAGGTGTGTTTGTAGTCATGGTGTTTTATACTTTCTAATTTGTATTTTCGATGGCTTTGCAAAATACTACTTTCAGCTGGGACTACCGTCCCTGGGTATTGCTTCTGCTTGAGATGATTTTTAATTTTTTAATCTTCAGCTTTTCAAGAGTTAATTTTCCCCCAAGCACACAGACACTTCCGTTCTCAAATGTCTTTCCTTTTTATGCCACTGGACAGTATGGAAAGGTAGAGCTCTGAATATAGTGGAGTAACCAGTGCAGAATTTATGTACCCCTTGCAGTAAAGCCACAGCAAGCAAGCACTCTACAGCTCAGTTCTTCGATTTATTTGTTGAAACACTTTGCCTTGAACCTATTCAGGTTTATTATTTGAAATCAATCACTAGAAGTGATATGGGGGAATTTTTTCATCCTTTTGATATATATAGTATTTTCATTAGCATCATGCAAAAGATCTCTCCAGTTTACAGACTGGGCAATTTCAAGAAGGTAAGTAAAGCCTTTAGAACAATTAATGCAAGTCACCGAAAAAGTGTTCATGCCTGCATTTTTTTAGACTTCCCTAGTTTAATTGCCTCTTGAGCCTGATGAGGTGTTGATCTCTGCTAGATTGCAATAGCTGAGCTTCCTCTGGCAGTAACTTAGAAATGGAAATAGGGTAATTATCATCTGACCATACAGTTTTCCAAATAAGACCTGGAGAAATATTATTTAAAATCTCTTTCATCAGCAGAAGTGATCATATAATTTATATAATTCTGCTTCAATCTGATAAAATTAAGAAAGGTCTATTTATAATCTACCTACTCACTGCCTGGTTTGGATAGAGGAATCATTTTTTATTTATGTTAGCATTGTTTCCCTTCAATCCTGCAGGATCAAGCTAACTCAGAGAGAGGGAAGACAGGAGCTAAAGGGCTGGTATTAAGTCAAACGCTTCAATATTTAATATGTTGCTCCTCTTCCAGAATACCCTTTTTAACAGTCTTTCTGCTCTCTGTGAATTTAATGGGACTTGTACCTACAAAACTTGCCTTTTATGAATATGGATCCCTGCCAAGTCAGTAAAGAGCCTCATACGAGAAATCAGGTGAATTCCTTGAGGTACAAGTTAACAGCAAGAAAAGTAAGGAAAGTAAATTTCGAAAGAGTGAATCACTAAGAATGATTTATTTTAAACACAGTGTTAAACCATATGTTTAATGACCAGATCACAGAATCGTAGAATCATTGGTTGGAAAAGACTCCTAAGATCATCAGGTCCAATCATTAACCTAACACTGCAAAGTCCACCACTAAACCACATCCCTAAGTGCCACATCTGCACATCTTTTAAATACCTCCAGGGATGGTGACTCAACCAATTCCTGAGCAGCCTGTTCCAATGCTTGACAACTTTTTGGTGAAGTTTCCTAATATCCAATCTAAACCTCTACTGCTAGTTGTATCCTATTTCCTAAAGGCTGTATCTGCAATTCGTATATAAACATGTCTTGAAACTGTTATAATCTTTGTGACCCCACTTTAGCTCTAATTGTTTGTGTTACAGGATCAAATGGCATCTAATAAATTGAAAAACATGACTGGAATCTTCCCCCACCCACCATTATAGCAAAACAATAAGTATGATACACAGGAACTCCTTGAAAGTCTTGAGTCTACTGGGAACACTACTTACTCAATGCTAAGACCACAGAAGACGCTTTATAGTTCACTGTTCAGATGATTTTATCCTGAGCTAGCTGATTCTTCTCATACATTATGCAAAGAACTCAAGGCACAGGGGTATAGCTTCAACTTTGGGGTCAGACGTCTAAGTATTAGACTCTGTGGTGTTCAGTTTTTAGGTGATTAAGTCCTTCATCAGCTCTAGCTTAAAATGCCTACCAGGTTCCCACAAGAACATCCTTCATTCTGGATAGTCCCCTCTTGCACCAGTTATCAACATGGGACTAGATCAAAACTATCTTCCCTGTTGTTTCATGAAAACAAGAAAAACAGTGGAGCACCCTAGAATACCCTGGGGTCGCATATTGGAATGCTTGCACAACTAGCAAAACAGTATTACATGATTTAAATAACAAAGGTGGTCTCTGTAAGCTGGGAGGAATGACTACTTTCTAGGTTCATGGAGATTTTATAAAAAAAATCTTAACAAGGTGCTTATCGCAGTCTTTCACTAATTTTTCCATCTAAATTGTTTTGGTAGTTCAGCTGTTATTCTATATTTCCACAAAACATGCTTAGCGAGCTAGCTGGTTAACTATATATTTAGCTGGCTACTATATTTTGATTCAACGTTTGTCATTGACAAGGCATCTGTTTGGTTTCAACACTAAGGGTGTGGGTTTGATTGTGTGAATGGATATTCTTTTTCCATCTGTCACTGAGAAATAGGATGGATGTCACCTAGACTGCAACAATCTCTATCCGTTTTTAAACACAATCAGATGGCAGTTTATTTTCCCATTTTTCTTAGAGGGAATATCCTATGTGGTTTAAAATATTCTTTACAGCCACATGCCTTTTTTGACTATAGAGCAAAGGAAACACTCAGATTCATCATTGCTCTAAAATTACATTACAGCCTTCCTGAAAATACATAATTCTACTCGTAAGCCCTGTTACCATTTCTTCCAAGAGCTCATCGCCATTTAGAAAGAGAAGCCACGTTGAGTGCTGATGTTGGAAGTCCAGACGGTATCAGCACATCTCCCCTCCCCTCCTGGGAGTTTGCCGGCCTGGGCTTAGGACCAAGAGCATATATAGCTACATTCAAGGCCAGCGCACTGAGAAGAGCCCTTGTGAAGAAAGAGCTGGAAGATACCTTGGCTAAGGGTCCTCACTCCTTCCCTTCAGAGTTGCTTTTAAGCTGAGGCTCTTGCCTGTGTCCCCATCTGTGCTACCTTGCGCATCATGCCCATCCCTGGCCATGGACACTGTTGATCCAGACACTGATCCTGGCTTGTTGGCTTGACTCCATGACTTGGTCAGTCCTGCTTTTTCTCTATGGTCTTGTCTGGTGATCTGTACTAAGCTGAGTACTGTCACCGGACCTTCTCTGGTCACCTCACTCAGGTACTGCAGGACTCAGCCCTTGCTGGCACAGCCTCTCTGTCAGCTACTTCATCATGCTTGGCTCCCCACTGCCTTTTCCTTTTGATGCAGCTGGACCTTGCTGCTCCCTGACAGGGAGATTCATGGCAGCAGGCATGGTTTGTTAGCAGTAGCCCGAGTATTATACTGTGCAATGACGGCCTGAAGAAAGAAAAGCTGTTTGAGAGGCAAAGAGGGCCCTCTTGCAGGATAAAGAATAGCCATGCTAAGACCTTGTCTATACCTGACAATTTTTCCTTCTGTACTTGTGCCAGAAATTAAGTTTCTATCTTTCCCCATCGCCCGTACACTGAGATATACTCACAGTGGTACAGTGATGTTGTTATTGGTTTTATTATGAAAAGCTGAGAGATGTATTCTGCACTATGAAATACATGGCACATATAACTAGCTGACCTGGCAAAAAAATCATACACCCTCTCACCACCATACTTAAAAATGGTAGGATTTAAAATGTACTTTAGGCTCCAATTTGTAATTTTAATGCTGGTATTTCAATTACCAAACCAATGTTACTATACTCCTTTCCAGTAAAGTCTAATCCAGGCAGGTGTGAAGGTTTGTCCTATATACACTATACAAAGATGTTTGGAGGTACGTACAGGATCTCTTATTTTCATCTGTCTCTCTCTTTAAGCCATTTTCAGACATGCCTGTCTTTACACTGTATGAACACAACTACCTAACATTCAGGTCATACAATCACACTGGACCCAATGTGCCAACCAGGGGGCCAAGTATGGGTTACGTAGCTGAGGATAAGCGAATAGTTGTGCATTTACTTCAGCTCTTTGCACAAATTCTGTATGACCTTGACAGCTATGTCAGGATTGACATTTCCTCCTTTTAGAGGTTTATAAGCTTCTCCTATAGCTTTTCATCCCTTTAAATTCTCATTACCACTACATGTTTTTTTCCACTTTTTAAACCTTGTTCTTGATAGTACCTTGTTAAAGCTGAGAAGGACTCTAACACATGCTATGTACTCTGAAAGGTCTAGATTGCATTTTCAAAAACAATTTAGCTGCCTAGAGCTATATCTGCGTCAGACCTTATCTGGAAAAGACATATTAGTGATCCATCAACAGTTACTGGATCACACTTACACACAAGATTCTTCACAAAGAGTTTTACTGATAGCAACTTCTTGGTAATATCCAGAACTCACACAGACCACACTGTCACAGTAACAAATACTGCAAGCAAATCAGCTCAACAGCAGAAATTTCACTCTCAGACATTCACTCTAAATTACATATTCTTTATATGTTCTACATACAGAGCTGGTTTCGACCAGGGGGAAATGAAAGCATCAGTATATTTGAGGCAAAAGCATAAAGATAGAAACTGCAGTGTGTGGAAGGAGAGAGACATGTTTCTTTGGTTTATTTGTTCTAAAACCAGTGTAATTTTTGCAGGATTTTACAAGACTCCCCAGAAAGCTCACGTGTTGCAACCCTTCCCCATCTGCCAAGAGGCTTCTACCTCTGGGACCATATTACATGAGGGCATTGGCTTACTCAGTGTTTATTTTTGTCTGAAGGGTCTCCCATGACTAACTCAGCTCATTGCTCTTGTAACTACCGCTAATAGCCTCTCTTCACAGCAGAGTTAACTCAGCTGCGAACATATGAAAGTGTGATACCAGACCACTCAGATGAAGAGTACGTTAGGTCTAGAGGTCTTCATCCTTGAGGTGCTGTAGCCCAGACCAATGGAATTGTGTCCATAGAAACTCTGTCCCAGCCTAAGTGCTTTAAAAAGGACTGTTCAATGAACTTGTTCACAAGGTGCTCTCTCGTCTGCCCAGAGGTGCTGTCTATGGCAGTGACATAAATCAATGCTTTATGTAAGTAGCTTCCAGGCAGTTACGCATTATTAATGTAGATAGTGCTGACAGCAAAAGCAAACAGCATTTGGCAGCAAGAACTTAGTAAGAATGTCGTTAAGGAATTCAGTTTGCCAACCAGCAAGTGCTTTGTAGTGCAGTGAGCTGATTTGCCTGCCTCTCTGCCTCTTTTTTTGGCTGCTAAACATAAAAATGTCATTAAGTGTTCAAGGCCAGGCTGGATGGGGCTTTGAGCAACCTGGTCTAGTGGGAGG
>JAOXJM010000001.1:144742356-144754050 GCA_026413425.1 Tringa solitaria
GAACTCAATGATCTTTAAGGTCTCTTCCAACTCTAACCATTCTATGATTCTATGAAAAAGCTGGAAAGAATTGATGTATCAATTGTTTTGGAAAGGTTAATCAACAAAACTGGCATGTGGCACTTGGTCTTGGCATGCCAAATATGATCCTGTGTGGCTGTACAGAGAGAAAATAATGTAGTGCTCTGGTCTTGGTCCAGATTCAGCTGGCATTGGGTCAGCAAGTCAGCATGTACCTACTATTTCACTACAGGTAATCTGCAAAGGAGAATAATGTTTATAAGTTCTCCTTAAAAAAAACCAAGAGAACAAAATGCAGAACCGTAAAAGGCCTCATGTTTGGAGAATGAGCAACACTTCCCAGACTTTTATTCTGCTTTGCTTTCTAATGTTAGAAATATCAGGAACAGAAATCTTGTCTTATACCTTTGCTGAAAGATTTATTCAATATCCAGTTAGAAGAGCAGAAGTGTTGAGTGATTCATACAGATAGTATTTCTTGCAGATAATTTAATTAAATGAATGTAAACTAACTCTAATCAAACAACAACAAATTACACAACTGAGATGTTTCAGCCTGAATAATGTTCTCATTTGCTTTACCTGATCAGTCAGAGTTCCTCGGTATGTGTGATATTGTAGCACTGCCGTTTCTCTGCCTCTACATTGAGATTCTAGGGGAAGACAAACCCTGAAAGTGTGTTTGTTTTGTTAGTTTTTTTTTACAACACAAGTATTTAAAACTAAAATACTTTCAGACCATCAACCTCACTATAATTCAATTCCCCTCCAGAAATTTTGCCAACTTGTGTTCATAGGATCATCATCAGCTGCCTCTATTTGAAGTACAGAAAGATAATAAACAAGAGCAGAAATTGGTAGCTTTTTTCACAACCAGCCTGTCTGGTCAATACATATGCAATCAAGGTAAAGGAGTTGGGTTGAGTAAACATGGCACATGGAACAACTAGGGAGCCACTGAATCTGGAGCTCAAGTGTCTCTGAGAGTATTCTTGAACACTGAATAGGTAATTGCTGATGTTATATTATGTATTGTCCTGGGAGTGAGGGCTTTTTTCATAGTTACAGAAATGAAAAATGGTAATACTTTGACCCTGAGAGAATTTTGTGTTTGGTGATGGTGATGGGTATGATTCTGCGTTTTACTAGATGGAGTATTCGACTCTGTTCATCGCCATTCTTATACCACAGGATATATGTTTTGGAATGTGACCTGTCCTGGCTATATATGTTTTAAAATAAGCATGAAGTCTGCGTTTTTTTCAGGCAGCCACTATCTGTAAAGTTCCCTACCTAGACCAAGAATGCACAGAAATCAACGTTAGTAGCCATCTCTCTTTCGAGCTGATCGTGGTGTAGCAGAGTTCCTCTTGCAACAATATCCAAATGTCACTTCAGGTTTGTCCTGTAGGCTTCCTTTTATCAACCCACGAGGCTTGGCTACACACATTTTGCACTGCTGCTAATGATTTTACAAGCTTCTTCAGATGCTGAATACCCCATAGACAGTGGCAACCTACAGTAAACCCCACAGAATAGGAAACTGCTCTTATTCCAATTTTACAAGTAGGAGGGTGAAGCATAAAGGACAAAGAAGGCCATAGCCTACTTCTCTGTGCAGGTTACCGAGCACTTCCTTCAGCAATGGCGCTCCCTGACTACTCACCAGATGCTCAGCTCAAGTAAGGGAGGCAGAGCTTGGCTGTCAGTGGCCTACCTACCTTTGGAGACCTGAGCTGTTTTGTTTTTGTTCTAAACTCTAAGACACCATACCTGTGCTGAAATAAGCAATCCTGCCTTTCATGCAGCTGCAGTGAGCCAGACTGGGAACCGATCTGATGAAAGTGCACTTTTTTTTTAGTGGGTTATAAAGTCTGAGGATTGACAGGCAGCAGGGGTGGTTGTTTTGCTGGAGGGGCTGCCTTATGTAGGCTTCACCAGTTAAACTATAGCTTCAGTTTCGGGACACTGTAGTATCTTCCAGGGATAGCCACAAATGATTAACCTGCTTTCTATTCTTATTCTTCTATACAGCATTTCAGCAAACAGTCTATATTTATAAAAATGCCTTGTTTAAAACCTCTGAGTGCATCAGAATTGTGAACAATTGAACACTTAGAATTAATAAATTACCAGCTGACCATGGAAAACCTCAGTTTAGATGTTCTATGTCCAGTTGGTCCAGAGAAGAGACATGTTTTCTTCTGGATTATTTTGCCTGTGCTGCTGCTTTCGATGTCTTAATTGAGCTAACTAGATTATTTTGCACTTCTTTCAAGGATTCCTTATGTGCAACTGAATTCTAGCAAAGCTAATTAGAAGCTTCAGAAGTGATCCCTACCTTTCACACTTCACAGATTTACACATCTTCTCTGAGTTTTTTTTGCCAATTGCTGAGAAAGTAAGGTACATATTATTATTATTCTTATAATTATAATTATCTATTTATTTTTTGTTTGTTTGTCTATAGTCCTTCCTTCATTGAATTTCTCATCTTTGGAATTAGTGTAGTTTAAAGAATTGTCTTTTACTAACCCAATTCCAATCCCACTAAAGGGCAAACTCCGTAGGAAAGCAGTGCTATCTGTACTAATAAGCATTAGTGACACTCAGGAAAACTGGGTCTTCTGAGTAGACTCTGCATGTTGCCAGCTCTCTCTGCCATTCAACACTAATGAAAGAGTTGATGACCTTGCTGCAGCTAACAGCTGCTGCAGGAAAGGTTGCAAGGTTATTAAATTAGGAACGCAAGTACAGTACATTAAGACTAATTGAGCGTGCTGGTTCCTGTTGCGATTGTGATGCTGCTGGTTGGATAATGACACCTCTGCAGAGAGTTTCTGAAGCATTCCAGAGTTCTGGCATAGGAACAGATGAAAATTTTGGAATAGCAGCAATTTCTGAAGTAATGTTAATGGCGTCACCCACAGTTCTGGTGACAATCAAATAGGGAAGAACAGTCAGCTAAAGACTACCAAAATCTCCAGGTCTACTCCACTATAGAGAATGCTGGATTGCTGTCAGAGTAGCATAGCAAAGTGGGTTGGAAGGAGCCTTCAGGATTCACCTACCCACTTCTCTTCCCCTGCATTCCTGGGAATTATTTGCTGAGCAGCTAATGGGGACTCTTGGAGCTCTTAGGCAATCGCCTGAAGTGCCCATTCCTCCAATGGAAAGGGAAAACTACATCTCCAGTACATTTGGTTCCTCAAAACACTTTTTATTTCAAAATCATATTATGTCAGCTGCTTGAACCAGCTGCTTTCCATCCAAGATTGCTTTTTGGGGAGGAAGAATTGATTCGGAAGTTTGAGGAATGGCAGAGGTTCCACCAGCAGAGAATGAGCCACACTACAGCAGCATAGCTAAGCTCACAGCATCTTGTGGTCTTATGCTTTTGGAAAGAAGAAGCAAAAATAACAGACCCTACAAGTGTCTAGTGGCAAGAATTTCAGAGAGGAGGAACTGTTCTCTTTAAAACCTATTTTTGTTCTGCTGCAGAGAAAGGACTGAAAACTGTTGCTGGGCTCTCTCTTCATACTCTTATGGGCAAGTTAGAAATACCCAATTGCTAAGAAGTACTCAGTTGCTGAGATGCCCAGCAAGGTGGACACAGATATGATAGGTGATGTATAGAGATTTTTTTTATCAGTTTAATATTTCAATTTCTCTACCAGAGGCATTTACTAGTTCTTTAAAAAGTGAACAAAGGTTATTTTTTAATAAATTGTACTGGCACAGGGAAGCATACATCTGTTTCACAGTTTGCAGCTCTGTATTTCTCAAAACTTCTCAAATTTTATCATGAGTGAATGGACAAGGTCAGTCAAAAATGATGGAGTTATTAACATTAAAGTGTTGAAAAGCCACATCCTTGCACAGATTGTCCACTGCCTCTTTTCCACCACAAGACACTTCCCACAGCAGACATCTTCTCCTTTCTGGCCGTAACTGACAGGAAATACAGTATATGTGTCAACATATGCAGATCTTGTTGCATTTGATTTCAGGGTTCTGGCATTTACCACAATCTAGGATACTACCCTCAAAACAGCAAGGAGGGGAATATTTGTCAAGGAAAATGGTTCTCATACTGCAGAACATCCACATTCTTCCTTTGCTGTATACTTTGGTTTTTGATGTGTCTCTTTATAAACTCCATTATGAAACTACACCATTGAAAACTAAAAAACATGGTAGATTAGATTAACTTCTCTGGAACTGGTGTATGGCTACTTGATACTGTGAAGTGAATGACTTTTTGAGAACCTTCAACTTTGTTTTCTATTATTTTATGTCAATGTTTTTATTATGGATATTTTTTGCCTATAGAGAAATTAGAAGTAAATTCTGAAATTAAAAAAATACTGAAATAAAATATCTAAGATTACCTCTGAGGTACCCACAGGAACTGTTATTTGGATTCCTCATGGCACACTTTCCTGTATAAGTGAGGCTTCTTGATTGAAATAAAGCCCCAGCTGAGTTCTATGCTCTCCCATCCTGATGAATCATTTAAGGTATCACTGGGAGTACCCACATGAAATCCATACTGGGAAATGGAATCATGTTTGGGATTTTGACCCAAGGAAAACAAGAACACTTGAGACAATGAGTTCTCATGAGGTTTTACATTAGGGCTTCTTAAATAAGATCCTTTTGATTACTGAATTATTTAATTTCTCCAAAAATAAATTCTTTTTTTTTTTTTTTTTGCTTTTCAGGATTTAATTTCTTTACGGAAACAGATGTGAGATTTGCTGCTGTTCATGTCTGTGACTGAAAACTTTTAATTGAACATTTTCTAAATTGCTTTAATTCAAAATTTTCACACAGTTCTTTTAGCCAGCAGGAAGTATCTATTATGATTAGAGCACTGACTTCTTAATGTACCCTAGAATATTGTCTTCCCAGCTTTTATGCTCTTAATACAAGAGTGTGATGGCAAGTGATACTGAGTCTGTGTAGCCTGCTTGTTAAACTGAAAGGTTATCTTGCATTCATAGATAGATGTTTGGAGAACACGTTGACCAATAATAACATCTAATTTTTCACACAGTAGGTGGTAAGAAAAAATTAATACTGAAGCAAAGACTTGCTGCTTAGTCATTATTTCCCACTTTCCACCTTGGCGTTGTTTGATTTGGCATCAGTTGCTCAGCACATTTGGCCATGCTGAATTAGAGAGGAAACAGAAAGCAATGAATTCCACTTGATGATGCATCCTTCTTATTCTGCCCAGTTTTCCAGGCAGTGCTCAAGCTGCTGCTTACAAAGCATTTTTATTCTGGATCTTTGCATATAATGATGAAGAAAGTTTGAATACGTATTTTAAAAAATAGTTATGTGGGAATGACTATTCAAATTGAAACAGAAGTTATGAAACCAGGTATGTGTGTGTTTAAATCCATTACTGTAGTCTGGTTAAGACCAAATTTAATGGATTTCTTAATATAACCAAGAAAACCTCCAAAAGCCATATGTTGAATATGAAGAACAGTGTGAGTCCAGAAGTCTAATAATACACTCTCATCCCAAATTCATACAAAAAGAACAAGGACCTCAAATTTAGACCTTGAAATGCTGTTTCCAACAAGGAAACTGAAGTTCTGCAAGCTCTACTTTGCATTTGAGGTTTTTGTATTTTATTCATTTGTTGTCTTAACAATACACAGCAGCTCTTCAGGGGTTAAACAAGTTAAACAAGAACCTGCTTTGTTGAATCAGTACCAGGAAGAGTAGATCACATATTGGGTTTTCATTCCAAGCTGAGAACGTGTTGTGTAGACAGAAAGTTGAGCCTAGAAAAAGTTCTCCTGTGGCTGACAAGTGGTCTATTTGTTTTTTAATGTGACAGACAAAATCGATGACATGTGCAGTGAATAACCTCTAAATCTTTTCAGCCAGGAGAGCAATGACTGAAGAATTATTCAGTTCATAACAGATTCTGTTTATTCTGCTTTTAAATAAATTTTCAGGTAAGTTGAGTTTTTGTCCAACATGACTTACATATGATTTGGTGTCTGTCCAAAAATCTGTGTGAAATCATAAAGTTGTGTGGGGTTTTTTGGTGATTTTTAATTGAAGAGGGATTAATCTTCATGATCCTCCCCACAAAGCTCCTCATCTTCATGAATATTTTACATTCCTACCAAAGATGAAAAGACTAATGTTTACACCAAAAATTTACATTTCAATCTCCAATTTTTCAATGGTTCCATACTAATACTCCTGATTTAAAGACAAGCAGGTCATACAAGACCTTACTTGATATTTGCTGGACATGTTATGGGGATCTGTAGCTGCATCTACATTATGCTTTGCCTTGATACAGTATTGAAGCTATGTGGTGAATTCCTCCAACTATCCCCAGCTGTGTGCTGATTGATTTGGCTTTTAGAGCAGTTGGATGTATGCAAACCCAATACTCTTTTGATGACTATTAAAGCAGAAGCTGTGCTCCTGCTGTGCATCAAGTGCGCCCCAGCCCCTAACAGACCTAAGGGTCTGAATCGATGGCAGCCCTTTGGACAACTTCAGCCCACAGCCAGGGGGGAAGATAAAATCTGATGTGAAGTAAAAAGCACTGTACCATCTTGTGTAGCTAGATAAGACAAGCATTGATTGCTTCCATGCTGAGCCACTTCTCTTACACACAAGTGCTTGCTAAAGTAGATATCACCTCTGATTCTTCACTTTCTATGGAGTGTTTGAATCTCTTTATTTTCATCTCTTACATGCCCCTTTGTTTTCCTTTTTTTTTTATTAATACATACACTCTCTGACATAATAGCATGTATTTTTTCTGGTTTGTTCTTGCCTGAACAATTTCTTCAGTTTCCAGTTTACATATGCTGTCTAAACATAATTTATGATTTTCCATTTTTAACTTTATTCCTTCCTGGAAGGTTTTGCTTATTGCTTCTGTGTCTTTGAAATACACATTTCCCTGCTAAGCAGAGTGGCAAAAAATGATGAAGCGGCTTGCTTATAAATTACCTTCTTCCCTTGACTTACATTTCTAACACATTTGCAATGGCTGATGTTCAAAAATTCTTTGGGAACATTATTACAAGGGATTCTCAGTGAATTACTCACAGAGCTTAGCACATTACATATTGCAGTATAGCAAAAGCATAACAAAGGCATCATTCAGAAAATGTTATTAAATGTTAATATGCTTGAAGTAAAACTGCAGCAAGCCTTCATCTCTACCTCTGACTGTGTTTGTTGATATGTCACTCATACATGGCTATAGTTTGTGTAATAAGTTTGTTTTTAGACCATTTGTACTGATTTTGCTTCAATCACCTTCCCACACTCTCTTTTAAGATTATTGGGCAGTGTAATTAGACGTTAAAACTTTACATGGGTTCACGAGAGGGCAGGACAAATTGCCAGAAGACAAATGCAAAATGCAGGATGTTGAGTGAAAGTTGGGAGAGGTATTATACCTGCTCAGCCTGCTCTTACCCACTCTCAGGAATCTGCTTCTCATCACCTAGGACTACTTCAGGTGCCTTTGCCATCCTGTGGATACCTTGGTTGCTTTGACAGCAGTAGGCTCTGCCTGTGGTTATCAGCTGCAGTTCCAGGCCTCTAAGCTTATGCCTCTTCCTTAGAGTGAGCCAGTGACTTTTTTACTCCTTTCCATCCTTCAGAGTATGTCTAGTATCTTCTACCCTTTCTCCCACATCTTTAGAAACAGATAAACAAAATCCATTTAGGGAAGAGGTGTTCCTTGGGCAGGAGGAGGTGGCCTACTTTTGGCAGTGGATGCCAGATTTTTTAATTTTGTGCTGTGCTGCTACCTTTTGATTTCTCATCACCATTTTCCCCTCTGATGCTCTGGAGCTTTTGTATTTTGTAAATATGTAGAACTTGTGGTTTTGTATATAGTGGTAACATAGTACTACCATCTGCAGTACATTCAGGTACAGCCCAATGGCAGACAGGTGGCACCTAATATTGTTGAAGTTGCTTTGCAAGTTTTAGATTGCTCTTGTAACAATAGCTGGAAAGAGAGGACTGTATTTTCAGACATGCTGGGGCTTTCCTGCTCTAGGAATTTATAAATGTGCTGAAGTTACAAGAAAACTCTTCCCTCCTGCTGTGTTGGAATGCAGAAAACAAACAAACAAAAAACAAACCTAAAAGAACGGAAGCCCTCAGTATTTTTAGTGCAGGAGCAAGCTAATAATGCTGGCTACAAATCCATGCAGAGTATGTGCAGGGGTTTTTGAAGGAGAGTTTGTGTCTTTCCCACTGTTTGCTCCTTGAGGCTTTTCTTGTGGGGAAATGGGGACCGGCAGCCCCAAGTGCAGATGTTGGGATGGCAGCAGCAGCCAGTCAGCTGCTTTACTAATTGGCTGCTGTCCTCCTGAGCACCAACAAGGAGCAACAGAAGCTCTAGAGAACATTGCATGCCTCCACCAAGTATGCTGATCTGACACCACTCTGCTCATAATATGAATTAGAAGAATCACATTAGACCCAGTTAGACCCACAAAGCGCCAATCTTCTCAGTTAACTTTAGCAATCCGTAGGTGAAATGTCTCGCCTTTTTTTCCAGGTTCCCCTTGTAGTCCAGGGGATGAGATCATCACGTTCATCTGGGGATGCATTCCAGCTGCAAGTGCCTCTTTCCTTCTGCTTGCACAAAGGGAACCTGAAGGACTGCCTTCCATGCTTAAGAAATACTCACCAACCCCAACGATGGGAGAAATGTTCACCATCATTAAGGTGGGGAGAGGGGCACAATACTTTAAATCAACCTTATTATAGAGAGGTCTAGGACAATCCTGATCTTATTGGGGTGGCAGCTGTGTAACCACAGTCACAGCCCCTCATTTTGGGTGCTCAATTTAGACACAGCAGCTACTATGGTGCCGGTTCAAGAGCCTGAGACCCGTTAAATCCCAGCTGCCTGGCACTGCCAGGCCCTGCCTCTCTGTGAAGAGAATCAGCTGTGAATATTTGGAAACAGCGATTTCTGTCAGCGCAGCAGCACCAGGCATAATTTCAGGATTTCTTGAAAAAATGTATTTGAGTTCAGTGATACAACATCCACACCCAAATTAAATACTGTTCAAGAGTTTTGGGGCTCAGCTCTGGCAGCAGATTGAGTAACTTGTCTTCATGTAAGCAAAGCACCTCAGAAAGGACTGGAAATCCATGGGATTTCCCAACCTTGCAAGTGCTTTGCTAAATTGGTGCAATACTGTCATATATTGAAAGTTTTTTCAGATGTTTAGTATTCCAATTTTCTAGAACACCATTACCACTATCTTTGGGACAGAAACAGATAGTTTCATTGTAGTGTTTTAAAAACCTACCTTCAATAACCAGGCTGATTTAGAGCGAGCGCAATAATTTAGAATTTACTTAGTGGGCTAATGCTGAGCCAAGTGAATATGACATATTTGTTCCCTTTAATCACATCAGTGTTATGTTGACAATTAACCTTTGATGATTCAAAAGCCTTTTGAAATAATTAGTGGCACTATAATGCTATATTTAGATCTAATTAAAACTTTTGTTCTGAACATGATTTTCCCTTTAATGCCAACTGCATAACTATATGTGTTACAAATGCAATCATATAATCGAATGGATTTGAAGTAGCTTAAAAAGAACAAATGGACGATCTGAGTGGGGAAACACTTCAGGAAAAAATGAAATGGTAATTAGCTGGCTAGCACAGCATTTTTTTATTATTTTATGAAAAGTAGAACGTTGCCACTTTTTTAGTTTTTTTTTTTTAAATGAGGTTTTTTTATGCTTATGACTACTAATCTCCTTGGAGTGCAAGTGACTGGTGGGTTGGAGCCAGTTCTAATTGAAAGCAATCAAATGCTCACTCTGGCATCACTGTTTTCAAGATATGCAGAAGGCTTAGCTATTATTCTGAATAGTTACCATTGTTAATTGTTCCCTGTGTTATAATGTTGTCAACCCCATCTTTTTTTTTTTTTTTTAATGAGCCCAATTCAATTCAATGATTAAATTGGACAATGTGGTTAATTTAGATATTATATTTACTTATATGAATGTAAAAACCACAAGCATACCTATATATACACCTTCCCCCCATAATCTACATCATGAACAAATGCATGTTTTATCTGGTAACCACAAATTGATAGTGGCTGTAGGATATTTTTTTAATGTACATTTGTTAGCAAATATCAACACCCATATTTCATTTAATGGAGCTGGGATAACTAGAAATTACTGGATCAGTCACTTCAAGTTAACTGGTTCCCTCTTTCATGCTCTGGTCTGACCAGAGAGATTATAGAATTATAGAATTGCCTAGGTTGGAAGGGACATCTAAGATATTGAGTCCAACCATCAGCCTAACAGTGCTAAAACCATGTCCCTAAGCTCCACACCTACCCATCTTTTAAATATCTCCAGGGATGGTGATTCCACCACTTCCCTGGGCAGCCTGTTCCAATGCTCGATTACCCTTTTGGTGAAGGTAAACGAACCATGTGTTCCTTATAATGCAATATATGTCACAAGATGTGTCATTCCCTCTGCCAGCTGCCCCCACCGGTGGGGCTGCCGCAGTGGGTCTGGGCAGGGCTGGTGGCGTGATTTGTGTGCCTTCCTCTACCGAAGCTAATGGCACCCGCGTCAAAAGGGCAGACAAGAGAGGGAGAAAATGGGGCCGAGTGGTGACGTGCTGAAAGGATGTTTCATTACAAAGGGCAAAGGACTGAGTCAAAGTTACCATAAAGATGAGAGCGCCGTTTATGGCTTCTTTATAGGTAGTATCTGACTTTTCTCATACTGATGCTTCCCATTTGCCTTTCTGCGTCTTCTGTACAGACTTGGTATTTGCAGGCAGGGAATTACTGCCTGGGAACGGTACCTCAAAGATGGATGGAGTAATTCCCATGGGTTTGAGTGGGGATTTGTTGGGGTTTGCAAGAGCTGCTATGCAACAGGAAGCTGGCAAGTGTTCCTGGCACTGTCAGGAAGGCTGCCCAGCTGTGTTTCTAAGTGGACTACAGTGAGTTTGTTTCATTAGTAACTGTTTTTCTGACGGAAGCAGAGTGCTCATAGAGCAGGAGGAATGAGGAGAACTACTTTTGAGTCACGATCTTAAGAAATCAGCTTTCTCTTTCACTCGACGATACTAATTTTGTTGGTCTCTTGTGGACTAAAACCATCCTTTTTCAGGCCTCCTGGATTTTTCCTCTAACAAGATACTGCTGTGTCTGCTCAGGAGACAGGGAGCATCCCTGGTGGATGGTGCCATGTGAGGGGACAGATCTAAGCATCCACTGACCAGCTGCATGTGGCATGCCAGGTGACAGCAGGAGAGCCTGCAGAACTGCATTGCTTAGACATAGCAGGCCAGTCTCTCTGTGGGGCAGAGGAGGGAAAAGCCTCACTGGCCCCTGCTCAGCAGGAGTCTTGACAGGATGATGTGCCCCTCTTCATACTGTCTGGAGAGTGGCATGAGAGTATCTGTAGTGTGGTGGACGTCCTGCTCAGTGCCCACAGCTCAGGGGTCCCCTTGCTGGGAATGACTGGGGTGCAGTCATGGAAGTAGCTAGTGTTTTTAAATTAAGTACTGAATTTCACTGAATTTCACTGAATTTTGGGAGTTGGAAGGGATCATAGAGATCATCTAGTCCAACTCCCCTGCTGAAGCAGGAT
>JAOXJM010000001.1:144775797-144800195 GCA_026413425.1 Tringa solitaria
TCTTAGGTATGGCTCTTTCCTGTGCTTTTAAGAGTGCCTCCTTGAAGTAAGACCAGCTTTCTTTGTTTATTCTTTCTATTGCTACTGTTACTATTTAATTTATGCAGTTTACTGATTCAATCACAGCATGGCATTCATTGCACACAAAAACCTCTTTTTCTTTCACATTTTATTATCAATTATTTCCTGCCAGCAGGGGTCACACAACGACCGCAGCTTCCCAGCGCCACGGCTGCCCTAGTCACTGATGCCAGCACATCACTTCTGGGCAAGGGACACTTGGAAACCCTGCTCGGAAACAGAGGAAAGAGAGCTGAGAAGGATCATCTTATTACATAAATATTTTCTGGGAAAGACTCCATCAAATCTGTAGCATTATATTTTTTGGAAGCTCAGAATTTTTTTTAATGGTCATAGTATTAAGTGTTGTAATAGTTATTAGATAGTTATAGATAATAGTTCTAGATAAATATAATTAATAGTTATAGTTATTATTATATTATTAGATATTATTATATCTAATAGTTATAGATAAATATACCCATTCTGCAGTTCACTGTGCTTGCAGGCTGTTATTGCTCTCCCACTGTTAAACGTGACTCACCAATCTCTGCTACAAATGAGTATAAAACTTCCTCTAGGAAAGTAAAAAAGAGGCAGTCAACTGTTGGAACCCTACTAGGAAAAGCAAATTGATAGTCAGAATTGAAATAAAAAAATAATTTCATGATTAATATTTTATGATTTCATATCTGATATGCTTGTTAGAATTGTCTCCTTAGTGAATTTAGCTTCAAGGAAAACAGGTCATCAATAAAGACAGAGCAGATAAAGACTGAATTTGAAAAAAAAAAGACTAGTGGGATGTATCATGAAACCTTTAGCTTTCTTACTCATAGTACTGGTGTTTCAACTGCAAAAAAATTAAAGATTCCACCAAGGAACTAGCACTCCTTTGCACTAGGCGCTGAGCACACAAATACTAGAGGGACAGTTTTTTCCCAAGACAACCATAATTCTGGATGGATTGATAAAAGCAGTGATTAAAAAATCTTTTTCCCTGTCTCTATTATTTGAGAGATTCACAGCTGCCTCTCTTACAAAGATACCTGAATGTTGATACCCTTGGATGTTTCCTGCAGGTTGACTAACAATGCATAGGCTTCGGAGGACACGAAGTGCTGCTTTCATCTCCCTCTGTACCCTGCATCATGAAATCTATGAGAACAGCACATTTGACCACTGTGCTGAAGTTTGGGTTTAAATTTGTGGGGAGAGAAGGTCCAAGCCATGGATGTGGCAATACTACAGAGAAGGGCAGGGATTGCAGTGAGGCCATTGTCCTGCCTTGCCAGGAGAGCTCCATGGCTCCATTCTCCACTTTCAGTCAGGAATCTGGACTCATGTGCAAGTCTGAGCTACAGGTGGCTTGGTGGCATTGGGAATGGCCTGTGAACCTGTCACCACACTTCTGCAGGCTGCAGGATGTGTATGAAGCCAATTTCGAGCCCTTAGCTGCATGAGAACTCGCTTACATCTAGTTTCAAATAAGCAGCATGGAAATATCTTAGAAAGGAAAAGGGAGAGGAGAAAAAAGATTCAAGCCTATGACTGTGAAGATACTCTAAACTGTAATTTCTACTACTTGACTGCCCATTAGTGCATGTTCATCTTATTTTTTGTAGTGAACTGAAGTGATTAAGATCAAAAAGTGCCAGGAGAAGAAAAATCAGAATTGTCAAAGGGTCACAGTCTTTTAGCCAACTTTGAAAAGAGACAAGAAATGAGAGGATGAGTCTGCATACCCGAAAAGAAAGAACAGAAGAGGGGTCAGTAGCACCGTGAAATAGACATGCTCAGTAATTACTATAATGACAGTACTAAGTAGAGATGCAGCAACCTGTCTGTAACAGAGAGAATGGGCTCACTAAATGAAGTTAAGGCTAATACCTGACTTACTTTATCTGCATATAACCCTGCTTCTTCAAAAGAATTACAAATGAGTAAATTATTACCCTATTAGACCAAGAGTTTTAAATCAGATATTAAAATTCACAATGTAGTCATAGTTTGTTCATTTTTGTGAAAGTTTTCATAACCTTCAATTATTCTCATGCAAATGCCCTGAGAGCTATTAAAAGAGATACAGAGACGCACTCAACATCTTCCATTTTAAGACTCTGAAGTTCTATGCATTATCTTTTACAAATGCTGAGACACTGAAGTGAGACCAACTGATGAGCTTTAAACATTAGATTAGGAATTGTAAGATGAGTGTAGCCTGACAGGTCATTATCTAACTTCCTAGAATATTATTGATGTTGTTAATTTCCTTCTGTCAAATAGGCAAAGATAATGTGAGACACTGTATGACCAGGTCATTCCAAGACAAAATAATCAAACATTTCCAGCTGAAAATGCTTCTTCATTATGTGACAAATGATGGCCTTTTCATGGTACAAAATTACACTACAAATCATGATATTAATGTATAAGATGTGTTCTAATTCTGTCCTAAGCTGCAGGATACCTGTGGTGGAAGAATTATCCATTTACCCAGAAAGATTATGCAGAGCGTAGCCCAAAAAAATAATTAGTCAAACACCCTCTCAAGAGAGGTAGGCATTAGTGTTGTGAATCCTCTTCTACTTGATGAGAAGTCTCAAGCAGGAGGTCTGTCAAGATCAGACTGTGAGAAAAACCTCATAAACACCCTAAGTGGAGTACCTCAGAAGACACTAGGAAGAAGAGATGCCAGTAATGCAAAGGAAGCTGGGTGGCAAGTCTCAGTGAAACATTTTCTACCAGTTGTGCCCTTACTCAAATTCAGACAGAGATAAAAAAAAAAAGAGGCTTCTTGCAGGAAACCCCATTGTGGCAACACCTCAGAGATGCTGAGCAACACAAAGTGAACAAGGAGGACAAATGGTGTCATGTCTTCACCAGTACTAATAAGGCAGGACCCTTAAAACTAAAAGGACTTTTGCAAAAAACCTGTAAATAAGAATCAAAGTGGTTTGGTTCTTAAAATGCTCCAAAAGAAGCTATATCACTATTTCTAGAGATGAGCTCAAAAACTGGTGACATGGCACTGTTCAGCACAGTGTAGCAGCAGGAGTGGTAATCTAATATCAACCAGTATCACGCCTCGGTTCATAAAACCAGCTTCTCAGATTCACGTTCTCAAGCTGTCTGTTGGACCCTCTGCATCTACTGCATTACACCATGAAGATCTGCCTTCACTTTCCTGCGCTCTGAAGTTAGGTATGTGACAGACATCCTCAGATACCACCCAGACCCCTGAAAGATTTTGTGCCTACTTCACCCCTGTGAAATTTCCAAATTCCTTCTTCTTGTAGAGCTGTGAAAGCAGTGACTAACAAACACCCTGTGCCCCAGAAATCTGGAGTGAGTTTTCCTCTTTCCTTGCCTTGGAATATCTCTTCTGGACACAGTGAATCTTGAGTACTACTTAACATCTTTTAAAGGCTAAGTGTGTGGTGGTAGTGATCTGTAAAGGTTTTGTCAGTGAATATTTTCAACAGATTGCTAGTGTTTAACCACCACTTGAGGGAATGCTTTATGTGTCTGTGAACATCACTCTATGCAGAAGATACTGAGAAGTTGGTACTTCCAGGCAAATTCTTTGAGAATGTGCCTGGGGAATTGTGTTTTGGCACAAAGATGTTAATCCTACTAGGCACAATACTGTCTTCACTGCTCATGTGTCATTTTGCAGAAGGAGGTCTTCAGACCTCTACTTTTTTTTTTTTTTACCACTCTACTTTTTCTATTCTGAGAAGGAAAATAACCTCAAACCCTTGTCTTGAACAGAGCTTCTTAACTGGCATGAATGCTGACCCAGGCTGACAATGTTCATTACAAAGTTCAAAAATTGATTATTTTCTTCTTTTGCTGCTGTAAAAATAGTCAGATTTGCAACCCAGTCTTCTAAACATCTGACAGGCAAATGCTCTGCAAGCCTTCCACAATAGCAACATCTTTTTGCAAGATTTATTGGCTGCCAATGGGAAAAAGACAGAGCCTGTGTTGACTACCGAAACACACCACGCAGCTGCAAGTTGATAGCCTAAAGAAGGTAATGGAATGATGTAGCACTCATAATGTAGGTCCACAATCAAGCATCTTGACTAATTTACAGTATACAGCAGGGTAGAATTATAATTCCTTTATCACCATGACAGTAATTCAGTGAAATGCAAAGTGGGTTTTTTTTTGCATAACAAACATACATTTTTATAATTCTTTTAAATGTTTACAGAAAACAGGATTGTGAAAACAGTGCAGAGATATAGGATTTCAGAATACAGTGTACACCTTTTAGTGCTGCTGTGTTTTACAAGACACCAGGAAAAATCAGAACATTACAGTGGGTACAGCTTGGCCTTTTGTGCTTGTTTATAGATATTAACAGCATGTTTTTAAGAAACCTAATAGCATCAGTTCTCATTTTGTTGAGAGAAATGAACAACTGATAATTACCAAGAAGGATCTCTCCTAATTTCAGAAAAAAACCACAAAATCCCAACCACCTAACATTAGCTCACCCCCTCCTCAGGTTTGAAATACCAGCTTTCACAGATATACATGCTCTGGCAAAAAGAAAACATTAACTGCAGCTGATGAAGAAAAAAAACAGCAGGTGGGAACAAGTTATATGACACTACAGGTAAATTAGATGAGTGGTAGTGCACGGACCAGTAGCACAGGAAGTAAGCAAGCTATGGTTGAAAAAATCCCTGTAAGTATCTAAAATGGCACCACTGCAAAGTTTTATCTGCATAAACAAAGGTAACACCACTGTTTTAGGAAAGTGAATATATTTATATGTACTTAACTTATATGTACACCTGACGTCACTGGCACCAAACCCACTTTATGAAAAAAACCTAAAACACTCGGCATTTTGCTGTAGAGCCATAAAATCATATACAAGTAGTGTCCATCACTGCAGTTTGTAGTGTCATCTTGTACTGAGAATTAACAGAGGAGGAAAAGGCTATTACATTGGGTTAGTTGAGTCAACCCAATTAATCTTTTGCTCCCCAGCATTGAGTCCAGTGTTAGGTTTTCTCTCACAGTTTATTAAACACCAGGCAGTGAAATTTTAAGGAAGACTCTGGTCATGGCTTGATTGTGTGGTGATTTTGACATGAGTACCACCATCTTGGTTCCTATGCCTTCTGCCCACCCATGGACAGTTTTTTCTATGCACAGAGACTGAGAGGGCAGTTTCTTATGGTAAGAATAAACACTATTGGTACATTAATGGGAGCCCTTATCCAGCCTTCCCACCAAAGTACCTGCTAAACGTGATACTGGAAAACAGTTCTGCAAGATTTTCATGTGGAAGTAGCATTAAAAAATGGGGTTTCCAGAAAATAGTATTTTCCATTTTGAAGGGTGCCCATTATTGGAAATTTTTCTGTCTTCCTGAATGGAAGAAAGACATGCCTTAATATTCAGTGTTAGACAAAGGCTATTTAAACGTATCACATTCTTTCAAGTCTTTTGAGCTTTATTGAGTTTCATTTAGTGTTGAAAGTTAGAGCATCTTGAGAGGGTGACAACCTTTTCAGTTTAGACACTCAGTGTGACATGAATATCTCTTGGAAGTATTTATCTGTTCATATTGATTCTAGGCAGGTACTCCAGTTCACATGTGCAATTTTCAAATGTTTAAAGTCATCAGAGGGGAAACTTAGCCATCAGTATAATTTGGTAAAGAATTAAGGGATGCCATAACTCAAACACTTGGAAGTCTTTGAGACAAGCATCCATCTATAGCTGTCTCATGACCATGAATGGGAGTGATTCTGAAGAGGTCCTTCTTGTTTCCTTTTTTCATTCAGATTTTCTATTGGAAAACACATCTGTTGGTCACTCAGAAATTTAGACTTTCTAATAGCAAATATATAACAAGCAAAACACAATTATTTCCCTACTTTGCTAAGACTTAATGGTGTATCAGGAGAAGAATATATTAGACTAAACAGCTGGAGAGGAAGGCAAGAGATCATTATTATTTCACTGTTTGTGGTGGCACCCAAAGCCACCTGTGAGTAAAAATGTACATGCGTGGAAGAAGGCAAGCCAAAAGAAAAAAAAAAGACAAGTGAAAGACATCTCCTAAGAATACAGAGTTATCTGGAAGATGTTTGTTCAACTAAGGTAAAAAGAGAGATAAGAAAGAAGGACCCTGAAATGTTATGAAGAGGCTCCCCGGAGCAGTAGATCAGGTAGACCTGTTTTCAATCGCAGGAAGAACTATAAGTCATAAATTCTTCAGGGCAAATCCATTTAAAAAGTTCATACTCCAGTTTCTGTATGGAGAGATTATTTTCTCACTTTAAAAATCGGACACTTCAGATGAGAGAGCCAGGGAAACACAGAGATAGAAGGGCAAAGTTAGAGTTCAGCAGTAGAAACTCTTTGAAAGTATTATTCATAAGAGGGTAGATGATAGACTAAGACAGAAATGTGAATGCCTTTCTCGCCTCTTCCCCCCAAAAGGTAGCTTTTGTGCAAACAAATGAATGACAGCTACAATGATTCATGTTTGTCAGACCCTCTGAACATCAGAGTACACTGGCACCTTGTGGGCTTATAAGGTGGTTGGACTAGATGATCTTCAAAGGTCACTTCTAACCCTTAAGATCATGTGATTCTGTGATTCAATGCTTTTCTGGCTTATTAGCATATATTTTCAGTTATCATTATTGCTGGATAAATTCAGCCTTGGTGTAACTTGTTTTGACTTAAAGGCATTTTTCCCAGGAATATGTTTAACCCTATATGTCTCTACAGTGACTGAGGTTTTCTGCAGGAAGCTTGACATTGATTCAGTGATGACATCTATGAACATATTGTGCTTACATCCAAAGGAAGCTGTCTGGGAGAAGAACAGATGGATGGGAAAACAAGAAGGGGTAGACTGGAGCAAATGAGAGGACTAATGGAATTTAGGAAGGTAGTGGAGAAAAAATGAAATGATGGGTCTTTTCTTCCTAGAGATTTCCTTGATGATAAATTACTGCAGTGCCCTTTAATCAAGAGAGACAACTTTCAGGATGACCTGTTTTGTAATATGGCAGTCTGACTGAAGAGTAAAGTGTCTCAGCAGGAGGATGTGAGACTCACATTTTCTGCCAGATAGGAGCTGAAATTCCGAATATCACCCTTTCAAATCTGAAAAAATGTTTGATGTTTTGGATAGTGCTCCTGTCATTTTGTAAACCCACTGCCAGATTAAGCATTCATCTGAAGTGCCCAACCTCCACACAAGCAGAAGTAGCAGGTGGACGGATGCTTTCAGGCAGGTGTTTCTGGAATATGTTTTGCACTGTGGTTCAGGATCTTCACCTTTTATTTATTGTCCTGTGCCGAGTTTTGAAGCATGGAAATTCCATCACCTACAGATTTAATTATCATCTCTCCACTTATTGTAAACTTAAACGTATTTACCCCCATTACATAGACATCTGTAAAAAGGCCCCCATCTCTGTAGTTTGTATTCATTATATATTCCTAGGTAAACTTGTTTCCTCCTGGTGACAATTCACAACTCATTTTCTAATCTTCCCTTAAGGTAACCCTCACTCTTTTCCATTCACATAGCAGTAAGAGACACACAAGAAAACTAAGCCACAGTGATAAATCCTGAAAATGGTGATTTTGTGAAGCTCTGAATTAAAAATATTGAATTTTGTGCTTCCTCTGTGGATATATGTTTTTCCCCACATTACCTTATAATACCTAGAGTTGCATTCAGTTGAATTACGATTGTGTTCAGAAAGCTATAATGAAGGCATTGGAACTGCGTGGCAATTCATCAACATTTTCTTCAAAAGAGCAAAGATTTTCTGCCTTGAAAAACCTGTAAACTCTTCACAGAGCTCCAGGTA
This sequence comes from Tringa solitaria, assembly GCA_026413425.1. Classification (NCBI taxonomy): domain Eukaryota; kingdom Metazoa; phylum Chordata; class Aves; order Charadriiformes; family Scolopacidae; genus Tringa; species Tringa solitaria. The sequence continues at coordinate 144,783,723 of JAOXJM010000001.1, forward strand.
TTCAGGAAGAGAGGATCTCTCCTCTGGGTTTCTCCACTGTTGTTGGTTCAATCTCCTTTTCCTTTTCTGTCTCCACTAGTGGAACAGAGAGGATGGTTTGCACAATGCACCCAACATGACAGTAGGTTGTAAGCCATGTACAGAGACACCATTATGACTTCTCTGAATTTTATCATTGATACTGTGAAGTAGAAAAATGGACTTTTTGTCCAGAAACACAGTTCCTTTCCTCAGCTCTTGCCCCAGTTTTCGGGAGAGCTGTGGTTCAGCTACTCTTGGTGTTTTCAAACTGACCACTGGGTCAGCTGTGATGGGAAGCAGTCATGGAAAGGTTGGGGAGTTGAGCACTGGGTGTGGTGATGTGGTGGGCACGGTCGGGGCTCACCACTTAGGAAGCTATGATCACTTCTGCTGGCACAGTGCATTCTTTACAGCTGTCTGGCTGATGTGCCCAAAAGCTGGGCTCTGGGTGCTCTGCCAGGGAGTGTGTGTGAGGGGAGGTCATAACCAAGTGAGAAGGGGGAGCTTTGTTACAGCTTGTCCTAATCTTATGCACTGGTAATGTCTTGCTTATTCTTGAGAGAGGGGAAACAGCTAGTATGTATATGCAGTGATTACACTGAGTAACTTATGGTATTGATAAACAGTATGGTCAATGATTAGACAACTGTGTGGCATACATGCAGCTTATGTGCCGCTGCTTTTGAGTGGAATTTATTGTTTGTTACACTCTTTTGAGAGGAGAAAAACAAACCTTCAGCTTTCCTGAAATCTTTTAGATGACAATCGTAAATGTGCATGCAAAATCCATTTACAAACGTATATTGATAAATGAAGTGTTATTTAGGAATAAATTTACCTTCATGTTTATGTTACTGTGTGTATGAATTATAGTACTATAACAAAATCACTGAAAAAATATGTAGTCTTAATTATGAATAATATAGCAGCATCTGCAAAGCTTGGGTAGGTGCCAACATGAAAGCCGATGTTATTTTGGTTTAAAGGCTGGAACAGTGGTTTCTGAATACAGAACATCTTTCTTGCATATTTTATAGCTCTGGGAACTAGCTATGTCAAACCCATTCAAAGCTTATGACTTGCATAAATGTTCATGGCATAAATTGAAAGGTAAGATTTTTAAGAACGTGTTTAAAGTTAATTGCTTTAGGTTAGGTATCTCTGTACAGGACTTTTAGCAATAAAAGGATAGAAGTGTTTTAGTGGCAGAAACATAACCACAAAAGACAGACTGTTGTCAGAGTGGTGGATCAGTTATGCAAGGCGATTCTAAACAGTCACATCAACTAGCTCAGTCTTTGCCAGGCAAAAATGCAAATTTTGATTGGGACAAAACCAAACAGAGTAATCTAACTCTATTCTAATTGCACAAAAGACTACATCTACTCATGAAAGATCTTCAACTGTCTTTTTTTTTTTGCAACCTAGTCTGAGAGAAATAACAATAAAGAAGACTTTTCAAGGAAGTAAATGCAGTTTAATACTGTTTATGTTGAAATAACAACTGGCTAGCCTCATCATACATTATTCATTTCCTAATACTTGCATAGTTTTCTTAGTCATATGAAAATGGCCTAAGCACAGAAATTGTAACTCTTTAATAGTTTAAAAAAGTGCCTGGACATAGAGATTAGAAGTCCCAACAGTCTGTATATTTGTGGAGTTTTGAAATAGTAAGAGAAAGTAAATCAGTGCAAAATATGTAATTTGGTTATAAATCATGACAGGGAACAATGAAACCCAAGTCAAATTATTTTTCATGCTGTCTTTAAATAGATGTGGTGTCCCTTCATTGTGCTTAATGGAAAACAGTGATATGTTACTTCAGGAAAAAACTCACCCTTCCATGTCCTTCCTCAGCCTTCATCTCTCAGATCATCTGTGTTAAAACTGTGCCTGAAAAGTACTCAAAGAACATGCGACCATGTCACCTGGCACTTTCTCCAAAGAAGAAAAGACATTTCGTTTCCAACCAGGGCATGAGGGTGATGGCAGAGGAAGGCACGCAGCTCCTCTTCACGGCACAGCAAAGGGTCACACAGTCCTGGAGGGGCTTGTGCTGTTCAAGGGGCTGGTATCACTCAGGGAACACCACAAGAGGACAGACCCAAGGAACCGTCAGGTTTACTCCCTTCCAGGTTTACTTGGCCTTCCAAACTGCAGCCTATGCAGTGGAAACACAAGATTTGTATGGGTGTTATGCTATTTGACTGTTTTCGCTATAGTAAAGGTCTGCTTATATCAATGGTGCTAGATAGTATAATGTATCTATTAATAACAAAAATAGTTTTTTAAAATTGCATGAGAAAAGGTAAGTAGAAATACTGAGTACTTTACAAACAGCTTAAAATGCAGCATTAACAATGGCATTTTACTCCCTTTCATAGTCCCAAGCCAGCTCCACCATAGAGCCAAAAAATCATGTTGAATTTTTGGAGGTGCTGATCTGTGCAGGAATGCAAAATATCAATTTAATTTAAATAATTTTAATCCTGACAATATATAGGCCAAAAATATCACAGCTTGACTTTCTAATCCCATGCTGAGTTTGTAGGGTCGGTAGGTAGAAAGCAGATTTGTACTTATAAATTGTGCAGAGTTGATAAGAAATCGTTGAGACAATTCTAAGAACGTGAGGAACATTTTGACTTGCATTTTTTTGGCTCTTTGGCTCTTTCGGCTCTTATTTTTAACCAACTCTTCTTATTATGATCTGTCTATAAAACTAATCTAAATCCTCTCAATGTCTCCATACTAGTAAACCACTTTTTGGATCTAAGCAAACTGTTTTGGCCTTGTTTATCATATTTAATCTTCACACAGAGTAAATACAGCAACTTAAAACTTCAACTATGATCTTTTTATTAGCCAAGAAAAACAGGAAATGCTGTCCAAAAAAAAAAAAAAGGAAAAAAACATAACTGGAAGATAATAGAAGATAATGATTAATATGATTAATTAAATCAAGTACAGGGAGTACTTCACTCTTACTTTTAGCAGCAGATATCTCAGGCTAAACCATGTTCTTTCAGAGAATTTCATTCTAATAAAATTAATTCTAACTCCCTTTCCCTCCACTTATAGAGAGTCTTGAATTCTGGCTGTGTTCTCCCTGAAGAGGAGCACAAGGCTTCTGCTCACAGTAAAGGGAGTTTCAGAGACAAAGCTAAGATAAACTTAGCTTTCCAAAAATTTGAAAATTGTAGATTGTTCACTGAAAATGTTACTCGTTTGTATCTGCTGACAACAGTAACTCAGTGAAATGAGGAAATTTTTTTGGTTAGGTACAGTACAGATGAAGTATATAATACAAATGGCCCAACTGATAGGTAATACATATTTTTTAATATTAATAAAAATACAAAATTTACTCTACCCCCTCACCATGTTCCCTCTTCCTTTTCCCACTGCCAGAAAAGCTAGATGCGGACACTAGTAAAATTGCGCATCTCGTTGTAAGATACAATTACATATATAGGATTACATATCATACAGAAGTCTGCTTAGAACAGAGGATAAAGAATCTTATTGAAGAAAATGAATAAGATTCCTAAATACGATAAATTCTACATCTGCAACCAAAATAAGCTTCCAAATGATTTTTACCTAATCAAGAAAAATTGATCAAATACTCCAGATGACAACGGAGCTTCTTAGATACTCCATTGCACCCTTTACCATAAGATGCAGTCCATTCTAAAGAAATCTTCACTGTTCTTTATTATTTGATTATTGAGACATCTACTGTATATTTCATTATGAAACATCAAAAAATGCAGGCAATCTTGAAAAACAAATCTAGTTTTGCTATGATTTTCTAAAGTTGGTGAAAGAGTTCTGCCTTTCACTTCTTTAGTTAATTTTTTGTATTACTTTTAGTTTGCGTGTGTATGTAACAGCAATATTGCTCTCACTTCTTGCATAGAATTTCCTCCTTCTTCAGCAACAACAGCAGCTGAATTACCATCATTCTTACTGTGTTTATGTTCAGGAAATTAAAAATCTCTGTGGACCAGGGATAGTACAGAGCTACAGGCAAGCATGAGGACTGAAATGAATATGCAGAGATTGAAGTTATTTTAGTTCCTAAAAGCATTGCATGTCTTTCCAAATATAAAATCGTTTGTCTGTAGAAGTATGACATTTCATGACTAATTAAAATGCATTCTGCAGGCCCCTAGAGAGTTTATCTGTCAGTTTACTCACCTATCTTAAAATTCGTAAAACCTTCAAAAATATGACTTCCTAATGGATTTTAAAAGCCGAGGATAGTCAATATTTATATTTTTCAAATGTGTAATATCTGATCACCTTAAAAAGCCCCTGACATCTCTTACAAAACTGGGGACTGCATAGTGTATGGTCAGGGATATCTTGTAATGTTCTTAAAGCTGGGGTAAAGCACCCAGTGAACACATCTGTAACATGAAGGCAAGATTAAAGACCTGATTATCTGTATTTGTGCTTGCAAGGGGGGGAGAAAAAGTGACATCATACCCTGTTAAATAATGTGTATGTATATATTTCATACAGTGGCTTTAAATGGTACACATATTATATATAAATTTATGTATTTATGTAACTTAAAAGCATAGCTGCATAAATTAAACTCCTAGTCAAACTGGGGAGAGATCAGCAGGATGGCAAAGAGACAGAAATAAAAGAGAGAAGAAAACAACACTCTGTTGTCTGTATTCTTACTGTTGTAAGAAACTGTCCTGCTCTGACAGCATGATGGATCAGCTTGTCAGGGAAGTCCTGTCACTCTACCATTGCCAGACAGGGTGGAGGGAGCCACCACATGCTGGTGTCCTGGCTCAGACTCAAGCTCAGATATGGGACCTAATGCACAGACTGGAGTCAGAATAATTGTTCCTGTGTGATCACCATCAGGTTATTGGGCTGGAAAGAGTGTGAACTTGCCCATGGCAGGGGGTTGAGGCAGGTGGGTGAGGGAGTGAGGGAGAATGTAGAAATGGGAGGTGCTTGCTGAAGGGCAGCATGCACATCCCTGCTGTCCCTGGCAAGTCACAATTGCTGTGTCCTCTCACATCCTTAGACATCTGCTGTCCTACAGGACCTCAGAAAGTGGGATGCACACGTTCTGTCTGTGGGAGAGGTGAATGCAGTCTCCAGCTGTGTTGTCCAAGTGCTATTTTGGTTCCTGCATGTAATTGCTTCTCTCTTCCCCTCTTCTTGGAGACATATCTGTGCTGCATTTGGAGAGAGCAGAGCTGTCTTCTCTGGGTGTTGAAATGATTTACAAGAATGTCACCACAACTCAGCCCAGAGACTGCACAGGCGCAGAGGATGCCTGCAGTGCGGGCAGAACACAGTGGATGTTTGTGAAGGAAAAAACAGATTCAGTATAGATTTTATCTTCTTCAGTGCATAAATAGCCCTTTCAGGAGAAAAAATTTACTAGTTTGCAGAGCATCTCCAGAACAGGCTTCCATTTTAACACAAGACACATAGGTGACCCTAAGGAAGAAGTTTTTCACTTAATGTCTGATTCATCTTATTTCCAATTCTTCTGCTTGCCATTATGACCATACCATGCCAGGCCATGGCTTTAGTATCAACTCTTAAATTTGTAAGAATAATTTTGCTCAATGTTGATACTTTTAAGCCAGGATTTTTTCAGATATTTGGTGGTGGAGCAGCCCTCACTGACATCCACAGAAGGTGCCTTGTTGGCAACAACAGGCTTAGATGGTGACATATTAGGTAGGATTCATTCCACTCACCTGAAAAACAGGCTACTTTCCTAAGGTAGTCATCTAGAGGCAGGCTACTTTGCAGAGTAATTCACTCCATCCTAAGACAAGTATTGTCTTTCCCAACTACTATGAAGGCAGCTGCAATGCTAAATAGAGCTGAGCATGTAACTTGGATGGTTGAGGACAACTGAGATAAAAGCCTTCCCTTAAGTGCAAAAATATCCAGATACAGATATGCGGGTAGAATGCTGAAACTCAACCTCCTTCTGAATCCAGTTTTTCATGCTCTGTGATTTTATGTCTTTTCTTGTAACCACAAAAACCATACAGCCTCAGTGTGTTAAAGTATCAGATCAAAAGACATCCAACTCTAACGAATTAAGAAGAACAAAGCAATGACTGGCACATTGGCTGAATTTCACAGGTCTTATTTTAGATCTACACTAGTTTCCATTTACAGCTTCTTAGTGCAAGCTGCACTAGTTGAAGATGTTTAATTGCCTATCTGCAGCAGAGAAGCAACTCAGATGAAATTATGCTGTTTTATATTCCCCAGGATAAAAACCACCATTCTGCCTCCTCTGAAAACTATTAGTATAGCTCTTGTAATCATCTCAGCATGAAGAATATTTCACAGACTCAGCAGCTCCCCCTTTCTACTCCCAGTTTGTGCCATCAGTCTCTGATCCTGTGCACACAGAGACTGGAGGAATTTTGCTTGAGAAAAAAGAAAACCCTGCAGCTTCCCCAGACTTCATCTAGATTGCTCAGTGGAGCAAAGTGAACAGGAACTGGTAAATTCTTCTGGAAAAACTTTTTTGAAAGGTAGTTTCAGTTATTTTATGCCTCTGCCCTCCTACAGTGTTCGTGGCTCTGGGCCAGTGCAGTGGGTATCTCTGACTCTCTTGGGTAGTTTCTTAATGAAGGAGGTGGCTTCCTTTGCTCTGCATCACTCTTGGCAGTGATGGGGTCAATCCTCCTGTTGTCCTATGCTTGCTTTGCTCCTCCTGGCCATGAGAAAGCTTTCACACCCCATGGTGCAAGGATGGCTGGACCTTTCTCTACTAGGTCCTCCCTGCAGAAAGGCCAGCTTCCTTGCTCCTCTGGCGGTGGGAGCACCTCATCCCCACCTGGCCTTTTGGGGACTCTCAGGGACTACAGTGTTGCTGTTGGCATTGTTTCCAGGAACTGGGCAAACTTTAATGACCTTTACCTTTGACAGGGAGTTGAGCAGGGAGAATGCAGGCTCTGAAGGAACATCTCATCTTTGATCTTGTGCCCTGCTCCGCATCTGAGCATGATGTTTTCTGAAGCTCAGGCAAGGAAGACGGAGCTGGTTGAGGACATATTGGACTGTTTCTGAAAGAGCCTGTAGAGCTGAAAATAGAGTGTTACGTAGGGTGGGAACAATAAGAAGTTTGTTTAATCAGTCAGGAGTTTTATTACACCTCAGGTAATGATAATAACTTGAACAAAATAACATTGTTTCTGTTCAGTGGACTGTGTTGATATTGGTTGTTTTCTCACTGGTATGTGAAAAATAGCTTATTTGTATTGAAATGGTGATATGATTTCTCTTATGAAATGAAATGTATGATCATGTTTATTTTCCAGTATTTTTTTTTACATACTAAAACATTTCTAAGAATTGATATACCAACAAAGCGCAAGAAACTGTCACTGTATGCTTGAATGAGGAACAGACAGAAAACAAGCTGAAACCTTTGGAAAGAATTTCATGGCAGAGACTGTATTTCTGCTAGTTAGGATTATGAATTTCTTGGACAAGTAAAGCAACCTTGGAGAGCATTGAGAAGGTTTTCATTTGTTTTTGGAAGATTTCAGAGCAAATTAAAGAATCAAAGCAATTAGAGCAGGGACTATGTAAAGGTGTCTATTCATACACTAAAGCCTGAAGGATCATTGAGCCAAAGGGATCAGCTGTTAGATAATATTTAGATCCCACACCTCAAAAATAGGCTCTGTACTATTTGAATACTATCACAAACAAAGACCAGGGCTCTTCTTTCTAAAGCGAAAAGTTTGCTGAGTTTTGGATTTAGACTTGGCTGTCTTTCCGTGACACCCAGGCACTCCAATGAAGACAGACACCTCATTATTTGGTGTTATGCACACACAGACCAAGAATGAGGATGAGATCTAATGGAGAATTAGGCACCCCAGGAAAACAGGGTGTTGTCCCAAGGTAGTCCTCCCTCCAAATCTGGTCATTTGGATTGCTGTCTCATCCATTTTTGTTTCTTGCATGGGACACTGTATTCAGTATTGATCTTTAATTGATTTTTGCTGTCCCGTTGCATCCTGCTAGCTCTTCTTACTACTACAGAGACATGTGCTCACTTCATGGGCCACTGACAAGGCCTTTTAGTCAGAAACTGCTGTCTGTGTACACATGACAGGGCTGACGGTGCACGTATGAAAGATCCCACATCCTCAGGGGCTGGATTAACTGTCCAGAAGACTGTTCTTTGTACAGGTACCTACATAGGAGGTGAACCCAGGGCTTTTTGATCTCTTGAGATGACTCAGAGCTATGGGGCGTTGGATATAATCGTTATCTGCTAGGTGGGCTTATATCGTTTCTTGGCCAAGTCCCAATAACCACCTGCCTACTATAATCCTTATCAGCCTTAAAATGCTGATAGTGATTTTTCCCATGGAAAACTATATCCAAAAGATTTGATAATTTTGTGAAAAGTGAAATACAGGAATATTGCATTTGGATCCTAATGCCAAAATGCTCTTCTGGTGGAAACACCAGTCCTTTATTAGACTAAAATCCATTTGCATTTAGAATGAACAATCAGAAACAGAAAACATACTCCTAAACTTAGCATCTTTCTAGGATGATAGAAATATATCCTGTAAATATGCCTTCTTGTAGTTGACACATTTGTATAGGATCTGGATCAAAAAATCGTACATAAATTAAGACTTAGAGTATCAACATCACATGTCTAGACAAATGTACTATGGGCTTATCCCACCAAACACAGGTCCCCAAAGCAGGGGGATCATAGGCAATGTTTTTATGAGTGCTATTAGACAGAGAGGAAATAAATCCTGTGACTGTTACAGTTTATAGTACTATTTCATTGTCACCTTACAGATTTTTTTTTTCTTAGCTTTACAGATTTGCAATTTTCAATTAAAGTATGCTTGACAGCAGTTGTACTGATACTTCGAAGGACACCATCACCAAAGCTGTTCATGTTTCTAATATGTTTCATGGGTGACTTTTGTTTGTGGTCTTGATTGCATGAAAACATTGAAATACTGTACAGACAAGGAAACTCATTGTCATGGTCTGATTTTCTGTTCATTTAGTTTGTTATCCACTATTTAAAAAAATTCGCTTTTAGTATTTTTATAGAATGTTATAAAGGCGGGTGTTGATGGTGGCAGTTTGTCACCCTGAAACACGTGAAAGGTAATCTAAAATGTGAAGGTTTATTTTACTAAGTGCCATTATGATTATATTTAAAATCCTGCTATTGCTCTGCATTGTATAAAATAGCATCTATGTTCCATTTTTGCACTATGCACTAGATGTGAGTTATCTTGTTTCCAGCTAATACTCATGTATTCATTTCACATCAAGTGAAAAGGAAGCTATATGAGAATGTACATGCTAAAAATTTACTTCCAGAGCGTACAGTCACATACCTCATCCTGACCCCAGCTGTGTGCATAGCTGATTGCATTACGAGTATTGGCAGAGTTAGCAAAGTCAGGTAAATTATCTTGAGCCTCACAAGTGACTAGTTTATCTCAAGATATAATGGTATGAAGTCTAAAGCTGTGATAAAAGTTGAACACAGCTGTTAAGTGACATAACTTCTGTGTTTGTTAGTTTAATTTCCAAAGGACTGTGTCACATTTCTGAGTAGTGCCACTGCTGGGAGAGCCACAAGGGCACAGCACACCACAGAATGTGACATGTCCAGCTATAGGACTGTGCTGTCCCAGCTCAAAGCATGACTGTAGGTAGTACAATTTTGCAGAAACCACTTTGGTGATGTTTGGTTTGAGATTAACATTTTTGTTTGTAAAAACTCTGTGCAGGGCACCTGCAGGCACACTGTTTGGATCTATCCTTACAGACGATGGAGATCTGGTGAATCCAGCCAGTGGAGCCTGGAGAACAACTCAATTCACCCTGAAGCAGACACCTCATGTCTACTCATCTGATGTCTTCTCCATTGGATCTAGTGATTAGGGTCTTAGTTTTCCTGGTAACATGAAGAAACTCCACAAACTGCAGACAGCAAACAGTAATGAATGGGGATTACAATTTGGTGGCACAGCTAGCACAAGCCACAGGCTGCAGGACTTGGAGGGTAGAGAACCAGGCTGAGAAGAATAACTAACTAAAAGCCTACCAGCAGCAGTGGCTGACAAAAAGTGGAATCAAGGTGAACCAGTTTTCAGAGATGGTATAATCCAAGTCAGCATCTGGGATACAAAACCACAGTGTCCCCAGCCATGTACAAGAAATTTCTGTGAGCTGCACAGTGGCTACTCCACCTGCCACTCACAGGGGAGACAAAGGCTGTATGCTACAGGTTTTGCCCAAGGAAACTTCACATTCACAGGCTGACTTGTCCTTGCATTTTCTTTTCCTTCTCCTGTTCTATTCAGGTGAGTCAAAATGTTGGCTTCCCCAGCACAGCCACCATCATAATAGTTTGCTTCCTAGGCTTACTAAGGAGGAGGAAGAGAGAAAGAAAGAAAGGAAGAGGAAAGGCTCAGCAGAACTCAAGCTGCTCTGCTCAAGTGTTTTAATATATCTAAAGGGAGGACTTAGTCCTGAGTGCCAACAGTCACTGTCTGGAAAAATGTTTCCACACATGAAGGAGCTGGAGTGCCCTTAGCAGCTGTTCACAAACCTGGAACAATCTTCTGGCAGCAAAATGCAGAGAAATGCTGTATACACTCTTTTGCCCACACACATCTCATCCAGAAACATCATGCATAAAAACTCTAAAAACAGAAACCACATCCACTAAACAAAACCAAGACCTTATTGCGTATTTGGAGGTCAGTGACGATATGCTGCCAGTCACTTATTATCTTTTTTTAGGCTTCTGCAAGGCAAGGCTTCTCCATATAAAACTATTAAACAATATATTAAGCATCTATTTAAAAGGTATTTTTTAGTCCGTGAGTTCTTTCAGGCATATATTGTAGACATGAGGAATAAAAAACCCCGTGTGTCCATTGCCACCAATGAAGTAGAGTCATTGCACTGTGTTGTAACTTAGTTTGGGGGCTGTAATTAAACCACCTAAGTTCTCTGCTATGCTGTTCTTTGGATTGTTAGCTGGTTGGTACCAGTTGTAAATTTGTGGTCTCGCTGAATGCCATTGCAAAACTCTCAGTTTTGTTGACAGCAAGAGCACAGGACTTCCCACATGAACTTAACTAATGTCATGTCAATAAATACATTTCTTTGAGAAATGTTATTTCTAAATGAGGTGAAATGACATTTACATCAGTTTAAAATAGGTCAAACTCTATGGATTTCAATAGGCTTGTTCTTACAATGTGCTATTAACTCCAGATGAGTGTTCTTGTATTTTTCAAGAGTGCTTCTGGTCCCTACAAATACCTACAATCAAGCAGCCTAGAGGGGAGCAGAGAGTTGGGGTTGTACATTCGGGGCAGCATACTGTCCCCATACAGTTGAGTGGCATACTAGACACTATGGGTGGACTCAGAGGGCAAACTGGGGTTGGTGTGAGCTTTGGATGCAAGTATGTGAGGGAACAGAAGCACTGCTCCCCCACAGCTGATGGTAGTGGATGTGCAACCCAGGAACCAATGTGCTCAGTTTTATTAATTGCTCCCAGCTTGCCAAACACTGCTTCCTCTTTGTCCTGATAAACTATCAATGGTCTATAAAGCTTAAAGGATAATGAGAGGCAATAAAATCTTGAAATACTGTTTGTTTCATCTAAGTAACCAGTTAAAGCATACGTTGTGTTCTAAGACCGAAAGCCAGTGGTGGCTTCAGTGATGAAAGATATGCATATGAAGATGTATGGCACTGGGGATTGCTTTCCCTGATGAATAACCACTGAAACAAATGAACCATAAGATAATGCCACATGGTTGTTCTGTTTCTGGTATTTGCATCAAAACAATTAGCACTTAAGTAAATAAATCTCTTTTACTATACAGATGTCCTCTACCTGATAGACTTTGAAATGTATAAAACTGGACCAACCATCTATTATAAACTGTGGTGTAATAACAATATACTCTGCAATGTTTTTTTGCAGTTGCCGTCATTGTAGATTACAGATGTGTTACAACAGCATCATTCTGAGAGAGTAATACATTACCCATTTGTTGCTGTGCAGGAAATTGCACAAGTAATTATTGTCTAGATAATTAATCCAGGCTTTATGAAAAAAAAAAAAAAGAGAGAGAGAGAAAAAAAAAAACAAAGGGTAAAATACAGTACTGTTGTGACAGGGAAAATCGAATTACATTCTTGGGTATTGAGTTTTCCTCCAGCACTCCCTAGTGGCTCATTATAATGTATGCATACTTTCAGCTGTGGCATACCAATGAAATAAGCATTTACCATTTCTGAGTACTTTTCTGATACAACTGTGTATCATTAGGAAACATAGGGCAATGTATAGCCGTGGTACATCTGTTTCCCCTTCTTCCCAGTCCTCTCCCCCTGACAGGATCGTGCTGGATATACTTATAGCTTTAATTCACTTCAAAGTGCCTGAGAGTTGAAATTGCAAGGCATAAACTTTTTTAATTCTATTAAATTATAAGGAATGTTATAAGCAACCAAGCATGGGCAATAAAAAACACAGTCTTATTTTGAAAGAGTTACAGAGGGCATTTTTACATAACATCCATCAAATGTAGCTGGCTTTATGTAAGCAGTTTTAAGCAGAATTGCCTCCAAATGTGCCATAAGAGCACATGAGCAGTAACAACAGATTAATTTTTCTGTACCACAGAGAATGTGTATGCATTTAGCATAACTCGTACAAGCAGGCAGCTATCAGAGCAAGCTAGTGGCCAATATAACAACCGTTCTGCCCCTGAGATCTTGCTGTAAATCCTGCTGAGAAGGTACTTTTGTTCTCACCTCCTGTAATCCCAATTATGACAAGAGCTGGCTCTGGGCTGTGTTCTGCTCCTGTGAGCTCCCTTGCCTTTTGCAGGCACAGACTTCCAGTCCTTGCTGTGCCACCCTCTTCTGCTTGGTCAGTTTCGCAAAAAGATTGCAAATATTTGTGTTTGTCATTATCTTTTTAAAATGCATGAGTAGCTGAGAACTGGAAAGCAGAGCTGGCCAGCTGGCTAATTCAACTGTTTTCTTCTACCTAGAACCAGAGGAAGGGAGCAAGTCATCCAAACCATGTTTGAAGAGCTCAGTTGAGGCAGTACAAGTGACAAAGGAAAATCTCCTTTTGGAGGAAAGAAATCTCAGTTCCTTTAAAAAATACAAATGGCTGCATTGTGCCATCTTAGTTGTGATGATTATTAAGGGAAGTGTGGATGTGTGTAATTACAATAACCAGGAGAGCAGTGGAGATGGGTGCTCTATGGAGCCTAGAGCCAGCAGGTTCATTATACAGTGCACCCCTTTGGGAATCTCCTTAATTTTCCAGTCTATCTATGGCCAAATCAATTACCCTGTGTCAGATCAGGGGGTAAGGTCAGGGCTCTAGCACACGCTTGCCACCATGCACAGACAGGGAGTGTTTCTCATGATCTGCACAGATTCAGGATTACCATTTTGGGATGAGCATTATGGAGAATTGGCAATGAGAGCATGCAAGGAAGATTTTTTTCAAGCACCACCTTATCTCCAGCTGCTTGAACCTAATCCAGCTCTTCCTGTGATTGCAGCACTAAACCATCAGGTTTCCTAGAGAAGGTTGGAGGCCCAGTCAGTGCCTTGATTTTCAGTACTACTGTTTTTTTCTCTATTCGCCTCAGTTTGCTGCATTTCTTGTCTGAGGAAATCAGTGCACTGTTAAGGATGATGTCTTGTCCTGCTAAACTGATGCTCTACCAAGAGCTGGCTCAAGCAACAATAGGCTTTCAAGAAATGGAAATTATGCATTCAACGATGTTTCAGGCAGCCCACAGAAGCAATAAATGCTGTAGTATTTGACAATGCAAAGGTGGCCAAACTGTCAGCTTCAGTTCCTGGCTGTGTATTTCTCAGATACGTATCCCTCCCTCTGTGGTACATGCCATTTGCCATTTTAGGGGCATGCCTCCTGATGCAGTCACTAGCTATCTTCACCCTCTTTCTTTGCCTCTAATTTATTTTACATACTTTAAGGCAGGATTGTGCTATAATGTGTATATCCCTTGCAGCATATTCCTAATTTGAACAAGCACATACGCAGAAACAACCCCTTGCAGATATTTATCTCTAGACTTTGATGGGAAGCCTCGCCATCGACATGCTGTGTTTTTTCAGGCATTGTGCTTATTGTCAAGTTGCATCACAGTAAGCCTGCCTGTGACAAAATAAAGCCTGGAAAATATGTGATGGGGCTTGAAAATGTATTAATTGTGGATCTTTTTTTAAAGCAAAAGGGCACTGAAGTTGGTGAGATTTGGTCTCACCTTTTCATAATTTTCTTCAATTGCTTGCCAGGTTACATCTGTGACAGACAATTGTCTATCCAGTCTGTTAGTCCTGTAACTTTATGTCTGTGGTTTGTCCTGCATGTCTCATTAATTTGCTTGTAATAATGACATTTCCTTGTTCAGTTCATCTCAGGAACCTCTCCTTTTCTTTAGCACAGAGAAAACCTGTCTTGTCTCTGCATCAGTTCCTGTATATTTAAAATGAATTAGTGTTCTGAGACAAATAGCTCTTTAAGAGAAGTCTAATGTAATTGACATATTTATATTAATTCAGCAGAAATTAAATGCACAGACTAGGTCCTGTCTAACAACTGAAGATGATATAAAAAACCACCTCAACTCCTGCATTAAGTATCTGTTGCATACATATAAAAAATCTTCCTGTCTTCCAGATATGGTAGATCATAAATCATCTAGCAGAACAACCTGAGTCACCAGTCTTTTTTATAGGATACAGATTAAGTTATTTATAATTTTTATTGTGCATTTTGATCTCAGACAGACAAGTGTTTTTCATCTGCCTGGTGGCTGGATCCAAAGACTGGGCAATTTTCACAATCATCCTCACAGCAAGATGCAAAGGTTGTTGGACCTAGTGTGGAAGTATTCCATTTTATGGCAGAGTAAATCCCAATAATCTTGCCAGAAAGTGTTGGGAAATGAGGCTTGCATAATTTGAAGTGTTGTCAGATTCACTCAGGATGCTTGTAAGAGAATCTGAATCCCGCATGACAGGACACTGGAATGACAACAGCCACAAGCAAATGCCGAGACACAGTCAGCTTCTTTCTTCAGAGTAGCAGGGGTTGCTTTCAGAATTACTGGTTGTTGCTCCTTCCGATTTGCTTTTCCTCACCATCCTTCCCTAACTCTTAGAATAGTTATTCTCCATATACCAATAATATTTTCTTAACTGTGACGTACTCTTTCCTTCCCTCCTGAAAATGCCTACAAGTATCCCAGAGTCTATCAAATCAGCTGGATCGCAGAAGCACAGGGAGTGGGATTAGCCTTGTTTAACTTTAGGCATTTGCAACATAGGTGTCAAATGGTTGTTGAAAAGAGTATGTTGACTACATCATAGCACCTCAACCTAGGTTCTCTTCATCATTAGTGTACAGGAAGGATGCTCAGACCTATTTTAGGTGCCTACTTTTGGATAAGAAGATTTGTGTTCCAGAAGGGCCTCATACTGTCGATGAGTATAAAGGGAATCTACAGTGAATAAAGATAATGTGGTCTTATCAATAGACATTTGTTTCACCAGCAGCTTTAATAAATGGTATCTCTAACCATGATAATTACTAATGAAGCTTCATTGTTTTTCATCCCAGTGTGAGGCCCCCACTGAATTTTATTCAATCTTGGAATTCACTGTTCTGTTGATTTCTTGTCACTTAGCAATTTTCACATTATTTGGGCAACCAAGATAATTTTTGGGGCCATTTGATGATCTGTTTGGTGTTCCAGTTTGGCAGTTTTATTCATGACAGTGAAAGAGACAGCGTAATGCTGCTAAATGTTCATTGCTATCCATACTTCTGCCAGTCTCTGGGCAGGGTGTTTGATGGTCTGTTGCCATAAATCACTCAGGTCATCAGATCAAAATACCATCTCAGCTGATTTATTTCCTGCAGTATGCAGAGATTGCAGCATGCCAGTCGTCTCTCTGGGGATGACAACCCCATGTTTTGCTGATCAGGATTTGGTAGTTGAGCATTCCCAGAAGCTGACAAGCCTAGGCTCTTAAATATCCTCCTCCCTGCTCATTTTGCCTCGGTCGTCACAATGTATTTGTTTGACCATTCATTTGGTTGGACTTTGTTACAATTCTGTGTGGGAAATTTTTTTCCTCTTATTTTATCTTATATCTGTCACATCACAGAATCACATGGGGTTGGAAGGGCCCTCTAGAGATCATCTAGTCCAACCCACCTGCCAAAGCAGGTCACAGAGGAACTTGTCCAGGCAGGTTTTGGACGTCTCCAGAGACAGAGACTCCACCACCTCTCTGGGCTCTGCCACCCTCAAAGTGAAGAAGTTCCTCCTCATGTTTAGATGGAACTTC
>JAOXJM010000001.1:144800295-144812880 GCA_026413425.1 Tringa solitaria
CTTTGTAGCCCTCTGCTGTACCCTCTCCAGCAGTTCCCTGTCCTTCTTGAGCTGGAGAGCCTAGAACTGCACACAGTACTCCAGATGGGGCCTCACATACTGACTTGTAGTTCATCGTTACACTATGTATCTTAATATTGTGCAATTCTGCAGTGTAACCTGCATCAACCGAAATGCCTACATTTCATTACGTTAACGATGTTCATTGCTGGCTACAGAAACAACAATCTCAGCACAGATGACTGCTTGTTATTATGTTATTTAGTTCAGCAGTAAAACACTGTAAAACACTTGACAACAATTTTCATGTCTCATTGCAAATTTTAAGTCTATATGTGTAGAATCAAATAGCAGAGTGCATGTTGTGGTTGTGTTTTTACCAGTACATTAAATAGAGCATGGCTTGCATTCATCTTACTCAACTGTTTCCTCCATGCTGTCCACTGGGAACAGATGGTGCTCCATGCTCTCCCCAAGAACATCTAACTTATTAATTCCTTGTACATTAAATGTAGGCAGGTGTACCATAGTGTATTTGAGGGGTTTCAGTCTTCTGTTAGAATAGGTTTCACATCACCTCTTTATGAACAGAAACTCTACGGTCATAATAATATCAGAATCTGACTGAATCAGTCTGTTAAAAATATTGACCTCATAGTTACCTGATCTCATAAATGTTTTCTCAGGATGCTCGGTGACAGGATAACTCTGTTATCTCTTCCTCACACACCTTCCAACAAAACCAAATATTGTTAAATAATGCTTTTATTGCTAAATAATAACTGAAGTAATAAAAATGTGTCTTATTCTCTGTCCATGAATATTTATCAATCTTATTTCTCTCACAAGAAAGCTGCTATTGTTTATATTCTCTAGAATTTAAATACTTCCCTATTTTCACAAAATTCATTATACATACTATCCAAGGTACATTTCTATAACTGTAACTTACAAAGCTACTGATCAGCAGATCACCCTGCCACTAACCTGCATCTACTTCCATGTTTAACCGTGCTTACAAACTTAGTAAATGCAATGGGGGACTTTTGCATTTTACACATGCGACGTTTGTTCTCCCCAGAGCCCGTTCTCAAATAGTAACTGTGTTGATTCTCCCTTTGGGTATGATCCTTGGACTCCACAGAAACTGGTAAACATCCTCAGATGTCTAAAATTGTACTCCTAGGGTACAAAAATCACTTTGTCTGACATCTTATGCCCTTACTGCTTCTTCCTAGCGTATTGATAAGTCTGTTTTCAGTGTCAGTAAAACAAGGCCTTGAACGAATTCCAACTTCTAGCCTGTAGGCCTTGCCTTCAGCTTGAATCCGCACACTGCATAGTTTAAAAGCCTGACACTCTCAACCAGATTTGATTCACATCTGTTTCTCCCTCCACTGCCTTCTCCTTTTAGTAATTTTTCTCCTGTTTGTCTCACAAGAAAGCTGCTATTGGCTGTACTATTCTGAATTTAAATACTTTCCAATTTTCACGCAAAGCATGATGATGTGGTGAGTATATTTTAACAAGATTCTTTATTTCCATGAGAAAGTTCCCAATGCTCTTGTTTTAGATAAGCTCATATATTTTTTTTTGCAGAACTAGTTCAAACTCATTCTTTATAAAACATACTTAATGGTGAAGTGGTCCAGGCTGAAAACAAATTTCAACCAAGGCAGTTATATCTTTCTCCAGTCCTTTCCCAATTGCCATGGCAACAGTAGTAGTAGTCTTATAGACTGTAGTAGCATTAGGAAGTATTTAATCTTTTTTGTACGTATAATATAAATAAATCATACAGCTGCCTAACTCCTTAAAAAAAATATCATCTTTAGTGAGAATCCTTGCAATATATGATAACAGTGGAGAAACTGAATGAAGATATCAAGAGCAGAAATAAGTCCATGCAAGTATGTGATGGATATAAGCTTATTCATGGTAAACACCTTTTCTTGCACATTTCTCGCAAATCAATGAGTAAATTGCTCTGCTTCTACTGACAAGGTCCATCCCAAGCCCCCCCAATGCTGTTTAAAAATGTTTGCAGTCTTCCCTTTCTTTTCTGCATGAGCACTGAAGAATCAGGTGGAAATCCAGTTTTGCCTTTTACCAGCAGGTTTATATGTTGGACTCAATGGAGGGAACTCTGGTCTAGATTAAAATGTCTATTGATCTTTTAAAAAAAATAAATATTTTATACCAGCAGAAAAAAAACCAGGACGTTTTACAGAATAAAAATAACAGTAATTTTGGGGAAAAAACTTAAGAGCACATCTTCAATATCCAATATTAATTATCTCACAATTATCTTTTAAAAGCCTCAGTACAAGGGACCTGGAAAGTCATGGAGGCCACATGTGAGAAGTTCCTACAACAACGTACAGAAACACATTTAAAACACTTTATTTCCATTTCCAAAGGAACACAAGGCACAGAAGAGTGTGTTCATTGTTCATATTGTTTATACACCAGAAGTAAATCTTTCATAAATCTTGAAAGACATGTTCTCCTAGAAGGAAGAGTGTTTGTTGTTTTTTTTTCCCCAGCAGGGAGCCTGGATTCCCTTTGACAACCAGGTTCCATAAGAAATGTGCAGAAGCTGCATGCAACAGTTGTGTCACCTGTGCCAGCAGAGCCATCTAATGTCTTTCCATGTTAGCATGGGCAGGATGTGATGGGAACTGTCTCTGCTTACTTTGGCAACTGAATTCGCTGTCAGAAAGTGGTTGCAAAGCCTGCCCAGCTGGATTCTGTTAAAAAGAATAATTTCTGCCTCACTGAGCCTGATCTGATGTTGAGAAAAAGATGGGCAGAAGAAGCGAAACAGTGGCTGATTATGGGTGGTTGCTGAGAATATTCCTCCATGTTATCCATTGAATTCACAGTTTTTAAGCAAGTGATGCAAGTGATGAGCTAAGTGTATTTCTGGAAAGTACTTCAAGCTCAGATTTTACCTTTTCTTGAGGAATCACTATGCCAGAGTTCAGACTTTTTTTGCTTTTGCTTGCAGGGGCCATTGTTGCAGAGCTTATTTCTCATTGTCTCCACAGCCTTTATCACACAAGGATGAACTTTAGATACTAACATAAACTGTGGCTATAACCTGCTTATGCCTCAGTCAGCATCTAAGGTGCCACTTAATGTCTAATTTGAGACAGCAGGTACTGACCTCTTGTTTAAAACAAAATCTTTCAATGTTAAAAAATTGCCCTCCTGAGAAGGCAGGAAGTAACTAAAACAGATGTGCCCGGGTGGTTTTGTGTGCTCTATGGTTATGAGTTCCTCTGAGCAGCACTCAGGAGTGTTGTTGACTGTGATCCAAGTGGCTCGAATAATGTGTTCCTTTTACAGTTTCTTATCACACTTATTTTGAAATTATTCAATGAACCTACTGATCCTTTAAAATTGCGTTCCACTTTCTGTTTTAAACAAGGTTTAAACAGGTAGACAACTGAGAAACCAGCAATGTAAGAATGCAATTTGGATGCCGTGAATGCACTTCTTTGTGCTTTCAAGCTGATGCACTGAGGTGTAGCTGAATTCTGTGTTTAAAAGCAATCTAAATTAAAAGTATATTTTTTATTGTGAGTTTCTTCAGAAATGTGGCATTCATGTCAGCCCTTCTTTAGATTTGGATGAACTGAGCACTATGAAACCTGATCACTATGCATGTGCTACATATTTTCCATAATTACGAAACAAACATCTACCGTAATAAATTTCAGCACATTGCAGATTTATAAACTCTGTATTTTGACTGCTGGCTGTTTATTGTGTACAATTGCTTAGAAAAATATGTGAAGTAAAATCTGAATTCTGCAACCCATCAAATACAGTTTTGACAGAAAACAAAGTCCTTTACAATGTGTCCTGATATGTCCCCAGAATATTGAATAAGGCAAGGGTTCTGCAATGAAAATTGTGTAGAAAGATACAGAGAAGATTTTCTTCACAATTCAAGGGGCTCAAAATTAGTTTGCTTGTGTGATGATCATTGTGTCCTAACGTTACATGAAGATATTTGACTCTGTCATAACAATAGTATTCTCAGAAAACAACCAGTAATTTTTACTTTTTTTCTAAGTTTTTCTACTTACTTGTGCTACCAACACAGTTTTCAGTCTTCAGATGGACAACACAGATTTTGGTCATTTGAAGTCACAGAGGCTGCATTTAAATGTGTATCTGAGTATACTTCCAAATGCCTGGATTCAGGTGTTCAGCCAGCTAAGCTGTAGCCTCCCGTTGGACACAGCTTTGCCCTGATTTCTCCATCATATCTTGGCTTCCAGAGAAGAGAACCCACACGCAGTCACTACACAAGAGACAGGACATGCTCTAGAGAAAAAAGCCCAGCTCTAGACATTGCCTGATGGTTCTCTGATGTCCAGGTATTCCTCTGGTGATTCCTTTCCATCCTTCTGACCTGGTATTTCCTTCTATTAATCTGTGTTCTTTTCCTTGCCTGTCTCTCCCCATTACCATACTGCTCTTCTCATTCATCTAGCTCCAGTCTTGTCTTCTCTAGTTCCCCTACTCTTCTCCTCTCAACTGGGGTCTCCTCCTGTAGCCAGTTTATTTCCAGGTGTCCTATCACCTCTCAGGCTCTTTCTTCTCTATTTCTCCCAGTCCCATTTTCCTATTTCACTCTTTCTTCCTTTCCCGAACACCTTCAGAAACTGTCTCAACCTCTTTCCTTTTCTGTCCTCGTCTAGATTGTTGTCTCAGTCTGCCCCATTTCTTCCTGATGTCTGCTCTTTGGCCCCTCTTCATTCATTCCTCACCTCTTCTCCCTCTTTCACAGTGTGAGCTTGTCCATCTCTCCATTTCTCTGTTCTCTCAGTGGTACTGGTATGATCTCCCAGTTCTTGTCTCCATGTCCAACTAGTCTGTCTCCTCTTTCCACTTCCATTCCACAACTATATGATACCTCTTTTACATCCATGGACAGTGATCCTGCCATCTTTTCCAGGATACATCTTCTCTTCTAATGAGCAAAATGTAGCTCCTTTCCTGACCTTGCCCATGCACTAGCAAGGACCTGATGTAGAACTATTCTCTGCTTTTCCCTTGATCTCTGGCTTCCCTCCAGCCATGAAAGCTGTCAGTCTTGCCTCTAAGACAGGAAGGCACTAACAGTTCATCAGCTTTGCTTTATACTTAAATAATCTGTCAATGCAGAAAAATTGCAGCTCTTGGCAACACATGTAAGAGCTTCATTTCCCCAGCAAATGGATGGGTAACATTCTTTTCTTTTTAATGTTGAAGAAGATTCTCTGTAATGTTATCCCATTTCCCTTTATGTTTATGAGCATAATTCCTATAGCTTTTTCCCCAATAAATACTACATTATGAAAAATAAAGTGGCAATTTTCTAGTTACTTCCTGACTTTTAGCCAACTAGGTCCAAGTCATGTTCTATAGATTTCAGAAATTTTTCTGAATCTCCTGTTTTGCTCATCTTTCTTCCAAACTAAAATCTTAAATGGAAAGTTGCCCATGACAGGAAGAGGCTGGTATTTCTTATTGCCTCAAGTTATTTATAAAAGTCAGCAGACATAAAAAGGAGGTTGATACAATTCATTCAGGGGAAAAAAGCAAATCTGCTAATACTATTCCATGATGCTGAGACAGTAAAGAAGAAAAGAATGTGATCAGTGTTCACAGGTTAAAGAGAAGTCCCATTTGTTGAACACAGGGCAGGATGGACATTGTGATTCTGCTGACCCTTCTGGTGTCCTTAAGCTTTTTAAATGTTGAAATCATCTTCTACTTCGTTATTTTAAGCATCTACCATTCTAGGTCATAGGGAACTGACATAGTTTTAGGGAATATTCCTGTGGGATTTTATCCATCAAGTCCTTTGTTAGCAGTTGTAAAAATACCAAGAAAGAGGGCTGCAGAGTGCTGCCTTCTGGGCATTAAAAGTTGTTTGGATTTTTTTTCTGACAATTATTTCCTAGTAAGGGTTCTCTGTTTTAGAGTACTACATCTCCAAGGACTGTGCCAAATTAAATACTGTGAAATTATCTCTGAATTAGGCACAGAGGTGTGCAGCATAAATTCAATAGTTCAAGATACTAATTCAATAAAAAAAACATTGAGATTACCAATTTGCAACATTTTGCAACCTGAGTTCTAAAATTGGTGTCAATGGCAAACAGAAGTATGAATTAAAGATTGAACCAGTGTTTTGCAAATACACAGGAATGAATTTAAGAAGAGCTTAGCACAAATGGCTGATCAAATGTCATACTCTAGAACTCCAAAGCTAAGTTTTAAAGACTTACTTAAAGGTCAACATCTCTTTAAACTCTGCAGAAAACACTTCATGTGACAGCAAATTTTCTTTTGATGTACAGCAGAATTATACAAATATGTGGTACAACTTTATTTTTCTGGCGCATTGAGATAGCATGTCATGTTTACAGCTTAGTTGAAACTAAGGGGAGATTGGGAAGCACGTGCTATTCCTGAGGGTAAAATGCAGTTTTCTAATAAATAAGGAGTGAGGATGGATGAAAATGTAAAACCTTCAGACATTCTGAATTCCATCATGATTTTGATATACAATTGTTTCATGATTTCCTGAGGGAAAAATGTCACCTTGTATCTAGGGAATAGTAGTCTGGAAGATTTGCTGAAGGAGATGTTCTAGAAAATATTTGTAGGAATGCAGTTGTTCTTCTGGAGATATAGTTGCTGTTTATAAGGTAGCCTGTCTCCCAGGTCCCCTCATTTGTTCCAGAAATAATGCAGCCTTCACAATTCGACATTAGTACACTGTAGGTTTTTGAGCCATTAAACCTACATAACACTGGGGAAAAAATACACATGAACAGGAATCTGCCACAATACATCTCAGCAGTGCCAGGTAGCTGTTTTTACAGCCCAGCTAAAATGGCCCAGCAGTGCCTCTGGGAAATTGTGCTTAGAAGTCTGGCTTCTGGAAAAGCTCAGTTCTGGACCTCATGTCACACTCTCTTCTCTCCTCTCTGATGGTACAGATGGTACACTGTTGGTAAGAGAAAATTTTTAACCATTTAAGTTTAAAATGTTGGCTAATATTTGGATTGTATTTAGTTTTCACTGTCAGAATTTTCAAAATTTAAATTCTGAATTTCATTTAAGACTAATCACGAACGCATGGCAAAGCACCCCGTGAAAACATTTTGTACTGTCAAATCAAGACTCTGACAGCCTCAGATTACATGTGTCCATAGCAGATCTGGCACGTGTAGTGGCAATGGAGCATACCGAGTTTGCTCTTCGCTGTCATTCTGGAGGGTGACAGCTGTGAAAAGCAGGCCAAGCTTGTGTCTTAGCCCCTCACAGAAGTTGCCATTAAGACATCAACTTCTGAGGAGGGAGGTCGTGCAGACTCCCTTGTGCAAAGCAGTGTTAGGAAGACTCTTACAAGTTTCACACTTGCCAACAAAGAATCACAGAAGTGGTGACTTCTAACTGCTTAGGTGCAAAGTATTGACGTTAGCTGGTACAAGATAATGAATTAAACTGATCCCATGAGGCATAATTGAAGGGTCCCAGGAACCACAGCACAGGAACTAGGATAAGTCAACAATACCAGAGAGGGGTGAAAGGGTGGGTTTTGCACTATAAAAAAATATTAGCAAAAAAAATCATCCTGAAGTTGGGTTCTTGCAGTTAATTGATACTTTCCAGCTTTGGCCAGTCTCTGCCTGCAACTGATTTTCCCCATCTTAAATGTGGAAAAATATCAATGAAGCATGATTAAGACTTATGACACACTCAGTTACTATGGTGGGAACATCACAGGTTCATCAAGTACAATCTTTTGTGTTCAGTTTGGGTGAAATGTGCTGAACTAGGCCCCTATGAATGACAGGAAGAGAAACACTGAATATCCAGCTATTGCCCGAGACAAGGTTCAGTGAAAAGCAGTGTGTGAGCATGTAATTAAAAATTTATAGTTCTTCATGTGTAGAAGGGGCCATAAGGACGCTTTAGAGATTTCTTAAGTGTGCAGCTTTGCAACTTGCACATTTTTAATGCAGCACTTATTTTTTTTTCAAGTCATCTTGAATTTCAGCACAGTAGCAGAGAAAGAAAATGAGCAAATGCTGCTCCTGACAAGATTGTCCATCTGGCATAGGTTTTCCATGTAATAGTGTTAGGAAATGTCAGCTGTCACTTGCAAGTGAACGTGTGCATGTTCAGCTGCCTAAATTTATCATGGAGGGTGACAGACCCAGAGAAATTCATCCAAGGCTTTGTTTCCAATGGCTGCAGCAGCTTAGGATGCAGCATCTATCCTCTGTGTGACTCACCATCCAAAGCATAGTCAGGCAGCTGCTAAATTTTAGCCAGCCCCACTGCTGTGGTACAGGCTGGGGGAAGATTCTCCTTTGTACCCACAGGGACACTTCTGCGTGGGGAGGCTTGCACCCAGCTGAAACCAATGCATTTTGGCCTGATCTAGACAGTAAGGCAGCCTCACAACAACCAGCCATTTACAGCACATGTCCAGTGCCACGTCCTTGTTTTATTCTGCTTCTGTGCAGGTGGCTCAAGGTTGGGACAGTGGGTAAAGCCCTCTGGCTTCCTGGAACAGGAGGTAAGAGGGCTGGAGTCACACAATGCTGCCTGCTCTCTCACAGTTCTGTTTTTAACAGGCAGCAGGAGACATCAACGTCTTCAGCCACACCAAGACAGTCCCACTTCTCACGGCCATGGAGCAGCCACTGGTGTGAACACGGGATCTGCTGTGCATCAGGGAGGCTCCCTGGTCCTGGGGTTACCTCTGGGGAGTAGTCCCATCCTGCCTGGCTCTTGGGGGATGATTATCCTCCTTGGTGTCTCTTTCATCTTTCTCTCATCCTTTATGACAGCTTGGAGTTCTAAGCATGAAGACCAGGCTGGAGGGTTCTCTGGGCAAACTGGTTGGGTGGCAGGTGTCCCTGCCCATGGCAGGGGGGTTGGAAGTAGATGGTCTTTAAGGTCCCTTCCATCCCAAACCATTTTATGATTCTGTGATTATTTTCCTGGAGGGCTGCAGTAACGCAGAGCAGGCAGCTTGCTGGGACCAGCCCTGTAAAGGACAGGTCTGGGCTAGGCGAAAGCTGCCCAGCCTGGGCCAAATCTAGGCAGCATCTGAACCACAGGAGTAGGGGTTTGAAGGACTGCCCCAGTTCGTACTGTGACTCTGCTGAATTTACCAGTACAGCTGGTGAGGCTGCTGCTGGTGGGCAGGGCGAGCAGTCACTTTGGGATGAGGGGGACAGAGATGCTCATCCAGAAGCCAGCCATCATGCTAGTTCATGGCTTGGAAATGCAGCACATGCTGACCTAGAGCCAAGTGCTGGAATTGTATTTAGTAAGTTGTTAAACAGGAAAAAAAATGGACCAAAACCAGCCAGTTCGTGGAAGACTCCAAATGTATTTAAACAAAATGTAAGAATGCACAGCCTTAAGTTTGGTACAAAATCTTAATAACAAGAAGCCCAGGACAAAGGTCTGAAGAAATTAAGCACACAGGCATGAGAAAATTAACAAAAGAAAAGTTATATCCACCTCAGAATATGTTTTATTACTACTTCAAATTAAAAGCTGCAACCTCTGGGGGCACTAATGTCTGTCCTTATTCTGAGAAATAGCTTTCTTATTGAGTCCACAGATAAATCTAATATAAATTCAACAGTGTGATAATCCCTGTACTCCGCAGCATCAGTGAGAATTCACTGCAGTGTTTCACAGAATTTCTGCCCCTGAGGGCCATGGCATCTCCATTGCAGGCATTTATTGAACGACATCCTCCTTTGCTTAATGGCTCACACAATGCGAGATGAATGACAGCATTTCTGAGGTGGGAGCAGTGAGGGTTAAGGTGGGATACAAACAAATCAAGAAGGAAACCTCAGGCTTCTTCCTGACAGTTAGCATAAGGTCCACCAGCAAGAAAGTAAAAAAAATCAGCTATTGCTAAAAGATATCACCTAAAAATACAGGTGAATCATGTCACAGAAATAATTCAACAGAAACACCTCATGGGTATTCCCACAAGGTGGCTTTTGCTGCACAGCTGCAATGGAATTAGCCAGCATATTTTTGGAACTCGGCTTTTAATTACGGATAATCTGTTGCACATGGGGTTAACAATAAGCAACAATTTAAAGCTCCTGGGAGATATAAAGCATCCATGAAATAAGCTAATGTTTGGCTGTTTCAACCAGATCAGTCTGAAAAGCAGAATCTAGCGTAGAAACTTGGGATTGCAGCATAGGAACTCTATAAACTTGTTATTTCTTTTGCTGTAACTGTTTTTTCTTCAAAAAGAAAAGACATGGATACCCTCCATCAGTGCTGGAGAGCAGCAAAAGCCTGTAACATGAAGGAATTTCCAGTTCTGGATGTATTTGACAGTTAAATAATAAGTATTAAACAAGAGCGCTCAAAGAAATCTTGGCATGTTAAATAAATGGCTACTGAATAAAAATATAAAAACTGAAGAGATGCATTGATACTTTGAAATCCCTACTGTGTCAGGTAGTGTCCCTAACTTGGATGATGGCTGACTGGGCATTGTTTCATTTAGAGCTGCTTAGTTTTCCATTAGAACAATTTTCTGGAAGAAAAATAAAATTTAACTTGGGGGATTTTCTATTTGCCATTTGAACACAACAGAAACAAAATTAATTTTCCAGCTGGAAAGATGCTTCTCCCCCTAGGGGCCATGCACTTTTCACTAAAAGCTAGTAAAATTAGTATATTGCATTTTTTTTTTTGCTAAAATCCTTCATGAAAATTAGTAAAATATTTCCAATTATGCAGCTGACAAATCCCAAAAGTTCTACTTCAGGGCTGAACCATGCTTTTTAAACATGTAGACTTTCAATAGAATGAATTTCTATTTTTCTGGAAGCTTTAGACAGAACAAAGCATTGTCAACACTTCACAGAGCAGCAAAGCAATTCTGACATCGGCTTCATGGATGCTACCACCTCTCAACTGCTTCTGATACATCTGTGGTGCTGCAGCACACATTGCAGCATACAGAGAATTATCTTGCCATTTAAACGTGTGAGAAAGCCAAGGATTTCAAAACTTTTTTAAAAAACTGAGTGGTACTTACAGTAACATTGAAAAGTACATCTTGCTTTTTCAAAGAAGATTTTTAATGTAGCAGAAGTGATTAAATCTACCTCTTATCAGCTTTGTCTGCAGTGAAAAAATGTGCATTGATCCAAACATGTTTGCTTACTCAGCTGTCTCAAATAATTAGAAACCAGGAAGTTGACTTTGGGTTTAATTGGGTTTAATTAATTGCCTCACATTCACCCTGATATAAGTCAAAAGTACATTCACAACCATCAGATGGAAACCAGTACAGATCACCAGCAAGAGTTCTGTAAAACTGGTGGCTGAAACTGCTGAAGAATTTATAGCAGTCCAACAAACCAAAGGATACATGGGATCAAATATGTGAGATCCCAGGAAACTACAGCCTGGTTAGTCTTCTCTCTGTGCCTGGAAGATCGTGGAGCAGATCCTCCTGGAGATTATACTAAGGCACGTGGAAAAAGAAGGAGGTGATAGGTAATGTTGAGGGACGTGATTCTGCCCTTCTAGTCCGCTCTTGTGAGACCCCACCTGGAGTACTGTGTCCAGCTCTGGGGCCCCCAATATAAGAAGGACATGTTGGAGTGAGTCCAGAGGAGGACCATGAAGATGATCAGAGGGCTGGAGCATCTCTGCTATGAAGACAGGCTGAGAGAGTTGGAGTTGTTCAGCCTGGAGAAGAGAAGGCTCGGAGGAGACCTTAGAGCAGCCTTCCAGTACTTAAAGGGGGCCTACAGAAGAGATCGGGAGGGACCTTTTATCAGGGAGTGTAGCGATAGGATGTGGGGTAATGGTTTTAAACTGAAAGAGGGGAGATTTAGATGAGATCTTAGGAAGAAATTCTTTAGTATGAGGATGGTGAGGCATGGGAACAGGTTACCTGGAGAAGCTGTGGATGCCCCATCCCTGGAAATGTTCAAGGCCAGGTTGGATGGGGCTTTGAGTAATTTGGTCTAGTGGAAGGTGTCCCTGCCCATGGCACTTGATGATCTTTAAGGTCCCTTCCAACCTAAACGGTTCTATGAAATCTAATTCGAGGACAAGACATTTCCAGAAGAAAATCAGAAAGAATTATCAGGTATCTGAGCCAAAGAAATAAGGACTGAAAAATAGTAGACTGGAGAGGAGTTGGTGGACACATGGGATGAGTCTCACCTTACCTCATGCTAGGCATCTGCTGTGTTGATGTCCTCACCTGAGCATATTCCCCATACTAAATGGAGAGAAATAGGTATTTCTGGAACATACTTTTTCTGTTGTAGATAAATCTCAGCCTGAAATGAACAACTGCCTACAGCTACATCTGTTACTACTGCTTTTATTATAGAAGCCTAAAGTGAGATGAGATACACTCTCCCCTTCACATTAGAGTAAGAGTAGCTTTTAAAAGTAACAGAAAACGCTTTTGTTTAAATGTTATAGAGCATATCAGGTTATTTATCACAGAATCACAGAATTGTGGTGGTTGGAAGGGACCTCTGAGATCAT
>JAOXJM010000001.1:144812980-144833708 GCA_026413425.1 Tringa solitaria
TAACTTGAAGCCATTGCCCCTTGTCCTGTCATCTGTAACTTGGGAGAAGAGACCAGTATAGGAGTTTCTCAAGATAGTTTGCTGAGCTTTGCCGGATTACTTGTAAGGTATTTCCTTAGACTTCCAGGTAAAAGTTTTGCTCAAATGAGGTGGGCCACCATATTTGGTGACTCTTGTGTAGATCATCATGTTGACAACCCCAGACTTCCTAGATAATGTGATGGGGTTTAGGTGCTTCAAGCAAATTAGCCAGGGTAGGGGACGTCACAAGGGGAGTTGAGTATAAATAGCAATATACTTATGCTTTATCTGAGCCCCATGTGGGCCCAGCTACACTGTAAAGCAACCAAGAAAAATATACTTGAAGGGGAAGCAAAGGATACAAATAGCCTTTAGAATGTGTGCTCTTCATGACAGTGTTTACATGCTAGTTAGCATCTGTTTTCCTTTATTTCAGCAGAACATAAATCCTTAGGGTATGAGCATCCAGATGAATTACAAAGTATGATCTTTCTGATGTTTGACACAAAGAGTAGACTGAATTTAGGAGTTCTTTATAGGCTTTTACTTTATATTTTACACTGCAATTTTCTCTACAAGTTATTTTTCATCCTGCTCTCTCTTTCTTCTATATGTTGTTCTTAATTTAATATCAGAAAGTAAAACTTTGCAGGAAGATCTTTGCAACAGGTGACACCTGTTGAATGATCTTACCTTTTGTGATATTTCATAAACTTTGCTCTAATAGATGACAAACTCTGAATATTTGCTAGCTTTTGTCTGCCCTAATGAACCTTCCTAATGAGCTCATCCTGTAAAAAGAGAAAAGTAAAATAATGAAAAAAATGGAGTGAAGACAAAAAGAAGAAAAAGACAAAAGAAAGAAGACAAAATTTTATTTAAAAAAATATTTTACCATGAATCCTGAATTTATTCTGAATCCTTTTTGTCTCAAAATTTCTTCTTTCCTTTTTTTTTTGCCTATGCCACTTTGCCTCCTGCACATTTATCCAAACTTCTGATAAAGGTAATCTCATGGGATGGATCTCCAAGCAACTTCCCAAATCTGTTCCTATAATAAAGCTACCCAAAGCTCCAGCCTCACACAGCTGCCTCTTACCTGGGGTTGTGCTGCTAACATAAGATCCTGAATAATGACTGATGCATGTTTGTGCCAAACTCTGCAGTCTGCCTCAACTGGGTTCATGACTTTATTTATCACTGCTCAAAACCAGATCAATATGCAGCTTACAGCGGTTAGATAACAAGATATGCACTATGACCTCTTCTCTTTTTCCTGACTTCAAGCTTTCATAACCCTCACTAAAATGACTTTTAACTAACTTCTTCTCCAGTCACCATTTGCTGTATTCTCAAGTATATGTGGTCCTGTTAGAGCCTATAAACTACAGTTCCATGAGTCCCATGTGCCTTTCTACTAAGGAAAGATGGGATTTTTTCTCTGTTCCTTTCCCTCCTTTCCCAGGGAGACAAAAACCTGACTATTTCAGTCTCTCACCTCACGCAAGGTCATATCTACAGACTCTTTTCTATAACGCTTCATTGTTGGAAAAAGATAAAAAATGGAAAACCTAACCACAAATGATGTTAATACAAAGAAGTCATGACTGTTTTTCTGTATTTATGACTTTTTTTCACTTTTCTAAATGTGAGAACTGTTCTCTTTGGTATGTTTATTGGAGTTACAACTTCTGGTGTTGCATTTGCATGTTAATTAAGTTCTCTTGAAGGAAGCTGCCTAATACTGTAAACAGGGAGAGTTAATTGAAATAATACACTCACTTTCGTGTGTATGTATTCATCTGAGAAGAAGAGACAAGACATGGTACAAAAAGATGCTTTATTGTGAAAACAGCTGACAATCAGAAGGGGACTTGCTGTGAATTTCAGGCATCAAACTCCTGCTGTCGATATGCTTATGGACAGACCCTGCCCTCTCAAGAGTCACCACACATGACACACCTCAGTGCAAAGCAGGGAACTTTGTAATAATGCTGAGAGCCCCAGTCTGCTCTCTGAGATGGCAATTTTCCAACCTACATCAGTAACAAGGCAAATTGGAACCAGACAGATTTATTTATATGGGTTAGTAAAGACTTCTTATGTGTGATAACTTTCCCACAGGAACAGCTTTTGAGATAGCTGCCAAATGAAAATTGAATGCTATGATACCATGTTTATTTATGCATCTGTTATCACTGCTCTTATTTACATGATCCTGGTAAATTTTTATGTGTTTTACAGTGCAGACACATTTTTATTGCACGTTTGAAGCATTAAGTTCATATTGATGGAGCTAAGTGGTAAAAAAGCCTTCTGTTCAGACTTTTTGAACAGCATATGTGTGTTCACACATTTCCCACAGGAGATAAGAGTTCACACAACTTCAGAAGCTCGGGTTCCTCTCCTAGTCTCATTTCAGAGATCATTTTCATGAAAGCCCATCTTGAGACC
The DNA here is from genome assembly GCA_026413425.1 of Tringa solitaria. Taxonomy (NCBI): domain Eukaryota; kingdom Metazoa; phylum Chordata; class Aves; order Charadriiformes; family Scolopacidae; genus Tringa; species Tringa solitaria. The sequence continues at coordinate 144,815,456 of JAOXJM010000001.1, forward strand.
TATCCATACCTGCAGCCACATTCCACCTCCAGATGGTGCCAGGAAGGTGAACAAGAGTGAGATATCAAAGCTACCATGTCAATAATGAAAATTTAAAAAGTCTTTGAAAGATCTTATGTCATAAGAATATGGCAGAAATTAATCTGACAAGGGCAATAGTGCCAGCTGAGAAACTTATTAGGTCAGACACAACAGTCCATGTATGCATCTATACAGCTCTTAGGCTCCAGCAGTTTAATCTTTGTTCTAAACAGTTTGTGCATTTACTTACTGCAATCAGCACTAGAAGTCATCCATGATAAGCTCCTCTGAAGGGACAGATATCCTTTAAATGTCCATAGTCTATATAGTCTAGCGAAACAAAAGCTGAGGAAGGGTATGATTCCTCTGTTAAAATATTTCAATGGCGCAGATATCATGAAATATTTATGTAAAAAGGGAAAGCTGGCAGAAGATCAGATACACAGATGCCTAGTCACGAAGTGGTTTTCTATTTGGCCTTTTGAAAGGGGCAAAACAATCAGTTGGAAGACAGAGTTATACCAGAGTATGAGAGAGACTAAAATAATAGGTTTTCTGAGGAAAGCAGGAAACAGACTCAGCAACCTAATGGATTCCTTCCAGACTGATGTTTTCAGATGGTTCTGGTGCTGGTAATTCATTTTCTCTGCTTCTCCAGCATTATTTGTCGTCTTGTATTCTAAATGGTTTCCCACAATTTAGTGGGAAAATATCATGACTCAATTAAGCAAGGCCTATTTTAGACAAATGAAATTAACAGCAGTATTGCATTGGTTTAAAAAAAAGTCCTTTTATCTAATATATAGAAGAGAGAGAAAAAATATCTACAGTCTATCAGATTTTCAAAGATGCAGATTTTTTTTCTGTGTTTTAGAACCAAAATATATAAGTGTATGTTATTTCAAAAAGTAGCTATGAGATTGGCTATTTAGATTAAAAACCTCTAAAAGTAAAGATAAAACAGGGCTCCTAAACAGGTGTTTGCCTTTTCTGTACAAACACAGAAAATCCCCTGACTTAGCTTATGGATAAAACTTTGGCTGCTGAAGTGCTGCATGCAACATAGGAACATAGGAGTATGCTGGAACATAGGAAGTTCCACTCAAATATGAGGAAGAACTTCTTTACGGTGAGGGTGACAGAGCACTGGAACAGGCTGCCCAGGGAGGTTGTGGAGATTTTCAAGACCTGCCTGGATGCTGTAATATGAGTAATATGCTGTAGGCAATCCTGCTTTGACAGGGGAGTTGGACTAGATGATCCCCTTCCAACTCCAACAATTCCGTGATTCTGTGAACAGATGACTGCTTCCTACACAGATTGTAAACCATACAGAGCTCCTGCCTGATTTGGGAACTTCCCCAAATTTTTCAGGATGAATGAGTTTGTAACATGCATTTTTATTGTATTTTTAAAGCCTGTATATGCTCCTCATGCAGGGCCAACTCTGGCAGAATCCAGATGTGAAGTGCCTGTCCAGCACCCATTTCTCACACAGAATGGGGTAGAGCTGGCTGGCAGAAACTGAGCTCAGTGGTGGATGAAGACTCTCATCCCCTCCCAGGTGCCCAGGTTAGGGCTTGGAGCAGGTATGTTAGCAAGGACAACGTGTGGTACAATGAGCATAGTCCTGCAGAATGAAACAGTTGGATTTGACTATCCCATATTCACAGCATTTGCATTTTGGGGTGCTACAGGAGACTAGGCACTGTAGGTGTGCTCTGTCAGTGTGTTTTTCGGCTTTATGTCATCTGAAAGCATCTGTTTTGAGAAATTCCTCTGCAATGCAAACTGAAGTGTAGTTAAGTAGTGACAATTGAGATATTTACTCGAAAATGTGCACTCCTGATGTGAAATGAAGCACAAATGCAGGCCACCCATAGCCCACTTTGGCTTCAGAGTCAGACCTCCTGCAGGCTGGCACCTACTGCTGTCATTTGAAGGAAGTGAGGAATGTCTAAAATCTTCTTTTCAAATTCAGAAAAGGGAAAGTGTTGGTATCTCATTTCTCTTTGACCCATATTCTATAAGTTACCCATATTCTGAATGTCCATACTATGCCAGAGGTATGGAGACTTGCAAGCAACAACACACGTTTCTCTGCTGTGCCTTGGAGTAGGCATCAAGGATACAGGAGGACACGTGGCAGAAGCTGCTTTTTCAAAATGACAGGATGCTGCCAAACAGGTAACATTGCCAGCAGAGTGGGAAGTGAGATGAAAACAGGCCAGTGTGGCTCTACCCGAGGAATCAGCTACAGCTCATACGAGAAAAGGTGGTGGTACAGACTTGGGAACCATATGCTCTTTTTCATCTGCTTCAGGCATGACCTCCTTCAACTGTATCTATTTAACAAAAATGACACACAGGGAAGAAGGTGTGGGAAGCTCCACAGCACCTGGGGTTGAGCCCTCCACCACCAAGGAGGGTGGCAACAACCACTACACCATGCACCTCCACCTTCCCACTGAAGCTCGGTCTCTGTGCCAAGGGAACAAAAGGTGCATGGCATGGAAAGAGAGGGGGCTTGAAGGACACACGTTTCATGGAGGAGGGGTTTGAGATTCTGCTTTTGTATTAAACCACGCTCCGTTCAATGCGAAAGACAGAGATGACCTCAAGGATGAATCCAGAAATCCATGGATGGATCCAGCATGAATGAAGACTCCTCCAGCTGAGTGTGTTGAGGTGGGAATGACTGTGTCATACTGAGGCAAATGGGATTTGGCTTCTACGTAATGGTCTGCAGTGCAGCAAGGAGTTAACAGGGCTAAGTAGCTCAGTGGTGCTGATATGGCTATAATAGCACTAGTAGGAGAAGTTGCTCAGGTATCTCTGCTCTGCTCTTCACTGCATTGTGTAAAGTCACTGCTAGATTCTGAGACGCCAGCTCAGACAACACTCACCAGGTGTGGGCCACTCACTGTTCAACTGGAGCCATTCTGGATGGCTCCAGAAACAAATCCACAAGGGCTTGGAGAAACTTCCGATCACAGATGTGCAAGATTGTGTTTGGAGCCTTCTGCTCTTAGTGGATATGGAGCAAAGGCCTTTGATTCATGCATTTGGATGTTGCAGCCAGTCCTGCCAAGCCTTTCCATTATTTTTTAAAGCATATTCAATGGACCTCTTCCAGTTCAATGAACATGGTAGCACTAATTCCAACAGAGGCTTGAAGCAGCAAAGTGCTTCTGGAGGAGAACAGGAATTGCTACAGGTGATGTGAGCTCACCCTGCTCTGCTGGCCAGCACCACATTTAATTAGCAGCTGGAGTCACACAAAATCACCAAGAGTACGTCTGACTAATATATAGAAACTTTGTCTTAATAGAAATGTATGAATAAAGCACGTAATTGGGTTTAGTGCCCATTTTAGCTGTATCGCTAATGAAAGTACTGGGAGGAAAGTTATCTGCAGGGAGACAGCAAAAGAAAATCTAATCTCCTGCTAATCAGCTGGGATTTAGCAATCTATGGTATGTTTTTACCAGCTTTTACTTCTCAGCCACTTAAATGGAGCAGTATTCTTTCACTTTGTATTGGGATCTGCAGACATCTTTCTGACAGTCGTCTTAAGAAGACAAAGAGAAAACAATCATTATTTTTCATGATAAATGGAAATCTTGGAAATCTTATCCTTGATGGGTAATCAAGGCTACTCATGAAGTCAGTAGAACTTTCAGGTGGAATTTTAACATCTTTTTTGATAGACCAATACAATTAAGGGTGAAGTAACGGAGAAATGAGCACTATCAGTGAAGTTCTCTAACTCATACAACACCTTGTACACTAATTTTCACACAAATAAAAGACCGCTTGCTCTCTGTCCTAGTGGTGAAAACACTTTAGGTGCAATAGGCTATGAGGGATGAGCTATGCAAGCATTAAAAATCTTAGATTAAATCTACTAAACTTCTTGAACTTTCAAAACTATATGTCACTTTTCTTCATAGTTCTGAGGCTGTATATATAGGTATATATAACATAGAAACATGTGACAAAATGAAAAATTGTTATTGTTCACAAAGCTTTGGGAATGAGAAAAGCTGCATCAATCTAGTTTCTTTTTCCAGATGGAAGAAAATCAGGGTCTTAAATCAACACCTGAGTAACACAAAAACTAGGAAAGAAGTTAACTCATTCATTTTTCTGCCCAGTTGCCTTGGTGTCAGACTTGGAATTGCATCTAAAAGTACCAAGTGTTTTGGACAAATGACATTTTTTAGGACTTTGGGTCCCAATCAAAGCGATACAACTCCGTAGAAATATATAGGCACAAAACTGTGGCATAGAAAAATATTTCAGAATAATTTTATCTTCCATTTTTTACCTTCTCAGATTGCTGCCTGGCCAATGGAAGGGAAAGGCTCCTAATAACTATGAGTGTAGAAACATGGAAGCAAATTGCATCCAGTGTGTATGTGTTCTCTGTCAACTCTGGTGTGATCCATATTCAGGATAAGGTGGAATTACGTTACAAATAGAAGAAAGAACTGTTCTGAAGTCTCCAGAAAGATTAATGTTTGTCTTCAAACCAGCTTTGCAGAAAGAGGTAGATCCACAGCTTTGCTTTCTTTCCAGCCATTTTTGGCTGGAAACTTAATGATCCTAATCCGCACGTTCATTTCCATTCCTAGTGGAGGCTGTGGCTGGCAGAATGGACAGGCCCTATTTGCTGACTGGCAATAAACTAATCTCTAGACAAAATTTTCTGTGTTGAGAATTATTTTCAAATGGATTAACTCACTCTGTGTGCCAAGACCTTATTTCGTGCAATTGTGATTTCAGTGTAACTGACAGACAGCCACTCTCAGCTTTACTTTGACAGTTAAAAACAACCAAATTAAAAGCAATGGATGGCTTAGACAACTGCCTAACATCTGTTGCTTTGGGTTTGGTTTATTAACCCTTTCAGAACTCATAACTTTTCTTATTTTTCTCTGGCATCGCCCCAGCAGCTCATGGTTTGACCACCTAACCTCACACAGCCAAAGCTTTGCACACCAGTGACGTTATTCCCCATTGCCTCAAAGATAAGTGAGGTGCAGTCAGGCCCCCGAGGAGTGAAGAGCAGACAATTATCTCATCTTAGCTAGGTCATAGGGTAAGGGGTGAGGACTTCCAGTTCCCCCTCATTTCTTCTGCCCCACAGGGCAGCGATTGCTCACACCATCGGTCCCACCTGCCTTGGCGGTAGCTCTTTTCAGTTTCCCTACAGCAAAGATGTAAAGGTTACACAAACTTGAGCAACTTTTACTAGATTATAAGGGCTGAGCAGCTTCTTACACATGATACTCATTTTAAGCGAAGTTCAGCCATAAATAAAGTATGAAGAACCTTTTAGGAAGGGTGAACTGTCTTTGTAGCATTTTGTGAAATGATTTCTTGAACAGCTTGAAACCCATTGTTAGAGATAGCGTCAGCAACTTTAGCTGGTATCTCACACTCAGGCTGGATTAGCTGACTATCTCTAACCTTGCGCACAGGAATTTTGTTCTCCACTGCAAACAGCCTGTCATTTGTTTAAAGCCAAAAACACTTTTTCCCAGCTATGGTGTTAAAAGATGATGGAAACCAGCAAACAAAATATTACTGCACGCTGCTGGTGACAGCCTTTTACCCACAGCCACCATGGGGATTCTGTGGTGATAATGATGGATAACCTGTAGCTCCCAGGCTCCTTGAACAGTTTTCATCTGAGTATTGCTGCTGCAAGCGCACACATACGCTCACATGTGCTGAGAACAGGCACTGCTGCACTGATCCAGCAACAGCAAGTGCAGACACCTAGCAGGCATTAGAGATGAAGTATTCCGCACACATTACCCAGGCTGCATTTACAAATTGATATTGCAGCCCTTCTAATTAGGCTGATAGACCTCAAAATGTCAACCAGTACCCAGGAGGCTTTTTGAGCCTAAAGACAAACAAACAATAGATTTAAGAAGAGTGTTTTCTGTCTCTTCATCTGAATTAGCCGAGAGACTGGGAAAAGTTTTAAGACAAAGTGTTAATGTTACCGCTATTGCACACTAATACCCTTGAATCCAGGTACGCTTAATCAAGTGCATGTATTCCAGGCACTGATTAGCTATTTTACCTACATGAAGTTGCAAGATATCATCTGACTGGAAACTATTTAGCAAATATATTAATGTTCATAAACTTGGGGGAGGGGAGAAACTAAAAAGAAAAGTTCATTATTTTTAAAAATTTAAAAGATAAATAACCTGATTTTTTTATAGTGTCAGCTAAACTAGCTGTTTTTTAAAGCTATTTGCAAGGTCTTGAGAACGGCCTTTATAATCTGGTCCAGAAGCAAAGGCAAATATGTGCATAAATTTTTAGTACAGCATAATGAGTCACTTCAGGCTGGGTTTTCAAATGCGTTTTGCACCTACAGATGTAGAGGTGCTTTGTGGCATTTGTAAAAGTGTCTGCAGATACCAAGAGGATACATACCAAGACACCTGTTAAGAAGCCAAATAACCTTCCACACACCTGTGACTGAAATAATGCTGACCTGCCTCTCACAGGAATGTAAAGTTCTCTGTAAGCAATAAGTATTAAACAAAAAAACACTTTATAGGTTTCACTGGAGAGAAAACTCTTACAGACTTGTCAAAATTTCCTATGTCTCTCCTTTCACATGTCCAAAATTAATAAAACTGAGTTTCAGGTCTGACTACAGCTGGGATTTGGTGGGAAACACAAAGGTACACAGAAAATAAACCTGACCGTACTTGAAAAAAAAACCCAAACATTGTGTTCCCAATCTCCCAAAATAATAAACAGTCTTAAGAAAAATTATTAAAAAAAATGCTTCCAGGGTAGTAATTTTTCTCAATTATGGTATAAAAGTATTTTGGAATGGTTTAGATTTAGCAGGATTTAAAATGAAATCCTGACTACTCAATTAGAAGTTGCATTTTTTGCTTTATCTCCAACAGAGTGTAGAGTTGCAGCCTGTAAACGGTTACAAGGCTCACACACCGATGCTGAGTAAAATGCTGCCATCTTTTGGTTGTACTCAACAGAAACAGGTAGAAATACCAATGTTTTCTCTTCAGAAAGACAAGCAGCAGTTGCTACCTCTTCAGTAGTTGCTCCTAAGACTGTAGTCATTGGCTGTAACCCCATTATCCCTGTCCTTGGTCACGGAATGTAACACCATAGGTGCTGTACAAACCCCGAACAAAAAGCTGTTGACTTCCCATGTAATGAAAACAAACCTAAAACTTCAACACCAAAACCATAAAACAAGAAAAAGAGAGAGATACAGACAGACAAACGTGGAAGCACAGCAAACCTGTGAAGCAAACATTGGTGGAAGAAGCATAACTCATTTTGATAGGAATCATTTTGAGCAAAGCACATCTTGAAATTCTAACACCACCACTGCTTCATTATTTTTTTTTCCCCTCATCTTCTTACTGGTTGCTCTACAGGTAAAGCAAGACTAGCACATGCACAGACCTTGCCATTGCCTTGGAAATGAACTTCCCTGAAAGGACGGGGTTTTTTTCCCTCCTGAAGCCATCTGGAAGACTGAGCGGTGGGGCCACTGAAGAGAGCTCTCTGCCCAGGCTTCCCTGGGGGCTGCCTCTACAGATGAAGTCACTTATGTGCACTTGCCCTTGCACAATAAATCATTTACAGTTTAACACCTTTCCTGCTTCGGGAAATTACCTTGTGCTATTTTAACTTAAATGATATGATAGCACCTTTCATAGAAGTCATGCAATGACTTAAAACCCTAGGATACAAGCAAAAACGTGAAGGTCTTTTTCTATCTCCTTCCATTGAGGAATTCAACATTTTTGTCTTTCATGTTAAGTACAGCCTCAGGCCCTTCTCCTTCCCTACTGACACCTCTCATGCCCAGAGACCTGCAGCATGCTACAGCAAAAGTACCTGTTTTCAAAACACAATAATCCATAAATCCAGCTGGTGATCAAGCACTACTGTTCAAATATTTGTTATCCTTTTGCACAGTAATGAATAGGAAAAAAATTTAATTGCCTGTTCTCTTGTTAAAATGTAATTGCCAGTTGTATGCCCAACAGCAGTTAGCATCTGCCCAGCACATAAATATTTCTCAACACTCCTTTTACATTCTAATGCTGCCCAGGGACTCACTCTGTCAGAAAAAAACCCAACCCAAACCCAAACCTAATGCCTATGCTTTGCCAGGATTATTGCTTATTAGGCTGAGGATTATTCCTGCATGCCTACACCTGTATTTGAGGCTTTTGTAGAATTTAGCTTGCTAGCAGTTGGGTTGTATGCATTAGGCATTGGAAAATTACTGCTGATTGACCTCCTGCAAGCATTTAGGGATCCTGGAAGATGGGCTGATATTTTTTTGAGACAGACTCAAAAAGATCAGCCACCTAGAAGATATACTCATATCAAATGTACATCTCTCAGATTAAATACAGTAATTCTTAATATAGTTATTATTCCACAGGTATATATTTCTCTTGTCATATTTTTACCAAACTCAACCTAACTTTAATCATAAAGGCTAAAGCTTAACTTTCCCACCACTGAGTCTGTAAGTCAGAGACAGATGTGGCCTCTCAGCTCAGAGCAGCAGCTGCATCCAAGGAAGGACCTCTTCCAGGGGAAAAGAGCAACTGTTCTCTGGTTCTATGTTCCTGGCAGACACCTGGCTGAGAGAAGCTGTTCTCCCTTCAAGCCCTGGAGCCTGATCTCATTTGCTTCCCCAAGCACAGCTCAGTTTCTAGAAAAAGGAGATAAACCCAGTTCTGGGAGAATGATTCTAAATCAAAATCCAAAGCAGTCTTTTCTCTCTGAGTCTAAAAACAGAAAACCAACATTTTAACGTTCTTTTGCTCTGAAATCCTATAATTGAAATGAAACACAGAAGCTGTAGTGGTTTGCATAATAGTAATACCTCCCCCTTGCATAGTCCTTTTCTCTTAGTCTATGTAACACATTGACCTACAGGAGTAAAGAGACATGATTTTCTGTCCCAGGTGGGACACAAGAAAGGAATATAAGAAGAAGAAGCCTCTGAGTCCCAAATCCAGGTGCCTGAGTACCCATTTAATGCTTGCAATCTGGATCATGACTCTGGGTGAGGAGAGGAACTTGTGACTAAGGACACATCATAAAACATCAGGGTCATCCTAGCATTGCATCTTCCAGCAGATCCCAGTACAAGGAAAGTGTGCCCCAGCCTCTCCCTAATTCACTGCGGAGAGAAGGAAGGAAACACTTGTGTTTGTAATTTTCATAAATACCCTTGCTAAAACAAACTTTTGCAAAATAAAAGTAAATACCTCAGTAGCCCTTGCTCAGTTGCTCACCTCAGTCGTTGTGGTTGGCATGGAACTCTTCACCCAGGGTATTCTCTCTTCACGTGGGTTTTCACGTGGCCGGTGTCCTATCAGCCAGCCAGTTCTACTATGGATTTGCTGGTTGCTGTTAAAGTTACAACACATGCCCAGCAGCCATTTGACTGAGTTGTCTGTTCTTGTTTTCAGAAGGTGGTAACGCTAACTAGGGAACATGACAAGTATTCGGCTAATTGTTTTTTTGAAGAATGTGAATGTCGATCTCCTCATTCAATTACATTTTTGGCCAGGATTATCACAAAGCTTTCGAAATGTTCTCTTAGGGATTTGTAGTCACCAATGCCAAGAAAGAAAAGCCGTCATCTTGCTAAAAAATCTACTGTATTTTGTAAGAAACCTTACTCTTATGCAACATGGCTGCTCTCGTTGGCAGCATGTATTACATCTGCTGCAAAATCGTTTTCTACAATTAGATCTAAAATAGGAAATAAGAAGCAAATATATATTTTTACAAATGATTCCTAGTTAAAACATGTTTCTGAATGTGTAATACTCTGATACATGGTTATTACATTTCTTTTTCTATAATTTAAGCACAAATCATGTACTGGGTACATTTGAGCGACATATGGAGACATAAAGGCAAATGCTGGTGGGGAATTCATTCAAAAAGATGAACCTGATGCATGGATATATTGTTCATGAAGAGTATTAGTGAAAGACAATGTTAGTTTTGTAGGTATTTAATGAAATTGTGGGAGACTATAAATGCCTAATTCTGGAATCAAAGAAATTATAGCTCTCTCAATTTCTCATAAAAATTTGCATGCTTAGCATTTACTTTTATTTTAATTAAAATATAGAGACCATCAGTTTCACTGCTCATGTCTCCACAGACCAGCTGCAGAGACACCATCTACCTATCTACAACAGGTTCACAACAAGTAATTCAGAAGTATGGAAAACTTTGCTTTTCCTGTGTGGTGAAAAATGTCGTGGAGCTGATATTTTTGTGGGACATCATCTGACACATTTTTCTGAGAGAAATATTCAGAGAATGAAGCCATCTTCCTCCTCCATTTGCACTGACTTTATTTTTAAGCACTAAACTTTCCAAGAAAAATCTTCTAAGAATTTATTTCTAATTAAGCTTAATTCAAATCTTACCCTGAAAATCAAAAGTCGTATTTTAGTCCCACTCCATCATGACAGTTTTAGAACATTTGAGATTTTGCCTGAAGAAGGGTTACACAGGAAGACTAAGAGAATGGAATTTTGGGAGAGACCCTAGGGAAAAAAAGTGGAGCTAAAGCAACAGAAAGACACGTGAGAGACACATTGTCCATCTTCCACCTATATTTTTTACAAGAATGAAATCTGTCTGCAGCTAGGACAAAACATTTTTCTAGCAGAGAAGCATTTTGTTGGAGAGACTTGCAAGCAAGGGAGAAAGATGGTCTTCTTTTTCCATAAGGATAGACTGGAGTGTTGAGTACATGGATTGGAAGTGATCAGAATAATTACAATTGTGGAGTTGAAAATAATATTCTTTAAATCTCTGAGGTGCTTGCTCTTAAGAAGTTCAGTTTGTGTTACATGGGAAATCTTGTTACTATGCTTTGACAGACTGTGCTTTGCTTTAAAATAGATGGAAATAATTTTCATCCTCCAGAAAGCAGAATATGTTGATGGAAAAACTACCCCTTCAGGACCAATTGAAAGAAGCAAAAACGGGACAACACTTTAGAAATATAGATTCTGCTACTGACTTATATAGACACAAAAATTCACTAGCTAGTAATTTTGAGTCCCTAGTCAGATTCTTTGAATATTAATGAGATTCTCGGAATGTCAAAAAATGAGTCTTTTTTATGTGTGTATAAATCAAGTGTGTATATTCACTGCTGGGCTTGATCCATATTATTCCATTTTAAAACTAATGGTTACTTCTTTTAACTGTTGAGTCTCCTAGATTTACGTACATTATTTGACTTTTTCAAGTTACCTTTTAAGGAAAAAAGCACAGTATATAAAGCCAGTAGCTTGGAAGTTCTTTTTCTTTACTTTTCATGGGTCAGTTTTAACTGGGGTCATGTGTGAAACATCTTTAAATAAGTGAAAGCTTTTTAAATGAAAGTTTTGATTCTCACAAATTAAATTAGAAAATTGAAGTTTCTATGTAAGAAAAAAATAAAAATGTAAGAAAAAGAAAAAAAAGTAAGAAAAAGAAAAAAATGTAAGAAAAAAGTAAAAAAGCCCAACAAGCCTCTCCCTTTAAAGAAATGATGAGAAAAGAATATAGTACTCATCATCAATAACATAAGGAACGTAAGAAAAAAAGTTGTATCTCTACTCCAATTTAAGTCCCAACCATCAATATGACCCTTTATATCGCCCAAAACACAGCAATTACAGGAGCTGGTAAATTCTTAGGGTCATATTCCAAACTCCTTGTGCCCTTGTTCCCACCATCTCGATAACAAAAATACTACTCAGTCAAGGTGTTGACATGTCTCAGATGATCATTGCTTGCCTTATGGTTCCTGGTTGTCCAGCTCAGGGATGTGGATGGGTAATTCAGGACAAGCAGCTGATTTATATGATTACTTCACCTCTCAAACCAAGGTGCAGGAGAAGTCAGAAGAGCTGTGGGATGAGTGTCACCCTTGAGTGGATCTGGGTCTTGAACCAAGTATACTCTGTGGCTTCACAGCTTAGACAAACCCAGAGAGTTCTATACATGTGAGAAAACCTAGAGAAATTGGAGTGGGCAGCTGTCTGCTGTAAGATGCACCTGACCAGCATTGAGAAATAATGTAGCTGGCTTTAAGCACATTAGCATGGGTACCTTTAGCAGTGAAACCACGGCAGCAAATATTTCAGGCCTTGTACAGAACCAGTCAAGCTCAGAGGGTTGATGCCCAAGTCAGTGTCACTTACAAAAGCTGTTAGCCAGAACACCTAGGATGACAGGAACAAAACTCAGCATCCACAGGTTACAACTAAATTTCCCACTGTAGTATTGACATAACCTTCCAGCTACCAGATGATCTCTGTGCTGCAAAACAAATTTAAGACATATGTCAATCCTTTAAGACATATAATTTCATCCTCCTCTGATCCTTTTCTTCACCCGTGTCCATTCTTCTTCTGTACATCTAATTCTGATCTTGGTAGGCTCCACAGCTGCCTCCCTTCTTCTGCTGAAAACAGATTGTTGGTTGATGGAAGCATAAATCTCACATCCAGTATGAACTATAACTGATATTAAAAACATCATCTTTGATTTGAGGGCACTGCTAAGTGGTTGCTAAGAAAAAATTTTGGCAAGACCACATTCAGAAATATGAAACAGCTCAGTGCCCTGCCTTCCTCTTGTGGCAGATCTGACATCTGTGTGCATTGCTACCTTGGACTGACAAAATTACCTGACATTTTCCATTAGCATCTGTGATGCCAGGTCTTACAAAAAGTAAGGAGATACCAGATTTCAGTTGAGCTGGAGATAACGTCAGAAAGCAAACTACCCCAGCCATCTACCAAATTACAGACAAGCTCTGACACTTACCCATTTGTCCCAGCCACTGGTGGGGGGCAGGAGGGCCAGACAGGGCAAAGTTAGAGAAAAATAGCTCTTCCCCTTCCTCATTTCAAGAGACAGTCTCTGAATAGGAGAAACTCAGTAGTTTTCTTCCCTTTCTATTGCCCAGGAGAAAATCTTTGAAGAAACATCAGATGAGCAAATGTTGCAAGGGTGAAGAGCTCTGGGTCTCTGTCAGCCTCCTGCAGTCCTGAAGACTTTGATAAGGTGGAGTTCCTTGAGGTCTAAGAGGAACTTACATGAGAATTTGGGAAGCACATGAAGATGACGAGAACTGTTGGGTAGTAGGTAGCTGCTCTGGAGGAGCAGCTGTAGTAGAGGCTGTTAGGGAGGCTGTTGAGGGACAGCAATAATTACTGGGTACACGGTGAACAGATGTGCCTGCAGGAGCTAAATATGGAACACTGAGCATCACAGATATTCCTCTTTCCCTGTTGCTTGCATGCATACACAGACATACACCTATCTCCAGAAGGGCAATGCAAGCTGAGGGCTCAAATAACAACCAAGCCTTTGTTTGAAAAGTGCTTTTTGTCAGTGAGAGTCTGATGCGATTTTTGAGCCTTTATAATTTGGCATACTGCAAAATAACAATGCAAATCCTGCTTGTCTCTGAGCCACCTTTATTCTGGCCAGGCAACAAGGGAAACAGAAGGTGCTTCTGGGTGAAGCCGTGATTTCCAGTGGCCCACCTGATTTCCAGTGACCCATCTGTTTTCCATTGGGAGCACTAGAAGTGATGGAGCCAAAAGAGTGTGGAAGGAGAGAGACTATCATCTGTTTTTCTAGGGTAGACCCTGTCAGTGAGGCAGGATGGAGAACATCTCCAAGGAACTTCTGCTGGGTAAAGGCTCTGCCAGCCAAATGCAAGTGCCTGTCCCGTCTTCTGTAGTCTATTTTTCTCTGCTGTCTTTCATCTTCAATCAGTAGCTACACTGAATGTCTGTCTTCCTAGGACCAGTGTTAGCAATGTATGCAGTGCCCTCCTTTGGCTACCCAAGGGAAAGAGAGAGAGAAATGCTACTAGTGGTTTGGAGAATGAAACTTGTACCATACACTTGGCATTGGCCATGCAGCTTTCCCGCCCCCGGTTTGAGTCTGGTCAGCCCTGTCATTTTTGAGTGACAGCAGGTCAGAGAAACATACGTCCCCCAGAAGGAAGAAGAATATAAGCTAGCTCCCATCTTGCAGAAAAGCAAGGGAAGCTGGATAAAGCCCGAATAACAATCTGAGCGTCCTCCATAGATCCCACTCTGTCCTTCTGCTGCCTTGGCTTTCCCTTTACTTCAGCAAAGAAAGAGGTTCCTCATATGTAACCCACTAGAACAGTGAAGCGAGACATAGTTGTTTGTACTACCTGAAGTCTCACACCTTCTGAAAGCACTTAACTTCATGCCTGGATTTCTGAAAGTGTTCCCGTTTGTTTTCTCTTACCTGCTAAGGTAAGAGAAGACTCTGGGCATAAGTGGTGTGTCCTGAATAGAAAATACATAGTATCTATTTTGGCAACTTCAAAATAAGCCTTTATTAAGGCGTGAAGCTACAGAAAGAATGGTCTAAATGTACTATAACCTTGAGAAGGAAAGATTGGAAAGAAAAATTTTAGTTCTTTTTAGTCTGCCTAGATATGCTGTGTGGTGTCCCTGAAGTTGGAGTATTAATCACCCCAATGGGGGTTCACTGGGACTGGTTAAAGAAAGAAGAGGGGATGTAATGACAACTAGTGCTCACATGCTGTGGAGTCAGGGAGCACCTGGGATCTGCTGTCTGGATCTGAACCCTGGGACTCTGATGTATCTTTAGAATCTGTAGGTAAATTAAACACCAGCTGTTTGTGATATAGAAATTCAGATGGAGTACAAACAGAAGAAAGAAAATCATGTAGGCATTTCAAAGCCTTACAGAAGCCTAAGCAAAATCATCCCCCAGAAAAAAGACACCAACTGAAGGAAGTCTCACTGAAGAGTTGAGTTGCTGTTGCTGTGATAGTTAAAGGACAGGTGAGACAAGGTTTCTAGACAGGGTAACATCTTTTATTAGGCCAGGCAGTATAATTGGAAGATTAGGTAAGCCTTAGTCACACAAGCTCTTTTCTCAAATACAGATAATATGTTTTATTAGACCACTTTGTGGAACATTGCCTTTTTTGCATCACTGTAACAGGCACCCAGTAATTGATGGAAGTATTCTTTTCACTACAGTTTGTAAGAATTGCCTGGAATTTTCATGACTATCAGTTCTGTTGGAGACCCAAAGACTGCCCATGGTTATCTAATATGATTTGAGATTAAATGAGGTATTTGAAGCATCTACCAGGATAGCACCTTTTGGAGACCTCTGGATTAGCAGAAAGGGGTTGGATGGGATTCTCAATGATGTCTCAAAACACATTAGATACCTTTTTGTGGGTAACAGAAACTAAAGCTTGTTTCTAGGCAAAGAGAACTGTGTTTTGACCCCCAAATTCTCTGTTGGTTTAAAAAAAATTATCTTCCTCTAGGTGTTAAGAAGGAATTTCAAATCTTCTGATGGTGGTTTTATTATGATGTAATATACTCTTATCTCTTATTGCAAAACTGGAATGACTAAATTTTTTCTACCTAGCCCTAAATTTTAGTAGCTGCTTTCAGAGTCTTGTCATCATATGCTTTGTGCAGAATAAGGAGATTATGAGCAATTTCAATCTTGGACTCACATCAACTGTTCTCTCTCCAGACTCACAAACTGTGAAATCTGTGCCATCCAAAACATCTAAATATGGAATCGAGGCCAATGCATTTTTTATCTGCTGCCTCTTTTTATAAGTAATCAACTAGTTGGGTTTCAAGCTATAGACTATGAGACATTGTGATAAATCTGAAGATACATTGATTTCACTTCCAGTGTTCATTGGTAAATCTTTGCATCCTTATGGATTTTTGGAATTATAAATGTTTGCAGCTCTGGACAGGCAGAAGATATGAGTTTCCCCTCTTTTTCCCTTATGTTTTCTCCTTATTTTATCACTGTCTGCAAAGCAAAATGGTTCCACTGTTAACGAAACAGCTACTTGGCAAAACAATGTACTGTGCCACCACTCTTTAGTATCTTCGGGTATGCACAGTATGGCACTGAGATAAGGAACCACTCAACATCATATGTTAAGCCAATGAAATTATGATGACTGACGCAAATTTAAAGTCTTTTTAGCAAAACCAGGGAAAGAGTCCCAAAGATTGTTCTCTTTTAAGAACGTTAGAACTGATGTTACCCCTAGTGTGAAGTTTCATAGGAACATATGAAAGTAACATAAAAATTTCTTATAGTTTCACAAATTTAAGAACAGATTCTGATATCTGGGTATAACTATCGTATGGACACAATCTCAGTCTCACACGTGAATCCTCATCCCTTATTTGTCCACCTGGCTTACCTGTTGGGGTACACTCAATTCTCCACCTTGCAATACATCCCCAGCTGCGGGAGCCAAGGGACTGGGGTGGTGGGTTCTTGGGCATTGATGTGAAGGACAGTGCAGATGCAGCTATTGACTGCCGCACTGGGGACCACAATGGCAGGTCTTCTCAGTATTGCTCACTACATGATTCATTTACTTCTTTTCTATGATATTAGAGGCTTTACTAAAACTCACAACATTTGTTTGGAAGCAGGGGCTAAGCAGAAAATTCGTGGGATATGCTGGAACTCCCTAGCAACTTTTATTTTTGTTAAACAAAACAAGGAATAAAAATCAACTGTCCTAGTGTAATTCCTGAAGCACCACCAGGACCTCAAATTTACAACTCCAAATGGACACCATCCAGAGCATGGCAGCCTGTCTGCTCATCACTGACACACACTGGCAATTATCAAAGCTGCCAAACTGCTCTGAATCATAATCAGTGAAACAAAAGGAGATGCACGACAATGAATCAGGTATGCAAACTGCCCCACAATTTGTTTTTTTTCTGGTACAACACACTTTCCGAAAACTTCCAAGTTCATAACAGGCAAATTAATTCCAAACTGTTTTTCAACCCAGCTATCTTTAGTGAGCAGTTTCATCTGACTTTGCATCAGGAAGTGAAATACAATATAACACGTATAAAGCATATTTTTGTGCAGCTGAAAAATTATTAAAAGTATGAGCATTTGGTAACTGTTGTTGTCTTTTGTAAATAGATACCATAGTGGAGAACTTCAGAGGTACAGCTTTTATAAGTGACATTGAAAATACTACCCTTTAAATTTTTATTTTTAGTTAGACATCTCTAAAGGATGTACTTTCCTGCTCTCTCTCTAAATCTGATGTTAGCAGGTTTTAGTTTTGGATTTGGAAGAAGCAGTTCATAGTTTCCAGTGAAGGTCTAATCAGCAAAATTGTGATATTGTTTATTTTCTGAAGGTGATGGTATTAGGTGTGCTCCTAATCTATTTCTTCAGAAAATTCTTACTTTATTTCATGAAATAGTTTTACTTAAGCTGAATTTTGCAATAAAATATTGTTATTAGTCTAACAAATAATACCTAGGGTGGTTTCCCTTTAGACTTCCACTGAGGAAGAGATTTTATGAAGAGACTCCCTGGCGTCTTTTTTTGCCATTTTTCTATGGTAAGTGCATCAGTTTGTCTGTCTTTAAGCCAGAGAAGGTGAAAAACTTGACAAGTGTGATTAGACAAAAGGTTAAATCTAGGTGAGGTGGAATAATATGACTATGATGATCACTTTGCAGGCTTTAACTGTGATCTACAAATTTAAAAGACTCTTTTTAGAAGTTCAGCAAGAACCAGAGCTAAGAGATGTTCAACAGAGCAAGGCATACTCCAGAATATTTTTCCTCTAGTGTTTTTATACAGCGATTCATTGCCCATAGGTCTTTCTTTCTCCTGTAGAAAGACCAGAGTAGAAAAAAGAAAAGAGTAGTAGCAGGAACAGAAAGACACGTTATTACACGGTTTTCAAGCCATATGCTATTTCTGTGCTACACATATTTCTAAGAACACAGATTTCAGCACAGACTAACCACAGTGCATGTTTGATCGGTAAATGCTAAAAAATGCAAAGATACACACGGAAAATATAGGCAAAGCGGGTGCCTGATAAATCACGCACGAGGCGTCTTCTGGTTTTGACACAACTGGAAATCGCGTTCCCGGTCTGCTGCCGAACAGGTATTTAGACCTGCAGGTTTGCAAACAAGCAAACAAGCAAAGAAACAAAAAGTCTTTCACAGCGATAAGAGTGGGAAGAGTGTGCAGCCCACCCTCTCTGTGTAGACGTGCCCCACGACCCGAGATGCCCTGGCAGACCCCTGGGGGGGGGGGGGGG
>JAOXJM010000001.1:144839220-144865680 GCA_026413425.1 Tringa solitaria
GTCCCTGCCCATGGCAGGGGGGTTGGAACTCAATCTTTAAGGTCCCTTCCAACTCAAACCATTCTGTGATTCTATTCTATGATTTTATATATCTCCATCTTTGTTTTTATGGAAATGTCTGTGCGGAATTTGCCTGCAACCATACAGAAAGTCAGCTAAGCAGTTCCGCATCCCCATTAAGCACTCTGCTACTGCTTCACAACACACACACACACATTGTAGTCACTGTGTGTGGGTATACAAGTTCATGTCTGCGGTGGGAGAGAGATGTGAGGCTCTGGGTGTTTGGCTGCTTTATAAATAATGAAGGAGAACATCTGTCCGCTGGTAAATGTGGGAGAAGTGAAATTGATATCATAGCTCTGCCAACCTTTGTAAGCACACCAGAGCCTCAGGGACTGCGCTTGAAATTATTCTCTCTGGGTATAGAAATACTTTCTTCTTTTCCTAAAATTTTTGTCATTTTATATCATGTCTAGCCAAGACTGAAGTTCTGCTTGGTGTTGATTGACTTAATGTGGAGGAAGATACAGTTCTTCCTCTGGGAAGCTGTTGCAAAAGATCTGTTAACCATGCCTTTTCTCACGTGGGGAACTTTGCTAGGAAGGTGCAAATAGCCTTCTCCATGCTAAACTATGAGCTAGGGAAAAACTGTTTAGAACAGCCAAGGAAATGTCAACAAACTGATTTTTCTGCTGAAAATCAGAGAGAAAACTGAAAAGACTGAGAAATATTTGTCACAGGACAAATATTTGTCCTCCCTGTTGAAAAAAGGAGGAACTGTTATAGAATTATGTACCTACTTTGGTCTTTGTATGGAAAGGGTTGCTTTGTTTTTACCATTCGTTTTCTTCTCTACTTTCAGAAAGACAACCATTTTCAGAGGAAACAACAGTAGCTGCCCATTTATAGAAGGGTTGCCCTTTTGCTTTGAAGGAAGTGACCATGCTGAAGCATCTTTTTAAGACATCTTCCATTCTGAGCCTCAGAAAAGACCATCTAACATGATCCTGGGTTTAAATAACAAAGATGAATTTGAGGTGATTGTTTGCTTGGTTTTGCTGCCCTGGAGTTAGCTGCAGAGTTGACCACTGGAAAGGCACAGTGCTGGAAAACACTCCTGTGCTGCAATACAGTGTTTCACACCTGTGTAAATGTCCAAGAGATATCTCAGCTGAGCGAAGATCGCAAGAATCCCGAGATGACTTGACCTGTAATGGAGGGATGTTTCTGGGAAACTGCTGGAGGACTTCGGCACAGGGCACCTGGTGTCTCTGACCTCACCTATCCGTGTGAAAGTCCAAAATGAACCACACTTGGCCATACAACCTGAGCTTTGGTGCACCTACAGATCCTGTTGAGCCAAGGCCTGGACTGTCACGAAATGGGCACACAATAGTGGCTGTTTTTCTTGGATTTATTTTGTTTTTTGGTTTCTTGAACAACTTGATTGTCCTCATCCTCTTCTGCAAGTTTAAAACCCTCCGTAACCCAGTCAATATGCTCCTCCTGAACATCAGTATCAGTGACATGTTAGTGTGCATCTCAGGCACTACCCTCAGTTTTGCATCTAACATCCATGGCAAATGGATTGGAGGGGAGCATGGTTGTAGGTGGTATGGCTTTGTCAATTCCTGCTTTGGTAAGAGTTCAATGATAATTCTCTTATCCTATTCTTTTTAACACTGGTACGTGAAGCAACTTGATGAGTTAGCTGATTGCTGCTCAGTGGTAAATAGGAAGATGCTTTGATTGCCTTGCTATGGTGAAACACAAGTGAAATGCATGGTTTAAAACACTTTATGAAAGAGTAGCACAGATCTGATAAATATTTCCTGACATAGTCTATTTTTTTGAAAGTAGTTTTTTTTAAGAGCTAAAGATGGCACCTAGAAAATCACCGAAAGGAGTTTGACTAAGTATATGAACATATATAATACTTCCCTCTTTTTCAGGAAAATCTGTGCCAGCACTGACCTACAGGCCCCTCAGTGCTGCTCCTGTCATGAACAAAGCCTCCTGAAAGTATTCCATTTACCATTTGTAATTATCTATAATTTACCATTTATAATTATCTATCAATCTATAATACGAATTTCCTCATGTCCCAGATAATGACAGTTTTCATCATTATACGCTTTCTGTTCTCCCCTAAAGCAAAATCTTTATTTTAAAATTACATGCTTGCAGATTCAATAACAAATTAAGTGATAGGAATAGATTGGTCGGAAACAGTCAGAAGTGTGCATCAAAGCCGCGGTAAAATAGTATTCAGCATTCTTCTCCTGTTCAGACAAAACTTTTCCTGCAACCAGCTTTTGCACTGCTAGATTTAAGTGTTATAACTAAAAATTATTTTAATTATTAAAAAAAGATAAAGGATATAGCACAGTCAGAGGACTTCATCCCTCTAAGGTGCCTTGCCACTTTGAGAATTGCATCACCAAGGAGTGACCCTTTCTGCATTTATTCCTACATTCAAAAAAAGCTCCACTAAAGCATAAACTGGCCTGCAGGTGCACATCTAAATGTGTGATCCTTATCTTACCCACAATGGGGGATCTGAAACAGCTCCCTCTTGCTGTAGGTCCTTGCTTTGCTGCCTCCAGGCCACCAGGACAGGATCAAGCACATCCCTATCTCTTCTTCCACCCTGCAGTTGTGGTGCGTCTTGGGCAGGCACTTTGGCATGGGAAGTGCTCCCACAACCCTTGATGTAGAGCCAGGCTGTGGAGCTAAACCCACATTTTCTACTTGTATTATAAGCTCTCGCTGTTTCCAATGATATGGACTCTGGTACCTTTCCCTGCCTCGATGGCGTGCTCCATTACTGACAGCTATCTCAGCCTGGCAGTAGCCAGCCCCTGGGAAACTGCTGCTTGGCCCAAAGTGAGCTCTCAGGAGTTAGCAGTGTTGTCTGATATAAAAGCACTGGCTTTGGCCAACCAAGAATGGATTAAGATCTCTTTACCAACAGTGCCTTGGCTTGTTTTGGCAGGGTGTTTTGGTTTGGTCTGTGCAGAGCAGAACGACGTGTCTTTTTCTTCCATGTTTCCTTTCCATTTTGGTGAATTTTATGAATTCCAGTATTTCAGTAACTAGTCTTCTCAGGGAGGAAAATTTTAGGGCTACTTTTTCCCCACCATTTGATGTAGCCTCTTTTTTATTATTTAGGGGTAGGATGGGAGAATAACATTTGAAGGGAGGGTATAAGAGTTATTTGTTTAAAGGATTAGAAAAAAAGTATGTTGAAGGTGCCCTTTGGGCCTGCTGGCTTCTGTTAGGATATCTGTGTGTTACTACCCTGGAAACTATGGAATCAATCCAGCAAATGGGTAAGTTTCTCCTGGGGTGACTTGCTTATGGCATAATTCTTCTAAGTCAGATCTAATTTGGATGGCAGGAGTGAAAATTTCTGTGCTATTATGATACCTGTGTTCATGTGAGAGTTTCTGGGATAATTCTTCAAATTGATTAGATTATCAAGGAACAAGCCAGCAAACAAAAGCACAAAACCCAGAATGCCAAAGGTGACCTCAGCTCCTCTGAGTGGTGGTAGTGGTGTCAGCAGGGTGTCCTGGGTGGCTGAGGCAGCCTAAATGCAAGTTGTTATTGACCTGGAGGCACGGAAACTTCTCGTAACAGTGTTAAAAAAATTCTTTTGCAATTATTTTCTTACAGTCTTGCAGTGCTCACAGTGCTTTTTCTTTCCCTCCTGTGTACAAAGGGCATGCTGAAGAAGTTTGCTTACAGATTTATAATTAAAAAATGTTACCTCGAAAGTAACATGAGTAAAAGTATATTCTGTATCATAAGGTGCTGGCTTAAGACTTTGCTGATTGATGCAGTGTAGTTACTGGCGGTAAGGAAGCTTCTTATCAGCAAGAGGATTTTTAACACCTAAGTAGTCCAGGCCTTTGGTCTGATCACTGTGACTACCTTGTGAGTCACAAAGCTGATTAGATTTATTAACATAAATGCAAATCCACAAAGACTACAAAATACTGTATGAGTCTATGGTATAAAAGGAGCATGTAAGAACACAGAAATGTCACAACTGTATAGACTGGGAGAAGACCATTGTGTTGTTTACACTTTCTTGCAGTCCCTTAGCTATTCTTAATAAAAGCATAAAATATCTTCTATTAGCTAAAAATTAACTTACCCTCCCTTGTGCCTCATGTCTTATTTTGGCTTGTCAAGGCTGAGAGGAATGGTCCTAATGCTTGGCGTCCAGAACACAGATGTGTAGTAGGATAGGTAATTGAGAAGAAATGAAGTTCAACATCAAGCTTTATAAGACACTTCAATATTCGTATCTGTTCCTTCTTTTTTTCTCATGGGATAGATCCTATCCTAGGAGGATAAACACCAGTACAGGGTCAGGATTTTGGATGCTGTTACAGTAAGTTCACTGGCTTCAGTACAGTTGCATTCTCTTGTACCAAATGAAAGTATATACTTTTCTTTTTTTTATTTTATTTTAACTGCAATATTTTCCTAAATCATGAAGAAATTTTAAATGGACAACTAATCTTCATGAATTAGTGAGTATTTGGTGATGTATAAAACACACCTAAGCCAACTTCAAACCGTTAAAATATTTTTAAATGCAATTCATTCTTAAAAGGCTTCAGAGAAGGACTGTATTTTAGTGGCTATTTTTCCCCCTCCCAGTTCGTTTTGTGAAGCTATGAAAGCCTCCTTCTCCCTGTTTAAAACTAAATAGAGACTGAAGGTATTATCCCCCAGGTCTGTGGCCTGGATGACATCTGAGCCAGTGAAAGTAGGAAGCCGAGATTTGTTTCAAATGTAAATGGATGATGAAAGATCACTCTTTTTTTTTCTCTAAAGTGTTTTACTTTTTTTTTTAAATCACATAACTGCTGTTCTGGGAGGTGATCTGGAAAGCAGATCTGACTCTCCTCCCAGCAAAATCAACAGTGTAACGTACATTGATGTCGCTTACTATGGAACTGAACTGGAAGTTCTTTACTAGACAATCCATTTCCTACCCCAGGCACTTAAAAACCATGAGCCAAGAACCAGGACCAGGGGGTTGCCATGGGTACAATGGAAAAAAATATGGACAAAGTGTAGGTGTTTAGTTTATTTACTTGCTGCTTTCCACACATCTGCTTTGTGATTTCAAACCACTTACTGAAAGCAGAAGGTTTAGAAGCTGATGGGAAGTGCAGCTTCTGATCAATAAGCACATAATGGGGATTTTAAAGGGAACATTAAATATCATGAAATCTGCTATGGAAGCGTAAGAGCTGCTGGGTCTTAATCTGGGGGAAGGTTAGGGATGGAGCTAGAGGAGGAACAGCATGGTCTGTTACCATCATAGATGATTTTACCCTGGTGCTTGTGCATGTTTGCAGCTCCGTCAACTAGGTCACTGCAGTGGAAACTGCACATGTCACTGAGTTGGAGAAGGATGGATTTGCTAAATTTGCTCCCATTACCCACCACTTAGCCACAGTTTGACAATCTCATGGTTATACATTTAAGTAAACATAGAAAGGAACACAGGGACAGGACACATTTTCCCAGCTGAACTCTGAGTAAACTTTGCAAGCAAGCTGAAATAAGAACTATTAAATATATAATGAAATGATTAAGCATTAGATTTTAATTTAGGAAAAATATATTATTTAGTAACACACTCCCATAGAGACCATATATACACAAAGTGATATGCAGTCCTAAAATGAAGATTGTCATGCAGCTTTGACCATCTCGTACGTAATCTCTCCAGTGCCCTATTAAACTCTTCAAATATCTGGACAAATGAAAACTTTCAGAAACATTTTCTCTTTTCCCAAGCTAATTGCACTAATGTAGACTTTCCAAAGATGTAGTACAGGCAAAATTCGGGCTCGAATGACTTCTGGAGTTCATTTTCAGAATCTCTACTTTGTGCCGTGCCATATCAGGATTAAATATTAAATAGATTAATTCACATGGGAAAGATGAAGCTTTTTCTGGCTCAGGAAGCCCAACACTAGATTCTGATGCTGGAAAAGTTTCAGGGCATATCACTAGCAAGGATATTTTTGTGACTGTTGAACTCTTAGCTCATGTTTTCAAGTGTCTCCTGGTTGTTTTTTCTTCCGTCATGGTAATTAAAATACCTGGCAGTTTGCCTGAGAAGTTGATTCCAATATTTCATTTTTAGAAATGAATGAAGATTAGTGTTGTGTAAGTGAACATCGCTATGTAAGAGGACACAGAGATGGCTATGCCATGTGAAAGCTGCATGATTCAAGACTGTTTTCCTGCACAGTGTCCCGTTTTTGTCCTGGATGTAGGATAGGGCTACGTTCTTAAACCTGTTTTAATTGAAGTAAGGCATGTATATGTGTCTTTATGTTTGTCGATAAACCAAGGTCCTATCTAAATGAGAACCTTAAAACTAATCTTTTTAGAAACCCCATAGTACTCAACTGTGTGGCTAGATAATCTTTTCAGTTATATTAAAGCAATTGTTGATTTATTCCCTTATAAACTGCCAGAGAACACACTGAATGAGAAATGGAGCTGCTCACAATTTTGTTTTACAGTTCAGCTGCCTTGTGACCTTAGAAAAAATAATTTTCTTCTTAATCTTTTACCTTGATTTTATATGCTGGGGCTTAAACTCACTGCACTAAACTAAGGTACTTAAATTTAGAGTACAGACTTCTAACACTGGAAGTGCTCTGCTTATGAGATGCAGTTGAGACCCCAAGTGAAATGAATGGCTCTTCTGTGGGAAGATACATTTATTTTGAGGAGTAAAGACATAATCTCCCTTGGCTTGATCCTGCAAGAGCTCAAGCCTGTAGTTTTCTGAGCCTTGATACAGCAACTGCACACCTCCCAGTGCAACACCACTGTTAGCAGCTCCTCACATGCTTACTGGACATGGATGTCTTCTTTTCCAGTGGTTTGGGATGAGATTAAAAGTGGTTTTTCTATAAATAAAGCAGATAACAAGCACAACTAATCAATAATGTTTAAGAAAAATTAGATCTACATCAGCCTCAAAAATATTCTCTGTTTGAAGTGCATAGAGTCTGTTACACCTGCAGTCAACATGACCCGTGCAGGCTTTCCTAGGTAGTTGTTCAGTATTAGAAATAGTCTGCAAAGACAGTGGAGTGGGGAAGGAGTCTGACTAATGGGAATAGGTCAAAGGTACTTACAATTCCTTTATCTAAAAAAGGAGAAATATTGTCATTGCCTAGAGGCTTTACTTCTTCTAGTACAGTGTTAAAACTGATGGTTTGTCATGAATTTTCCTGCTTAATTTCAAGCACCTAAACACGTGGTATGTGTTAGATTGTATAGTAAATGGCAACACAAAAGTACTTATTCAGGAGATATGTAATCTGAATTCCTCTTTGGCATCCTCTCTAGGGAAACTGAAGTTAGTCTGATGTTCTTTTTATTTAAATAATGAATCAGTTAGATAGTGGTGTATTATTAAATACACTTCTGAGGGCAATATTTACATGGAAAAATGAAATGCTGAACCCTTTTGAGACAGATGGGAGTCATCTGAGTAGAACTAGACATTTTCCAATCCCCCAGGCTCTTTTATAATCAATAGAAAAACAAATTTGTACTGCCAGCATGCAAATTGTCTGACGTATTTGAGCTATTCTCTTGAGGGTGATATGAGCTATGCCCTACAAGTGCCCCTTTATCTCCACTGGCTACAAAAGGAGCCAAAGCTCAAGGGTATATATTTGCTCTGTATGTTTCTGGAGTCATGAGATGTCCCTCACAAATAGGGTGCTTATTGGTCCTTTTTTTTATTCTATCATTTTCTTACTTTTGCTTATAATTCCCTCCCCACATCAGTATCCTCTTCATGGATGTTGGGTTTATCATAGAATTGTAAAATAGTTTGGGTTGGAAGGCACCTTTAAAGGTCATCTAGTCCAACCAGCCTGCAATGAACAAGGAAGTCTTCAACTAGATCCAGTTGCTCAAAGCCCCATTCAACCTGACCTTGAATGTTTCCAGGGCATCTGCCACTTCTCTGGGCAACACCTCTGCTAGTGTTTCACCACCTGCATCGTAAAAAATGTCTTCCTTATACTTAGTCTGAATCTACCCTCTTTTAATTTAAAACCATCACCCCTTATCCTATCACAACAGGACCTGCTAAAAGTTTTGTCCCCATCTTTCTTATAAGCCCCCTAAGTACTGAAAGGCCTTGGAGCCTTCTCTTCTCCATCCTCCAACTCTCTCAGCCTGTCCTAGTAGGAGATGACAGTGTTCTATCACTCTCATTATTTGTGTGGCCTTCTTCTGGATCCACTCCAACAGGTCCATGTTTTTCTTGTGCTGAGGATCCCAGTGCTGGACACAATACTCCAGGTGGTGTCTTACCAGAGCAAAGTGGAGGGGTAGAACCACTTTCCTTAGCCTGCTGGCCATGCTTATTTTGATGTAGCCCAGGATATGGTTGGCTTTCTGGGCTGCAAGCTTTTTATCCATCCGGTACCCCCAAGTCCTTCTTCTCAGGGCTGCACTGAACGTGTTCACCCTCCAGCCTGTATTGATACAGGCACCCACCCAGGTGGCCTCTTGAACCTCTTGAGATTTTTAGTTTATTTGTAGTTCTTATAGGCATTAAATGTGGTACAATGTTGAAGTCACTTGGAATAGTTGTCTAAGAGTGAGTATTTGGAAGACATCTGTCGTGTTTCATGAAGAGATGCCCAAGTCTTGCTTCAGAGCTTACAATCCCACATTCATCATGTAGGGAAAATTCTGTCTGTTCTTTCTAAGGTTAATTTGTAGTGCACAAGTGCTTGAAGCAGGGAATCAGCTTGGGCAAAAGTTTTGGAAAACCGGATAAAGAAGGAATCATGCTATGCAGAGAAAGTGGAAATGGAAGATCTAATGTCATACTTTGAACATTATTCCTGAAATCACAGACTTCACTCTGGTAGGTGCTTTAATACCAGTTTAGGATAGGAGAAGGTTTTGCCTTTGTTACAGCAGAGCATCACCTAACATCCCATTCAATTTGCCCGTGTTCTTAAGTCATTGCAGAACATGGGTGTTGATGCTAGCAGTGTTAGGTCAGATCCTGTGGTGTGCAGTCAGCATCTGTATCACCAAGCATGGTTGCTTCTCCCTTCCCTGGTCTGAGCAGCCCCAGCTGAGTCCCATCTCCATGCCATACTGCAATGGGACTGTGGGGTGCACCAGAACCCCCCCATTTCCCTCCTCCTCACGCCTCCCAGCTTTCAGCATGGCGGAAATTCAATCACATGGCTCAAACAGGAGTTGGAGCATGCACTGAACAGATCGCTGATCCCCACGTGCCCTCAGCTTAAACCAGCAGCCATGTGTAGGTTGAGTCATCACATTTTCCATTGGCTGCCATCCTTAACATTTTCTGCCATGTTTTGTCATATGACAATCTAGAGTCTATTTTCCTAATGCCTGACCAAAATCAAACAGCAAAAAAAATGCAGAGATATCAACAGTGAGGGGTGGACAGCAGCTTGTGTACTTGTCACTGGAAAGAGGGATAGAAGGACAGAAGAGTTCTGTAAGGAATCTGGTAACTTCTTTGGCATTTGTTGTGCATAGCTGTCAGTTGTCCATGTATAAAAAATATTCTGCCCATGCACAAAGTCTGTGTGCAAGTGACTACAGATTTCTGCCAGTGTTTTATGCTTCCTTACTGAGCAACCATGCCTGCAGTTCAGTCACATATGTTTGGTTCTGGGACATCACTCTAGGTTATGGCCACATGTTGCAGAACACTAAGGGCTTTATGGAAGGAAGTACACAAATAACATCACTTTACATAGAGACCTGGAATAGGAGCTTAAAGGCAAAGACCACATCGGATTTCTTGCAAAATTATCCTGACAGTGAATTGAGTCTAAAAGGTCATGGCTGTAAGCTGTGTTCGAGATGATGGAACAGCATTTCTGTCGGAGTTAAGTTTAATCATTTGCATTTGCAGGCCCTTTTCCCTAATCCTAGGTCACAGCATTAACCCAGGCAATGCTATGCCTGATGTTGGTTTTTCTATTACTTTAGGAAAAAGCGGAAACCAGCTGTGCCAGTAGTCAGGCCAAATACATGCAAAGAAATAGGTTATTAAAATGTAGCTGGCTTTCTGGTCCCTCAGTGAGTAAAATGAAATAAACTAGCGCCCACTAAAGAAGCAATATTTAGTCCAAAGAAGTATATTAGAGAACAATGGACTTTGCTTGTGAAAGTCTATTAAATCGTGTTCTATAATGATGTGTGTAATGATCTCTAGTAACTCTTAAGACCATCTGTGTGCTGGCACACCTGAACAGAATTTAATAATTTTTTGGAAAACTTTTAAACTTTCCTTGTAGTCCCTTGAGGGGGGGACTCTCAGGGAGAGAGGCTATTACCTCTGGCTACTTAAATCCAAGTTATATACTTAATGGCTTTTTCTTAACTCATGACGTTAATTTTCTGTATCCATGTCTTTTCAGGAAGCATTTAAGCAGAATGCTACATCTCCCAGTTCAGTAAGTAAATGAATAATTACAGGCTTTTCAGTGATAAAAGGGATTGGTATAGTTTCAGATAACGACACAATAGTAGGTAATAACTGTCCATTTTCCCTCTTTTTCTTAGCTGTGTCCAATACTTCACACTTAAAGGAATCACTAGGAGTGAGTTTGGTTTGGGTTTTTTTGATTTTGTTTTGCTGTTAGTGTGTCTGCCACTTTTCTGATTAGAAATGTCTATTAAGATGAGAAAATAATTTGCAGTAGTTTGTTAAAGAAGCATGCTGACATGGAAAAATAAGTTTCTTCAAAAGCTGGAGCTATCCTGTTTACATTTATATCTTCCTAGGTATCAGCACTAGCTGAGAAACTGTTTCTGAAACCCAATATTCAGTAAATGTCTAATAAATTAATAAACTACAGCCTCTGCAGATTCACAGGCCACTTACTGTTCCTGTTGATTTCACAGCTAACATAATTCACTGCTTGAGTGACCCAGGTGCCTCCTGTTCCTAGAACATTTGTGGGTTTGGTTTTGTTGGGGTTTTTTTGTGGTTCTTTTTTTGATAGTAACTCAAAATAACCTCTGGCTGCTGTAAATTTTTCCATAACTGATACAGGCAGGATGAACATTTGATACCTGCGGACAGCAAATGCAAGGGAGCACTGCTCCAGGCAGACGGTTCCTTTCCTGGACATCTCAGCATTACTTTTCTGTGAAGTGTCTCTGTCTGTTGACTCCTAAGTGGTTTGGGACCTGGTTACCCCTCTCTCTCCCGGTGCTCTACAGGCCCAGCATAGATCAGGGGAGGCAGATGAGCCAGTGTTCACCCCATAAAAGGCTGAAGCCCCAGATTCCCTAGGGGTGCCTAACTCCCCTCTCATCTTTTGGTGGTTCAGAGGGTAAAGCCTCTAATCAGGGTCACCTGGGCACCACCTTTAAAACTGCTGTGCCGAACTTCATAGCCTTTGGCTGAAGGTTTCTCATCTCAGCTATCAGCATCAAGCTCAATTGCTGTGGGCAATTTCAGCCAAAAACTCCTCCCAAAATGTAGCAAAATTACATTACTTCTCCTGTTTGTAGTTTCTTAAGCCCTTTTCACAGACAGATGCTTTTATAATGGAAGTACAATCTCCTCCTATGGCCAGCTACAAACTTTAACTGTTCCTTATGCAAGTATAGCAGCCACAGTGCAGAAGGTTAGTGACTCACTGGGGTAAGCTATAAACCTTTGCATATGTTTCATAGTGTTTTATTAGAGGCAGATGTTCACTATGTGCTAATTTTCTAGCATTGTTTTTCAACTGTATTTTCTATCCTGATTCTTTCCCCCCAGCATTTTTTCTATTGGTTTCACTAATGCAATCCAGAGTAGAAATAGTAGATAACTATCAGAAGAAGGGATCAAAGGGAACAGGCTTCAGATGAGTCAATAGATGGAAACTGTTTTATGCTGAATTATTTTCGTAGTGATTTATAACAATAGAAGTTTGTTCAGGACCAAATAATGATCAGAAAAGAAAGGCAAGAAAAAAGCAGACTTGATTGTGAAAATATTTTATATTTTTTATAAATTCAACAGCAATGTGAAACTTCGCTTAGATTTTGAATCTTAGAAATTATTAGAGTCCTTATCATTAGTTAATTCACATACATGGCATTTTATTGCTAGATATCTAAGCGTTGTCTGAGTCTAGTACAGATCTCTGAGATAGTATTGAAATAGCACACTAACATCTGGCAAGATTTGCTTTGAGTTAAGAAATGGTATGAATTTTGCAAAAACATAGATAATCCCCTTTAACTTGTCCTTATGATAACTTAAGAACACGCAGCAGTTGAATACGGTTGGGTCTGCATTATAATTAATTCTTCGGTGCGTATGCACACTGAATCATTATTGTTTGCCAAATTTACAGTTTGTGGGTAATTTCTGTTCTGCATTCAGGCTGTTCATGAAGTTACCAGGGGACCTCTTTACACTGACACGTTCAATCACCCTAATGAAATTATGCAAGCTGCTCGTTTGCAGCAAGCAGCACAAGGCAGAATCTCCTGGAGCGGGGATCTCGTGGGGTGGTCAGGAGTGTGAGCACCACATGGCAGCCTAATCAAGCTGTCTGCCTCGGTGGGAGTTCAGCAGGAGTTAATTAGAAACAGTTCTTGGGTAGGAAGTAATATCATAAGATGAGGAGTTACCAGTTCTGCCTCTTAACGAAAAGGTGGAATATCCATATGGTACATGGGGGTGTATTATGTATATGTTTTCTACACTGACTTCCATACACAAAGAGGCTCTTCTCCATGCAAGTCTAAAAAGTCCCTGTGGTTTGCCTTAATTTATCTAAACTGCCAAATTTTGTCCAGTTTTTGTCTGCTCAGTTTTCAGAGAAAGAAAGTGTGGCAGCACAAGAGGGCCGAGGTCCAGCAACAACTGTGTGAAGATGTCAAGGATTCCTTTACTGTGTGTATTTCCTAAAACTGAAAGTGTATTTCTATTTAATATCCTTGTGAGAGGCAAAGATTGCATCAGAGGAGTAGGTTGAAAGGCTGCCAGATAAATATGCCAGTCAGGATTTAAATGGACTTTTCTAATGTGTAGAAAGCAGGTTATGAGGCAAGACAAAGCCATAGCTTAATATTCTTTGTGATAAGAGCAGTAGACATGCCACCATCTGGTTTGCTCCATATAACAGTTTTTCTCTGTTGGTCAGTGCATCAAGGGGTGTTTAACAAGGAATTTGAGGATGAGAATGAGTAGGAGTTTTACAAATGTTAATACCTTTCCTGGGGTTGCAGGCACTCAGGCGTTTGAGAAAGATATATTAATGGCAGATACAAGTAGGTAATGGCCTCTTACTGTGCTGTAGTTGTTTCTTCTTAACATTTTAATAATTAAATAATAGTTGTGCTTTGCAAAGTGTCGTTTATATCTATACTAAGTTTTTGCCATTCAGACATTTTGTACAGCTAAGCTTCTAAAATGCTAAATTTAACATTAGGATAATGTTAGGATAAATCAGTGTTAGAATAACTTTGGGTAAGCAGCATCCAATGGTATTTTTCCAGTATATAGTCCCAGCAGCCTGTGATTTGTGGTGTGGGGACTTCATCCCTGAGGTAGTGCTGTTGAGTCTCATAAGTCATCCTGGATTTATCTCTCAGGCCATTTACTTTCAGAAAAGCTGCAAAAATTTGGTATGCACAATATAATGTGCCAACGGTGTCCACTTGTTAACTATGTACTGTGCAAAAAAGAGTACCTTCCTGTTTGTTAATTCTAAGTCTGCAACCTGATGATTTAATTTGAAAACCCAGTTCTTGTATTATGAGAAACACTAAATAATCTTCCCCCATTTGCTTTTTCACACTTTCTCTTATTTTCTCTGTTTTCTTTTTCTAGTAATCCCTGATGTTTGCTTTTCTAAATGCTGCTGAGCGTTGCTGCTTAGTGGAAGTGGTTTGCATAAAGCTATCTATGCTAACTCTCCTTGCAGAGCAGTAAGTCAATCAGAAACAATTGCTGTGTATTTAAAGCTAGGACTGTTTTCCTCCACGTATGGCAGTTTACATCAGTATTGTATTTCATCTGCTCAGTGACTCAGTTTCATGCGGTTGTTCTGCAGTACTTTGCAGTCAGCTTCTGTTGATTTTGAGTTATTCATCATAGTATAATCAGCAAACTTCACTCTTTACCATCTTTTCCAGACCATTTATTAATGTGATGAATAACCCAAGGCCTAGCACAGATCCATAGGGGACTTTGCTGGCCAGAGCTTCCACTGAGAAAACTAATTATTTTCTCCCATTCTTTACTTCCTGCCTCTAATAAATTATTTATCCACGTGAAGGTCTCTGTTATTGCGAGGCAGCTTACTATCCTTAAGAGCCTTTGGGCTAGTCAAAGCTGTTCAGAAATCTAAGTAGACTTTATCGAATGTATCATCCCTGTCCGCATGGCGCTGCCAAGGACCTCTAATGAATTAGTGAGGTATGGCTTCCCTCCACAATAGCTATGCTGGCTTGTCCCAAAACATTTTACCTCCTTATATATCCACCACTCTATTCTCTAGTGTAATTTCTATCTAGCATTGCAGATTAGTCTCAGCTGGCTAAAATGTACTGCAAAGGATTTCTGTCTGCATCAGTTACAAACCATTTCTTAATGGAAGTAGTAAAAGATTTCCTCTTCTGTGGCCCTTCTGAGGGGTTAAGGAACGGAGAATACCACTTCTCCTCACGCACTGTCCTTTAGCCAGCAAAGTCATCTTGGACAGAGATAGGAGCAGCCTTCTCCAGTCTTTCATCCCACCAGAGAATGTGAGGTTCTTGGGTTTGGAAAACTGCTCAAGAAACTCTTGGCCCGGGGGCAGTGTAAAGAATCGTCTACGTATTTTGACGTTGCATTCATATTATTAGTTATATATTATTTATCACCAGTTAATAGCTAGTTATTTTAAAACGCAATTTGACCTCTAGACCTTATGGCAGAAACTTGACTCATAAGAGTAGATATTGTAGTGTGTTCCATCTCTAGGAATGGTAACTGCCAAAAAAACCCCAGATTGTAGAATTTAAAAGTGCCTAGAAAAGACCTTTATTATTAAAAATGAGCAGTTGCATTCAGTGGAAAAGCAGAGGCTCATAGGAATGAAGTTAACTAGGTGTACTCTGGTGGAAGATTGGCTCCCTGGCTGGCAGATGATAACACATTGTAATTTCACCTCTTAGTTTGCTTGGTGCTAGATCCCATATGTAGATAAACCCTGAGACTGTGTGCTACGTGTTATATCTGCGCAGGTGCTCAGCATGAAGGAAGGTCCTGGGAATCTCCCTCTGATTGGAAAGCAAAGAAGCAGTCCTGGCAGGAGCTGGGGGTCCTGCAGGACAGCGTGGGCAGACATGGGGATGCTGCCCTGTAGCTGACCACCCTGAGTGCGTCCTCCTGCTATACCAGCACTGTGCATCCATCTCTGCTTTCCTCCTGCACACAAGCCCCTAAGACTTTTTCTGAGATGTTGCTGTACAGGAGCTCCATCTAGTGCTGATATTATTTCTTATTCTGACTCCTAAGGCAGCTGGATAAATATGCTGATACGGAGGCAGCCAGATTAGGAGGCTGAATTTACAAGTGCTAGCCTGCTTTCCAGAAAGCAAAGGGATCCTGCATAACGTATGGAAAGTGAGATTGAAATTAATATTCAGGGGTTTTTGTACTGTGCTGGTGTCATTGAGATGCAAAATAGAATTCTTTGCTATATTTATGCCACTGGGAATAGTTGTTGGTTGGTTGGTTGATGGATAGGCATATTAATAACATAGCAGAAAGGCATAGTATTACTCAGTGATGCACATTAAGTCACAAGATACACCTAAGGATTAAAATTGCCCTTAAAGCACAATGTATACACATTTAAAAATTCAGTGGGAGGGAGTGTGGGGAGAGAGACAGTAAAGAATTATTGGGTTGTTTTATTTTTCTATTTAAAGTAATACATAGTGTCTGTATTGAAGATAATCACCAAACACAAAAGAAAAGGTATGTCATACCTCAAAGGAGGAAACAGAGAAATGACTGTTGAGAAAAGAGTAAGAAATATTTACTGAACAGGACCAGTAATGTTTGCTGACCAACTTGTCCCAGCAGGCTTGGATGCAACAGTGATTTTGCAGTGATTTCTTTCAAGCATAGAGTTAAACTGTGACTCCCATTAGAGTTAAGCAGGAATAGAATTCTTTAGGGAAAGGAATGATTGCCTGCTCTAATGGACTCATGACTACAAGTCATCTAAGCAAAAGAAAACAAATAATTACAGGCATTAGATAAATAGCGATTGGTGTATTTACTTCTATTCAAAGTGAATTGTTGATATTTGAAGTAGCTTGTATTTTGAAAGCCTAGGCTGCTAGCATTTAAAAACTGGTTGTAACTGCTAATGTGTAGCAAATGATAGTGGGAAATATTTTCTCAATTTCAAATCAGTAGAAGTGCTTTTAATGCTTTAAAAATCAAAAGGAAATGGTTATCTGATCACTAACATGTGGGAGCATTCAACTAGAATCAGATTCACCAAATTCAAGAATATTTGATTTATTTGACTGTTTATTCTGTGTTTATTATATAAATATTTAATGGGCATGTCCAAATACAGCCAATAACATCTTGGAAACATATTCTGTTCTCAGCTGCTTCTGCCAGTTATTGAAGCATGCATTCATTCCTCTGCAGTTCATATCATTTATATTAGCCCTGAACTTATCAGGAGTTGTTATATTCACATTGTGATTTTGCTGTATCCTAAAATGATTTATTGTGATTTTTTTTATTCGCTGAAATATAGATACTGAGCTGTAAAGTTCAAGCAAGTCAGGTTAGTACCGGTTGGTTGTCCACCAAGGCCGGTGCTCGCTTTGAGTCTGTTCATCTTAACTCTGGAAAGTCTTCTAGGTTCAGTGGGCTTCCTTTTTAACCCTGGAAATGTTTGGGGTATTCTGCCAAAATTTATTGGCAGCTGGATTTTGACCATTAAAAAAAATTTATCTCTCTTCTGTTTGGGAGGGGAAAGGAAAAAGTGGATAGTATTCTGGGAGCTAGGGAGGAAGGAACAGCAGCCACATATGTCTGCTGCTCTCCAGGCTTGTTTGCATCCCTTCTGAATATTCATTTGTGGATCTTTTGTCAAAAAAAAAAAAAAAAAAAAAAAAAAGCCAAAACCCAAAAACCTTGATAAAAATTATTTTGTTAAATTCCATATTCACAGTTTCTTACTTCTTTCTCTCTTGGATTTGCTCATTTGATGCTACTTTCCCACCAGCACCAGTGGCTGTGGAAGCTGTTAACTAACAACAAACTTAACTGTGTTCTGTTAGTTTAGCTGAGTTTGTTTCATTCATTCTCCAGATTTTGCAGGCTGATCAACATTCTTATTGCCACTTGCGGCAATTCAGGTATCATGCAAGAAGAGGAGATATAACCTGCAGAACCTCACTGGGGACTATATGAGATAGGTTTTTCTCTATCTTGACTATAGGAGTGAAATGTATGTTATTATACTCAAAGCTAGAAAACAAAATGGAATGTTTGTTTTTTCTTTTTAAACAATTAACAAGTCTTGTTTATTCTTCCCCCATGATACCGTGCCTCAGTAGTTTCTGATTTTTTGCAAAAGCGCACATTCTGTGGGGAGGTCAGTGATCAGGTCAACATTTCATAGAAACACTCCCCCCTGCTCTGCACAGTTAGTCAGCTTTTGAAAGTTTCTGCTTTTATCGTTATAATATTTTTACCTCCTCACCTGCAAGGAAGTCTCTGATGGCAGCAACTGCTATGGTGGAAATTACTGTATTTTTGCAAAAGAAATGCTTTGACTTTAAGATAAGCAGAGCTCAGGAGTTTTCCTTACTAGTATTATCATGAACTAGTACATGAAAATGGAATCAAAGCGGATGATTGTTCAAATTATTCCATGTGCAGTCTCATAAAGTCTCTGATGCTGTTGCAGCTGTTAGGTAAGATACTTTGACCCAGAGCTGACAAAATTTTGCCTGAAGATTAAGCTACCATTAGAAAGAGAGCGTGTTGCTTTTTTCCTCTTGCTGCTTCCAAACCTCTCTTGTGAATACTAGACTTACAAATTGTATTTCATGCACAGTCCCTGAGGGATGATATTAGGATATGTTTTCAGAAAGATTTCTAAGGAGATATAGAAGTGCAAATATGTTGGAAAGGTCATGTCTTTAAAGTTGTTTAAATTGTTTATGTTTCATTTCCGTGTGTGGAGTGTTTTATTTCTGCAGAGAACTAATAGAAATGCTCTCATTTAAATTCAGGAAAGTTATTTCCCCTAAAACAGCACTGAGTCACTGATCAAACTAGTTTTGTATAACTCAATAACATATATATGTAATACCATTCAGTAACACAACTTGGAATTAAACTTGAAACCTTAAAATTGAGGTAGGAAAAGTCTTCATTTGAAGAGGCCTGTGTTTTACTGCTGCTGTTCTGTGTTTACCTCAGCACAGGATTCCCCAATATTCCCAACTTGGGGTGCATTTATTCACAAAACCCTTTTCCTCCTCTTACATCTTACTTATCTCCATCTCAGAGTGCCACAGAGCATTTTAGCATATTCTCCAGCAGATTTACAATCTGAAACCTGGGGGATTAGAGAGAAGGGATCGTAGCTATGTTATATAGAACACATAACATCATTGATGCTGATGTTATGGACAACCTACCTGCTGCTGACATTAAGTATTTATCAACACTGCATTTTTAGGCAGAGACCGGAGCATACTTTGCTGTTCCCTGCAAATGTCCTTACTGCACTATGCTCTTTCTTGTTTGCTGTCTCTCCGAGTTCACTGTTCGCCATGGCATGGTAGCCAGTCTTCAACAGGAGGGGTGCAAGGGATGGCTTTTGGTGAGTCCTAGCCCACCAGCTGCTGGTTCATGCTTCTCTTGCAGGTCTGTGATCTCCTTAGTCACACATATACGTGTATGGAGTTTTGTAAACATATGGAACATCACCATTTTCTCTTCCTTCAGCAAGCCATTTGGAGCAGAGGTGGCCAGAGTTGCTGTTGGCCAACTCTGCTGCTGGCAGGCTCTTCTCATGCACAGGGTTTGTAGATGGTATGTGGGAAGCCCAGCAATTACTATCCCCTTGATTTCTCCCCTGTGTTTTGTACGTGACTGGCAGATGGTCTGGTGTTTGCCTGGTGTGCACAGCTGGTTCCATCATGCTTTGAGTCTCAGTAGCAGCAGCACGGCCAGGACTCTGGTTCCCTGCCTTGCACCAGCCTTGCAGCCAGATCTCACCCTGGCTTGGTCTTGACAGCTGGGGTTGGCCTGGTTGTGGCTTGTGGTGGCATCAGGGACGTGGCAGTCAAACACATGGAGTTGCTGAGGTTGGTCCAGGTGTAATGTGCGAAGGGAAACAGGTGTAAACAGCAGAAGAAACTGCAGAAGAAGAGTTAGAAGAATGGCCTGTGCAGGTAACGAAAACTTCCCAACTGATAAGAGCAGAACACAACAGCCTGTGGATGGGAGGAGTCTGTACCCCCCTGAGGAGCATGGCATCAAGGGTACAGGACATCACATCTGCCATTTCTTTCCCTGGTAGCTCACTGTGAAAGAGACAGTGCTGATGCAGGTGAGTACATTCCAGGCAGATGTGCTTTCCACATGAGAAAATGCAAACAGGGAGCAGCAGCCTTGCCTGAGGCATACCAAGGTTCTTGTGGGCAGGATTTGTAAGCAGTGGACCACTTGATAACAACTGTGGGCTCCTAAAGTGTATGAAAGCTCTGTCTAAAACCCAATTTGTTGCCAGGGAGGTACCCACGAGTAAGAGGTTTGATGCATTGATAGCCGGAATCCCTGGTTCTCCCTGTTACACAAGAGATCCCAGACAGACCTCTTGAACACGGGCCTTTGTGGTTGTGAGGGGATTAAAGCTCTGAGAGAATGACTGGGAGTGGGGTAAAATCAACCTGTGTGGAAACTGAGTGTGATAAAATCATCTTGACCTTCTGTGAGAGCTTGGATTTAGTTTTGCTCCATTAATATCTTGTAGAAGAAAGCGCTATCACATTCCTCCAAGGTAAGCTTAAGCTAAGCTAACCTCCTCCCTAAGCTTACCTGTGGCTTCTTTTCCTTGTCCTTGATAAGCCAAATACAGTGCAGGATATACGTTACGTCATTTAACTCTGATGCTCCAGGACTCTAATCAAGATGTAGAATGATGACCTTCAAGGGCTTTAAGAGGGCAAATAAGTTAGTAGTGAAAACATTTACCCAGTGTAGACTGAATATCTGGGATTCTTAGTTTTTCATAATCTGCAGATCATCAGCAAGTTGTATCCCATTTCCAATTACTACATCAGTGAGCAGCGCAAACCAGCAAAAACTAGTACAAAAATGTAATGCTCATAGTTGAGACTCGAGGGAGCAAAACAGTGATTTGCTGTGTCCTTCACCTAGAGCCATACTTTGTGCTGTGTTGCCAGGAAGAAATGTACAGGTCTTTAAACAAAGTAAATAATAGATAGTGTCTCAGATGGTGATCCTATAAATGGATGCCTGTCCTGGTTTATGACTTCAAATTAGATTTCTTGCACTCTGTCCAATGCAACTAATTGCTGTGTAGAAAAGGCTCATGCCTCAGATGCAGCTTGTCTCAAAGTCACTTATTTCTGTATTTAATTTTTTAGTAATTATTCATTCCTGTAATGCAATCTGTAGTGGATTTTTATGTCATCTTTCAGTACTGTTCAGTAAGAACCTCAGTTTTGTTCCTGTGTATGCATGATATGTTGGGGGAACAAATTACATTTCTTACTGTTATTGACTCCCATGGAGTTATTTGGCTAGGTACCAGCTTGAGGCCCTAAATATTTGTTAGAGGCAAATTCTATTTAGATGTGCAATTCCTGAATTTAATTTTGTTGCAATTTTAGAAAACATTACTCATTTGAAATTAATATATGCAGTCTACCCAGTCCTAAATGTTGCTACAAAATAAGAATGAAATGTTGGCATAAACCATTGTGATTAGCTTTAAAATGATAATTATTTTCTTCTTTTTACAACTTACATTAATTTTTTCAATTTCTTTTCTGGTTATTAAGACTATGGAGATTACATTCAAGTCTTTCCCTCAGCCATAATTTTAAAGTATTTAATTGCTTTCTGTTTTAAAGCTGAGATTCTCACTAATTCCTATGACTGCAATAGATAGAGTGTGAAATAGAATACCAGATAACTGCAGGATTCCTGGCAAACACCACAAAAGTTAAGTGCATGTGACATAGAGATAATTCTGATATACAAAAATAGGAAGCACAATGAAAAGTGAGAAACTTTTCTATTTTATCCAAACCAGATTTCAAGAAGGGCATGAGGGAAGACCAAGTAAACTATGGACCTGTTAGTCTAACCTCAGTACTTGGAAAAATAATGGAGAAGATCATACTGGGTGCTATTGAAAAGTGTATAAAGGTCAAGGCAATCATCAGGTTTTTGCTGGAAGCTCATTCACTTACTGTTACACACCTGATCCCTGTTTTTCACTTCCACCCAGTGAAAAACTAAATACTGACACAAAACCTGGTTTTGCCTTTATTATGAAATGATGTTGTTTCAGTCCAACAAATTAGACCTGTGAATCTGCTATAACTGATCAAACGATAGTGGTATCTTCCCAGGATTTAATTATTGAACTGATAAAGGAGAGAGATTTTTTTTTAATAATTATTTTTTAAATTAAAAACTGAGGATTTTCTTAGCAAACAGAGTTATTGGAGCTGATAATCTACGACAATATTGGAATAGGCTTATTTCTTGATGTGCATCCTATATTGGTTTTCTCCAGTCTTGGCTTCTGTGTTAAGGTGAAGGCCTTTCATCAGCAAGGTCGGATGCAGCTACAGTGTTGGGGCGTAGAGGGTCAGGGCACACCTTGTGTCTTTGTGTACACTGCACAAGGTCACACTAAGTAGACTGAGAGAGGGTTGCCACAGCCTCTGTTGGTTTTGTTTCTTCCTCACCTGGGTAATAGGTGTTTCCATCACTTGCAGCCAATTCAGTTAAATATATCTCACTGTTGGGGAAAAAAAAAAGTTGTTGTTTTTTTTTTAATGGCTCTTAATTTCATCATTTTCTGTCTTTCAAAGCAGAAGTTTCATTTTTCCAAAGGACTGTATTTTTTTCTAAATAGTTAGCCTGGTTTAGTTTATTTTAACCACATAAATCACATTAAATTCTTTTGGTTTTTAGTATCTCTTATGAACTACTCCTTCAGTCCTTTACTCTTTTCCCCTTGTTGTTTTGAAACATTAAGGACTTTAGAAGTCAGTGCACAGTGGTGTTAATTTCAGTGCTATTAAAAAGTTCAGGTATAGCGTAGACCTTAAAGTCTTACTGTAACAAAAAGAAAAAGATATACATCGATTTATTTTTTTCTGAACTTTTTTGGTTTGGGATTCCATAAATCACACTTCTTGTCCTCCAGAGAAAAATGTAGTTTGTGTCATGTCAGTGGAACTCAATAATAAAAGGTGAGTAAAGATGAAAAGGCTCCTGCCAAGAAGTGTAATTAAGAATCTCCAATGTTCTTCTGTGTAGAGAAGAAAAACGATTTTCTGTAATTTAAAGGAAACTTTTGTGGTTTTGTGTGATATATTCTTTACTGACATTGCCATGGTCCTAATTTAATAACTGAACATTAATTCTGTGCCAGTTAAAGACAGAACTCTTCTTTGCCTCAAAGCAAGCAGTCCTGTATTCATGGCCAGTTATCTTCAGAGCCGCTCCATAAAGCTGTCTGTCATAAATACCACTGTGAGAAAAGCTGAGTGTCTTTCTCATATTAGGTTGTAGGGAAAAACGTGAAGAAGTGTAAACAAATGCTGTAAATTGTGACAATATACACTGTAAGAAGCTGCCAGGCAGTAGCACAGCCACAGGGATGAGCAGGTGGAGCTGGCAGCGAGGCTTGACCTGAGATCCCCATGGCTAAAGCAGCAAAGGGCCCTGAGCTAAGGAAGTTTGAACACCCCACCTGCAGGACTGTAGGATGTTCTCAACAAAATTACACCTTGCCTGCTACCTCTTCAAAAGAGGGACATCATGCCACCAAAGGTAAAGAAAGAATAATATAACCCAACTGGGAGGGGAGAGATTTCTTGTTCCGAAGACTGTTTCCTGTTGGTTCATGATGCAGCAATCTAAAATGCAGAAAAAGATCTGTATCACCTTACCGAGGCCTAAGTTTCAAATATAAAATCTGTATTTTTGCCTTAGGTACATACATGAGCTAAATATTTTTGATAGCGAGAAGCTCTTTAGTCAAGCAGATAAAAGCATGGAAAGAGGCACTACTAAGAAAGTGAAGATATATAAGTGTGGGCTGAAAGTGAGAAGAGGGTGGTAGATTCTTTGTTCCTGAGTCTGTAATTCAGAACCTGCTATTTTTTTTCGATATTGAGGTATGTGTTTAATGCAGGAATTGTGGCCAAGGGCTTTCAAGAGCTGTGTTATGTAGGAAATCAGATTAGATGAGGGATGATCAGAAAGTCTCCACTGCCTCTAAAATAGTGCAGCCTTAAAACGGGTTTAAAGTTAGACTCTTAAACTGTGTAATTCAGTTGAATTTAGTGGAGCTGTGTCTTTTTACAGCTGCAAGTGTATCTACTTTTTTTAGGTCTGACTTCCTAGTAATATACAGAAAATAATTTAGTAGGCTTTTTTACCAAGAAATATGTTTTCTTCATCAAAAGTTGCATTCTCCTCACATCCTTTTGCCTTCTCTTCCCCTGAGAAATAAGGCATCCTATTGCAGCCAGCAGAGCTTGCATTTCCCCTGGGTCCTTTGCCCATACCCAGCTCTGCACAAAGTGATTGCAAATTGTTGTCAGGATGGCAGGAATAGCTGCAGCTGCATCCAGCTATTAGGAAATGAGTCACTGAATTTTAGGAGAAAGAGAAGCAAAATGCTTCTCTGGGGGAGAGAAGCATTCTCCCTGGGGAGAATATCCTACTGTGCTCTGTGGGGGTATGTGTGTGGGGTGTTTTGCCCAAGTATAGGATATACCAGTGCTATCCCTAGGAGAATCTCTGACTCACCCCCATTCCACCCCTGGGAAGCAGCTATATGAGAAGCTGACAGTTAAATGGGGGAAAATAAATTGCAGCTGTGGATTCCCTGAACAACACCTTTTCTGTTAACAGGTTTGCTGGAAGTAGGTACAACTTAAAACCAGAGAATTTTGGCAGGGTATTTCTCAATGCTACTGCATAGTTGGCTGTTACTAATGGCAAGGATCAAGAAAAAAAAGAGGAAGGAGCTGGACCAACATAGGTCTATTTGGGTTTTTCATTTCACAGGACCAAAAGAAGGGGCCAGGAGACCATGGGAAAAGATGGCGTTAAATTTCTTCCAACAAACTACTTCTGTAATAAATTCTGGGAAGTGGCATCCAGTGTTCTGTCACCAAGAACTGTAAGGAAGCTGCAAGGAGAATAAAAACATAGTAAACAGCAAAACGAACCCCAAGCCTGTTGAGTCATTGACTAAGAACCTGCCATGCAAATCCATAAAGATTTGAGAGGGGGTTGGCACCCTGAACCTTGATAAAAGAGTGGAGATGTCCTACAACCCAGATTTTTCAGTCTTCCACTAGAAGACTGAAAATATAACTCATCTCTGACACCTAGGGCCCCATATTAACCTAAATCACTTTTAAACTTGATTATGTGATGTATATGTAAATAAAATTATGACCTGCCTTATCACAGTCATGCCAAGGTTTCCTGTTGTTTCTATGTTGGTCAGTGGTCACAACTGAAGCTAT
The DNA here is from genome assembly GCA_026413425.1 of Tringa solitaria. Lineage (NCBI taxonomy): Eukaryota > Metazoa > Chordata > Aves > Charadriiformes > Scolopacidae > Tringa > Tringa solitaria. Next base: position 144,864,088 of record JAOXJM010000001.1, read on the forward strand.
GTCTAGCTGATAGGGCAAAAGTGTAAAAGCTTCTTTCATTTTGGGTCTCCCAATATTTAATATAAAGCTTTTTGCACGTATAATAGTCAATGCAATATTTAAAAATGCTCATGGATGTTAAAAATTGAATATTTCTTAGCAAGGGAGTCTTTCAACATTTTATTAGGTCACGTAGAAAATGGATTTCCCCTGGGTAATACTAGAACAGCTAAATCTGAAAACCTGCCTTGAAGAGGAATAGCTCTCAAGTATGAAATCTTCCAATATAAGATAAATACAAGCTTAACAAAATTTGACATGGTGGACGGAGCAACCAGGTCCAGTGAGGATTTAAGCATAGAGAATAATGGAAATAACTTTCACTGTTGCTTCCAATAACATAATAAACAGAAAAGCACCTCGTTTCTTGGGTTTTAATGGATACCGCACAAAATAATGAAAGTAATCATTTAAATTGCTTGGTTCATTGCAGGCATTGTGTCCCTGATTTCCCTGGCTGTCCTGTCCTATGAACGCTACAGCACTCTCACCCTGTGCAACAAGCGCAGCGCTGACTATCGGAAGGCATTGCTGGCAGTCGGTGGTTCGTGGATTTATTCCCTGATCTGGACTGTGCCACCTCTGCTTGGCTGGAGCAGCTACGGGATAGAAGGTGCGGGTACAAGCTGTTCAGTACGCTGGTCCTCTGAGTCAGCCGAATCCACATCCTACATCATCTGTCTCTTCATATTCTGCTTGGTCATCCCTGTGATGGTCATGATGTACTGCTACGGTCGCCTCCTTTACGCTGTTAAACAGGTAAGCTAAGCTACTGTCTGCTAGCCATAGTGCAAACTCCTCTGAGACCTATGTTGTGTTTCTCTTCTATTGAGTTTGGAAGCACTGATGGTAGAGAGCAAAACAACAAAGCAAAATGAAACTGAAAAGACCACAGAAATCCTCAAGGAAGGGGCGGGAGGCCTTCACCAAGCTTTTTCATACTCCTGAAGCTCCAGTCAGAACAACCAGGTAATATCCATATAGATATGGCCTTTGTGGTTTAGAAATACTATGCTCCAGGAAAAACAGCATATCTAAGTGAAGGTTGTGTTTGTAATCATACCAACACTTACCTGTCTGTAAGACATGTTTACCTGTCTATAAATAAGTCATCTGTGCAACATTTCTTCCTGGTTTTGGATCATGACATTTTAGTAATTTCTGCTTCTTAATCTGTGGACACTTAACTCTAAAGTAATGCAATTCTACTCCAATTTGCAGAATTATCCCAGGGATCAACTTCTCCTTGTAATTCTGGACCACATTTAAAATTTTCCTTAAATACTATTACCAGTACTACTATTACTACGCTGAGACTCTGACTGATTCAAGGGTTACTGCAGATATTCCAAAGCAAATGTTTCAAAAGACCCTGCCGGAGGGTGTGGTAGTGTAAAGTTTGAATACTTTTGGGACAGTAATGAAATAGTTTAATGATGAGTAACGAGACAGGAATGAGTATATAGGTGTTCTCTAAGAAGCAATTCTCTAAAGTGTTCAGATGAATTAACTAAAGGTGTTAAATTGGGGGGGGGGGGGGGGGGGGAGAAGGAA